>JASKON010000005.1:830000-1445000 GCA_036010255.1 Myotis pilosus
ACAGACCTGCTCCGCCCCCAGAGAGCTCTCCCCAGGCCTCCCTGTGGGCACCCGCCCCCATCCCTGCCCCCAGCACCACAGTCCATCCTCACTGTCTCTGAGAGGATGTGAGGTCAGTGGAGTCATCGCTGTAGAGTCCCCGTGAAGGCCTCGAGGGCACCCAGCTGCTGTCCGTCAACAGCCCCTCCTCTCGGGGCGGAGCAGCCGGCCCCGCACAGGTGGTGGCCTGTGTTGTGATCGGTCTGTTGAGGGACATCTGGGTGCTTCCGGTTTGGAGCCACTACAGACACAGCTGCTGTGAAAACCCACGCAGGAGTTTCCGTGTGCATTTACGTGTTCCTTCCTCTGGGACCCACGGTGGGGAGCATGATTGCTGGGCGTGTGGCGCGTGTGGGGAGCACGGGAAGGAACGATGCAACGGTTCCCGGGGGGCTCCCAGGCCCACCAGGGACGGACGTGGGACAGACGTCCCCCACCCTCACCAACCCTCCGTGTCATCCTGTTGTTTTAAATTTACTTCAGAGAGAGGAAGGGGTCGAGCCCACAACCCGGGCTTGTGCCCTTGACCGGGAATCGAACCCTGACCTCCTTGGTTCATGGGTCGACGCTCAACCGCGGAGCCTGCCGGCCGGGTGCGACTCCCTTCTTTTATTGATGAATTCGGACCGTTCACGCTGGGAGCGATGACTGAGGTCACGGCTCAGGCTGACACTGTGCTGTCTGTCTTCTGTTCCGTGTCTTATTCTGCGTCCTCCGTCCTGCCTTATGACGTGCGACCGGAACGTCATTGTGATTCCATTTTGGTCGATTTACAGTGTTTTGGAGTATATCTCACTGAAGAATTTCTAGTTCCAGATATTACAATATACGTTCGGAACGTGCCAGAGTCTACTGGTGTCTACATTTCACCGCTTCAAAGGGACCGACAGGGTTAGTCTGCACGAGGCCACTCCTTTTCGGCTGGGTGGGGGCGGGGGGCTGTCTCATCTAATGAACGAAACCAGCACAGAGAGGCACGGAAAGCGGAGAAATGGGAATAGGTTCCAAACAAAGAACAAGGTGGAACCTCCGAAAAAGACCCGATGAAACAGGTCAGTGCTTCAACCAACGCGACTGACCAACTGGTCGCTATGATGTGCACTGACCACCAGGGGGCAGATGCTCAATGCAGGAGCTGCCCCTGGTGGTCAGTGTGCTCCCACAGGGGGAGCGCGGCTCAGCCAGAAGCTGGGCTCACGGCTGGTGAGCGCAGCAGTGGTCGTGGGAGCCTCTCCCGTCTCCGCTGCAGGAGGGTGGTAAGGAGCGAGGTGTCCCGGACTGCGAGAGGGATGTCTGACTGCCGGCTTAGGCCCAATCCCCGGGAGGAGCAGGTGGACATCCCCTAAGGGGTCCTGGACTGTGAGAGGGTGCAGGCTGGGCTGACCACCCCCCCCAACCCCCCCCCCCCCCCCCCGCTCAGTGCACGATTTCACACACTGGGCCTCTAGTTTATAAATATTTACGCATTCAGCTCAGAAGCACCCAAATACATAGACAAACATTAGCAGACCTGCAGGAGGACTAGCAACACGACTATAACACAGGATGTTCATGCCCCACGTTGACCAATGGATTGATCATCCGGACAGAAAATCAGTAAAGAAACATTGACCTTCATTGACGCGTTCGTTCTACCAGACGGACCTCACAGACATTTCCAGAACGTTCCACCCAAAGCAGCAGGACGGCCATCCCTCCCCCGCGCACGTGGGACGTCCTCCGGGACGGACTGCAGGTGAGTCCACAGAACAAGCCGACGGACTTGAGACGATGGAAACCGTGTCGAGCATCTTCCCGACCACGTGGCCTGAAGCTAGAAATGAGTCGCAGGAAGGAAACCGGAAAACCCACAGGTACGTGGAGATTGGACCCCATGCGCCTGAAAACCCGACAACGGGCCAAAGGAAGAAAAAAACAAGCCCGAGGCATGCCATCCTGAGGAGGAAGTTTACAGCAGAAAGGCCTCGTCAGCAGCAAGGACCGGGGCTCCCCGCTCCCCGAGCCCCACGCTGCCGTGGAAAAGGAGGGACCGAGAGCACGGCGCCCGCGAGATAAGCCGGTCGGAGGAAGGGAGGTGTCCCAGGGCCTCTCATTTGTGGAAGATAACGAACAACATGAACTGAGGAGGCCTTTACGGGATGAGGTCCTCCGCGCGGCAGCCTCTTAACTCCCCTTTCCTCAGAGCTGAGGAGCTATTGCGTGTGTGAGTGTGTGTGTGTGTGTGTGCACGCGTGTGGGCATGTAGGGGTATCTGCGTGTCTGTGCGTGTCTGTGTGTGAGTGTGCGTGTGTGAGTGCGTCTGTGTGTGGGCGTCCCACCCCCACTACAGATGCCTCCTCCCCTGCACAGTGGGGTACAGCGTCCTGGCCCGCGGGGGTCTGACCTGGTGCTGGGACCGGCCCCCCCCTCTGGAACCACGACGTTGGACGCGCTGGCGGGAGACACTGCCTGTGAGGGCCCGGGCACAGCCACGCGGGCAGCGGCACGATGGTCACCGACGGGCGGCGGGAGCCTCACGGTGCTGTGTGCGGGCGCGGGGCACGTGGGCACCTGGGACCCGAGACGCCGGGCTGAGGCCACAGTGGACACGGCTCGTGGCTCTGCAGGCAGACGTGGCCCCACTTAACCCCAAGGAACCCGAGGCACAGACTGGACGCGGGTGGGAGGGCAGGGCTGAGCCACGGACGCCAGGAGGGGGGACACCGTGGAGTCACCTGACCCTTTGCCCCTCCAGGCAGGGCACCCCCCCTCAGACGCCCGGTCCAGGGCCTCCCTGCCTGCGCCGGGGCCCTGCTCTGCAGCCACACGCTCCGCCCGGGAGGCCCGCCACCCCCTCCCCCCCCGCCTCCCGCAGACTCTCCCGCCCGCGACCCGCTCCCACCCCCAGAGCTCCCCCCCTAAGCACTCTTTACACAAACCTCGCTGCCTAAACGGCTGTGAGGCTTCTGTTTGGATCCAAACCAAAACCTGAAAGTAAGAGCCAATTAACCCCAGAGCTGGCAGCGGGAAGGGAGATATAAAAAGAGCAGAAACAAGTGAAATCTGAAAGAACAACAGAAAAAAATCAGTGAAAACACCACCAGTTCTTTGAAAAGGTCAACGACGTCCATAAACCTCAGCCAGACTTAAAGGGAAGGAGCCAGGGGCCCAGCCTCGCAGGGAACCAACGTGACGCCAGCCCTGCCACCGACCCAGCTCAGCCACGGACCCCAGGCTCAGCCACGAACCCCAGGCTAAGCCACAGACCCAGCTCCGCCACAGACCCAGCTCCGCCACGGATCAGGCTCAGCCACGGACCCAGCTCCACCACAGACCCAGCTCCGCCACGGACCCAGCTCCACCACGGACCTCAGGCTCAGCCACGGACCCAGGCTCAGCCACGGACGCAGACTCAGCCATGACCACAGGCTCAGCCACAGACGCAGGCTCAGTCATGACCACAGGCTCTACCACGGATCCAGGCTCAGCCACGGGCCCCAGGCTCAGCCACGGACCCCAGGCTCAGCCACGGACCCAGCTCTGCCACGGATCCAGCTCAGCCATGGACCCAGCTCCACCATGGATCCAGCTCAGTCACGGACCCAGCTCCACCATGGATCCAGCTCAGCCACGGACCCAGCTCTACCACGGATCCAGGCTCAGCAGCAGTTTGAGCGTCGGCCCAGGGCCGAGGTGGAGGGCGCCATTCCCGTCGAGGGCACGTCCCTGGTGCCGGTTGGCTCCCGGGCCTCGGTCAGGCGAGTGTGGGAGGCGGCCAATGTGTCTCACGTCATGCCCCCCCCACTCTCTCTTAAAATCAGTTGGGACACTTTCCGTGGGAGGATGAACAAGACAGAGACGGACACGGTGCAGAGTCCGTGTCCTGCATTCACGCCGCGTGGTCGCTGGTGACGCCCGCCTGTCAGCTTCTCAGTGGGAGGCCCGTGGGGGGCACAGGGGTGCCGGGGCTCTGGCTGCAGGCGCAGTGCGTTCCCGGGGTGACCGGACCCACGTTCATGGCCGGGCCGAGGGGACGACGGCGGCCACGCGTGTAGAGGGAGAAGAGGCGCCATCCGATTCCGCTCAAATTTCTTTTTTTAAAATGTATTTTTATTGATTTCAGAGAGGAAGGGAGAAGGAGAGAAACATCAAGAGGGAATCGTGGACCGGCCGCCTCCTGCGCGCCCCCCCACTGGGGACCGAGCCCCCAGCCCGCGGGAATCGAACCGTGAGCTCCCGGCTCCCAGGCGGTCGCTCAGCCGCTGGCTCACGTGGGCCCGGCCGTTCACACAAATTTCCAGCCCGGCAAACGGGCTGCGTGGACGCTGGTCTCTGGCGTCTGACCGGCTGGCGCCAGGCGCTGCCCCGGGTGGCCCCCGGCTCCCTCGGGCCCGCGGCACGGAAGGCTGACAGCCACGACTCGGCCTGCGACGCCTCCTCGCCCACGGAGGCTCGCTGTCCACCCGCCGTCCGAGCCCGAGGATCACGGCGGGACCAGCCCTGCGCCCCCTGCCCCCGTGGGGGCCGTCCGTCCACACGCGTGGCCCTGGCAGGGTGGGCGCAGCCACGGGAGGAACCGAGGCCCACGCGGCCCGCTCAGCGGCCGTGGTTTATGGCGGCGGCGGCGGCGGGAGGCGCTGGGAGGGCGGTTGGCTCACTGGAAGCGGGAGCTTGGCTTCCTGTGGCCGCAGACCCGGGCCCAGCGCGAGGCTCACCGCAGGCAGCGCCACCCGGGAGGCAAGGCACCAGAGGGCACGGATCACGGGGGCCACGGCGGAGAAGTGGGGGGCAGCCCCGCCCCAGGAAGTGCCCAGAGGGAACCCTCTCAAGTGGGGCAGGTGCCCAGCAGCAGGACGGCCGGGAGCCACCGACAGGGACAGCGAGGCAGCCGGGCTGGGGGCGTGCGGGCGCCTGCGGGCAACATGCACGCGGCCTGGGCGCTCTTCACACGGGGCCCATCCCTGGGCCCCTCGGCCTTGTCCCAGGCACTGAAGGTGGGGTCCCCTCTGAGCTCCCTGTGCCTGGGGCCCTTCCTCTCGCTTGAACCTGCTCTGTTCCCCCCGCATCCTATCCCCCCAGCACCCCGGCCCCTGAGCACCCCGTCACCCCCGCATCCCATCCCCCTCACCCCATCCCCCCCGCACCCTGTCCCCCCTGCACCCTGTCCCCCCGCACCCTCAGCACCCCGTCCTTCGTTCATGTTCCAGGTGGGGAGTCCGCTTTCCAGCCCCACGGCCTCCCACACGCACGGCCTCCCACTCGGCCGCCTCTAGCTGGGAGCTGCCCTGCAGGTGCCACTGGGACTCCCTCCCTCAGGGAGCACTGGGGGTGCCCGCCCTGCCCCCCCATCCCCATGCCAGCTCCGTCTCTGCGTCCGGACAGCGTCTCCACGGGCGGCTCCTGCTCTGTGCCTGCGCCTGCAACGGCAGCTCCGTCTGTTCCCTCTTCTCATTTCCGCGAACCCAGGCCTCACCTCCCGTTCTCCTCTCATCGTGTTTTCTTGAATAAAGACGTCAACTTTAAAAAATGTTTTTATAGGTTTCAGAGAGGAAGGGAGAGAGAGGAACATCCATGATGAGAGAATCATGAACCGGCTGCCTCCTGCCCGCCCTCCGCTGGGGATGGAGCCCGCACCCGGGCCTGTGCCCTGACTGGGAGTCGAACCCTGACCTCCTGGTTCAAAGGCTGATGCTCCACCCCGGAGCCACTGGCAAGACGTCACCTTTAAAGAGCGGGGTCCCTGCTGACCTGGCGCTTCCCCAGATCATGGGGGGGGCAGTGGGAGTGACCAGTGCGTGACGCCCAGTCCCCTCACCGTAGCGATGTCCCCTGGGCCGTGTCCACGTGGACGCTCCGGCCCGGCCCTGGTCCCGGCGGCCAGCCCTCCGCGGGCCTTTCCCCTCCGCGCGGCTCTGAGCGGGGCGGGAGCGCGCTCTTCTCCGCGGCGGCTGATGACCAGCTCGCTGCTCACGAGGCAGCTGCCCCTGAAGATGGAACCACTCGCACACGAATGAGCCCCAGCTCAAAACATCAGCCATAACCGTCCCCGACCCGAGACATCGACGATGAACTTGAGTCAGATGCTCCTCCATTTAATTAAAACCACAGCTGAGTGCGTCCGCTCGGCTGAAATTCTCCAAACGCCTTCCAACCAGGTGGGCTACGTACTGTGGCCTGAACTCGTGTCCCCCCCACCCCCTCTCCCCCCTGCAGCAGCCCCCCCTGCTCCCCCCCACTGCAGCCCCCTGCCCCCCTGCTGCAGCCCCTCCCCTACTGCAGTCCCCTGCCACCCCTGCTGCAGCCCCCTGCCCCCCTGCTGCAGCCCCCTCCCCTACTGCAGCCCCCTCCCCTACTGCAGCCCCCCTGCTCCCCCCGCTGCAGCCCCCTGCCCCCCCTGCTGCAGCCCCCCTCCCCTACTGCAGTCCCCCTGCCACCCCTGCTGCAGCCCCCTCCCCTACTGCAGCCCCCTGCCCCCCTGCTGCAGCCCCTCCCCTACTGCAACCCCCTGCCCCCCTGCTGCAGCCCCCTCCCCTACTGCAGTCCCCTGCCACCCTGCTGCAGCCCCCTCCCCTACTGCAGCCCCCTGCCCCCCTGCTGCAGCCCCCTCCCCTACTGCAGCCCCCTGCCCCCTGCTGCAGCCCCCTCCCCTACTGCAGCCCCCTGCCACCCCTGCTGCAGCCCCCTCCCCTACTGCAGCCCCCTGCCCCCCTGCTGCAGCCCCGTCCCCGTCCCCTTACCCCCCTGCTGCCCTGCTGCACCCCCCCTCTCCCCGTGTGACTGTGCTTGGAGGGGCGCCTTTTGGAGGCGACCAGGCTCAGTGAAGCCGCCGGGAGGCCCGGCCCCGAAAGAGGACGAAAGACAGCAGGTCCCTCTGCCTCGGGGACACGGTGGCCGGAAGCCCCGAGAGCCGACCGGAGGCTCCTGGTCTTGGAGGGGGCCCCACACCGGAGCCGAGGTGCCAGCCGGTCTGGGCGATTTGCTAGGACAGCCGGAGCCCTCGGCTTGGGGTCGCCCGACCCAGATGCCTGTGGGACCCGCTCGTGTGTCTGGTCACGTGTGAGCCCAGCCGAGCGGTGGGGCCTGCCGGGAGCCACCCCTGGAGGAGGAACCTGGTCTGGCTCCAGCTCACACCGACCAGCGGGCAGTCAGCGCCGGCCCCACGGCTTCTCCGAGACCCTGACCCTCGTGTCCTCAGCGACCTCTGACCCCCCCCCCCCCATCCTCAGAGACCCTCCTGAGGCGGCCGCAGCCCCACGGACAGCAGAGAGGGGGCGCCCTCCAATCGCCACTAATGCTCAGGGACACCACAGGCCACCGTCCGAGAGCCGCCAGAGCTCCGGGACTCGGGGCGTCCACGGCCGGACCCCGGAGCAGGAGTCCCGGTTAGTAATGCGGATTATTTCCAATAGCGGGGGTCACGCGTGTGGTGACATATATGCGATGTGGTACGGGTGCTGTTCTGCTGTATGGACAGCAAGCTTCAAAACTTCATGTCCAATTTTCTGAAGGTGTCGACATCATAGATACTTTTACGCTTAAAAATTTCTAATTTCGTGCCAAAAAAAGAGCATTTGTGCAAAGTTTTAATTCATTACTTTATTTTGAAGAAAAGTGCTGCTGAAAGTAATCATATACTTCGGGAAGCTTATGGTGAACGTGCTCCATCTCAAGATACCTGTGATCGCTGGTTTAAACACTTTAAAGTGATGATTTCGATGTGAAAGACAAAGAACGTCCAGGTCAACCGAAAAAGTTCGAAGCCCAACAATGACAAGTATTGGACGGAGATGCGTGTCAAACTCAGAAACAACCTGCAGAAAGATGAAACGTTGCTCAGCAAACCATTTCCGACCGTTTACAAGCAAAGGGAAAGATTTTAAGGAAGGAAAATGGGTGCCACATCGACTGAATGACAGACAAATGGAAAACCGAAAAGTCATCAGTAAAAAGTTGCTTCAACAGCCCGAAAGAAAGTCTTTTTGGCATCGAATTGTGACTGGCGGTGAAAAGTGGGTTTATGTTGAGAATCCCAAACGCACAGAATCATGGGTTGGTCCAGGTCAACCATCAACATCGACTGCAAGGCCAAATCGCTTCGGAAAAGACACTGCTCTGCGTTTGGTGGGATCAGGAAGGTGTGGTGTATGATGAGCTTCTAGAACCAGGTGAAACCGTTCATACTGATCGCCACCGACAACAAATAATCAATGTGAACCACGCTTTGATCGTAAAGCCACCAGAATGGGCCAGAAGACACCATCACACACTTCAGAACCAGCTAAAGACGCATTAAAAGATCTTGCCTGGCAAGTATGAACCCACCGGCCGTGTTCACCAGACCTGGCTGCTTCAGATGACCACTCGTTCCGATCGACGGCACACGCCCTTTCTGAGCAGCACTTCAACACATGCGAAGAAGTGGAAAATTGGGTCTCTGAATGGTCTGCCTCAAAACAAGAAAAGTTCTATGGGACGGACCCACAAATGACCCGAAAGATGGGGGAATGTGTAGCCAGCGAGGGACGTGGCTTTGACTAAAGCACTTCTTCCGGTTCTGGGCCGGTTCCTACCTTTTTCTGCGTCGCTGGCTCCTGCCCGGTCCCGGCCCTGACTTGCCCGGAACAGGTCGCCGCCTGTGGGACGCGTGCGGCCGGGTAGCGCGGGCACAAACCGGCTCTCGGCTCCTTCCTCGCGGCTGCTCCCGACGGAGTGGCCTCCCCACTGGCCAGCGCGGCCGGTGCCCTCAGCCGCCGCCAGGCCCGGCTCCTCCCACCCGAGCAGGGCTAACTCGGGCGCCCCTGGGCGGCGAGCCGGTACTAGGCGCCTCCGTGCCGTTGGCATAACCCCTGACCCCCGCCTCACGCTGCCGTAACCCCTGACCCCCGCCTCACGCTGCCGTAACCCCTGACCCCTGACCTCATGCTGCCATGGAGACAGCAGGTGGCGAGGAGCAGGCGCCGCTCTGCCCAGCGTCCGGGCCCGAGCGGACGGGAAGGCCCTGCGCCCGGCTCTCGGGGACGCTGCCCAGGGAAGGGGCCCGCGTCACTGGCCGCCGCCTGGCGGGTTGGCTCCCCCGCCCCAGCTCAGAAGGGGTTAAGATGCGCCACCATGCAAATTAGATGCAATTAATCCTTTTCATCAGCTGCAAATATACCTTCTGAACCCTATTAAAACATGAATATGCAAATGCAGACCTTTTTAAATTCTCATTTTCAAGGACTTGGCATTGGGGTTTGATTAGTGAATGCCGTTAACAGCCTGTAAACCTGGCGCAAAATTCAATTTTCATTTCAAGTTGGAAAAAAGAAAAGAACACACGGAGGCTGTTGGTAATTGAGCTAATTTCCCGGTGACACCGAAGAGGCCGCCCGGCGAGCGAGCGAGCCACGGGGCGGGGCTGAGGCCTGCCTGGAGGAGGCGCCACAGCTCCGCCCTCCTGGCCGGTCCCGCCGTCCGTCCATTTTCCGGATGCGGACACTGAGGCTCAGGGGGGGAGCGTGCACCCGGTCGGGGGGCCGCTGCAGCTCCCTGGGCCGAGCTCGGTGGGGAGGGGGGCTTCCCGGAGGCCGGCTCCTGGCTTCTGTCCCCGGAACTCACGGCCCCTCCTGGCTCCGCCACCGTCTCCATGGCTCGGGAGACGGTCTCCCGGGGGCCGCGACGGTGACCAAACCAGACCCCGGGTGTGCGGCTCCGAGCCGAGCCGGGAGGCGGGCGGCCCGTGCTGCTGTGTGGGCTGGAGCCTGGACGTGGGGGCTAATGAGCCCGTTCACTCCGTCCACCTGCGGCTCCTGGCGTGCGTGTGGCCGCTCGACACTCAGGCCACACACTCCGCGTGTCTGCGGGACGCGCGTGGGCGCCGGCGGGGCGACGCGGAGCAGAGGGAACCCTGTGCCGCTCGCTGGGCACGCGACCAACATGCGCCGGAAGGAACCGGGCCGCGGTGCCCGGGGGCAGGGGCGGGACCCAGGGATGTGAGGTGTCAGCTCGGCCGCCAGCGTGAAGGTCCCGGGCGGCGCAACCGACAGACGTGCTCTCAGGTCCTGGGCCGGAGCCCGAGGCCGTCCCGAGGCCCCCGCGGCGTGCAGATGGCCGCCCCGCCCCGTGTCCTCCCAGGGACCCCGGGCCCACGTGACCTCACGTGACGCTCAGCCCCCTCTTTGAAGACCCCCACTCCAAATAGTCACCTGTGGGGGTGCCGGGGCGAGGGCTTCAGGGCTCGGATCTGGGGGACACAGCTCAGCTCAGAGCGGAGGTTGGGCGAGAGTCGGGGAGACGCTCCTGTGGGGGCCCCGCCTGTTCACGGCGCGCGGAGGAGCCCGGTTCTCGGGGAGATCCACCGATTAGAAAAGAGACCGAAAACCCGCTGCTCCGCTGGAAAGGGCCCAGAAAACAGGCCCCGAGCGGGGGGTGGGGACCCGCCCACGGGGGAAGGCTCACAAACAAGACGCTTTTTACGATTAAAAAACATGTATTTTTATTGATTTCAGAGAGGAAGGGAGAGGGAGGGACAGAAACATCAATAACGGGAGAGAATCGGGGATCGGCTGCCTCCCGCACGCCCCCCACAGGGATCGAGCCACCACCCTGGCCTATGGCCCGACCGGAACCGAACCCGGGCCCCTTCAGTCGCCAGGCTGATGCTCTGTCCACTGGGCCACACCGGCCGGGGCAATGAAACTTGCGTGTTTCGGAAATAACCAACCCGCCGAAATGACGCTTTTAAGGAGCGTCTCCGGGACGACCGTCCAGCGAGGAGATGGGGCGCAGACACGGCAGGTGCGTGATGCGTCCGGATGGGGGTGGGTGGGTGGGGGGCACGTGGGAGGGCTGCTCTACCTTCCCATGGTTCTCTTTTGACACAGAAAATCCACTAAAACTGTGCAATTAAAGACAAAGAAAAGAACGAAGAGAAACCTCAACAGCTGGGCCCCATGTGTCTGCAGGAGGGCCCGGCCCCTGGCGGCCCTGCCGGCCGACTCTGCTGTGTGACTCTGGGCCGGATGCATGCATTTAGGCTGTGGGTGAAGCCTGCCCTCACTGTGCACGCATGTACACGGCAGACACACCCATGCAGTCCTGCATGCACACGGGTGCACACGCCTGTCTGTGCGGCCCCAGGCTCCACCTGCTGGACCTCTGAGCGACCCGTCAGGCACCAGGGCAGAGGCGGGCAAGTCGGGCCCGAAGCTGGTGGTGAGGCTGTGCACCGTCCAGAGGGCGGGCTGGGTCCACACCTGCCCTGGGCAGCTCCCTGCCCCTCTGGGCCTGGGCCTCGGCCTCGGCTGACCAGACCCTGCGCACAGGATCATTAGGGGGTGGGGGCACACGGGGGGCGGGCGCCTGGGGTCGAGTCGCAGCAGCCTTGGGCTCAGGGCCTGGAGGGGGACTAGAACCTGCACTCCTCCGGTTCTGCCGTGGCCCGTCCGCTGAGCTAGAGGTGCAGATGGGACGGAAGCCACCCTTCCTGCCAGGCACTGGGGCGGGGGTCCCGCAGGGGGGGCTCTAATGGGGGGTGCAATCCTATAGGGGGGTTCCCACGGGGTGGGGGGTGAGGGTCCTGCAGGGGAGGGGCAACCCTGGCAGGCCAGCCCCCTCCCTCCTGGCAGTTACGGTTCAGGGCGGCAGCACTAATCCGCCGCCCCCCTCCCCCCCTTGTCATCAGCAGCTTAAGAACCATCACTCGGTGCCCACCAGTGAGCAGGCGAGTGGGGAACCGCAGGCCCGGAGCCCGCTGGGCCTCTGACTGCCGGGCTCCCTCCCCCTGCCCCGGGGCCTGGCTCGGCTCCAGCGGGAGGGGGTGGAGAGAGCCTTGTTGCTGCCCCATCGGCCACGGCACGGGGTGCTGGCTGAACTGGACCCAGTTCGCGTCACACCAGGCCTCCCTCTCGTGGGTGCAGGGACCGCGTTGCGGACGGGAGCCCGGGGGGTGCTGCTGGCCCGGCCTGGCCGGCCGTGTGCCCACCTGAGGCTCATGGTCACGGGCTGAGCGGGGCCCCAGTGGCCTGACGGAAGGCATGGTGCGTCTCCGACAGCTCTGCTGGGAGGCTGGGGGCTGGGGGCAGGGGTTGGGGGTACAGGGGCAGGGGTTGGGGGTGCAGTCCGAGCCTCCCCAGGTTCATACCTGCAGGTCACACTCCGCCAGGTTCCTGGGCTCCAGGCAGCAGCAGTGCCCAGGGCAGAGCCTCAGGCCCACGCGTGGCAGAGTGGGTGCTGCTGCCACCCCTGCTGGGCTGGGCAGTGGCTCCCTGTGCTCGATGAGCCACTGGGCACAGAGGCTGACGCCCTCACGACTGCTGACAGGCCTGGTGCCTGCGTGTCGGTGAGGCCACAGGCGTGTCTCCCGTCCCCGCTGGTCCACTTCCCAGGCTCCTGGCGGCAGCCCCTCCCTCAGCCAGAGCTGTGGGCAGAGGCCAAGGCCCTGGGCGGGGCCCTCCTGCTGGTGCCCATCCTCGTGCAGGCCCAGGGAACGTGGGGAGAGGGTGCCCCGACACGTGTCCTGAACCCCACACCAACCCTTGGGACCCTGGTGTGTGGAGGTGTGAGCTCTGGGACCCAGGGCCCTGCCTTGAGGTGGAGGAAGTGGCCCAAGGGCACCGAGGGAGGAAGGCCAGTCTGGGACCAATGGCCTCTTCACGGTGCCTGGGATTTGGGGGGATGCCCCGGCCCTGCTGCAGTGCCCGAGGCAGGTGGGGTCATGGGTCCCCTGGCAGGGGCACCTCAGGGGCCAGGTGGTGTCAGATGGGCGTGCAGGGACGCCTTCCTCCGATGGCCAGGCGCCCTCTGCCCCCCCCTCCCCCGGCTGGGCCTGTGCGGGGGCTGCCCCGGGGCAGCTGGTCAGCGTGGGGCCGACACACAGCGAGCGGGTTGGTGGCCAAGAGAAACTTTATTTCACAGCAAGTCCTGCCCACAGGCCGATGGGGCAACAAGGCTCTCTCCACCCCCTCCGGCGTTGGAGCCGAGCCAGGCCCGGGCTCAGCTGGCGGCCACAGGCCCCCTGCCAGGCTGCAGGGCGGTGGGGGCTGAGCGGGTGCTGGGACGCGGGGAGGGGAGGGACCTCCCTGCAGGGGGTGTGGGCTCGGAGGCGCCTCCCAGAACAGCTTCCCTGCTGGGAGGGGCCACGCCCTGTCCTCTGGGCGGCTCCGGTCCCATCATGTCCGCCCGCCTGTCCGGGCAGCGGTGGTCCTGGTGGTGCAGTGGGTGGGGTGGCGCCACCAGCCTCGGGCACCTGCGCTGCCCCCTCCCAACTCAGAGCGCGGCGGCGGCGGCGGAAGGGCTGGGCAGGGCCGGGTGCGCTAGGCCAGGGTCTGGCGGCTGAAGAGGTCGAGGGTGAGGGCGCTGAGGAAGGCGGGGATGCTGTCCTGGCGCAGCAGGTGCAGCTCGATGAGCTCGGGCACCGTCCGCGAGAACTCCGTCTCCAGCAGCTGCATCCTGGTGCCCGCGGGTCCCGTGGCCTGGGCGGAGACAGGCAGGCGGTTAGCTCGGGGCCCGGAGGGGTGGGGGTGGCCATGGCTGCCTTCAGCTCCCCCGGAGGCCTTCCCTACAGGCAGGCAGGTCCCAGTGGTGGCGTCTCACCCACGTGTCGGCCATTGACGCCAACCAGGCGATGAGGGCGCCATCGGGCGGGGACCCCAGGCCCAGGCTCGGGCCGCAGTCCTCGCCCGGGGGGGTGGGCAGGCAGAGCTCCCTGAGCAGCCCCACCGTAACGGGGGAGGCCCCCCGGGCAGTGCGGTCAGGGCTCCTCTCAGACACCAGGCCCAGCGCCCGCCCACTGACCTCTGACCCCACGACCCTCCGTGTGAAGTCGGGGGGCTCCCGTGAGCCCTCAGGGAGCGGCCCTGTGCGCTGCCCGTTCGTACACTTCGCCTCGTCACGCTTCAGCACACACCATTTCGAAGCAAAACAGGGAGAACAGCCGGACCTTTTCCCAGGAAAATCCTTCATCTCTGCCTTCTGCGCTCGATCTGCACCCCTAAATGTCAGCGGGCCGTTCTCCTCAGCTGGAGGTGGGGGGCGGGGGGAGCACAGCACAGGCCGGGGGGCAGCTCCACCGAGCCCCTCGCAGCCCCCCCCCCCACGAGGTGCTGGGACTGAGACCCAGCGGCCGGGGCGCCCTCCCGGAGCTGGGGGCACTCGCCTGCCCTGGTGGTGACCATCAGGGTCCCTCACTGTCTGGGCGGCGGTGGTGGCCCAGCTCTGGCGCCATCTGTGCCCGCCCCGTGCAGCTTGGGGAACGAGGCAGAGGCACCAGCCCTGCCCGGGGAACTGGGGGCAGGTGTGTGGGGTGGCAGGTGCCCAGGCCTGCACTGCCCACCAGCCCAAATCGAGGCGACCCATGATCCAAGCTCCCCACCCTGTTGGGGGCTGCACCCCCACAAGCCGTGGCCCTGGCACCGACTCACACAGCGCGCCACCTCACTGGCCTTCGTGTGCCCGCCGCCTGCTCCCAGGTGCCAGCACATGGCTCTGGCAGGGCTGCCCCCGAACACCAGGCGCACGTTTTTAAAAAGCAAATTGCCCAGGAAGAGTGTCGGCTGCGGGGGGAACATGACGGGCTGCCGTGCTCTGGGCGACACTGCGATGCCTGCGGGCCCAGACACTGGCCGTACCCCTGGGACCCCGGGCCGGCCGCACCCCTGGGACCCCGGGCCGGCCGCACCCCTGGGACCCCGGGCCGGCCGCACCCCTCGGACCACGGGCCGGCCGCACCCCTCGGACCCCAGCCTGCCCCGGGCCTCCTGCCCCACACTGCACTGCAGCCAGAGCCTCGACTGTAATGGGGACGTGGTGTCTGCGTTTGTTCCCACCTTAGGCGACAACACACCTCCAAACCCTTGGCAGGCCCTGGCAGTGTTGCTCAGTGGTTAGAATGTTGGCCCACAGACTGAAGGGCCGAGGGTTCAATTCCTGGTCAAGGGAACGTTCCTGGGTTTCAGGTTCCACCCCAGCCCGGCCGGGGAGACAACCAATCGACGTGTCTCTCTCACATCGATGTTGCCCTCTCCCTCCCTCCCTGCCACCCTCTCTCTCAAATCAATGAGGGAAAAAACCAACCAACCAACCGACCAACCAGCAAACGCCTGGCAGGCAGTCTTCTGGCCACGAGAAGGGACAGGGGGAGGCCGCTGCCCACCCGACGCTGCAGACAGACACGGCCTCAGAGACAGTGAGTTCGTCCCCAGACTCAGGGACAAAGACCGGCCCCAGGCAGAGGGGCAGGGCCAGGCGCTGGTGGGCCCTCTGGGTTGGGGAGACAGCCGAGTTTGGGGAGACCGAGGTGGCCAGAGAGCGAGGGGCTGTCTCATTTCGGGGGGAAAGCAGCAGATGTGGGGCTCAGCCTGTGGGGCCTGCAGGGCGCTCCCCGAGGGGCTCTGAGCGCAGATGGAGGGTGCTGGGAGGCTCAGAGGAACTTCGGACGCCAAGCCGGTGCCCACGCAGCTGCACGGAGGCTCAGAGGCCGCACCCAGGCTTCCTGCCACCACCAGGGACCAGGGGGCAGGCCGCCCGGCTGTGGAAGGCCCCATTGTCGGGGCCCGTGGTGGTGCCCGCCGTGAACAGCAGGTGCTCCTGGCCGAGCCCTGGCCCCGCATCCCTGCCCGCCCACCCGCTCTCCCCTCTGGCGTCCGTCGGCCAGCTCCTTGTTCTTCGTCTCAGGCGGGGCTGGACTCGGGTCTGAAAGGACCTTCTTTCTTCTCCTTTAATTAATGCTGGGTAACGGCCATGCTGCGAGCTTACGGCCTATAGATCTTGTGCTGACACTAATTACGCACCAAGGCTGTGCTGGCTGTGTTTCGGCTCTGCAACTGCCGCGCAGTAATTTAGCAGGAGCGGGAGCTAAGCGGTCACTCGTGGCCGCCCGTCTGCGCTGGGCCAGTGCCCTGGGGGCCCAGGACCCCATCCTCACTCAGCCCCTGGGCCCCGGGCAGCGGGAGGGAGCTGCAAGCAGATGCTTCACCCACGAATCCTGAGACTGCCCTCTTGCCACCTGGGAGGGTGGGCGCTGCCTGGCACTGCCCACCTGCTGGGGTCCTGCCCATGGGCGGCTGCACGCTCGCTCTCGCTCGGGAAGAGGAGGTGGAGGGCAGGCAGCGTCCGTGTGTGGAAGCCACGCAGAGAAGTGAGTCCTGGCAGGTCTGCAGAGATTCCGGTACCCGGCTCCCCAAACGCCTGGACCTCCGGACAGCCCGGGCCCTCTTCTCGGGACCCCCAGGACCCCCATAACAATCCGAGGCGCTGGCGGCAGGTGTGCTGGCCTCGCTGCGAGCCTCAGGGTTCTTCCTCTAGAACCTGGAGGTTCTCTGATGGTCCATCAGTCAACCACCCTCCCCTCTGGTCCGCGCCCAGCAGAGCCGGCCGCACAGTGGGGCACCGGGGCAGGTCCCCAGCACGGAGGGCTGCCCGCCAGTGGGGGACGGGACTGCGGCTGCCGGCTGCCTCCACTGGTCAGCACAGTTAGCGTCCGTTATTGCAGTTCTATCCTGAGACGCAATGAGAAGGCCTCGCTCCGGAGCGCAAGGCTCCGCTGGGCTCTCCTCCAACGTGAAGGGCGGAGATGGGTGGGAGCGGCCACCCAGTGGCAGGTCTGCAGGGACTGGTCTCCCTGGAGAGAAGCCGGGGTCCCTGGGAGGGAGGAACCGGGGCCACGTGATGCGGGTGGCGAGCGGCCTGTGCTGACGGGGAAGCCTGTCCCCAGGGCCGGAGGCAGGATGACGGAGGGGGGCCAGGCCCCTCTCACGCACACTGGGCCGGGGCTGACGCGCTGGACAGACCCCCTGCCTGGGCGCGGCGTGCTGAGCTGGGGGGTCGGGCGCCCACTGTTCACCCGCAGCCGACCAGCGTCTGCTCAAACGCCCGGTCCCCCCGGGGCTGTGCCTTCGGCCCACTCGCCAGGTGTCCTGGGAGTCAACACACAACTCACCGCCGGACCCTGAGCAGGCGGACTCGGCTCCGGGAGGGAGGCCTCCGGGAGGGAGCGCACCCCGCCTCTCCCAGGTCCTCCTGCCGAGTCTGCCACGCGCTCTTCCGCTGCACCTGTCCCGCCCCCACGGGGACCCGCCCGGGGTCTCCGACTCCAGGTGCCTTCCACCGGGGGCTGTCTGTCCCCTAAATGCCAGGCGGCAGCCTCACGGGGAGACAGTTCCAGGGGCACTGGCCGGCCTGGCTGAACCGTGCCGGTCGGCACGGGCTCCTGACACGGGGGTTTAATCGACCGCGGGGCCCTGGGGAGCAGCTGCTCTGAGCAGGGAAGGGAGACGCGGGTGGGGTGGGGCGGGCTCCCAGCCGAGGCCCCAATGGGGAGGCAGCAATGTGCTGGGTGGTCTTCCCACAACACGACACAGGGCAGGGGGCTGTCCTCCCTCCGTGGACGTGACTCATGCCTGCTATGGCCAAGTGAGGGTCAGGGGTCAGGGGTCAGGGGTCCAGGTTCAGGGTTCAGATACAGCAGCAGCCCCTGCAGGCTGGCAATGGGAGGCCCGGGGAGAGGAGGTGGAGGCAGGGTGGAGGGCAGGCTTATGGGCCTTGGTGACCTGGGAGGAGAGGCCCGAGGCCCAGCTGAGGCCCTGGGCGGCCGGAGCAGAGCTGGGGAGACGAGGATGCGCAGGAACAGAGTGGGGACCACCTGAAGGGGTGCGGACCAGGTGGCGCCAGGCAGAGCTGGGGGTGAGGGCCGGGTGGCGCCAGGCAGACCTGGGGGGTGAGGGCCGGGGCGCTGAGCAGACCTGGGGGTGAGGGCCGGCTGGCGCCAGGCAGAGCTGGGGGTGAGGGCCGGGTGGCCGGCAGTGGCCCAGTTCCCAGTCTGCTGGATGCTCTCCTCAGCCGAGCGCAGGGGACGGAGCGGCTGGCTGTGCAGGTGCTGGCGTGGATGTCATCGTGTCCCCTGGGCCGGAGGGCCAAGCGGGAAGACACTGTGAACCCAGGCACCCGGCTCCGAAGGGCCGGACGGGCGAGAGCCCAGACCTTGTGCGGGAGCTGAGAGCCGCCCAGAGTGGGCCGGTGACGGGACATAAGTTAAAAGTGAATTAAACTGAGGGCATGAGGGCCAACAGCCCGGCGCCTGTTCCAGAGGGAACCCCAGAGCTGCCTGAGGTGTGGCATTAGTGTCGCAGCTTTCTCACCCGCGCCTGCAGCTGCCGCCGCCCACGCCCCTCAGCTCTGAGCTCTGAAGGGCGGGTGGCACCACGGGTTCAACAGAAACAAACGTGGCGCTGAGCCGCGGGCCTGGGGCGGGCCGAGCCAGCAGAGGGGCCTGCACGCGGCTCTGTGAGCCCCTCCTGCCCTGCGTGGAGACCAGAGCCTGGCCCACTCGTGGTGCTCGTGGTGCCGGTTCAGGGCCTGGAGGCTCAGGGCATCCCCGCTCCCCCTGCCCCCTCCGGTCTCCCTGGAAAAACTGCTTTAATATTGTTTACAAAAGTGCCCGTGGGGAGGGCCGACGTGCAGGACAGGAGCTGGTGGCCGGGAGGGACCTCGGTAGTAACCACAGACCTTCCACGGAGCCGCCTCCTGCACCTGCGGGCGCTCAGCTCCCGGGCCTCCCTGGCGGCCATGTGAGCTAATGGCGCCTGCGCAGTCAGCCAGGATGGCGGCCTCCGAGTGTCCACGAACCTTGGACGGCCTGGGGCCGGGCAGCGAGAGCCCTGGGCCCCACCGTGCCTTCCGCTCGGGGGTCAGCAGACCTCAGAGTTGGCACAGGCAGAGGCCAGCTCGCAGGCCAGCGTGGAGCGGCGTGAGGTGCTGGAGGCCCCGGGGCTGGGCCTCTGGGCCCTTCGAGGCGGGTGGCCCAGCAGCGCTGCCCAGAGGGGCGCTTCCCTCAGAAGAGAAAGGGCCGAGGGAACCACAGTTGGCGTAACTGGGCGAGGCACCCTCTGGGGAGGGCCAGCACCTCGTGACCCCCACCTGTCCGTCGGCACGGAGGCCTGGGCAGGGAGACCAGCGCCTGACCCTCGACAGCCCGCAGGGTGACCCCACCCCCACGGGCTGCATCCTGCCAGGGCTGGCGGGGCTCTGCAGGGCGGGCGGCGGCCGGGCGGCCGAGGGGACCTGGGCGCTCTCCTTGAGGGGGGGGGCTGGGCAAGGCCAGCCGCCAGCCGCCATGCTGTGAGGAGGCCCACACGGTGAGGAGGCCAAGCTTTCGGCCACGAGCACCTGCGTGTCTGAGAGCAGGTCCTGTGACCGCAGCACACGGCGGAGACGGACTGTGGCCCAGCCTCGCGGGAAGACCCGGGCAGAACCCCTGCGAGCGGCCCCCAGCGGCCCCGGGATCCCGCCCCTCAGGAGCTGTGGGCGGTGCCGGAGGGAAGGAAAACAGCATCCGAAATGGAATTCACTGGGTGAGACGAAGCAGATTGGCTCGCCAGAGAAAAGGTCAACTTAGACTCAGCCACAGACGTCCCGCCCACCCGGAAAGAGACTCTCTCTCTCACTCTCTCACACACACACACACACACACACTCACACACACTCACACTCACACGCGCACACACACACTCACACGCACACTCACACACACACGCGCACACACACACACACGCACACACACACACACACACACACACTCACACACACACACTCACATGCCGGGGTCCAACCCCAGCGGGTCCAGGGGTCCCCAAAGGTGTGGACGGAGTCGGCGAAGAAGGAATGAATGGCACAGAGGCAGTGTTCAGTTCATCAGCATAGTTGGGTTCTCTTGTCAGGATCTCCAGCCAGGTTCTGTAGCCATGTTCCCTCGCTAGGTTCTCCAGCCAGGTTCTGTCCAAGTTCTAGTCAGGTTCTCTTGACACGGAGGCAGCCATCGGGTGATCATCATAGCCAGGTTCCTCTAGCCAAGTTCTGGTCAGGATCTCCAGCGAAGTTCTGGTTAGGATCTCCAGCCAGGTTCTGTCTTCTAAGTTCCGTGTAAGTTCTGTCTCCTAAGTTCTGTCTCTTAAGTTCTGTCTGTAGGTTCTGAGTTCTGTGTCTCGGGTCTGTCTCTCGGTCTGCCTCTCTAGGTTCTGACTCCTGTTGTCTTGTTGCATCTGTATTTATACCAGTTGATTCTAATCCTATCAATCTCTATTCCAAAGGTTAGGGCGTTTCTTATCTCCATTCCAGGGAGTAAAGATTATGTAGCTTAAGCATGATTGTTCGTAGTTAAAGTGATTAACTACCCGCCAGGCACTTAGTTAAGAGGTTTTATTCCCTCCCTAACTTCAGGGGAAAATCCCTACCTGGGGAAACAACCTTTCTCGGAGAGGTGACCTTGGTTAAAACACATAGTGCCAAGAAGGTGAGCAAATATATTAAGAACAGTATGCCATATATGCCAGGTCCCTAGAAACAGCAAGGATGGACCGGCTCCCGGCACTCACACACACTCACACGCACACACAAACACTCACGCACACTCTCACACACACGCGCACACACACACACACTCACACACACACACACACGCACTCTCACGCACACACACGCATGCACACACGCACGCACACACACACTCACACACTCATGCACACACACACACACAGTCACACACAGTCACACACACACGCACGCACACACACACGCACTCTCACGCGCACACACACGCGCACGCACACACACACAGTCACACACACGCACACACGCACACTCACGCACACACACGCGCACACTCGCACACACACGCACGCACACGCGCGCGCGCACACACGCACACGTACGCACACACACTCTCACGCACGCACACACACGCACGCACACACACACACACACACACACTCTCACACTCACACACACAGTCACACACACGCATGCACACACACGGCCAGAGCATCGTGAGCAACTGTAACACCAAGGGATTTCAACATGTGCAGTTGGAGTCCCAGCAAAGACGAGAGGAACAGAAACAATAAACGAGAGACCAACGTTCCAAACCTGATGAACTGTAAACCCACAATCCAAGCAACTGGATGACCCACAGCAGGACAAACGCACAGGACTCCAAATCAGCTCAAGGGACAGACCACGTACCAAGGACAGAGGGAAGGCTGGTGGCCCCGTGGCCTCCTGGGAGCCCACCGCCCACACACACGGACCCCGGCCTTGCCCGGCTCTCGGGGAACGTGGAGGCCTCGCCCTCCGCAGTCGCGCTCCCTCAGGCTCAGGCAGGCTGCTCGCCCCTTTGGCCCCGGCCTGTCCCTCGCACAGGCACCTCATCTGGGCGCTGGAGCTGAGGGGCAGGAGGGGCGGGAGAGGCAGACAGCGGCTCAGGGACAGAGCCGGAGTGAGGGGAGGGGAGCACGGGGGCCTCGGCCACGCTCTCCCATGCTGGGGTCCAACCCCAGCAGATCCAGGGGTCCCCAAAGGTGTGGACGGAGTCGGCGATGGAGGAATGACACGGAGACAGCGTTCAGTTGATTAGCAGCCTTGCCAGGATCTCTAGCCACAATCTCCAGCCAAGTTCTGTCTAGGATCTCCAGCGAAGTTCTGGTTAGGATCTCCAGCCAGGTTCTGTGTCCAGGTTCTCCAGCCAGGTTCTGTAGCCAGGTTCTCTCACTAGGTTCTCCAGCCAGGTTCGGTTGCCAGGTTCTAGTCAGGTTCTCTTGCCATGTTCTATCCAGGTTCTGTAGCCAGGTTCTGTCTCTAGGTTCTGTGGCCAGTTTCTGTCCAGGATCTTTTGCCATGTTCTCTCGCTAGGTTCTGTGTCTAGGTTCTGTCTTCTAAGTTCTGTCTCTAGGATCTTCATCTAAGTTCTGTGTCCTGTTGTCTTGTTACATCTGTATTTATACCAGTTGATTCCAATCCTATCAATCTCTATTCCAAAGGTTAGGGCGTTTCTTATCTCCATTCCAGGGAGTAAAGATTATGTAGCTTAAGCATGATTGTTTGTAGTTAGAGTGATTAATTACCTGCCTGGCACTTAGTGAAGGGGTTTTATTCCCTCCCTAACTTCAGGGGAAAATCCCTACCTGGGGAAACAACCTTTCTCAGAGAGGTGACCTTGGTTAAAACACATAGTGCCAAGAAGGTGAGCAAACATATTAAGAACAGTATGCCATATATGCCAGGTCCCTTGAAACAGCAAGGATGGACCGGCTCCTGGCACTCCCGGAAACAGGCAGGTGTGGGGGGCCCTCTAACTGGGGGCGCGCCGTCTGCTGGTTGGGGCTGCAGGAGCTGCTCCGCTGGGGCTCGTGGGCGTGGGCAGGACGAACTGCGACGCGACAGCAGGTTCTCCAGCTCCCAGCCCTCAGGGACCAACGCCGTGGGGACAGCGGCCGTCTCCAGGAACCTGGCCTCCAGGCGCAGGCGCGATGCCGGGCGCACTTGTTGGGGGCGACCATCGGCGGGGCTGATGTGTGAGTCACAGGTCAGTAAACGAAACGGAGGGACGAGCTCGACGTCCGGCCACAGGGACTCAACCGAGTGCACTACAGCCCAGCCACAGAGAGCCCTTCACACACCCACGACACGTCCCCGCGCGGGAATGTGTAACCGGGAAACACGCTCCTGATGCCGCATTAAAGCCGGAGGCGGGGCAGGGGGCACGGGGCGGCCAGCGATGCCCGCGGCGCAGGACGGGCTACGAGGACTCCAGGTCCCTCCGCGCACGGAGTGACGCATCCACAGACTTTTGCTGCTCAGAACCCGGCGCTCAGGTGGTGTTGGCACGGCCGGCCAGCAGGCCTTTCCCGCGGCCCACACGCCTCGAACCGCGGACCCAACGCAGGGTCTCAGAACAGGCGGGAAGGGGCCTCCCTGCCCCACCTCTGAGGGAGGACGTCGGGACGCTGTGGCCTCGCTGCCGTGCCCGTGGCTGGAGCAGGAGCTGTGTGGCCACCCAGGCACCGGGGATTCCGGGGGCACACACAGGTGAGCCCGGCCCACACGTCACAGACCACCGGCTGTATCCTCCACGGAGACCCCGGACAGGAAGTGGGTCTGTGCGCTGGTTCCCCTCCCACCCGCCCTTCCCGGGGCGCCCAGCCCCTCACAGGCTGCCCGCCTTGCAGTGACCAGCACCGTGCAGGCCCTGGTGCTCGCGGCCACGCGTCCTGGCTCCCGTGCTGCCTGCTGACAAGTGCGGCCGAGGCTTATGCGCCCTCCTGGCGGCTGGGTCCCAGCCCTGGCTGTTCGCGACAGGCAGCACTCCTCCCTGGCCCTCCCCGTCACCTCAGCCCCCCCGAACCTGCCTGGGGCGGACGGCAGTCACAGGGGAAGGTGTCACCACAGAACCAGCTCAGGGCGGTCCCGCCCGTTTCCGACAAGGTGCCCAGCTGCCCTCCAGAGATGACAGCCAAGACCCGAGCCGTGTGCTGCCGCAGCCGCGCAGGAGCGCACTCAGACCTCCCGTCGCCAGCGCGCAGCCGCCCCCGACCAGAGGCGCGCCCAGCACGGCGTGGAGCCCCCCTGACCAGAGGCGCCCCGCAGTGCGCAGGCCTACCGCCCCCCCCACCAGAGGCGCCCCGCAGTGCGCAGGCCTACCGCCCCCCCCACCAGAGGCACCCCGCAGTGCGCAGGCCTACCGCCCGCCCCCCACCAGAGGCGCCCCGCAGTGCGCAGGCCTACCGCCCGCCCCCCACCAGAGGCGCCCCGCAGTGCGCAGGCCTACCGCCCCCCCCACCAGAGGCGCCCCGCAGTGCGCAGGCCTACCTTGAAGACCAGGCAGTCGTCCTGGCGCTCAGCGTACATGGAGGTCAGCCGGTACTGGCTCTCCCGCGTGATGTCCACCTGGTAGCCGGTGAGCGTGTAGCAGACCTTGCGGAACTCCTGCACCTTGGCCTGGAAGACCTCCTTCAGCCGCTGGTTCCGCAGCTCCGCGCTCTCCACCTGCTTCCTCAGCTCTGCGGGGAGGGCGCACAGCCTCAGCAGGGGCGGGGCGGGCACCGCGGGCGAGTGCAGACGCCCAGTGACAGGACCAGCTGCCCGGCAGCCTGGCCGCCCGTGGTGCCGGCAGTGACGGGCTGTGACCGGCAGCAGCGAGGGGACAGGGACCGAATGCCAGCCTCCTCCCGCCCAGCTTGGGCCCCACGCCCGGCTGGCTCCTTCCACGCAGCGGTTACCACGGACTCACCAGGTTCTTCCCGCATTAGACCCTGCTCTGTCCCCGCTAACAAGCGAGGCTGGCTCACGGAACACCGTGCCACTGTCGATGCCAGGCCCCTGCCTGGGCTGGACCGGGAGCCTCCAGGCAAGCCAGGCTCGGAGTGGTCAGCCCGATTCGAGTCCCGCCCTCCCTGTGGGCTGAGTCCCAGGACCCCATGTGGCAGGGATGGCAGTTCCCCAGGTTGAACCGCGGCCCCGCGGCGTGGCTGCCTCGTCTGGTCCTGCAGGGTCGAGTCAGCTGCTGAGAGAAGCAGACGCGCAATCGGCACTTCCTGGAGGTGGGGCGGGGGGGGGGGCACGGGCCCCGCATTCCAGGGAGAGACTCCCCCCGCCCTTCCCACCTCCCCCTGGAGCCCATCACGCGCCTGTGGCACCGGGGCTCACCGGCAAGAAGCCACCTTCAGCGCGGCTGTGAGGCCCATGCCAGGCCCCGGGGGTGGGGGCAGAGAGCGCTGTGGGGTGTGGGCTCCGCTCCCCGACAGCTGGCAGCGGATGCGGACCCTCCTGGTGCGCACAGGGACAGGGGGTTTACCACGTGGCCAGGCACGGCCCAGGCAGAGCTGTCCCAGCCGGGACCAGACTCCCCACATGCACCCAGCTCTCCACCGCCTGCTGCTTGCGGGCAGCCTGGCCCTGGCCCGTCAGTTGATGCCAGGGCGCTGGTCTGCCGCCTCCTCACGTGCACGGGGCCACGCCCGGCCCCTGCCCATCTGGCCGCGCACCGGCCCTCACCCGCCCTGTTCATCACCGGCTCCGACGGCCCCGGCGGCTGAGAGCCGCTTTGCCGGGAACGCGGGCGGGAGCCCTTGATTAATCAGGCCATCGGCCATGGGACCAAGAGGGCGACTGGCTGCTCTGCCTGTTGCCTGTGCTCTGGGCAGTGGGCGGGCAGCCCGGGTCAGGTCCACCTGGGAGCCCTCTCTGGGGCTGGCACCCTGCCCGGCAGCTCTCCCATCCTCCTTCACCTGCTCTTTGGATCCGCCCTCCAACCACACTGACCAGTGGACGCTGCCGGAACCACCCTTTCTGCCTGTGTCCCCCCTGCCCTCCTCACCTGCCCCCTCAGTGCACCTGGCCTGGCCCCCTGCAGCCCTCGGCTTGGCCCCTGCACGTCCTGGTGAGGGACAGGGACAGGGAGGGACAAGGCGCGTCTGTGAGGAACGGCCGAAGGAGCAGCAGGCGGGGTGCAGGTCCCGAGTGGTGCCGCGGTGCCTGCAGAGGCGTCGGAGGACGGACCACCGTGGGGACGGCTATCACCTGGCAGGAACGCCAGCCTTGATGGGGACACACGGGAGCCGCTCTCAACGTGAGGTGCTGGGTCTGGAGGGGTGACCAGTGTCCCCACCCCTGAAGGCGCCTGGGGAACATCTGCGCGCCCTGAGGTGGTCTCTGCAGCCGCTGCTCGCAGGACCGGGTGGCTCCGTGCGGAGGCCTGGCCCAGGGGCACCCCCATGGGAAGCACGAAGCCTGGTGGCGCCTGCCTGGGCTCCCGGGCCACGCGGGCTGCTGGTTCTCCTCGGGCCCAGAGCTGGGCTGCACGTCTACACTCCCAGGGCTGAATTATTCATGCCTCGTACCTCCTAAACTATTTCAGTTTTACATTTTTAAATATTTAATAATTAGGCATCAAATATTTATGCAATTTTATTAGCAGCAGTGGGAGTCGGTGCTGCAGGCCTGTGGCTGGTTTGCTCCCGGGCCTGGCTGGCCACGTGGAGAGGAGGTGGCCGGCCTGGGCTGGATGGAGGTCCCGGACACCTCCCAGGGGAGCAGGGATGGGCACTGGCATCTGCTGGCTCCTCCCACAGGCGGCCTTTCCGTCCCAAATCCAAGCCCAGGGAGGGGCCAGGTGGCAGGCAGGCAGCAAGGGGACATGGCCCATCTGCCAAGATCCCGCCCACGGTGCCAGCCGGCTGCGCCTCCTGCACGCGCTCAGGCAGGGAGGCCTTTCCAGGAAAGGGAGTGGCGGTGCCACCGTCCCAGCGGCCGGCTTCGCTGACAGGCACGGGACCCTGCCACGGGCGGATCCTCCGCCGCCCCGGGGTTCTCGCCTGAGCTGCCGGCAGCCCCGCCCTGGGCCCCCGTCTCCACACGAGCCCATGCTCCCTGCTGGGCCGGAAATTGCACGTTTCACACCCGAGAGCCACTCGCCCTGGAATTACACGCAGATGATGGCGCGTGTGCCTGGTGGCTCGGTGCCGGCACGCACACGGGGCCTGTGTGTGATTAACGCTCCCCAGCAAGCAGCCTGTCACCTTGCACAAAAGCGATCTGCAAGGACACCAACAATTACAGCCCCGGTTACGGGGGGGAGGTCCTGGGGCGACAGGCGGGCGCTGGTGCCGCATCATGTTCTCGGGGTCTCCCTCCCCGCTCAGAACAGAGAGCGCCGAAGCCCCATGGATGGGGGTTCGTGAGCCTAACGTGCTGGCTCCCAGCCCCGGCCCTTGGGGAGTGGGGGGCCAGCTGAGCCCGAGTGGAAGCCACCCCGGCCCTCACGGTGCCTCTGACACATGTGGGGACAGGCCCAGAGGTGGTGTCACCAGCCCGGGAGTGAGAGCCAGGCACCGAGGCGAGGCCGCCAGGGGGGCCGTCCCCCAGGCCACGGGGCATGAGTCCTGCTGGGAGGACCAGCCCTGCACACCGGCCACCCGACAGGCTGGCCGACCAGCTCCATGGGGCCCTGCGCCCCCAAGGGCGGTGTCCTCACAGCATGCCCCTCCTCGGACTAGGGGCCACTCCACTCTGCTTGTCTGGCTTCCATGAGAGTGAGACTGGGCTGCGTGGCCCACGGCTGGCCCCCATGGTCGGACCCGGGAAGGCTCGTTCAGTGACGCATAACTCACTTCTGGGCTTTCGCGTGGTGCCTGCCCGACGAAGGAGCACCGCCCTGTTCCCCTCACGGACGGGGCGAGAGCCAGGAGCCAGCTGCCTGGGCCACCACACCACGGAGTCAGACCCACCAGAAGTGGCACTTGACCGCACCACACGCGCACCTGTGATGTGCATGGGACACCACGCTGGGCCCCGCTTCCGGCACCTTCTTTTGCACCCGCCCCAGCAGGTGGCTGTGGGCTGAGGGGGCAGCACAGGGGAGGGTGCGGGGCCCTGGCTAACGGGCCCAGGAGGGGCAGGTGGGTGGCCCCAGGTGCATGAGGAAGGCGTTACCCCCCCCCCCCCCCCCCCCCCCCCCGGCATGGTGAGCATCCTGCACTCCTGGAAGGCAGGGGCCTCCAGAACCCGGGCTCCCAGGCGGCGCCCTCCGAAGGGAAGCCTTTCAGGGTTCATCTTTTATTGACAAAGCCATTCGGAGTCAACCCGTCTGCTTTTCTAGGGGACAAGCGTCCGCCCCCACTGAGACGGGAGTCCATGCAAACTGCTAATGCAGGCGGCAGCGCGGCCTGGGCCACAAGCTCCTGCAGACCCCGCAGGTGGAGGGAGGGGACCCCGAACGGGTTCAGCAGCTGCAACAGCCGACGGGAGGGGGCTGGGAGACTGAGGAGGACAGAGGGCTCTCAGGGGCCGAGGGCCGCAGGGGAAGGACCCACACCCGGCAGATGCAGCTGGGGGACAGCTCCCTGAGGGTGGGCGGGGAGGTGTCCACGGGAGCCGGGAGAGGACTGACCCTGGCGACGCTGGGTGCCAGCTGTCACGGCCAAGGACACATGGCAGCGAGGCCCTCGCCCTCTGGCTCGGACAGGAGCCTGGTGTCTGGGCTCTAACCCAGAGCCGACGACTCCTGCCGGCACCTACGCACCTTTCACAACCCACAGTGGCCCCTGAGGCTGAGAGGCCTGCCTATCCCTCCTGCACCCTCTGCACTCCCTGAGTCCTAATTGCCCTGAGGGGCACCAGGACGCAGGCCAGGGAGCTGGCATTGCCTCCTGATGGCCAATGGCCGGGCTGGGCTGCCCTCCCCGACAGCAGGCCCGAGGGCAGCATGGGGGTAAGCTGCTCAGAACGGCCCGAGCCAGGGAGCTGTCAGTGCCTGGAGTTTGGCCGCGCTGAGCCGCATGCCGTGGCCCACTGTCTGGGAGTTCACGGCGCCACGCTAGACCTGCAGCGCCTGAGAGCCATGCAGGGGGGGTGTCAACTGGCCGAGAGGAGTGTGGGGACCCCGCGGACCGCGTTGCTCTCCAGCGGACGCCAGCGGGGCTTCCTGTGCTGCTGTTTCCCCGAGAGTGTTGCCCCAGCCACTGGGCCCCTAGGGATGGCCCTGGCCAGGCCACAGGCTCTGCCTCCTGTCCCCAAGTGAGAGAAAGGCTGGGCGTGGGGAGGGCAGGTGGTGACGGCATCAGGCCCTCCCCACGGGCAGAGCAGGCCGGCTGCAGCAGCAGGGCACCTGGGCCCTGGGCCCTGGGCCCCCGCGTGGAGCCAGCAGCGGGGGCCTGAGGGCAGCTGCACTTCCTCCCCCCGCCCACCAGAAACCCAGTGATTACGTTACGCGGCTCCGTTCAGCCCAATGAGCCCCTAACGACGGCGCTGTCCTTACTACCTGACGCTGGGACAGACAGTGCAGGGGGCGCGCTGGACACAGTGGGTACAGCGCCACCCAGGCAGCAAGGCCCTGTCTGGGGGCAGCCGTGGGGGGGGCGTGCTCCCCGGCATGAGGGCCAGCCTGAGGCCTGTTGGGGGTACTGCCCACCAACCCTGGTCAAGGCCCCGGCGCCTCGGCACACACAGGGCCAGCCTGAGGCCGCCTCCCTGCCTGAGCCACAGGTACTCTGCTGATGCAGGGGCAGCGCCTCTCTTCTGCCCGGGCCCAGCCTGAGACGGCGTCTCAGGGCGGCTCCGGGCAGGGGTGGGGGGAGGGGGGCGTGGGCCTGGGGGCAATGACATGGAGGATGCAGTGTCCCCAGCGGGAGTCGGGAAACATGACAGCCTCGCAGCAGCACAGACCGAGCCGTGGCGACCACAGGCGTCACGAAGAACTGGGGGGAGCAGACTCGTGGGGCCGGGGGTGCAGAGGGACAGCGTGGGCTTCCCCGCTCCTGGACGCCACGGCTCCCGCAGGAAGGTGACCTACCTCGCCCTGGGGCCGGGGTGGACGGGGGAGTGCATCCGGGTCAAGTGCCTGCAGAGGCGCTGCGTGTGAGGGCGCAGCCCCCGTGTGCCAGGCGGGAGCAGGTGTGCCAGGCCTGCCCGCACCAGGCCCTCCCGGTGTCCTCCTCCCAAGGCAGAACGGTGGCATCCAGGGGACCCTGGCACCCACCACGCTCCCCCCTCCCCGGAGGCCCCTCGCATCACTGTGCCAGCCACAGGGACAAGCTCGAGCCCTCACAGTGCCGCTCTGCAAGGTGATGGCTTTGCTGTTAATGCGCCACCTCAGGAACCCGAGGGAGCGCCTGGCCAGCCTGGGTGCGCGGGAGCCACGCGAGGGCAGGAGGCAGCGGGAGGCTGAGGATTCAGGGCCTGGAACGGGTCAGAAACCCCCACGAAGGGCTGTTCCTGCCTCACGGGAGCCCAAGTTGGGGGGCGCGGCCTCGTCCAGCCCCTGGTGCCCAGAGCAGCCCTGCACCCTGCTGACCTCACAGGCGGCACTGCCCACGCCCACCCTCCGCACCCCACCCGCTGCCGCTCCACACCCTGGAACCGTCTGGACATGGACCCTTTGTGCCCCTGCCAGGGCACTGGCCTCGCTGTCACATGGCCACAGTGTGCCCTGCACCATCCCTGCCCTCAGCCAGGGCCCTGACCGCCGCAGGCCCAGCTGCTCCCAGCAGCACCTGGCCGCACAGCGGGCGCAGGGCAGGCTGGCCTGGAGTCCAGAGCAGAGGGTGGACAGTGTCTGGGGTGGGGCACTTGCTGGCAGCTAGAAGCTGGAGCCCTAGTCTCCAGGCTGGGTCTCTGGCCACTAGAGAACCCAGTCAGGGGCGGACAACGGCAAGGCCTCTGCAACGGGAGAGGTCAGAGGTCACAGGTCACCACCCAGGAGCTGGTCCTGCGCTGGAGCCCCATGTGCTGGAGGCAGACGGAGCCCCATCCACGGCTCTGCTCACAACTCAGAGCCGCCCGGCAGGAGCCAACAGAGGTTGGCAGAGGCCACACCGCTTGCCCGCTGCCGCCTGTCCACCGGGCTGAGGGCGTCAGCGAGGTGCCTGGCTGTCCTCACACGCTCCCCCCAGGCCAGGCTGTTGGGACCCTCCTCATAGGCTGCCTGACCCAGAGGAGGCGGCGCGCCGGGCACCTCCACCTGCCAAGAGGCTGCAGTGCCCGCTGGCCCAGGTCCCACGGGCACCGTGGCAGGGCCTCCGGGAGGCCTGGCCCCCACGGCCCTCCTTCGCGCTGACGGACGCGCTTTTCTCGGCACCGGGGACGCTCTGAGGCAGGACTGCGCCCGCGCACTCTGAGGCCTGGGAGCAGACCCCGTGATCACGTCCTAGAGGTGACACTCTGTGCCCAGAGGTGGCGCCCCGACTGGAGAGGGCAGTGCGTGGGGGCGCGGTAGGAAGCGCTGTGCGGGGGCCCCACCGTGGAAGACGCCCGGCCCCAGGGAGCTGGGTCTGCGTGACGGGCGGCACAGGGACACGGAGAGACGTACTAACTTGTCCTGGGCCTGAGAAGCCTCGGCCGGTGGCTTCTCCACTGCAGCTCTGCAGGCCCAGCCTCCAGACCTCCCCCGCCCACCCGCCCTCCCCCGGCCTGGCTGCCTGCACAGGACAGATGGACAACAGACACCCAAGCTGCCCCCGTGGCCATCAGGCCGGGGTGTGCCTACCTGCCACCTCCTTGGACGAGGGCAGACACGCGGCCTCCAGGTCGGCGGGCACGGGGCCGCCCCGCTCCAGGGCGCACACCAGCTTCCGCAGCTGCTCACACTCCTCCTGCAGCCGTGCCTGGTCCTGGCGGCGGCTCTGCTGCGCCTCGCGGGCCGGGTTCATGCTCAGGTGCAGCACTTTGGTCTTGCTCTGGTCGTAGTCGCCCTGCGGGACACAGGCCGTCAGCACAGCGTCCAGAGAACGCGGGAGAGCAGGCGCTATTGAGGCCAGACCATGGGCGTGAGGTCAGGACCCTCTCGTGGGGGCGGACATTGCGCTGGCCATGTGCGGCCCCTCGGGGATCCACGGTGCCAGCACTGACCTCGGAGGAGATACGAGACAAAACCTCCCCACACCCCTGGGACAGCGTGGACGCTCAGGACCCGAGGCCCTTCTATCAGCTCTGACCACCAGGGGGGCACGGACTGTGGTGACATCTTCCACTCACTCTACTGCGAACCGTCCAAAAACCCGCTTCTGCTCCCCTGCAGGCCACCCCCGAGGCCGTCCCCCCCCCACCCCCCAGGTCACAGGTCACAGCCAGGAGCTGGTCCCGCCAGAGCCCCATGTGCGGGAGATGGGTGGAGCCTGAGGATTATACAGCATCACAGAGAATCACAGAGAACGGAAGACACCGCCGCGCTGCCCCCCACACGCTGCCCTGGTGACGCCCTGCACAGCTGGGCGTGCTGGTGCCAATGCTGATGCGTTTTCCCTGCGGCCCTCGGGCCCTCATTTCAAAGACCTTGGCAGTGAAGGCAGCTGCTGGGGTGGGGAGGATGCCCTCTACGGGGACTGTCTGGTGCTCTCGCCCTGGTTCCCTGGGCTGGGGTGGGGGAGGAGACGTCACGTGAGGGCGCAGCGTCCCTGCCACCAGTGGGGATTCTGCAGGGGACGCGCCTCCTCCCCAGCTGTCGTCCGACGCGGTACCGAGTGTGGCCTTTAGTTCTGCGCGGCTCATGGATCAGCTTATCTCGTGCTTGGCGGCAGGAGTGCGTTCCTGGCTCCGTGTCCCTCTGACACGCCCGCGTGGTTCACAGTGGGCACGCCCTGGCCGTCAGGCACTAGAAGATGCTGTGGGCCCATCCCACGTGTCTCGGCCCCAGAACCCAGCGGCCTTGCCTGCCCAGGACCAGCCTCTAGTGGGAGTGGTGCTGTGAGTCCAGGCACCTGTCTGCCAGGACCGTGTGACGCGCCTGAGCCTGCACCTGGCCATGCAGGTGGGAACCCCGAAAAGGAGGCCAGGAGAGGACGTGTCTCCAGCCGCCACGGCCCAGCCGGCAGGTCCCTGTGTCGAAGCTGCGTGAGGCCCAGGAGGCCAGCGGGCCTGCCCACCGGCAGACGGTCTTGGCTGCTGGGAGCCACGAGTCTTGGTCTTCGTAACAAAGTGCCAGGTAACCAATGGGGCACCTCCCCTGAGGCCACCAGGCCTCCTAGTCCCACCCACAGGGGCCAACGCCTTTGGGACTCTCCCTGGTGAGAGCAGGGCCGAGGGGCCACGATGGGGCGGGCACCGTGCAGGTGGGCGAGGAGATGGTGGCATCACTGAGGTCTGCTCTGGACCCGGCTGAGGGGATGGGACGGGCCTGCTGCCTGGTGTGACCAGCGCAGGGGCAGCCCAGATGCCACGAGCGCCTCGGAGGGAGCGTGCTGACCCCACGGGCGGGGGCGTGGCTGGTGTCTGCTCACGAGCAGTTAACCAAAGACCCGCCAGGGGGCCAAGCTCCAGGGGCAGGGCCCACGGTGGCCACGGCGGGGCTGCGTGGTGCCAGGGGGAGTGTCAGCCACGCGATTCTGAGGAGACGAGGTGGGGGGTCCCCAAGTCCAGAGAGGGCAAGAGGTTTGCTCAAGAGCACAGGCCGGGGGAGGCGGGGCGGGGGGGTTGGCCTGCGCAGAGGCCCGCGTCCCTCTGCGGTATGGGTCTCTCTCGGCTCGGGTTCTGTGAGGCCCAGGTGAATGGCCGTGCCTCTCCGCGTCCGGGACCCCTGGGAGCACCCGGGACCCGTGGGCCGGGGTGGGGAGTGGGCGCCGCCCTCACGGGCTCGTGGCCTGAGCGCCTGTGCTCGTGGCCCGCTTCCCTCTGCCAGGGAGAGGCCGGTGAACTTGACCTCGGAGGACGTGGCGCGGACAAACCCCGGGAAGCCCTGCCTGGCTGAGGACAGACCTGCTGGGAGCGGCCGGCCACCCAGCGCCAGGCAAGGAAACGCTGCCCCCTGGCTGTGCCCCGGGGGAGGGCACCTGCCGTCCTGGGCCCGCTGTGCATACTAAGAGAGCCTGCTGGAGAGAGACGCGCGGAGAATGAAGCAGCAGCGCACTTACAGAGCGGCCGTCCTCATGCATATTCATCAGTCACCGGCTCAGGCCTCACTCAGCCTCTCTAGGATGAAGGGGGGGGGGAGCTACCAGATGGGTGTGCAGCCCGCCCAGCCCGCCATGCTGACCTCGCCCCCCACCCCTGCCCGGAGGTGGCCAGCAGGGATCCCAGGGCGCACTGCTGCCTGACGTGGACCATGCTCCTCGCACACCGACCAGGCCTGCTCTACGCAACGGCCGCTACGCTTACCTCCGTCCCGGGGAGGCTCGGACGGCAGGCGCGTGTCCCGTCTGAAAGCGGAAGCCGCCTGTCAGCGAGTCGCTGCCTATGCCGACTGTGGGGGAGCCCAGAGCCAGGGAGGACCCTCTGTCCGCCGGGTATGCCCAGATCCCCTCAACTCCAGAGGCTTCTGGCCATCGGAACGCCACGCAGGCCCAGGACCAACCTTCCCATCTTGGGAGGCAGGGGCGCAGGCCTGCTCCCTGGGGCAGGAGGGCCAGCAGCTGGACCCACACAGCGGCCGGCTGCGCCAGGGAGCGGCCCACAGAGAGGGGCTGCATTGGGGCAGCTTGGGTCAAGCTCAGGGGGGAGGAGAATGGAGGTGGGTGGGCGGGGTGTGGCCACTGATGACTAAGGTGAACTCTGGCTCAGCTGCCAGTGCCCACACGTGTCCACAGGGCAGCAGCCACACCAGGACTCGGGCCCCGTGTGCTGGCGGGGGAACGGGCACACCGCCTGCGCCGTCCTGAGCGGGGAGGCTGCTGTCACCGTCTGACTGTCCCCACCTGTCACCCCACAGTGGCATGCCGCCCCGCGCATTGGCTGCCTTGCCACCCGAGCTGCCCGCAGTGGAGCCAGATGCCAGCGCAGCCTCACCCACTGCCTGGGCTGGCGGGTGCTGGCGGTCAGTGGGCAGAGGGGTACCTGGCTGGCTGAGTGGACAGGAGAGCCGCCCCCAGCACCTGGCCGCCCTGCCCGCTCACCAGACACCTCACGCAGGGACAGGGCGCACTCACACCGCGGTGTGGCCAGCCGCCATCATCTCCAGAACGTTCCCTCTTGCCCAATGGGCTGTCACTCCCCCTCCTTCTGGCCCCGCCCTCCACTTCCTGCCTGTGAACGGCTCCTCCAGGCCCTCCCTCGAGGGGAGTCAGACAGTGTGTGTCCCTTGTGGCTGATCCACTGAGCAGTGTCCGGAGGCCCATCCGTATTTTACGTCAGTTTCTTTCCTTTTGAAGCCGAGTTACGTCCAGTGTCGGGATGGGCCTCATCGCTCATCTGCTCACCGTGGGTGGACGCGGGGCAGCGCCGCCTGCCGGCTGCGGGTGGGGGTGCGGGCAGCTATTTGAGCCCTGCCCCCAGCCCCCAGCCCCAGCCCCAGCCCCAGCAGTGGGGTGCTGGGACACATGCTTCAAACAGCCTTCAGTCAGCCCGCACCTGCACCTGCGGTGGCCATGGGGCCTCGGAGACAGTGCTCTCAGCGTTTGCGCTCTGCCCACAGAACCTCTTTCTCCGGGAGAAGCTGTGGTCAGCACGCCCGGGACCTGCTGTGAGCCCTGAGCACCCTCAGAGCCGGGCCCGGGCCAGGAGCTCGGGCCTGCCAGGCTGCTTCCTCCCCCATGTGCTCCTGGTGGACGTGGTCGCTGCCAGAGCCGTTCCGTGTCCCACAGAAGACAAGCTCATGCGGCTGGGCCCTGGCGCCCTCGCCCTCCACTGCGCCCCGTTAGTGCGGTGCTGCCAGGGGAGCCTGTTAATGTGGGCTGCTCATGGAGGGGCAGGGCTGACGGGCATAGTCCGGGCACCCCTGCAGGGACCGGAAGAGCTGTGCCCCAGGGTCCTTGCCCAGAAATGACCATGACACACTGTTTTTCACCACGTCAAATATCTAGGTTTGTGGTGTGCCGAGTCCCTAACTGTTCCATCTAAATGTTCCCGAGGGCCACATGCAGATAAGGAGGTGCCACAGCCGCGTCTAAGTGCCGAGGCCGGTGTGGCAGTGCGGGAGGCCGTGTGGACGCCCAGGCATGGGGAGCAGCGCCCATGGCAGCGGTGGCACCGCTCTGTGCCTCGGGCTTTCTGGGTCTGAGTCCAGTCAGTGGCAGAGGGGCTGCACTGTCCCCCGAGAGTCGAGGGGAAAGACCCCAAGAGCCTCTCAGTGGTCCCTGGGGACGCCTCGCAGCTTCATCTGCAAGTGGGGGGCTGGGCCAGTGGCGGGGTCTGAGGCCATGAGGAGGTCGCTGGCACTGGCGCTGGGCCCAGGAGACGAGCCGGGCTTAATATGCAGGACACGTCACTCTCCTCATCAAAAATCAAAAGAAATCAGCGCCCGTGGAAACGTCTCCACGCAGACGCACATCTGTGCGCTGGCTGGTTCAGTCCCCGCGTCAATAAACATGAGCCGCCTGCGCCATGGGAGGGGGTGCAGGCCTTTTCCTCCATTAGTGTCCTGTCTCCCATCCCACACTCAGGAGGCAGGCCGGGGGGCAGGCAGGCCGGGGAGCAGGCAGGCCGGGGGATAGACAGGCCGGGGAGCAGGCAGGCCGGGGGATAGACAGGCCAGGGAGCAGGCAGGCCGGGGGATAGACAGGCCAGGGAGCAGGCAGGCCGGGGAGCAGGCAGGCCGGGGAGCAGGCAGGCCGGGGAGCAGGCAGGCAGGCCCAGGGGGCAGGCCCAGGGGGCAGGCAGGTCCGGGGAGCAGGCAGGCCCAGGGAGCAGGCAGGCCGGGGAGCAGGCAGGCCGGGGAGCAGGCAGGCCCAGGGAGCAGGCAGGCCGGGGAGCAGGCAGGCCGGGGAGCAGGCAGGCCGGGGAGCAGGCAGGCAGGCCCAGGGGGCAGGCAGGCCCGGGGTGCAGGCAGGCTGGGGGGTAGACAGGCCGGGGAGCAGGCAGGCCCGGGGAGCAGGCAGACCGGGGGAGCAGGGCCCTAAGAAGTCAGGCCTGGGCACCAGGAGGGAGGTTACCAACCCTGCATGTGGAGCCCAGAATGTACGTGTGAATACAGGGGCATGGGACTGCAGACGGGCACGTGTGTGACCTGTCCCTGTGGCATGCAGGGTCCCAGCACGCGGGCGGGCACAACGCGACACGGCGGGCAGGCAGAGCAAACGTCCAGGGTGTCTGTCTCCTGACGCCCATTTTCACATTTCATGAAATCGAGCAAAACTAAAAGCTGAGGGGCTACATATGCTGATGCTGAGGCCCAGAGGAGAGTTAAGAGCTGCTGGGAGCCCTGCAGAGTCCTGTGGGGGCGGCCGAGACACATCGGACACGGAGCACCGCAGGCACCAATCAGAACCACCCAGAACAGGGCCACACGGAGACACGAACGAAGGGAAGACAAACAGACCCAGAGACACACAGGCCTCGTGAGGGGCGACAAGGAAGAGTCTTCAAGAACAGGCTGAGCTCATGCTCACCACACATCAGAGCCACAGGCAGGTTCCGAGTCAGTCACGGGCTGGGATGTGAAAAAGGCAGGAAAAACTGCCTTGGTAAAAAAATACCTTCAGCAAAGTCGAAAGATAAGCAATAAACTGGGAAAACATACACCTTAAAATAAAAGGAACCCAACTCCTTAATATACAAAGAGCTCTAAGAAATCAACAAGAAGGCCAATAGTCGGCTTGAAAAATGGAGCACGACTATTCACACATACAAACATACTAAAAAGTCCTTCCTCTCATCTATACTAATAAAAGGGTAATATGCTAATTAGACCAGATCAACCGGACGTCGTCCGGATGTCCTTCTGGACAAAGCAACGGTAGCAGGGGCCGAGGCAGAGGCAGTTAGGGGCGATCAGGCCAGCAGGGAAGAGCAGTTAGGGGCATCAGGCAGGCAGGCAGAGGGGCTGGGGCAATCAGGCAGGCAGGCGAGCGGTCCGGATTGTGGGAGGGATGTCTGACTGCCGGTTTAGGCCCGATCCCGCACGGCAGTCGGACATCCCCCCGAGGGGTCCTGGATTGGAGAGGGTACAGGCAGGGCTGAGGAACCCCCCTCCCCCATGCACAAATTTTGTGCACCGGGCCTCTAGTGTATAATAAAGGAACAGAGGTTAGAACTACGTTGAACCTTATCACCTACTGGACCAGAAAAACCTAAAAGCCTGAGGGCACTGTTGGCAAGGGCAGGGGCACAGTGCCCTCACAGGCTGCTGGCACACACTGTCCTGCCGGGCGGGAGGGGCACAGTGACGCTGTGAGAAGCCGCACCTGTCAGGCACCTGCAGGTGCCCGTCAGCCCGCTGCCCCTCTCCCGGAAGTTACGCCGCACAGACTGGCACACGGGAAACGCCACCTCGCGGACACTCAGCAGCCGTGTCTGTGGTCACAGAGGAGAGGTGGCGGCTGCACTCACACTAATGACAGCCGGCTGAACAGGTGAGGGCGCACCCCCCAGGAGCCCCGCGGACTGATGGAAAGGCCGCCCTCGGGCAGCAAGTGACAGGGACGAGGTGCAGACCGTCTGGAGCCAGGTTTTCCTCCGAGTTACAGGCGGTGAGCAGGCAGGATGTGCCAGGAAAGAAAATACCCACCGGTTCCCTCCAAGCAAATCCATGGAAACCACCAGAGCCAACAGGGGATCTGAGAAGCAGAGTTGAGGGTGCTTGGGCTCAGGGCTCCTGGCAGGTGGGAACAGGTGGGGGCAGGTGGGGGTGGGTGGGAACAGATGGGGGAGGATGGGGGCAGGTGGGGGTGGGTGGGAACAGGTGGGGGCAGGTGGGGGTGAGTGGGGGCAGGTGTGGGCGGGTGGGGGCAGGTGTGGGCGGGTGGGGGCAAGTGGTGTTGGGAGAGCTGGTGTTCAAGGGCTGACAAATTTGCCCCTGGGGCGGTGGCTGTGTGACAGAGCAGTGGGGGCTGGGGCCTCAGAGCATGGATAGGGAGAGGGCACTGAGGGGAGAGGAGGAGCGAAGCTCCCCACCCACCATACTCATATTCAGAGGGAAGAGGCGGAGGTGGAGTCTGTGATTAGACGGCGCTTCCTGCTGGTGACGCAGCAGCAGGAGTGGGCCCGGCACTGAGCTTTCTGCTCACAGGGAAGCCAGCAATTTTCTACCCACTCCATTCCCCCCAAAGTTGCATTTATGTGAAAGGTCTCGGGCTGCAGTCTGAGCCCCTTCCTGAGCGCCCAGCAGGCCGGCTGGGTGGGCGGGCCTCAGGCTCCCACGCCCACCACCCACCTCCTGCCCAGCAGTGTGGCTGGCAGCTCTGGGGCTCAACCCCGGGATGAATTCTGCTTAATTACACGCGTGCTGACAGGGCAGGCTACAGATGTTTGCAATTCGCTTTAAAATGCATCAAAAAAGTTCAAGAGGATGCGTGGATGCGTGGAGGAAGAGAAGTGAATGGGGGAGGGGGACAGGGAGAGGTGGGGAAAGGGGGGTAGGAAAAAGGGGGATGGGGGAGAGGTGAGGAGAGAGGGGAAAGGAGAGGTGAGGAGAGAGGGGGATGGGGGAGAGGTGAGGAGAGGGGGGAGGGACGGGGGAGACGGGGCTGGGAGAGACGAGGAGTCACAGAGCAGCCACAGGGAACGTCTGTGATGGGTCGGATGGTGGGAAAACGGGTTCCTGTGAAACTTTCAGCTTTGCTGGCGTGAGAATGTTCAGGAGCCGTTGGGGAGACTCACCCGCTACACATGGGCCCCGGGCCCGGCCCCGGCCCAGCACTGAGCGCCCTCGCGGGCGGGGGCCGCCTGGCCCTCTGCCCTGACCCCTCAGGAGCGCCCGGGGCTTGTGGCCCATACGAAACCCCGATGTGGGGAGCACCTGTCACCCTCCCAGCAGGAGGCCACCCGGCTGGGAGCTGTCGCCTGTGCTCCCAGCACCGGGCATGCGTCCCTCCGGGGCTGGTCACAGCCATTCCCCTGGTTCTGGGAATCCGAGGCCGGTCACCCTCCAAGCCTCTGGCCAAGACAATGAGCAGAGGACAGGCCCGGGGAAGGCGGGTGTGTGCAGGTGCGGGGCACAGGCACACGCTCCCCACTGTTCCCTCGCATTCACACAGACAGTCTGCTCCCCAAGCCCTGCTGCAGGCATAGCGAGGGCCCCGCTGCTGCCAGCCCACGGCCCCTGGCACTTGCTCATGTGCCTTTATTTCAGGGATGTTCAAACCCTATTCTGCCTCTAAAAAGGGGTATCTGAGCCCTGGCCGGTGTGGCTCAGTGGGTAGAGTGTCGGCCTGCACACTGAGGGGCCCGGGTTTGATTCCCAGTCAGGGCACATGACAAGGTTGCGGGCTCGATCCCCAGTGTGGGGCGTGCAGGAGGCAGCCAATGAGTGCTTCTCTCTCATCACTGATGTTTCTCTCTCTTCCTCTCCATATCTGACGTCAATAAAAATAGATTTAAAGAAAGAAAGAAATAAAAGGGGTGTCTTGGTCAATGGAGTGTCAGCTAACTATGGGCCTCAGCCTCCCCACCTCTAAATGGGGTCCCCGGGTTCCCCGTCTTTCTGAAGGCTCCTGGGAGGCTCTACTCGAGTCACGTCAGAATGCACACAGGTCACCCAGGAGCCAGCACCTCAGGAGGCTGCACCACAGGCGCGCAGAGGCCCCAGCCCAGAGCAGGCCCGCATGAGCGCCCCGCTCCCTCCCGCCCAGCGGGGAACTGAACCCCAGAAGCTCCAGGCACAGGCTCCCAATGATGGCAGCCGGCAGCCGCAGCTGAGCTTCATCAATCTTCCCTGACTCAGCCCAAGCCCCAGACTCCGCCAGAGGGAGGGGGAGGGGCTCGAGGCGGATACACACCAGGCACTGAACGCTGCAGGCCCCTCCCCGCCTCTCCATCTGGCTCCCTGGCCACAGCCATGGCCGAGCTGCAGCTCGAGGGGCTCCCGCCTGCAGAGCACGGCCAGGCCACCGGGAGGGCGCTGTGCGCTCCTGCTGTCCCCAGGCCCGGGCGGAGAGGAGGTCTCGTCCCCTCGATGGAAAAGGCAGAAGCGGCAACAGACGACGTGAGCGTGAGCGTGCACTGTGTGCCGGGCGTGGTGGGCAGGTGGGGCCCGTCTCCCCCGCAGCCCCGTGTGGTGTCACTTCCCCGACTTCATAAAGGACACACGGGGGCTCAGAGGGCAAAGCCCTGGCACCACCAGCCGGGGGCCGAGTCCAGCTCACACCTGCGGCCTCCCAGGCCGGACCCGCCAGGAAGCCCCTCTCCACCTGCCGGCACTCTGCACGCCACCCCGCCACCTGGACGCGTCCCTGAGCCCGACGTGAAGGTTCCTTGTCCTCCTGCCACCGGAAAGACCGTGTCCCCCTGAGTGCGGGCCTCTGCCCCTCTGCCCTGCGCAGCCCCGTGCCGGTGGGCGCCGCGTCCGGAGCAGGAAAAAGAACAACTTTCGCGGGACTCACTGCTGGCTGATGGGGGAGGCCCGGAGCCATCAGCGACCTCGGGCTGCAGGATGAAAAAGCCAGAACGCGTCCCCAGGCGCCTTTGACAGCGCCGCTGCCCCCGGGTGCCACCTGCCAGCAGCCGGCTCTCCACAAGGCCGCGGCCCAACGACCGGTCTGAGCTGACAGGCTGGGCGCTGCGCACAGCCCGGCCACGCTCACTGTGCCTGGCTCCCTCACAGCCGTCACCTCCGCGTCTCCAGGAATTGGCAATAAGAACGGGATGGATTTGTCTCGAGTTGGTGTCAAGATAAAAATCGAGGGCCTGTCCAGACCTGGGTGGGGGTAGCCTGCAGGCCTCCTGCCACAGGACAATGGACACAAGAGGACAGACAAAAGCAGCGCAAGTGCACGGTGTGAACAGCAGGTCAACCTCCCCAATGCCAGGGGCGGGGCTCGGACCAGCCACACCACAACCCCTCCCCACGGCGGTGTTGACACACGGACAAGGCTGCGGCCTGGCTGGGTCAGCCCTCGTGGCAGGTGTCCTCTCGGGGCCTGGGACACCTGCTCCTGGTGAGCAGGTGGTGCGTGTGCGGAGCAGGTCTGAGCCAGAGGAGGGGATGTGGGGCAGGGACACGGAGGGCCCAGCTCCGACGGGCTCACCTGCAGGGTGAGGTGCTCCAGCTGCGCCTCCAGCCTCCGCTTGTCCTCCTCCAGGCGGCTACGCTCCCCTTCCAGCTCCTCCACCTTCACCCTGTGGGGAGAGGCCGTGACACCACCGCCCTCGGGGGAGAGTGGTCACGAGAGAGGCCCCAGTCCTGTTCCCAAATACACATACGTGAGGCTGACGTCCACGGAGGACGTTAAAAGCCCTGTAAGAGGCCCAGGCAGAGGCTGGCAGGTGCCTACTTGGCCTCTGTTCCGAAGGAGAAGCCCTGACGGGAGGGAGTCCCGGGGACCACACTGGACAGAGGAGGACAGGGGGAGCCCAGGGGAGAGGACCTGCGGAGGACACTGTCCCAGAAACGAGGAGACGTGACGAGGAGAAGTGATGAGGAGCGCGAGAGCACCACGTGGGACAGCAGCAGAGACAGGCGCTGGGGGCGTGGGGAGCGCCCTCCCTCTGGGCCCGGAGACCAGCAGAGGCGCCCGTGCGGAGTGGGGTCCCCTCTAGGAGGCCCCCTCCCTCGGGCACGCTGTGCCTCTGAGGCCCTTTGGAAAACAGGGCATTCGGATTCTGAAGGCTCGTGAGTGAATGTCCTCGAGGGCTGGATTCAAACAGTGTCTGTTGGCTGCAGACGCTGAATAAAACGGCACAGGCTGCCCTGCTGTGCGAGCAAACCCGGAGAACCACCCCGTCCGCGCATCTCACACGGGGCATTCCTGCCTGCCCTCCTCCTCGGGCACCTGGTGCCTGGCTGCAGGAGAGGGGAAGAGAACGGCTAAAAGAGAGTGCGCGCGCATGTGTGAGTGTGCATGTGCACACATGCTTGCATGTGAGTGTATATGCTCACATGTGCCCGGCACATGTACACGTGGGTGCACATATGCGAAGTGAGTGCATGTGTGCACACATGTATGATCACACGTGCATGTTTGTGTGTGCCTGTAGACATGAGTGTGTGCGCACATGCGGGCGAGTGTGCTGTGAGAGGTTGCATGTATGTGAGCGTATGTGCACGTGAATGTGTGTGCACGTGAGTGTGCTGTAAGAAGCTGCATGTGAGTGTATGTGCATGTGAATGGGTGCACGTGAGTGTAGAAATCCGCTGGAAGAGGGGGTGCTCTCTTGCCTAAAGCATCTGTAAGGAACATGCTACAAGTGGGACCCTGAGAGAAGAGCGGCTGGGGGACAGGTGCTGTGGGAGCGGCCTGGGGCCGGAGCAGGGCTGTGCAGGCCCATCTCCCAAGGGTCTTGGACCCCTCACCCCCCACGCCTGCTGGCTGCCCGCACTCCGAGCTCGGCGAGCCGCGCTGTCACCGCTGGTGCCGCTGTCCTCTCGTCCGCCCTGTGTCCGCACTGAGCGTGGCAGGCTCGCTGCAGACAGGTGGCCACGGCCTTAACCGACCGTCGAAGTCCTCGGCAGGGACTGGGCGTGGGAGGTGACCCCAGCTCAGGCCCTCAGAGGAGGGTCCTGCGTGGACCGAACGCCTGCCCCTCGGCCTGGGCTGAAGCCCTGACCCAGGTGCGTTTGGAAGGTAACCCTTCGGCGAGGTCCTGAGGGTGGGGCCCGGGCGCGCTGGCAACAGGAGGCAAGGGCTCTGGGAGGCAGGGCTCAGAGGGAAGAGTGTTTCTGGAAACGGGAGGGGGTGGCTGGGACGGTGTCGTGACGGACGTGGCTGTGCTCGGGCGCGGAGGACGCCTATGTGCCGAGGAGGCTGAGCAGCGTGATGACGAGTGCTGGCCCCGCTGCTGACAGTAAAATGCGAGACGCAGGAGACGGACCGAGGAGGGACCTGGGGGTCTGGTGTGACAAGAAGGCACTCACACGGGGTCGCCTCTGCCCCCCAGACCTTCGGTGTCGCAGGAGACAACAGGCCGGCAGATGGGCCAGCGCTACGGTGTCGGGAGACAGACAGGGGCACAGGGCACCGGACGCAGAGACGAGGCCCCCTGGTGCCCTGGGCCGGCCGTGCCGGGTGAACAAGGAGCCTGCAGGTGGCTCAGACACCCAATGCCAGGGGTGCCCGTCCCGTGAGGCGTGAACCCGAGAGAGGGAAGACGGAGTGCCGGGAGCCTGCACCATGTCCACAGCTTTTCTGGAGTCACCACCGTTCTGCTCTGAGCGGGGGCTGCGTCAGGACCAGACACAGGAGGCTGCAGAGCCGTCAGACCTGCCCCAGAGGGTGTGACCCACGTGCAGGGGGAGCGCACAGCCCGAGCCCCATGGCATCTGCTCCTCAAAGCCGAGCTCCCCGACACGGAGGGAGAGGGGCGCTCCGAGTCCCCGGGAGGCCGCACGACGCTGACAGGAACCAGACAAGGCAGTGCGATAACGGACCCGCGGCCCGACGTCCTCGCGAACACGGGCAGAGTCAACAGCAGGACATCGGCCGCTGAGTCCCTGATACACACGGAGAACAATACACCACCCCAGGAGGGTTTACCTCGGATGTCAGCTATTCAGCTCCGACAAATGCACCGCCGTCGCTGACAGTACGGCAAGTCCAAAGGGAAAACACAGGACCTATCGCTCAAGTCAAGGAAAAGCAGGACCTGAGAAAATCCAACCTGCGTTCATGATCAAGGAGAGGAGATGGGAACCTGTACATCGCGACCCAGCCGCCCAGCACACCTCCCGCAAGCATCACGCTCAGGGGGACACCCGCGTGGCCCCCACCGGGCGCCTGGCCGAGCCCGCCCCGCCCCTGCATCCCACGTCGAGGTCATCCCCAGCGCAGGGCGCCCCCTTGGAGAACAAAACATAAGCCTGACCAAGTTTAGACAACAGATTGTCTACTTGGAAAACTGCAAGGAATCAACCAAAAATAAAGACTAAAAACCCTCCGAAAACTGGGTAATGTTGCAGGATACAAGGTGAACAACTGAAAAAACCAATTCCTGCCCGGCCGGCGTGGCTCAGTGGTTGAGCGTCAACCTATGAACCAGGAGGTCACGGTTCGATTCCCGGTCAGGGCACAGGCCCGGGTTGCAGGCTCGATCCCCAGTGTGGGGCGTGCAGTAGGCGGCTGGTCCATGATTCTCTCTCATCACTGATGTTTCTCTCTTCCTTTCCCTCTCTCCCTCTGAAGTCAATAAAAATATATTTTAAAAAACGAATAAAAAACCAAAAAACCAAATCCCTTCTATGTAATGATGAGGTGCCATAGGGAACCACAATGAGGCAGCCTTACAGTGGGTGCAGGACAGCCTGCGGGGTGACTCTGCCAAGCGCAGGGCCCGCACCTGGGCTGCTCCCAGATCTTCGCGATGGTAAACTGTGCTGCTGTGAACAGGGGAGCACACATCCTTTCTGATCGGTGTTTCTGGGGTCTTAGGATATATGCCTAGAAGTGGGATCACTGGGTCAAATGGCAGTTCCATATTTAATTTTTGGAGGAAACGCCATACCGTTCTCCACAGTGGCTGCACAGTCTGCATTCCCACCAGCAGTGCAAGAGGGTTCCTTTCTCCACATCCTCGCCAGCACTTGTCGTTTGTTGATTTGTTGATGATAGCCATTCTGACAGGTGTGAGATGGTACCGCATTGTCATTTTGATTTGCATCTCTCAGATGATCAGTGACTTTGAGCATTTTTCATGTCTCTTGGCTTTAATATGTTCTCTTTGGAAAAGTATCTATTTAGATCCTTTGCCCATTTTAAATTAAATTGTTTGTCTTCCTTTTGTTAAGTTGTATGAGTTCCTTATATATTTTGGATATTAACCCTTTATCAGATGTATCATGGCCAAATATGTTCTCCCATATCGTGGGCTCCCTTTTCATTGTGTTGATGGTTTCTCTTGCTGTGCAGAAGCTTTTTATTTGATGAAGTCCCATTTGTTTATTTTCTCCTTAGTTCCCATTGCCCTAGGAGATGTATCTGTAAACATATTGCTACGAGAGATGTCTGAGATTCTACTGCTTATGGCTTCTTCTAGGATTTTTATGGTTTCATGACTTACATTTAAGTCTTTTATGCATTTTGAGTTTATTCTTGTGGATGGTGTAAGTTGGTGGTCTAGTTTCAATTTTTTGCATGTATCTGTCCAATTTTCCCAACACCATGTATTGAAGAGACTGTCTTGACTCCATTGTATGCTCTTGCCTCCTTTGTCAAATATTAATTGAGCATAATGGCTTGGGTCAATTTCTGGGTTCTCTGTTCTGTTCCGTGATCTCTATGCCCGTTCCTGTGCTGGGACCAGGCTGTTCTGAGGGCAGGGCTTTGCAGTACAGCTGGGATCTGGTGCTGGGATTCCTCCAGTCCCTTCTATATAACGATAAGGCGCAATAGGGAACCACAATGAAGCAGCCTTACCGTGGATACAAGATGACACAGAGGGATGAATCTGCCCTAACAGCAGGGACCGTGCCCGAGTGAAACGCTGAGGAGAAATCAGGCCTGAGCAAGGGAGGGTCACGTGTGTGGAGTGGGACCCCCAGGGATGCAGCTCCTCCCGACGGTGGCCAAGTCACCACAGCCGGTAGCCCGCGCTGAGCCAACATTCACAGGGAGCCAGGGGGAGGAGCACGGCCCAGCAGCCTGAGGAGCAGGAATGGAACCGGAGGAATCACACAGATGGGTCCTGGAACTGATCACAGGCTGCAGAGATGGAGACAGTGGTGAGGGGATGAGCCCTGGTCAAGACAGCCAATCAGAGCCCGGAACAGGAACATGGCGACTCACTGTGACAAGGGCACGGGGTCAGGGAGGACACAGCCTTTACCCACCTGGTGCTGAGGCACCCAACACCTTCAGGTGAAAAATAAAACAACATAAACCTTGACCTAAACCTCACATCTCACACAAAACGTACCTGAACGTGGATTTGAGATTTATTACTTTTTTAGTAATTCTTTATTGTTGAAAAGATTACATATGTTCCCCTTTTTCTCCCTCCAGCCTGCCCCTGACGCCCCTCTCCCCCAGGCCTTCACCACCCTATTGTCTGTGTCCACGGGTGATGCATATACACAAAGTCTTTGGTTGATCACTTCCCATCCCACCCCCTACCCCCGCCTTCCCTCTGAGATTCCACACTCTGTGCCCTGCTTCCTGTCTCTGCAGCCACTCCGTTCATCATTTTGTTTGTTAATTGGATTCCACATGTGAGTGAGACCATGTGACACTGTCTTTCTCTGACCTATTTCACTGAGTGTGATGCTCTCCAGGTCCCTCCATGCCGTCTCAGGGTAAGAGATTCTTCTTTCTCAAAATTGCTGCAGCTATTCGGGCTCTTTTTTGAATCTGTATAAATTTTTGGAGTATTTGTTCTAGGTCTGTGAAATAGGCTGTTGATATTTTAATAGGGATTGCATCGAATCTGTCGATTGCCTTGGGTAGTATGGACATTTTAATGATGTTGATTCTACCAATCCATGAACACGGGATATTCTTCCACTTGTGTATATCTTCTATCTTTTTTATCAATGACCTGTAGTTTTCTGAGTACAAGTCTTTTGCCTCCTTGGTTAAGTTCATTCCTAACTTAATTTTTTTGTTGCAGTGGTAAATGGGACTGTTTGTTTAGTTTCTCTTTCTGAGAATTCATTATTGGTGTATAAAAAGGCCACTGATTTTTGGGTGTTGATTTTGTATCCTGTTACATTGCCAAATTCATTTATTAAATCTAGTAGTTTTTTTGGTGGAGTCTTTAGGGTTTTCTATGTACAATATCATGTGAATAATGAGAGTTTTACTTCTTCTTTTCCAATTTGAATGCCTTTTATTTATTCTTCTTGTTGGATTAGAGACTTAAATGTAAAATGTGAAACTATAAAACGTTCAGAAAAAACAGAAGTGAAAATCTTTGATACTTAGGGTAAGGCCAGGAGTTTTCAGAGTTGGCATCTAAAAAAAGGTGTTCCATTGAAGTGATTAATTGGACTTTACCAAAATTAGGAACTTCTGTTGTATTAAAGACACTGATAAGAGGAAAAGACAAGCTAGGGACTGAGGGCCAATGTACGCTGACCAGACTGGCAAATGGAAATGCCAAGAACATAAAGAACTTGCCAAAGTCAAAAAGAAGGAGCTGGTGACAGATCTGAACGGCCGCAGAGGACCGAGCTGCCTGCGGAGTCCAGCATCGGCAGCCACGGGAAATAGGTGATGCCAAGACAAGGCTGGGCACACCCAGTGCTGACACGGAGGACACAGAGGAACCCAAACCTCTCGTTCTCCTAAGCTCCACACAGGCTTATGCGTGGCCTCGGAGTGGCGCCCGGCCCTCCCCGAGCGTGGGCGCTGAAGCCACGCAGCCGGCTCCACGTCACAGCCGCTCCAGGCACAGCGCCCACAGCAAGCAGAGTGCTCAGCAGGCGGGCGGTCCCCGCAGGCCCACGCCTCCTCGGTGCACTGAGCACGGCCGCGACCTCACCGGTGCTAAGCTGGGTGAGCCCAGGTGAGGAGCCGCCGCCCACTGTCCCGTCGGCCCCACATGGCTCTCCGTGGGAAAGGCTGACCCTCCCCTGGGCCAGCTCCTCAGCCCTGTGCTCGGCTCTGCCGGTGACAAACGGTTGTGGTTTCCTTGATCTGACAGCACAATGTCCCTCCGTCCCCGAAGGACACTTCCTCGCCCGCCGCTGACAGCTCCCCCCCTTGGAACCTGGTGTGTGTGCGGCATCCTGGCCTCCTGGTTGCGGATGAGCCGTGGTCGCTGTCACTCGTGCTGCTCCCTCGCTCCTGCCAGGTGCTCCCTGCGTCTCTGACTCGGAGACTAACTGGCAGGGGCCATAGGTGGTTTTCTAGGGTGGTCTCATCCACACTCGGCTCCTGGGGTGTGCCCGCCGCCCATCGGGGGGTGTGCCTGCCCACCTCCCCTCTCCCACCGGGACTCCACCTGGAAGGCCACCTGGTTGTCCCCAGGACCTGGGGCTCTGTCCTCGCTGCTCCTTCTGGGTCGGCCTCCCCTCCGACAGTGACTGCTCCTGACCTGCCTGAGTCACGCCTCTGCCCTCGGACCTGCTGCTGAGCCAGCCAGCGAGTCCTGCCCCGGTTACTGTACCGTCCAGGTCTGCAGTTTGATCCTTGGAAAACACTCTTTTCTTTTGTTGAGGGTTACACTCTTGCATTTGTTGACAAGGATACACACTTTACTGAAGCCGTTTTACACCGGCTCGAGCGTCCTGGTCGGTAAGGGTGCCAGTGACGGCTGTCCTGGCTCTCGGCGTGACTCCTGGCGCTGGACACGAGGAGAGGCTGTGTCCCACTCGCTCTGGGCCCCACACTGTGAGGTCTGCGTCCCCGTGCCTCCCAGCCGGCGGCCCCTCTCAGGCGGGCTGTGCCTGGGCCTGCTGTCGGAAGCTGCCCTGTGGCTCCTGGCAGAGGACGAGGGTCGGCAGGGCCCTGCTCGGGTTGTCAGCGCGTCGACCCACCTGTTAAAGCGCAGCCACAGCTCGAGGCTTGGAGGGCGGCTCCCGGCAGCAGGAGCGGGAGCTGGGCAGCTCCAGCTGAGGCCCTGCTTGTCCCTAAAGGAGCGGTTTCGTCTGTACGTAGTTTTACATGTGCCTGGGACAGACCTGTGCACTTAGTAAGTTATACAGCCAACGCGCTTTCTACACAGATCCATGTGCATGCATGTGTATGTGTATGCGTGTGTGCGCACGTGTGTGTGTGTGTGTGTGTGTGTGTGTGTGCACGACAATGGTACCACCTGTGTGTCCTTCCAGAACCTCTCCCCACACGAGGCGGCAGCAGCAGGAGGGAGGGGTGGCATGAAGGCCCGAGGCCCCCACACAGCATAGGAGGAGGGATGGAGCAGGAAGGCTGGGCTGTGGGGCACCCTCCTCAGGGTGTGTCAGTGGCCCTCCCCCAGCCCGCCCCCCCAAAACCAGAAAGGCTGCCTCTTATGCCCCATGTGGCTTCGCGGGAAAGACACAGCACACTGCCTAGACTGGCCCAAGGGCGCTGGGCCCACAGCAAGCGTCACACTGGCGACAGGGGACATGGAGGCACGAGGACACGGCTGGGCGTTTTCCGTGATGGGCGGGGCAGCCGCCTGAGAGTCTGGCCCAGAGCAGGGACACTGTGCAGAAGGTGCTGGAAGCTGGGGCACCTGGCGGTTTTGGATGAGACAGGCATGGAGACATGAACGGGGTGCAGGGGTGAACCCTGGCCAGGGAGGAGGGGTCCCTGCACGCCCTGCCTGGCCCGGGGTCCTGTCCCTGTGCTGGGGCTCCTCCCAGAGCCTGTCCTCAGCCTGCTGCCAGGCTCGGGGGAACCCCAAACGGGCGGCGGGCCTGCAGTCAGACCCACTCCAGCCCCCCAAGGGCAGCTCCTCCTGGCGGAGCGTGTCCACGGACGGCGGCCTGATTTCTGTGAAGGAGCCAGTTGCTTCCCACAGCTGATTCCCCTCCTAGCGCGTCAAGATGTTGATGATAAAGCCTTTATCTTAGATTTTACAAAATAAGCAAAAATGACTAAGTCCAAAGCGTGCCAGGCCACACATGCTGGACGCATGCCTAGCCGCGCTCAGGCCCATGCACAGATGCGACTGTTTGAGAGTGGGCAGAGGTGGCGGCACGGGCCCAGGCTCCCAGGTGGCTCTTGGGAGGAGGCACCACCCCTGCCAACTGGGGCTGGGGATTGAACCTGAAGCTGAGGCCGTGCCTGTGACTGGTAAGCGGACCTATGACCCTTTGGGCTGAGGGCTGGCGCTCTAACCATTGAGCACTGGCCAGGGCTGTGCTTACTCTTCACCCTGCACCCAGAGAGTCTGGGGACAGTGTCCACTTGCCCATCGGCCACTGGGGACCCAAGGAGCCGGGAGCAGGCGGTCAGCACGGCCTCCGGAGGACCTTCCTAAGGACGAGCTGCGGGTTCAGGTGGGGAAGGGGCTGGGAAAGGACTGCGGTGCCTCCTCCCGACAGCACGGGCGCCGGGGGGGCCAGGGAAGCGGACAGTATCCATGGCTGCGCAGAGGGGAGCCGCCTCGCAGGAGGAAGTGTCCGGGCGGCTACTGCTCTGCGAGCAACTGTCCCTGGAACCGGGAGCGGCACACCTGCCGCCCTGGAGGCCGCAGAGGCCGAGGGCTCTGCTGGCCACAGACAGGCCCCGGGGCACTGCGGCAGGAGCCCAGCTCTCTGAGCCCCGGGGACACCGAGACGCCGGCCAGCGCCAGCCTGCAGAAGGACGGAAGGCCCGCCGTGGGCCGTCTGTGCAGAGGAGCTGAGCGTAGGGCAGGGGCTGGAGGAGACAGTGTCCCCGGAAGGTGGGACGGGGAGCGGGCGGGTGGGATGTACCTGAGCTCGCTCGCCTCCTCCCGGGACAGCAGGACGCTCTGCTCGGCGGGGCCCGCCTGGGCCTGCAGCACCTTCAGCTCCATCTCCAGCTGCGGGAAACAGCACAGGGTCAGCCGGGCACGCGGGAGTCCCTCCAGACAGGCTCTGCACGCGTTTACCTCCCAGCCACCCACTGAAGCAGCTCCGTAAACATGTCGCATGTACCAGGAGGAGGCCCAGGAAGGTGTGCAGAGGCTGCTGGGAGCTGAGCATGAGGACGGTTCGGTGGGCGACTAGGTGAGCAGCTGAGTCATGGAAATGGGGCAGGGGGTGCCCTCAGCCAGGCTCGCTGGAGCAGGGCCCCCGGCCGTGTGCGCTGGCTCACGTGCTGTCAGCCAGCGCAGGGCGACAGGAAGACAAATGCACTAACCCTGCAGCCTACAACCACCAGCTCACACTTCACGAGAAAAATCCGCATGGAATTGCTTTAAAAGCAACACAGGACTAACTGATTGCATCTTCTGAGAGAGCCCACTAAACGCCCGAAGCCGGGAGCCCTGTCCCAGGACCGTCCTCCTCCCAGTGAAAGGACGGCGCCCGCCGGGCACAAGGCAGCCGGGATGGGAGCGGACAGGCCCTGGGCCTGCTGCTGGCAGAGCCCTCTTCCTTCCGAATCACATCTCCAGGAGAGGGCCCGGCCTGCACATGTCCCATCTCCAAAGCGAATGCGGATTGACATTCCTTCTCGGCGCCTCTCCTAAGTGAAGAGCACAATTCCCCGCAGCGCCTGCTCCGGGCGAACCGAGTGCCAGGGGAGCGGCTGCTGTTTAGACCACTGCCCGGGAGCTGCCGGCAGCTGCACGACACGGGAAGGAGGGCCTCCCGGGCCCCCAGGAGAGCCAGACGAGCGAGCCCTCAGCACCCGAAGGCCCTGGGCCAGCGGCTCATCCTCAGCCGCCGAGGCCCTGCTCCTGCTCTGCAGGGAGACACTGGTCACGGCACAGAGGGGCACAGCGCCCGTCACAGCCCAGCCCTCGGCAGCTGGGAGCGTCCTCCTGCCTATGAAGGGGGCACCCACCTGCTTCCCACAGGAGTGGAGGGTTAACCCAGTGCTCCAGGCGCCTCCAAGAGGGGCTGCCTGGGGGGTGGCGGGCACAGCTCTGTGAAAGCCATGAGAGGGGAGGCCCAATAGCTGAGCACTAACCGTCTCCCTGGCCACAGGGCTTGCCCGGGGTCTCAGGGTGAGGTTTGGCGGGTGAGGCCGGTAGGGCCTGTGCTGCGGAGGCGGTGGCGGATCTGAAAGTTCCTGCTACAGAAACGGCCTCCCCCAGGTTCCTCGGCCGAGGGGCCTCTGCTGGGTCTCAGGGAAACACAGCCCTGTGTGTCTGGGCACAGCGGGCACAGCGGGCACAGGGAAGCCCAGTCGGAGATGGGTAGGAGATGTGGTGCCGCAGCAGCCGGGTCCCCTCGCAGGGAACGAGCACGGGGCAGACCGGGCTTCCGAGTATCAAGGGGGTTCCACGCCCCATAGCCGCCGTGAGGCAGAGGCCTGGACAGGATGGCCGGGCTGGTGAGGACTCGGACCTGATCCTGAAGTGGCAGCGTGGCTCCCGGCATAGGGAGCCTGGGACTGAGCGCTGAGGCCGGGAGTGTGAACGGGAGAAGTGCCAGCACTGAGAACGGCCAGGACCAGGGCGGCCGCGGGTCCCCGGCTGGAACTCCTCCCATCAACGTGGAGGTGAGCCCGCCAACCTGACGTGGTGCCGTCCCAGAGGCGACATTTGGGACAGCGGGTGAGGTTTGGCGGGTGAGGCCGCTGGGACCTTCCCTTTCCGAGTCTGAGTGCCACCTTCCTGGCGCCCTGCGGGGCCCAGGGCGGGTGTGGAGCTGCCGCCAGGGAGAGGCAGTGCAGGCCCCTGACACAGAGAGCACCAGCCTGGGCCTGACAAGGAACGTGCGAGGGACATGAGCGAGGCCAGGGAAGGAGCCGCCTAGGTCTCGGAGGGAGGGACTCACCCGCCGCCCGCCCCCGGGCTGACCCCGCAGGGCTCCCCTGCGGCCAGGAGCAGCCCACGGGACCTCTAGGGAAAACGGGGCTCAAGGAAGAGGGCGGCTTCCTTGCAGGCGCCGTGAGGGGTCAGGGCGTCTTAAATCAGAAAACGAGTGGCTACTCTCCCCCCTGAGGCACACTCAGCCTCAGAGGACGCTTGTAGTTTTCTCCAGCCGCGGCCAGGGCTCGCTGTGGGGGGGACGGGAGGGACAGACACAGGCCGGGGCAGCGCTCCCTGCGACGGCCGCTCCTTAGAGAGGAGGTGGGTGCGCTGCGCTGACGAATGGCAGCCACACTGCGTGCCTGTCACTGTGGGGAGCTGAGGTGTCGAGGTTTCTCCTCCCCTCCTCTCCTGAATGTGCGCTCACGCAGCCAGAAACCAGCAGGCGAGGCAGGGGCTGCGGCTGGGAGAGGCCCCAGGAGGGGCCGTGCCCAGCGACTGGGCAGAGGCCTGCAGCCTGCAGCGGTGGCCACCCTGAGCCCGGCTGTCCTGGGACTAGACCCGCCGCAGCAGGGAGGCTGCCACTGGAATGGGGGGCCAGTCCCAGAGCCAGGCCGGTGGCTCTCAGCTCCTCCCACACAGGTCACAGTGGAGAAGAAACTGCCCCTAAGCCAGGGGGAGGCATGGCCCTGGGGTGCCGCTCCCTGCAGAGCCGACAGCTCTGTCACCCCAGACCCCACCCTGCCCGCCTGGCCTGGCCTTTAGCTCCACGAAGCCCGGATGGGTGAGGGCGGTGCAGGGAGCAGAGGCCCCGGCCCCCAAGCTCGAGCGCCGCCTGCACACGCGGGGACTGCACTTCTCCTCTTCCCTTTACCCGGGAAGGAGAAGAGGTGTGACCAGCGTGAACCAGGCTGCAGACGAGGCCACCAGAGGCTGAGCTTACCCTGGGGGACAGCTGCGCCCAGACCTAAGGCAGCGCGAGGGAGCCAACGCGGGGCACCCGCTGTGCCCTCCTGCCCTCTCTGCAGGCTCCACAGGGACAGGCCCGTCTCACCTGAAGCTGCACGGAGCACCCGGCAGGCGGGGGTGCCAGGCCCACAGTGGCACTCACCTAGGCCGCCCTCAGAGTCCCCGGGAGACAGGGCCCTGCCAGCACCCACATGTGTTCTCATTTGTCTGGAGGGACCAGGCATCATGTTTAGTCCCGGGGGCTTGACCAGTGAGACCCACACAGGCCGCATGCAGCTGTCCTGCAGCCCCTCATCCCGGGGTCGATGGCATGGCCCCTGCAGCCCGGGCCAGAGCACTGCTTTTGGGCCCCCGACTCTGCCACCCGCCCAGGCCCATGTCGGTGCCGGAGCTGCCTGACGGGGCTCAGCCTCAGGCTCTGCCTCCTCAGCCGTGAGGCTCCAAGGACACGAGGACATGGATGCTCCGCTGGCCTTGACTCTGGCTGCAGCCTGGCACCCCATGTCCAAAGCCTCTCAGACCCAATGTTTCCCTCCAAACTTGCTCTCCCCAAGCTTCCCTGACCCCTGACCCTCTACCTTCAGTGTGAGCACTCCCCAGCACTGCCCGGACACCCCTCATCTTCCCCTGCCAGGCCCTGCACATAGCCACCCTGGGGCTCCAGGCCTGTGCCAGCCTGCAGTCCCGTCTCCTCCTCCAGGGCCCCCTCACGGTGGCCGATTCCAGACCCTCCCAGCAGCCCTACCCTGTAGTGGGGGCGACAGCGGGGGCAACAGCAAGGACACGACGGATATGCAAATTCAAGGACATGTCACTTCAACAGAGGGCACCCTGCTCAAGGTCAGGGAGCTGGTGGAAGGAGGCGAAGATGCAGGAGCAGAGCTCTGGCCGGTGACGCGGTCCCAGGCCGCCCGGTGCCAGCAGCAGCCTTGCCCTCACCCAGCCAGCTGGCCTGGGGCAGAGCAGCCCACACACGCAGACATCCCATGGCCGCCCTGTCCTGAGACCAGGCCGAGGGCCGGGTAGCAGCAAGGGGCTCGCAGCCTGCACAGGACAGACACGCTCCCGCAGCAAAGCCCCCACCCCCTTCACCCCCCTCCCCGGGGTGGGGAGACACCTGCCTCGCCTGCACACCTGTGACCCCACTGAGCTCTTGGGGAGGTGGGGCCCGTGTCCTCTGGGCAGAGACCCGCCAACAGAAGCAGCCTGTCCGGCAGGGAACCCGCAGGCTGCAGGGAGGTCCTGGCTCAGCCCGGACAGCGTAGGCGGCTCCGGGGCTGAAGGCACAGGCCCTGGGGCAGGGCATGACCTTGGCAGGAAGCAGTCCTGCCCCCAGTCCTCACACTGAGGCAGCTAGTCTGTCTCTGGGAGCCAGGACTCGGCTTCTAAACCTCGTGCCCTCTGCTCCCACCGCATTTCTGATGACAAGAAGGGATGTGGTGGCCAGGCCCCACGCGGGCCTGCAGGACACATCATGAGGGGTCAAGGCACCCGCCCTGCCTCCCTCTGGCAGAGACCCCGCAGGGCGTGGCCTGGACTCACCATGTCCGCTCTCTGCTTCTGGCTGCCCAGCTCCTCCAGCGCTTGTGACAGCTGAGCCTTCAAGATAAGACAGAAAGCGCGGTTAGTGGGCCCCCCCATCTCTGCCACCCCACACAGACGAGCCCGGGAAGAGCTGGCGCCTGGGGTGGGAGGGGAACCGAGGGCAGCTGGGAGCCTGTGCTGGAGTGGCTGCAAGGCATCGTGGGGAGACAAGTGGGTCGTGTCCTGGGGGCAAGAGAGCATTCGCCTCCTTGGTTCTGGAGGAGGGGCCAACGTCCAGGAAACCTCTGATGCCCTGCCCACTGCCACCAGCAGGACTTGGGGACGAGGCGAAGGACCCCCCGCCCCAGTGCACAGACATGGAAAGCTCCCTCCCTCGGCCCCCAGACGCTCAGAGGCCATGCTGGGCACTCAGGGGCTGACTGGCTGGGGCTCAGCGCACCCCTCAGCAGCAGGGGTGACACTGGGACCACAGCCGCAGCAGCAGCTGGGACTGGGGAGGACCCAGCAGGTGTGCGTGCACGAGCCTGCGGGGCGTGCGGTATGCCCTGACGTCTGAGAGCCTCACTGGACACCCAAGACCGAGGCTCGAGTCTGCATCCTCACATGTGACCTCAAAGGACCGGACAGGGGCTCGGCAGGGGGTGGGGGGCAGGAGTTGTAGCTGTCACCGCCCACACCCCCCAGCACTGATTCGGATGGCCACCCACGGACGAGAATAGAAAAGATCAGTGAACGAAGCTGGTTTTCAAAAAGATAAACAAAACTGACCAACCGTGATCTAGGTGAGCTGAGGAAAAGGAGGAAGACACAGATAAATAAAATGAGAAACGAAAGAGGAGAAACAGACACTATGAACAGTCACACCAACGACCGGAGCCCCTGGAGGAACCGGGCAAACTCCCAGAAGCACACGGCCTGCCCAGGCGGGGCCGCGGCAACATGGGAATCTGAACAGATGACCGCTAGCGAGGAGGCTGAGTCAGAAAGACAAACCGTCCCCACCAAGCAAGGCCCAGGACCAGGCGGCGTCTCCGGTGAGTCCTACCAAACCTTCACAGGAGCCGACAGCGATCCTGACACTTGCCCAGAACCAAACGAGGGGACACGGCCCCATCCACATGCGAGGCAGCCCTCCCAGACGGCCAAGGCAGACAAGGATGCCCCGAGAAAGGAAAACCACAGGCCCAAGCCCCTGGTAAACACCGATGCGAAATCCTCAACAAACATTAGCAAACGGACCCAGCGGTAAGGGCGCAGACACCACAGCCGGCGGGGTTTTCCGGGGACGGTTCAATGCCCACGAATCAACCCGTGACTCACCCACCACATGCACACACGCAGGATAAAGCAGCATGAGCGTGTCGACAGATGCAGAAAGCACTTGACAAAATTCAACGTTCGTTCAAGATAAAGAATTAACCAGGTGCCAGAGGAACAGACGCCGGCATGGTGAAGACCACACACGACAAGCCCACTGCGAACGTCACACGCCGAGGTGAGAACTGCAGGTTTTCCTCTACATCAGGAACCAGACAAGGGGGCCACCCTCCCCCTGCTATTCACCACGGGCGTGCACGTCTGGCCACGGTACTCGCGCTGAGGAGAAAGAAAGGCCTCCACACGGGAAAGGAAAGAGGAAAACTACCTGCTTCGTGGAAAACGAGACTCCACCAGAAAACTGTAACAACTAGGAAGTGAATTCAGTGAGGTTGCAGAATATTAACATAATATACAAAGTAAGTTGCATTTCTGTACACTAACAACACACTATCTAAAAATAAATAAGCCAATCCCATTCACAATAGCATCAAAAACAGTAAAAAACTCAGAAACACATTTAACCAAGGAGGCAGACCTGCCCAGTGAAAACAGTAAGACACTGATGATACTAGTGAAACGGAAGAAGAACACGGAAAGATAGTCCATGTTCAAGGAAGAAGTGTTAGTGTTAAAATGTCCGTACTGAGCTACAGATTCAATGTAATTGCTATCAAAGCTCCACTGGCGCCCAGGCCGGTTTGGTTCAGTGGATAGAGCGTCGCCCTCAGACGGAAGGGTTGGGGGGGGCACGAACCTCGGTTGGAAGCTCAAACGCCAATTGATGTGTCTCTCTCTGTCTCTCCCCCTCCCTTCTACTCTCTCTCTAAATACATATATACATATATGTAGTAGAGGCCTGGTGCATAAATTCGTGCATGGGTGGGGTCTGGCTGGCCCGCCTCCATAGGGGCCGATGGGATGGGCTGGTTGAGAAGAGGGGACGTGGGAGGTTGGCTGGCCAGGCACACCCCTGATCAGGGTGGGGGAGCCGACTGGGGGGCTGATCAGGGACAGTGCCAGCCAGGGGGGAGGGTCCCCGGGCAGTTGGTGGGCCAGCCCCCACCCCCTGGTTGAACTTGGGTCAAACTCGGGTTGAGGGGATAATTTGCATATTATCCTTTTATTATATAGGATATGTGTGTGTGTACATACATACATGTATATATGTATGCACATGTGTATGTACACACACACATACACTGAGTGGCCAGATTATTATGACCACCTGACGTTTGTAGGCGAATTAGCTATAATTTTGCACTGAAGTTGCTAGAGGGCCAGACCATTATAAATAGGGAAGCAGGTTGTTTACCACGATAGAAGTGATTTTTTTCTGAAGATATGGGTAAACAACGCGATTTAACAGCCTTTGAACGTGGGATGATTGTTGGCGCTCGGAGCCACGGAGTGAGTATCAGCAAAACAGCCGAAGGCCTGTTACAACACCTTTGCTGTCTGCAGTTCCCAAGATAAAACGTCTCCAATTCGCACAGGAACACAAGGATTGGACAGTCGAGCATTGGGAAAAAGTCATGTGATCCGATGAATCATGTTTCCAGTTGTATCATGCAGATGGCAGGGTGAGAATTGGGCGGAAACAGCATGAAAGCTTGCACCCCACATGCATGAGTACAACGCTTCAAGCTGGTGGGGGCAGTGTTATGGTTTGGGGCATGTTTCCCTGGCATGATTTGGGCCCTTTAATTCATGTGGAACAATGTCTGAATAGCACAACATACCTAAGTATCGTTGCTGATCAAGTTCATCCTATCATGTTGATGGCGTATCCCAATGGAGATGGCTTCTTCCAATAAGACAATGCGCCATGTCACAGTGCTCGTATTGTGCAGGAGTGGTTTCAAGAACATGAGGGAGACTTTACCTTGCTTAGGTGGCCCCCACAATCACCAGATTCAATCCAGTTGAGCATTTGTGGGATGAAGTTAAAAGAGCCATAGGGCAGCTGGTTCCACAACCATCCAATCTCACAGAACTGGACAGTGCTATTCATCAGGCATGGTGTCAGATTCCTCGCATCACCTTTCAACATCTCGTGGAGTCAATGCCAAGAAGAATCGTCACAGTATTGAAGACAAGGTGGCCCAACGAAGTACTGATGGGGTGGCCATAATAATCTGGCCACTCAGTGTGTGTGTGTGTGTGTGTGTGTGTGTGTGTGTGTGTGTGTCTACACTAATAAAAGAGAAACATGCAAATTGGTGTCACTTTGCTATGCCCACCAGCCAATCGGAGTGACTATGCAAATTAACCCAAAGATGGCGGTTAATTTGCATATGCAGGCGTGGAGCGAAGACCAAAGGCTCCAGCTGGAGTGAAGACCGAAGACTGAAGAGGCTTGGCTTCTCCACTGTGGCCGGTCCAAAGGCCTGGGTGCCGGGTGCAGGAGGAAAACCAGTGCCAGCAGCCAGGGGAAGGAAGGCCTATTGCGCGAATCTTCGTGCAACGGCCTCTAGTGTGTGTGTGTGTGTGTGTGTGTGTGTGTGTGTGTGTGTGTGTGTAAATGGCCTGGCCAGTGTAGTTCAGTGGTTGAGCATTGACCTATGAACCATGAGGTCACAGTTCAATTCCTGGTCAGGGCATATGCCCAGGTTGCGGGTTTGATCCCTAGTTGAGGGTGTGCAGGAGGCAGCCAGCCAATCAATGATTCTCTCATCATTGATGTTTCTCTCTCTCTCTCTCTCTCTCTCTCTCCCCCCCTCTCCCTTCCCCTCTGAAATTAATAAAATTATATTTTAAAAATTAAGTTAAATTAAATAAATTAATGGAAGAATGTCCTCGGGTGAGGGTTAACAAAAGAAATAAACAAACACAAACAAAACAAAACTCTAATGGCAATTTTGACAGAAATAGAAAAAAAATAATCCTTAAATTCTTATAGAACCACAAAAGACCCCTAAGAGTCAAAGTAATCCTGAGAAAGAAGAACAAAGCTGGAGGCATCACACTTCCTAGCTTCAAGTTCTTTGCAAAGCTATAATCGTCAAAACAGTGCAATGCTGGCATAAAACAGACACACTGGTCAAGCGGACAAGAGACAAGCATTAACCCCCCTCACAGTCCACCTTGGCAAGGAGCCAAAGACACGCCCGGGAAGGACGTCTCCCAGCCAGTGGTGCCGACTGTACAAACATCGACTCGAGTGAAGACAGAAACCACAGGCTCTCAGGAGAAACGCGGGACAAAGCCCCTGACGTGCATCTTGTCACAGACTCACGGACATGACACCAAACACACAGGCAACAAAAGCAAAAATAGATAAGTGGGGCCACAGGCAACTGCAAAGCTTCTGCACAGCAGAGGAGCCACCACAGAGCGAAAGGCCAGGGGCAGTAGCCGCACACCGTCTCCTCGATGGGTCATGCCCTGTGGTTATAAAAGGAGCTCCTACAGCCAGCAGAGCAGATGCCCAATGTCCCCAAGAACACACGCGGCCCCTGGGACCTGGGAGGCCCTCAGCACCGCCCGTCACAGCGAGGCCCGACGCACGGCCACCACATGACGCCCGTCACAGGGAGGCCCGAAGCACGGCCACCGCGCGACGCCCGTCACAGGGAGGCCCGAAGCACGGCCACCACATGACGCCCGTCACAGGGAGGCCCGAAGCACGGCCACCGCGCGACGCCCGTCACAGGGAGGCCCGAAGCACGGCCACCGCGCGACGCCCGTCACAGGGAGGCCCGAAGCACGGCCACCGCGCGACGCCCGTCACAGGGAGGCCCGAAGCACGGCCACCGCGCGACGCCCGTCACAGGGAGGCCCGAAGCACGGCCACCGCGCGACGCCCGTCACAGGGAGGCCCGAAGCACGGCCACCGCGCGACGCCCGTCACAGGGAGGCCCGAAGCACGGCCACCGCGCGACGCCCGTCACAGGGAGGCCCGAAGCATGGCCACCGCGCGACGCCGTCAGGGAGGCCACGGAGGAGAAGGCCGAGGCCACAGGTGCCGCCGCGGGCGCTGCAGGAGGAATGCAAATGGAGCAGCCGCGACGGGAACTAAAATTAGAACAAGAACCATACGGCCCACGATCCCTCTCTGGGAATATGTCCAAAGGAAATAAAATCTGCATCTCGAAGAAAGAGCCGCACCCCTGCTCCCTGCAGCTTGACTCCCAGGAGCCACGACACGGAAGCACCCGCGCTGCCCGCGGCCGGAAGCGGCGTGACCCCTGCAAGGGAGGACGGCTGAGCCTTGGAGAAGCAGCAGATGCTGCCACTGGCGACAACGCGGCTGGACCGGGAGGACGTGACGCTCGGAAAACAGCCGACCCAGAAAGAACCCACTCAGGACGTCACTGCTCTGCGAGCCTGAGACAGCCCAGAGCCGAGCCGCCCGGCGCACAGAGGTGGGTGCGGAGCGAGAGGGGTGGGCAGAGCGCACACTCGGGGTGGGGGTGGGGGTGAGGAGGCCGCCTGGGATCTCAGGTGCAGCCTGACAATGACAGTTCATCGCAGGGATCGTATCTGGAAATCTGGCAAGAAAGTAGCTCTTCAAGGTCCCTGTAAAGAGACAGGAACCAGGCGGGAGGTGGCTGTGAACTGGCCGGCGCGGTTCCCGTCTCGCTGGGTGTGCACCTGTGCCCGTGTAGCACCCTGGGACAGCCTCCATGCCCATGGTCCCACGAGTCACTCACGCCCATGGAGCGGGTGCCTGGTCTCTGCCAGCGTCACCACCCCGCCTGCGGGAGCACCGTGCGCTCTCTGGGAAGCCGGGAGAACTGAACAAGGAGCGCGTGAGGACCTGGTTGCCGGCGGCTCACCCCCGGAGGCCACTGCCAAGCCCTCCCTCAGCCTCGCTCTGCCCAGGTCCCGGAGCGGCTGCGTCGCTGGGTGCTGAGCATGGCCACCCGCCTGGGGCACAGAGAGCCCGCCCACGTCACACAGTGTGCCCGCACATGCCGGGGCCCGGGCCACTCCCTTCCTGTTCGCCCCGTTAGTACGCGGCTCCGTTTTAACTGACAGGACTTCCACTTTGCCCCATCGGTGCCCTCCCAGAAGAGCCACCCGAGAGGGAACACCTGCAGGAGTGGCCAGGAAAAGGGCTCTGGCCCTGGTGGACGCCTGGGTGGGAGAGCGGAGGCCTCTGGGAGGGAGACGCTGCTGTAAACGCTCGCCGGGCGGGGGGACGTGGGCGACGATGTGCCCACTTTTCTCTAAGCTCCTTCCGATCGCTGCAGCCTGAAACCGGGCTCCCCCCGACCTCCCCGCAGCAGCGGCGCCGTCATCTGTTTTAATTAAATAAATTGGAAAAACAAGCCAGGCTGGGAAGTGACTCAGGCGGCGTGCGCTGCATAGTGATGCCGCCGTCAGCACAGGAGGCTCGGGACGCCTGCGACCGCCAGGCAGCACTTTATTAAACGGAATAAATAAACCCGGGCAAGCGGCACAGGCTTCAGAGGGGCCACTGGGATCGCCCGGCTCCGCCACTTCGCTTTACTCAAATGTTTCTGCCGAATCAAACCTGTTCCCATTGGAACTGACTGATTAGGCCGACCCAGCAGTTCAGCACCTGGAGGCCCCTGCTCGTTGTGGAGCAGCGGTTCTCAGCCGTGGCTGCACATTAGCATCACCTGGGAATCCTTTTACAATCCTGATTTCTGGGCCTCATCCTCCGGAAATGCTGTTTCTTTGTTACTCATGTTGTGGCCTCGCCCCACAAGAAAGAAACAGAATTTCCGGAGGATGAGGCCCAGAAATCAGGATTGTAAAAAGATTCCCAGGTGATTCTCATGTGCAGCCACGGCTGAGAACCACTGTTGTAGAGGCTCTGCAAAGACCTCCCTCAGCCCGGCTCTGCCCTCCCGGGGCTGCATGTGGCTCCCGTGGTCCGAGGGGCGGGTCGTGCAGCAGCCACGACGGAGGCCGGGCCTGGCCGTCCTGCGCCTCACCCAGCAGCAGGTCCCCTGGACACGGGGACAGGCTGTGCCCTCGATAGCCTGTGCCAAGCCAGCCCCCTGTTTTGTCAGTGAGTCTGATTGGCCCACAGCCGGCTCCCAGGTGCAGCTGAGAGCCGAATGGCCTGGCCCGAGCCCGTGGAGCCGCCCGGCCCACAGTACAGTGGGGCCTTGACTTACGAGTGTCCCGACTAATGAGTTTTTTGAGATACCAGCTGTCTCTCGGCCTATTTTTTGCATTGAGTTGATAGAGTAATTTGAGTTAACGAGCTCCTTAACGAGCTCGGTCTCCGAACCAAGTACACTCGTAAGTCAAGGCCCCACTGTATTCCCTGTCTGGCCCCTCACGGGAAGCTGCTGGCCCTGCGTGAGAACAGGAGCCCAGGCCTGAGGGACGGTGGGAGAGGCCATCGGGGGAGAGGGGCAGAGAAACGCGGTGAGAGAAGAGAGAAAGGGCCAAAGCTACAGACAGGCAGACATGAACAGAGAGCAGAGGAAACGAGGAAGGCGGGGAAGAAGACCACGAGGGAAGGAGAAAAGAAAAGGCGGAGGTGGGAGCCGGAGCAAAGCTGGTGTCCCCACCTCCACTAGCACAACTGGAGTTCCCCCGGGGCCAGCGACAGTCCCGCCCTCGGAGGCCCTGGGCCCTGCCTTTCGGACAACGACATGCCAGGCGTGGGAGGGCGCCGTGGCGGCGGGTCTCCCTGCAGGCCCCCGCGCGAGTGCACAGATGTTCGCATGCGGGCACGAGTGACGGATGAGCTGCTGGAAGGCACTATGGCACCACTAGTAAATGAGTCTGTGCAGTTACATGACTTTACTTGTCAATACCCGATGCTCAGCTAATGGGCTGCTTGCAGCGCCGAGAGCGCTCAGCTCTCTGGGTGGGGGCCGTGCTCAGAGGTGGGCATGCAGCTCTGCCTACTGACCAGGAAGAGGACAGGCCCTCCTGGGGCCTGAAGGGCACCCACCCAGGGCTGCAGGGGCTGCAGTCCAGCGTGTGGCTGAGCGACCTGGGGGTGAGGACAAAGCTGGGGCACCTCCCAGCCTGTTCCTTCCTCGGGGCTGCAGGGCTGGGCGGGACTGGGCGACCCGTGCCAGGGTCCGTCTGCCCCAGGAGCTGCAGGCCCTCCAGGGCGCTCTGCCCACTAAGGGGCCCCGGGGAGCAGGAAGGCAGAGCCCAGCCTGTGATGGGGCGGCGCCCAGGGCCTGGGGGAAGGGTCAGGGTGGCCGCTGGAGCATGGCCGCCCGCGGACACTGGTGTTCCAGGCACAACCTGCGCCCGCCGAGCTGGAGGCCTGGCCTCAGTCCCCCCACTGCAGAGAGACAGCCGCCCCGCCCGGGGGCAGAGGCTCACGGCCGAGGGTCAGCCCCTGTGGGCCGAGGGTCAGTGGGGCCTCCCTCGGCGTCTGTGTGCGGTGAGGGGCTGGCCCTGGCCTGGAGGCTGTAGGCTGCAGGGCCGGGTGAGGCTGCCCGGTGCTCAGGCCGCTGGATGCACCGGGATGAGGGAGCACTTCCCGTGCCCCTTCTCCTCGAGAGGAGACTGCCCTGCTCTGGCTGCCACCGCCGGGTCCTCTGACTCGACCCTGGGTCCTAACCTGGCCAGCAGCCCTGACAGCAGCGCCCCCTGTGGTGGCAGCCAGCACGGCCTGGACTGGGGGCCTGACTGGGGGCCTGGGTGTTGCAGGAGAAGGGGACCCTGAGGACCCGGCAGGGGGTATCGTCACCCAGCCCACCAGACCCCCACCCCATCCCAGACCCGCCCGGCCCCCCAGATGCGCCAGGTGGCCCCCCACCCCCTGCAGCTTCTCCCCAGGGGAGCACTCGGCAGCGGGCAGATCAGCCACCGCCCACAGGGGCCGTGCAGGTCCCACTGGTCCTCGCTGGCTGGGAGCAGCTGGGCCTCCTGCTCGCGGCCTGTGCACACAGGCTGGTGCAGTCAGGTCAGCGGAGACTGGGGGGATGGAGGGGCAGCAGCAGGAGGGCCAGGGAGAGGAGGGGCGGAGAGGGAGGGTACAAGAGCGGGGGGGAGAGGGAAGGAGGGAGACCTTCCCAGCCCAGGTCCCGAGAGCCTTGGAGAGGAGGGCAGGTCCTGGCACGCGCAGGAGGAAGAGCCCTGTCCTGTCCTGCCGGGCCCCTTCCTTTCCGGGCGCTCCCTGAGTACACCCGGTCCACCCTGGCCGAGAGCAGGGTGGGCGGCTCTGTCTGCTGCCCCCTGGTGGGGGCCTGGAGGTGTGCAGCTGTCAGCAGGACCGGTCTGCAGCCACTACCTGTTCCCTCAGGGGTGCAGCAGCCATTTGCAACACCTGGAGGCGGTCAGCCTCTCCTCACAGTGGGCTGACCCGCCAAAGGCCAGGAGACCGTGCCCACTGGCCCAGCCCAGGAGTGCCCGGCTCCCACCGCGTGCCCTGGGCCTCCCAGACGGCAGCTCAGGCCTGGGGGTCGCTGTGGAAAGGGGCTGTATGGGGAAGGACCCAATGGCCAGAAATACAGCGCCCTGCCCCGCAGGCCCCAGAGGCCAAGAGCCATGGCCCTCGCTGCCCAGGCCGTGAGCGCCCTTGCTGGGCGGGCGCTGACCAGCGTCCAGAGTGCGGAGGCTGTTCCGGGGTGACCCTGCCTCAGGGAGGGGGGGCTCTAGGGAGCAGAAGCCGGGATCTCCATCACAACAAAGACCAGGGGCAGTGGGCCTGGGCGGAGGGAGGAGCCAGCGAAGGGCCGGCCTGCCTGGGGAGGCCCACAGCACGTGACCAGGAGGAAGGGGGAGTGATGGGCCCGGTGTGGATGGCGCGTGCACTCCTGTGGCCGTAGCTGACAGGGCGGAACACGGCAGGCGTGGTGGTGGAGCCAGCGAGCCTGGGACCCTCCCCGGGTTCTCCCTCCAGGAGGCGGAGGGAAGGCTGGGTGACCGATGCTGACCATGGCAGTCGGGGACTTTCTCTGCCGACCTGGGCCTGTCCAGGCAAACCAGGCTAAGTGTCCCCGTGAGGTGGGGCTGGAGAAGTGGAGACAGCGGAGAGGTGGCCCAGCGCCAGCTGCCTCAGACCCCCAAGGGGAGGGCTAGGCCCCAGCTGACAGCCTCAGGCTGTGGCAGGCGTGAGCGGGCGGGGGCAGCGGGAGGAACCACACTGGGCAGTGAGCTCCGAGGACACTGCCAGCCCTCGTCACCCGACAGACAAAACACCTGAGCACAGGGCCCTGGCGGTGCAGGCGGTCAGCCTCGTGATGGACGGGCAGACAGGGAACCCTCCGCGTGGAAACGCCAGAGCCTGCCCTGCGCACCTCCGTCGGTGCGTGTGGAGGCTGTGCGCTAGGAGGAGGGTCTGCTGGGCTGACCGCACAGCCCTCCGGCCTCCTCCCAGGCACAGGACCAGAGGGGCCGCACACTCACCTCCATCTCCGAGCTGTGCGCGTGCACTTTCTGCACCATGTCCTCGGCCTCGCGCATCCGTCGGGTCAGCTGGGGCGAGTACTCAGCCGGGGTCAGCTCGCTGTCGTAGGACCCCAGGATGGCGCGCATGCCGTCCCGCTCCTGTGGACACACGGCAGGGTCAGGCCCAGGGGGCAGGGGCTGGGATGTGACGTGGAGGGACAGTGTGATGGGCAAGGAGGAGGATGCGCCCAGGATCAGGTGGGCCCCACAGGCTCCTCAGAGTCCACGCCGACACAGCAGCTCTGGCTCAAGCAGGCCCGACGGAGCCCATCCTGGCCACGACGGGCCCTGCTGCTCGGAAGGTGGGCCCACCCCGGCCAGTGCCCGGGAAGCCTGGGCTGTGTGGTCTGCTGCTCACTCTGACCACCTGGGCCGTGGGCTGCAGTGGTCAGAGACCCACAGCAGAAGGTCTCTATTGGTCACAGCCAGGGTCCGGCCTAGTGTGACTTCTTCATCCCTCAATGAGGCCCAGGAAATCCCCCGTGGGGCCAGGCTAGCAAGTGGTTTGAGTTCTTTGCCTCCCGTGACCCCTGACCTTTGGCCCAGTGACACAGCCGGATTCCCAGGAGGGAGAGAGCCCCGTCGGCAGGGAAGCAGCAGCCCCCAGGTGGACCGAGAACCCGACAGCACTCCCACCTGCCCACGGCGCTCAGAGGGCCCCGGGCCCCACGGGAACGGCGGCCCGGCCTCAGCAGCTTCTCATGCGCCTTCGGGCCGCATGCACGCACAGGCCCTGACGGCCACACCGAGGCGGCAGGAGCGACCGTGCACCAGCCTGGCCCAGGCCAGCACAGCCAGGGAGACCCACAGGCCCGCGCTCATTCCGCCTCAGCCCCGACCCACGAGGTGATCGGCAGGTCTCCACGCACAGCTGGAGATCAAGGCCACCCCAGGGAGGCCCACACCACGGCCACAGAGCTGTCTCCTCCACGTGGGCAGGCCGCCCTCTAGGCGTCCACACGCAGCCCCTTCCGCAGGCTGGGTCTGGAGGTGGGGGGACAGCTGCTGGGAAGGCTGGCCCCGCCCCTCCGCCCATCCTGTCCCCCAGGGCAGGAGGCAGGGAGGGCCGGCACCAGCCCTAGCTCACAGGCAAAGGCACAGACCTGGGGCGAGGCCCCGCGCCACCCCCAGACATGGGGCAGGGCCCCCCTCCCCTCTCCCCTGTCCAGCCACCCAGCCGCCTCAGGTGTGAGTGGAAGCAGGTGCGGCCACAGAGCCCTGCGTGCGCCCAGAGCCGTCCCGTCTCCCGCTGCCGGCCCCGCACCCGCCCGCGCTCTCCCCATGGCCTCTGACTCAGCTGCCACCCCGCATGGACTTCATAATTAGTTGATGACAAGAAATCCAATAAGTGAGAAATTAAAGTTACAAATCCAACTGGAACTGGTCACATATCCGTGGAAAATTTGTTTCCACAGGAAGGTTTATTGAGTGTCATAATTTTATTGAAATCCTCTATCTTCCCACTGACTTTTATGGCTCTGAGCCGGTTACCGAGCCGCACGCCAGGGCCGGGGAGGGGTTTCCTTCATAAACACGCCGTAATCGCGCTGTTATTGACCATAAATCCCACCCGCGCCTGCTCTCCGGTTCCAGCGCAGCCTCGCCGTGGCCAGCAGAGAGGAAACTGTAAAATGGGAAGTTGTTGTACCTTCTAGAGAAATTGTTTGGTCACTGAACTGTGCTGGTTTGATTGGATAACGACTTTTTAATGACTGATTCCACTTGTGGGGCATTCGCTTCGTTTCCACTCGAGAAGTGTGGCGACTGACGGCTGTGCAGCCGGCGCCCGGGCTGCCGGGGAAGCGAGGACACTCGCCCCAGAAGCCCAAACAGGATGCGGTTCCCGGGGCCGAGCAGGCCTGCTTGGAAGCAGTCACGTTTGCCCGCCACGTAATTAATGCAACTCAGAGCATGGAAGAGCATCACACACAGGACAGGAACTAGGACTGGGGGGAGGGTGGCAGAGGAGGGTGCCCGGACCACTCGCCCCCCTTCCACCAGGGGGTCTGCACAAGCTGTGGGCCGGCGCTCCTGGTCTCCAAAAAGGGGTCTTGAGCCAGGGGGCGAGGGTGGGCCACTTCCTGGATCGGCGGCTGAGTCCAGCCTTGAGCACCCCTGGCCTGGCTGACAAAGCCTCGGGACGGGCAGCCCCAGGCCTCGCCCGGGCAGTCTTCCTGCCCACCTCCCTGTCTGCCTGCAGCTCTGAGCCGACAAATGCGACAGGTCAGTACCAGGACCCAGTGAGGCCTGTGAGCTTGGAGCACGCCCAGGAGGAGCCCAGAAAGGGAAGGTCTTGGCGAATCGGTGCTTCCTGCGGGCACTGGGGGAGGGAAGAGCCTGGGCAGCTGGCAGGTGTGGGGGAGCACCCAGCAGAGTGGGTGGGCATCACGAGCAGGTCCAGGCCAGTTTTCTGGGGAAGAAACTGGGCTCACAGGTGCCAAGTCCAGGATGACAGGCACTGGCCGGCCAATGACCAGCTACCATTCCCCGGTGAATGCAACCGGCCGAGCCCTGCAGCCGAGGCCCAGCCTGGGCAGCCCGAGCAGGGACGCAGAGGCAGGCGGTGACTGTCCCCAAACACGCGAGGCCAGCGACACACGACGGGGCAGGCCATGCCACCAGCTGCCGGGGCCAGGGACCGGTGGGCCGGGAGTCCTGGCAGGAGAAGGTGGTGACAAACCCGGCTCCCGTGATGACACGGGAGGCCCGGCCTGGACAACAGCAGAGGCCACCCACCTCCCATCTGCCCCTCAAGATACTGAGCCCGCCCTCACCTCACCTCTACTGGCCCCACTTCTGGGAACTTCTCCCCCAGCCCCGCGCACTTTGGGCATCGTCTGTCTTTCCTCTACAACCTCAGCCCGGGAGGGAGGCCTCTGACCGGCCCCCCATGCCCCCGCCTGGCGCTGCCCAGTGCACGAGACACAGGGAGGGAGGGTTTCTCCCGTGTCGGGGCAGAGGCTGGCTCGGGAGAGGGAGGAGTTTCTGCTCTCGGTCTCACGTCAGCCCTCCTGCAGGCAGAGAGATGGCTCATGTGACTTGAACCTGGGTCTGAGCATGGAGACCCAGTGCTGGGCTCGCAGTGGGCGGGGGAGTGCAGGCCTCCCCTCTGAACGCCGGAGAGGGTCCCAGGGAAGGCTGGGCGCGGAGGGTGCCAGGGGCTTCGGGAAGCCTCGATGAGCGGGAGGGCGGGGCTGGCACCGGCCCCTCACAGGAGAGCCATGGGCTGACGTGACCTTCAGCAGCTGGTCCTCCGGGAGGGGACTGTGCTGAGCGTTGACGTGCTGCCCCAAACAGGTGGGAGAGTCCCACCCGCGGGGGAGACACACACACCTGGGCACCGCTGCACCCACGGCGAGGGGCTCCCTGGCAGTGGTGCTTCGTGCGCCCCGGACAGTGGGGACCCAGCCTCTGCCGGCCTCCTGCTGGCATTTGCGGGACACGCCTGAGGGCAGGCTCCTCTCCAGGAGCAGCCCCATCTCCAGCCTCAGGCCTCGGCGTGGGAGGGGAAGGAGGGGAGCAGGGGACCCTGAGGACGAGGCCAGGAGCCACAGTGCCCAGGGCCGCGCAGGGAGGGCCGCTGCCTCGAGGAGGCGTGGAGCCCACCAGGAGAGCCCGGGACAGGAGCTCGGCCCGAGGGAGGCCAGCGCCCCCACAGGAGGCGAATGAGAAGAGGAGCTCCTGGAGGCCCGCGGGCACAGGTGGGCGCAGTGCCGGGCCAGCTCCCAAGTCAGAACAGGCTGGGCGCAAACCCTGGCTTCACACTGACGCGCTGTGACCTCAGGAGAAGTGATCGGCCCCTCTGAGCCTGAGTGCTCGCCTGGGGAGGGGAGCACAGACCCCCTCAGGGTCGCACGGTCACACAGGAGGCAGCGCGGCCAACGCTGTCCCCTGGTCCTTCCCGCTACATCGCTCTTCTAACTGGACAATGGCCAGGACGGGCAACAGGAGGACAGGGAAAGGCCAGCCGCTCCGCTCCACCGCCCAGCACCCCCACTTCAGCAGGCCCCTCAGTAATTCATAACCCACTTCTCCGGGAAAGAAACAGAGATGGAGAGCCCACCAAGGTCCCAGAGCCACGAGTGTCCCAGCCTGCCTGGTGCCCACCCGTGTGCTGGCAGCACGGCGAGCGCCGAGCCCCGCGGCTCCCATCCCCACCTGTGTGCACTCTCCTGCCGCCCCTCCCGGCTCCCCGCCACGGCCACGGCATGGCTCACTCTCCTGCCGCCCCTCCCGGCTCCCCGCCACGGCCACGGCCTGGCTCACTCTCCTGCCGCCCAAGGGAGCCTGAGCTGGTCTGGAAGGAGTCCTCAGGGGCCGCTTCCCACATTCTCAGCAGCTCCTCCTCCTGCCCCAGACCCGGCTCCACAGGTCCATACCTCCACTCTACTCCGTCACTCCACACCTTTTTTATTTTTATTTTTTAAATGTTTTCATTGATTTCAGAGAGAAGGGAGAGGAGGCGGCGCTGGGCTAGCTCTCTGAGGACCTGGCGCTGCGCTCCCGGGACACAGCACCTCCCGGTGTTAAACTCCAAAGGCGGCTGGGGAAGGGGCTTGAACTCGGGGCCCCTCTCCAGCTGTCAGCACCTACACGCAGCTGAGCAGGAAACACCCAGCCCGCAGGCCCCGTGTTCCGTACACGGACCCAGGCCCTCGGCCAGATGGGCTGGGCCAGGAGACCGAGCTGCACCTGGGGCCCAGGCTGCGGGTCACAGGAGGGAGGGGAGGAGGGCGGGTGCGGGGCCTGGAAGGGGCGCCCGGAGCTTCTGAGCAGGCAGAGATGAGGGGGTGACCCGGGACCGAGCTGACAGTGAGATGCGGGAGCCAGGAGGATGGGCAGGAAAGAACCCCGCCCCCGGCCCGGAGGCCAGCGTGAGCACTGGGAAGTCCCCCTCACAAGCCCAGGAGGGAGGGATCACGGGGTGATGGGGGCCCCCCCACCCTCCACAGCCCCACATGCAGGAAAGCTGAGACGGCAGTTCAAAGCCAGGCTGTCAGAGTCATCAAAACTCACTACTGCAGCTGACTGGTTAAAAGGCCCGCTCAATGAAATCTTAAAAAATAAAATAATAAAATAAAAGCCGCTCAGTAGACGGCGCGTGAACCAGGAGTCCCTTCAGCAGAATGCAGTTCTATTAACTGCCGCCCAGGAGCGTGAAGGCGGCGTCACCAAGTGCAGTTCCCGCTTGGCTTCCCGCGGAGATACGGCTGCGGCCAGCCGTCACCCACAGGCAGCCTCCCCTCCGTGCCGACCAAACGCCCCAACCACCCAGCCCTGCCCGCCCAGAGCCCAAGGGGACAGTTTTCTGTTGACTTTTGGAGAGAGTGGGAGGGATGGAGGGAGAGGGAGAGAGAGAGAGGCACATAGATTGGTGGCCTTCTGCTTGCACCCTGACCCAGGCCAAGGTCAAACTGGCAACCCAGGTACATGCCCTCGACCAGAAATCGAACCCACGACCATCCAGTGCACAGGCTGATGCTCTAACCACTCAACTTCCTGATGAGGAAGAGAAGGGGCGGGGAGAGAGAGAGAGAGGTAGAGAGAGAGAGAGAGAAACGTTGATCGGTTGCCTCCCATATGCGCCCCAACCAGGGACTGAACTTACAACCTGGGTATGTGCCCTGACTGGGAACTGAACCGCCATCTTTTGGTGGACGGGACGACGCTCCAAACACCCAGCCAGGGCCAGAGACGGAGTTTCCCACCAACTACCCTCCCAGGTGAGTGCAGAGGAGGCCCCGGGGCCCCAGGTCATGCCACACCCCAAGGGCTCTGCTCCCAGAGGCTTCCTTGGGGCCTCGGCCCCTCTGCCCTCCATGGCCGCGCTGTGCCTGGTCCCAGCTCAGACCACATCCCTGCCTGCCCCCAGGCCACCCTGCCTGCTCTGCTGTATTTCACTCCCGTCTTTCCGTCAGCTCCTCAGAGACCTGGTGGACCGTCCACCTTTCACTGAGCTCATTTCTGCTGGGCTCCCAGGCCAGAGCAGCCCTGTAAGGGCACAGGCCACGGACCTGCGGGCTGTTATCCGGAGCTGGCGCTGTCCTGCCTGCAGGGCCACAGGCGGGAGGCAGCCCTGGCACCTGCCCTGTGCCCACACGGGCGCCCGGTGCGGAGAGCAGGCCTGACCCGCAGCCCCACTGTGAGTCACTGAGGCCCGGGCGGCCTGGCTTCCTGTGTCCCCCCGCCACCCACCCACCCACGCAGCCGGAGGGTGGGGACGGCTCTGCTTCTCCCCAGCAGCCGTGTTCTCGCACTCCCACCTCCTGCTAGAAGCGCCACAACACCTCCTGTGGGGGAGTGGGATCAACTGAGATTTCCTGAAGCAATTTCCCTTCGAGTTCACACCGTGCGTTACAGATCCGTCTCATTTACGGAGGCCGTAATGCATCCCCAGTATCCACTCCCCACAGCAGGCCCCCGCCGCCGACAGCGTGGGTGCCGCGGGGAGGGGAGCGGGCACTCAGCCTGATGTCAAGCAGGGGAGGGGCTGGGCCTCGCCACCGGCCCCATCAACAGGATCCTACAGACAGGACGCTGCAGCCGAGGGAAGAGAAGACGCCCACCTCTCCCCAGGGACGACGGACCCAGCAGCCGGTCCCAGTGCAACGGCTTTGCGGGAGGAAGATCTCCAAATCCTCCCGGGGAATTTACTGAAAACCTGCGTGAGAGGTTGCAGTTCAACCGTGTGGCTCGAGGGCCCACGTCAATGACTCAGCCCCCCTGGCCTCAGCTTCCTCAGCCGTGGGCGGGAGGCAGCTCTCGCCCCAGGTGCCTGTCATCTGTGCAGAAATTGAGGGTCACTGGTGCCTCCTCCCCCCTCAGCCTCGGGGTCACTAGGATTAGCCCCACCTTCTGGGAGTGGCCTCCACTTATTAAAACCAAACACCGTGATTGCAGCTGAACCCCCTCAGGTACCTGTGGCTGCCTTCCCTGTGGCTGCCTTCGGCTTTCCCAGGCTGGCGGGGTGGGGGACAGGAGCCTCGCGGGGCCCCAGGGCGGGGCCTGCTGGGGGGAAGGGTCCCAACACACTGCTCCTCTCTCTGGCCATTACCACAGCTTCACATTCACTCGAGATCTTCTGCCTGCTCCACGCAAGGGCAAGGCCAGCTCCGCAGGCAGGGGAGACATACCCCTCCCCGCTCCACGCCTCTTCCTTGTCAGACACCAAGTACCTGGCCAGGGAGACGTCAGGACGGATTTGCTACCACAGCCCTGGCAGGAAGGACTGTGTGCCTTGGCCCGTCCAGGCCCCTGGGGCAGAGGACTCCCTCTGCAGGGCCCGCGCACCAGCCCCGAGGGCACTGGAGGCGGCAAGGCCTCTCCCTGGTCCTGGCTTCTCCAGGCCCTTCCCAGCCTGCAGGGTGGGGCAGGGGATTGCAGCTGCGGCCCCTTTGCCCACGGCCCCCAGACTCCCGCCTGGAGCCTCAACCTCGGCCCTCTGCTGCCACTAGGGGTGAGGGGCGGGTCTAGAGTGCAGGCGTCCACTGCCAAGGACGCCCGCCCTGACTGCTGCACACCCGCCTGAGACCTGAACGAGGGCCGCTCACTCGTGTCCCCCACTCAGGGCCTCACGCTTGTGGGAGCAGGGCTGGGCTCAGTGCCTCCCTGAGGAGGAGGGGGAGGAAGAGGAGAAAGAAGAGGAGGGGGAGGAAGCGGAGAAGGTGCTGGTAACTGGGAGGGCTCCATGCGGGGCACCTGCCACCAGGGGGCACAGGTGGGCCCCGTGTGGGACAGTAAAAGGGCCAGAGCCTGGGCAGCAGCTGGGCGGTGAGCACGGAGACTTGGCAGGAGCCGCTCCCCCAAACCAAAAGCAAGCAGGCACGGGCACCCTGGCCCTGCAGGGCCGCCGGCCCCTCACTTCCGAGTCTGAACAAGAGGGCAGCTCACCCCGTGCTGTCCCCTGGGCCCCAGGCCCCCAGCCTGGCCCTCCAAGCCCGTGCTGCCTGCAGGTGCGGCCAGGGTCTGGGTGCTCAGCTCCCTCTCTTCGCCTCCCGGGCACAGTGCCAGGTGCCACCCTAAGCACCTTAAAGTGGTGCCCAGCACAGCTCTTGGCTCATGAGCGACACTCGACAGGTGTGGGCGACAGCGGATGGGGAAGGCTGGAAGGCCTCTATGCGTGACGGGTCACAGCCCTCCCTCTGCCGGAGGAAGGGGGACTCCGTCAGGTTACAACGATGCCACCTCCACCACGGCTGCCCCGGTAGGGACGGGGCTGAAGGAGCAGCATGTGGTGCCCACCCTCCCCGCCCACCCCCATGGCACGCGTCCCTCCCGCGACCGTCCGCACTGTGCCTGTGCCTCCAGGCGTGGAGCGAGGGCCGAGAAGCCGTCACCTTCACGAGGACAGGCTGGGGGACAGCTTGCCCAGCAAGTCTTCCCGGGCTCCTGCACCCTCCTGTTTACAAGATTGCTTCTGCAGAGACATCGCCATGCATAATGCATCCAATCACGCAGCCAAGACGAGCCTCAGCAGAGGAGAGTCAAGTCAGCCACGCGGACAGTTCGGAAAGTGTTTTTGAAAAGCCCGAGCCCTGACTTGGGGAAGTGTCTGGCTCCCGCCTCCGCTGTCCACGGGACACAGTTATGACACGGCACTCACCGCCCCGCTTCCGCTCACTCTCAGTGGCAGGGCCGATTAGCATGTAAATCGCTGGCAGACAGGAGAAATGAAAGCGAGGAAGCTCTTTAATTAACTTTAATCCTCTGAAACCCACGCAGCAGTGGCTCTGACAGCTCTCCAGCCCTCCTCGGGGTCCCCCCACCTCCGTGGCCTGGGGAGGCCTGAGGGGGGCTGGAGAGGGCCATCGGCAGTGACATTTGGGGGTCCAACCCACCTCGTTCTGTGGTGACTGTCACCTGGGCCAAGCGGGCAGCCGGGTTCCCACCTGCTGAGCGTGTCCTGGTTGCAGCATCCTCACAGGCAGCCCTGCACGGGGGGTCCCGGCTTGTCCTTGCACAGAGGGGCCAGCTCCACCTGCAGGCGGCGGGGCCCAGCGAGCTCTGGGCCAGGCCTGGCTCCTTCCTGCTTGGCAGCACCCACACGGCCAGAGGGCAGCAGTGCGTGTCCATGGTGGCTGCCCAGAGCCACAGGCCCAGGCCGGCCACTGGCGACGCAGCGCGCCCGGCTCTGCAGCAGCACAGGCTGCGGGCGGTGGGCTGGGAGTGCCCCCGAGAGCAGGCAGGGCCCCGGGCGCGACCCTGGCCACAGCTGGCAGGGAGACGTGCGAGAGCTGTGGGGAGGTGGATGTCCAGGCCGGCAGAAGGGACAGCGGGAGATGACCGAAGCGCACCTGCCGGCTGTTCTAAGGAGGTGCTTCTGTTGGCTCACGGCGCTCACTCAGCCTGCCCCCCACCCTGAGGAGGTGCCACCCCCCCTTTCTCCGCAGAGCATCCCAGAGCCAGATGCACGAGGCAGTGACAATGGGGACGGATTTGAGTGTTGCACTCTGGCCCCAGCCACTGCAGGGTTTCAGCTTGGACCACGCGAGGGCGAGGGCTGAGACACCAAACAGAAGCCACCTGGGCCTGAGCTACGAGGAGGAGATGCCGAAAACGCAGTAGGAATGGTGCTGCAGACTCGCAAGCCCAGGTCCCTGCAGAGCCCGGCGTGTGGCCTGGGTGACCACGTGGAGGTTCGCCAACCGGCCCAGCAGCAGCAGCAGCAGGCTGGGCGAGGGGCCTGCGGGGCCCAAGGCACAACAGCTCACTCGTGTGTGGGGGGCCCAGTGCGCCCACTCGCCGCTTCTGTGACACAGGAGGCACCAGGCAGGAAGGCTCACCAACACTCGCCCCTGCGTACAGGGCAGGCTCGCTCCCGAGGTCACTGTGCCAGGGCTGGCTGAGGGAAGCAGGGGGACGGAGTGGCATCGCTGGGCATCGGCCTGTGCGGCCTGCTCCCATCCTCCTGGGTCTGGAGGAAGCAGAAGCTTTGCGGGGAGAGCTGCGTGCCCCAAGGCCGTGGCAGGCAGAACCAGAACTGGAACCAGGCCCCTTGGACTGAGCCACTGTCACCCAGGGCCGAGGGACTCGGAGCCAGATCATGGAGGCGCCCACCTCATCCTGCTCTGTGCAGTCTGCGCTGCCCCCCAGGCCCGGGCTCTGGGGACAGGCCTGTCCGGGCCAGCCATGCTTGCCACCGCCGGCCAGCAAGTCCCGGCTGCAGGCCCGGGAGCCAGCCCAGTGCTCCCGACGGCGATGGGGAGAGGGCTCAGCCCTGGCATTTCCTGCAAAGGGAGAGGCCCCTCCCGCCCCATGCGTCCCCTTACCACGCCCCCAGACCAGCTGGCCCTGGGCACTCAGACTGCCATCCTCGTGGGCTCGGGGGTGAGCGAGCTGCTCGCACAGACACCTCGTGCTGCAACCATCAACGCCCCGGCGCGGGGGCTGCCTCCGAGCCTCTCCTAGAGCCGCCAGGAGCCCGCAGGAGCCCGGGGCAGGGAGCACCACTGGCTGGGACTTGGTCTGATTGACTCCCGCAGAGGACAGGGCCGTTTGTCAACTGACGCGCTCGCTCCTCAGCCAGACCTCCGAGAGGCCTGCTCCAGGTGCTCGGGGAACGCCGACAGACACAACGAAAATTAAATGCAAACATTCTCCGGGGTCCCGGGAGGCCAGCCCGCCCCCAGAGTGCCACATGCCCTCACAAGGACACTGGGCGGCGGCTCCTGCAGCACAGGGCGGAGCAGGCCGGCAGTCAGCAGGCAGCTCCAAGGGACAGAGCCCCCAGCTGGCAGCACCCCCACCCGCCCTGGCCGCTCGCCATGCCAAACCCCAGGCCCTGCCTACAGCCTGTCTCGGAAAGCCCCAGGCCACTTGGACACAGGGTCCACGGGTGGGCACGGGGTGCAGGGCCCCGCCCACTGCCCAGACCCTCCGGAGCAGAGGCGCACCACGTGAGGTCAGCACTGCAGAGCCCGCTGCTCACACACACCTCCTAGTCTAGAAGGAGAGAGCTCGGGAAGGGGCAACTTCTAGAAACCAGGCCCTGTGCAGGGATGGTGCCCGAGTACCAGCTTGGGAACCCCTTCCAGAGCCAAGGTCCCTGGTCGGGGGCTGGCATAGCAGTGCCAGCACCACCCCGTGTCCAGGCCTCCCAGCAAACCCTGACCCTAGGGAGCGATGTCATAAGCCTTGGTCAAGCCCGGGCAGAGCCAACCTCCACCACGCAGATCCCACAGCACAGGGGGCAGGGCGGCCAGGCATCTACGGGGCCGGGGCCTGGTGGGTCACGTCTGCTGCCTGGGACGACCCTGCAGGACCCACTCGACAGATGGAGATGAAACTCCGGGACTCGGTGAAGGAGGAGGCCATCAGGGCGAGGGCCGGTTCCACCGTGGGCCCCCAGGGCACCTCGAGCTCCCTTCACTGCCCCACTGGCTGGGCCAATAGCCCCAGCCAACCTCTCCCTCCCTAAGCCCCCAGGGCTGCAGACCAATGTTATTTCTCTCCAGACACAGGGCAAGGCTGGCAATGACGTCCAGCAAAACAAGTGTTAGAATTCCGGAAAGGGGCCCAACATCGCCCTTGCCCTGCCCACAGCCAGAGCATCCGGGCAGCACGGACACCCGGTCGCCCAGTCGCCCTGAACGATGCTGCAAACGCCTGGGGACAAGGCTCCGCCGCCTAATCCCAAGGTCACGCTGGGTGGCTCGGGTCTGGAGGAAGTGCCTCCCCTCCTGGCCTTGTATGGGGCTGGTCTCTACAGGCAAAGCTAACCAACGGAGAGCTGACGGCCACCGCGCTCCCTGCGCTGCTGCCCACGGGATGATGGATGGTGTTTAATCCCGCCAGCCGGAGACACTGCATCTGTAAACACGGATCCAGCTTCCTTGTTGGTTAATCACTATTTCAATGGCCAGGGCTGGTCTTTGTCTACTAGGCCCAGTGTTCCGTGGGGGCTTGTGGGAAAAACAGCTAAACTGCAAAAAAAAACAACCGGCTTTGAAAACACGCTCACATGTACTCATCCAGGCACACATGTAGACGCACACACACGTGCACTCACATGCACATGCACTCATAAATGTGCAGACACTTGTGCGTATACAACCACACTCACATGTACACACCATCACATGCACTTGCCGTCACACATACACCCCCGTGTTCGCCCACACGCATGCACTCTGACATCCACTGCCGGGCACAGCGGGGACAGACAGGCAGCGCCGTCTCACGCTGTCCTGGCACGCGGCCCCACCCAGCCGCAGCCTCCTCTTCCGAGACAGGCCTTTGCCAATCCTAACTCAGAATTTTCAAAAGGACTTGTAAGTGGGATTATGAGAAAAAAGTTAAATACAGTAATCTGGTGAGTGTTGGTCAGCAGTCCTGCTACCCATGATGCTACTGGCGCAGGACCCAGACCCACAGCAGACACACATTTCCTAGAGGTAAACTGTGAGGAGGGTAGACGCCATCGCACGGCAGCGGGCCCAGCACAGAGTAGGCGCCTGAGCGGCAGGGCAGCCAGTGCGCCCATCTCCCATTGTGAAAACCTGATGCGTGTGGACACTGATAAGCCCTGAGAGGCTGGCCGGGTGCCAAGTGATGGCAAATCCCCCGGTTAGGAGGAATCACTGCCCAGGCGAGCAAGAAAACCACACAGCCCAACGGGGCCACGTGCCACGGGCATGCAGGCCCCGGGATCTGCCAGCTCCTCGGGCCCCGCACTTGCACGGTGGGGCCGCACCCACGGAGAACCCGGTGGGGGCAGAGGTCAGGGGAGAGAGCTACCCAGTGCACCAAAAATGCTGACCCGACCCCCCGCAGGCCGCCCAGGCCGGGGCCCCCAGGCCGGGAGCAGCAGAGGAGGCCGGCACCCTCAGCATCGCTGAGACAGGCGCGGGAGTGGCCTGGAGGCGGCCCAGCAGCAGCGAGCGGGCTATTTTTAGCTGCACACTGGAGAGCAGCTGGCAGGGAGCCATGTCTTTGGCGTGACCATCAATTTTCACCTGCAGTCACTTCCTTTCCTCTCAGGATGAAGGTTATTCAAAGATTTGGATTTCTTCGAAATTGAGTTAAGAGAGAACAGGTCTCCACACGATGAGAGGGATTTAACCATCAGCGAGGACACGGGGCTGGCACAGCCGCCTTCCCAGGCCCGCCGGACCCTCAGCCTCCGCAGGACGCCCAGGGCTGCGCCCACCACGCCTGCTCCACCCCGTGCCTCAGCCTCTCCCAGTCAGTCAGAGCCCTGCCCTGGGGACGGCAGCCTGTGGTCAGCGCTGGCCCCTCCATCTGGGACACCGGGACACGGTGCACTGAGGAAGGCGGCCCTGCCTCGGGACCAGGCCCAGGAGAGCTGACAGCTCCCTGCGGGGCGGCCTTTCCACGCAGCATGTCAGAAACACACGTGTGATGCGGGAAGGAACAGCAGGTCACCCACACCCGCCCCTCCCACCTCACCAGCGCCCCCCCATCCACACGACCCTCAAGCCACGGTGGTGCCCCCTCCCCATCTCGGTGAGGGCTGGGAACAGGGGCGAAGAGCTCGGAGACGGAGCGAGCTGGACACCACACAGAGGGCCGGCCGCAGAAGACGGGGCAGGGAGGGAGCGCCTCTGTGTTTCCTTGGTGCCACCTAAGACCACAGCTGTGAGCTCTCAGAGGAAGGCACCGTGAGGAACCCTGTTAACAAGATTAGCAGCTCAGACTCCAAGGATGGGTGTGCGAGGAGAGCAGGCATCTCTGGTCTCTGCCCGAGCAGCGTGGACAGGAGCCGCTTCTCTCTCAGGGAAGAGGCTCCTGTGGGCGACGCGGCGCCAGAGCCCAGGCCGCCGGGCGCAGGGTCACGCAGGCGGGGCCGACCTCCTCTCCCTGCGCCCGAGTCCCTGCGCCTGGTGGCGCCTCGCCTGACCCTCGAGTCCCCTGGACGCCCCGCCCAGGCTCCCGGGGTCTGAGTCACTACGCTCAGAGAAGCAACCACAGGAAGCCGGAGAATCCGAGACACGCAGCCACCAGCCGTGCGATGCGGGCCGACGGCGAGTGGCATCAGACCCTCTGCCTGGCCCTCCCCTCCGCCTCCCCTGTCCTGTGCCCACCTCCCAGGCGCAGGCGGGGCACAGCTCAGTGCAGGGAGAGCTGGCGGGAAACACTCTGAGCTGGGGACCGGCCAAGCGGCCCAGACACGGAAGGTGAACCCATGTCCTCAAACCCCTGCGCACATGCGTACAGACTCAGCACTGCCAGGACTGGGAAGCCACTGAGACGCCCTGCATCAGGCGACGGTCAGCAAACTGGCCCCGCAGACGGCGGGACATTATGCAGCGGGAAGAAGAAATGAGCGGCCGCCATGAAGAGACATGAGGAACCTCGGCTGCAGGTGCTAAGAGGCGGAAGCCAGTCTGACAGGCCGCGGGCTGCGGGCGGCACCTGTGTGACGCTCTGGGACGGGCAGCACGGAGGGGACAGTGACAGAGCACGGCCAACACTGCCTGACCACGCCCAACGCTGTGCGGAGACCCTGCATCTTGCCGGCAACGCCAGAGCCCCTCTGGGCAGGGAAGACTGAACCCGGTGAGAGAGAAGGGCCCTGCGGCCTCCTGTGTCCTCCTGGTTGGACTGGGCACCTGGGAGAGTGTCGGGAGCCGGTCCTTAGTTGCTGTTTCAAGGGACCTGGCATATATGGCATACTGTTCTTAATATGTTTGCTCACCTTCTTGGCGCTGTGTTTTAACCAAGGTCACCTCTCCGAGAAAGGTTGTTTCCCCAGGTAGGGATTTTCCCCTGAAGTTGGGGAGGGAATAAAACCTCTTAACTAAGTGCCAGGCGGGTAATTAATCACTTTAACTATGAACAATCATGCTTAAGCTACATAATCTTTACTCCCTGGAATGGAGATAAGAAACGCCCTAACCTTTGGAATAGAGATTGATAGGATTGAATCAACTGGTATAAATACAGATGTAACAAGACAACAGGAGACAGAACTTAGATGAAGATCCTAGAGACAGAACTTAGAGACAGAACCTACACAGAACCTAGAGACAGAAGAACTTCGCTGGAGAGGACAGAACTTAGTTGGAGAACCTAGACAGAACCTGGCTACAGAACCTGGCGACCGAACCTGGCTGGAGAACCTAAACCGAACCTGGCTGGAGAACCTAGCGAGAGAACATGGCTACAGAACCTGGCTGGAGAACCTAGCAAGAAAACATGGACACAGAACTTGGCTGGAGATTGTGGCTAGAGATCCTGGCAAGGCTGCTGATCAACTGAACGCTGTCTCCGTGTCATTCCTTCTTCACCGACTCCATCCACACCTTTGGGGACCCCTGGACCTGCTGGGGTTGGACCCCAGCATCTGGGGCCTGAACAGGGACCCTTAGGTAAGCACCCCGCACTCGGGACGGATAAGACTCCACTGTAGGAAGAGGGTGGATAGTCTTCGCCGACTCTGTCCACACCTTTGGGAACCCCTGGAACAGGATTCCCATAGGTAAGCCCCCCCCATTGAGAACCCCCACATTCGGGACGGATAGAACTCCACCAGGGTGCTGCAAACCCCCCTATAGAGGATAAGTAGGGTAAGAAGGTGGATAGTACAGAACTTAGATTGAGAAGATGTGCCATACTGAGTCCAAAGAAAGAAGACTCTGTATTGATCTTTAGATTAAGAAGATGTGCCATACTGAGTCTAAAGAAAAAAGACTCAGTATTGATCTTTTAACGCATATGCTTGCTAGCAGAGGAGTTAAGGTTACTCCCAGTCAGATGGAGCATTTTATACAAGAAATATGTCCATGCTTTTCTGAGGAAGAGCTGGGGTCCAGCCCCAGCGGGTCCAGGGGTCCCCAAAGGTGTGGACAGAGTCGGCGAAGAAAGAATGAATGGCACAGAGGCAGTGTTCAGTTCATCAGCATAGTTGGGTTCTCTTGTCAGGATCTCCAGCCAGGTTCTGTCCAAGTTCCAGTCAGGCTCTCTTGACACGGAGGCAGCCATCAGGTGATCATCATAGCCAGGTTCCTCTAGCCAAGTTCTGGTCTGGATCTCCAGAGAAGTTCTGGTTAGGATCTCCAGCCAGGTTCTGTCTTCCAAGTTCCGTGCAAGTTCTGTCTCCTAAGTTCTGTCTCTTAAGTTCTGTCTCTTAAGCTCCGTCTGTAGGTTCTGAGTTCTGTGTCTCGGGTCTGTCTCTCTAGGCTCTGACTCTCTCTGTCTCTCGGGTCCTCATCTAAGTTCTGAGTGTAGGTTCTGTCTGTAGGTTCTGAGTTCCATGTCTCGGGTCCGTCTCTCGGTCTGCCTCTCTAGGTTCTGACTCCTGTTGTCTTGTTGCATCTGTATTTATACCAGTTGATTCTAATCCTATCAATCTCTATTCCAAAGGTTAGGGCGTTTCTTATCTCCATTCCAGGGAGTAAAGATTATGTAGCTTAAGCATGATTGTTCGTAGTTAAAGTGATTAACTACCCGCCTGGCACTTAGTTAAGAGGTTTTATTCCCTCCCTAACTTCAGGGGAAAATCCCTACCTGGGGAAACAACCTTTCTCGGAGAGGTGACCTTGGTTAAAACACATAGTGCCAAGAAGGTGATCAAATATATTAAGAACAGTATGCCATATATGCCAGGTCCCTAGAAACAGCAAGGATGGACCGGCTCCCGGCAAGGAAGGAAAGGTGCCGGAAAGGTAAATGTAGAGGCATGGGAGAAGGTAGGCCCAAGGAGCCTTATCCTTAACCCCACTGCAGCCTTCCCACCCCGGGAAAGTGCAGGATTGGCAAGCTCTCCCTGGGGTGATAGATCAGGACTCAGGTAATAGCGAAAAGCGCCAATCCTACTCTTAAAATGGATACAAGAGAGCATTTGGGATTTTTCTTTTTAATGCCTGCTTTTAAAAAATAAAAAAGGGGGAATTTGCCGGGAGCCTGTCCTTAGTTGCTGTTTCAAGGGACCTGGCATATATGGCATACTGTTCTTAATATGTTTGCTCACCTTCTTGGCGCTGTGTTTTAACCAAGGTCACCTCTCCGAGAAAGGTTGTTTCCCCAGGTAGGGATTTTCCCCTGAAGTTAGGGAGGGAATAAAAGCTCTTAACTAAGTGCCAGGCGGGTAATTAATCACTTTAACTATGAACAATCATGCTTAAGCTACATAATCTTTACTCCCTGGAATGGAGATAAGAAACGCCCTAACCTTTGGAATAGAGATTGATAGGATTGGAATCAACTGGTATAAATACAGATGTAACAAGACAACAGGACACAGAACTTAGAAGACAGAACTTAGAAGAGACAGAACTTAGAAGACAGAACCTAGAGACAGAAGAACTTCGCTGGAGAGAACATGGCAAAAGATCCTGGGCAGAACCTGGCTGGAGAACCTAGACAGAACCTGGCTGAAGAACCCGGCTACAGAACCTGGTGACCGAACCTGGCTGGAGAACCTAGCGAGAGAACATGGCTACAGAACCTGGCTGGAAAACCTGGAGAACGTGGCTGGAGAACCTAACAAGAGAACATAGACACAGAACTTGGCTGGAGATTGTGGCTAGAGATCCTGGCAAGGCTGCTGATCAACTGAATGCTGTCTCCGTGTCATTCATTCTTCGCTGACTCCTTCCACACCTTTGGGGACCCCTGGACCTGCTGGGGCTGGACCCCAGCAGGAGAGCAGTTGGCCAGTAAGAGCAGCGTCAGTACACCTGAGAGGAGGCTGCGCCAGGGCACGGAGACTGGCTGGGGGGCACGGAGCCTGGCTGGGGGGGGGCACGGAGACTGGCTGGGGGGCACGGAGACTGGCTGGGGAGCCCCGCAGAGAGCGTGGGGCTGGCAGGTGGGGCCTGCGGGGGGAGGGGGCGGGCACGAAGCATCGCCCAAGGGTGTGCAGCCTGCCCTCCGGACGCCGCGGGCTGACCTACGGAGGGTGCCTGGACCTGGAGCTGACCCACTGGCCCGGAGCCTCCAAGCGGGAGAGGGCCCTTCCCGAGGTGCTGATGGGACCACCATGTGGAGTGCTGACTATGAGATGCGGAGCCCCAAGGCCCCGGTGGCTGCGGGGCTGGTGCGGGCGCTGGCTGTCAACTCCAGCAGCGGGCAGCCAGCTATGCTCAGTACAGCCTCGTGCGCCCAGCTGCCCCGCAGGTAGATGTCACCCGCGGCTGCGCAGCCCGAGCTGCCTGCCACTGCAAGCAGGGGCCTGAGGCGACCACCGGCGGCCCTCGGACGTGCCTGGCTGGCGTGGTCCTGAGGAGCCTGTCCTGCTCTGGCCGCCCCGGCTGAAGTGTGGCCGCCTCCAGCCCAGCCCTCGCTCCGGCGGGGGCCCGCGGAGAGTGACCTCTGTCCCAAGTCCCCACAGCAGCAGGTGTCCTGTGCCTTTAGGTGAGGAGACACAGCGGCCAGGTCCCCTGAACAAAAGCAGGGCCTTGTGCAGCCCCCGGCAGCGAGGAGCAACAAAGTGCTGATGCCACGTGAGGCCCTCAGAGGACAGGCGCCGAGAGCTCCAGAGGCCCCAGCACCAGGCAAGCAGCACTGGACCGACCGTACAACTAGCACCGAGTCACCTGAGGTGAACAAACGACAACCAACAGGGCCTGGGGAACGAGACATCCGCCACGGACGCCAACAGCAGGCACTGCCCTCAGGTGCGGCCACGCGGTTGGCCTTCCCTGTGCAGCAGACTGCGGTCTGAGCATCGCCTGGCACTAGGTCTGAGCAGCCTCACCTGTCCTCCCAGGAGTGCTCTGTGCTTCCCACTGGGGGGGGGTGGGGGGGTGGGCGGTGTGCAGCTCAGCCTCCGTCTCTCACCCACGGACGGTCAAGTCCAGACCTGCCACCGCCCAGTATCACGCAGCTTCACCCCATCTGTCCCCGGCCAGTCCTGGAGCGGGCAGATCCTCCAGCGGCCTGAGAGCCAGCCCTGGCGAAGCCGGGGAGCTGTCACCTCCTCTCCTGAGTCCGCACGCCTGGTCTGATGGTGGCGGCACCGGCAGCTCCTTCTTGCCTGTCCCCTCGTCAGCTCTCCACCAACAAGGCCACAATCCACAGGCCTTCCTTCACAAACAGGGAGCCCGCAGGTCTCCGCCCAACATCAGCTCCCAAAAACTCCTCCTGTGCGTCCCATCACAGCTAGCAAGTGTGTGTGGGTATGCATGCATGTGGATGCACGTGTGTGTGCATGTGTGTGGTATGCATGCGTGTGTGGGTGTGTGCGTGTGTGGGTATGCATGCATGCGTGTGTGCATGTGTGTGGTATGCATGTGTGTGGTGTGCATGTGTGTGGTGTGCATGCATGTGTGTGGATATGCATGTGTATGGCTATGCATGCATGTGGATGCATGTGTGTGGTGTGCGTGCACGGGTCTGTGTGTGTTGGTCTCTCCTGCCTGCCCGCCCTCCTGGACTGTAGTTGTACCAGGGCCCTGACACCCTGTCACGGCGCCTCCTGTCCAGCGGACATGGCAGACACGACAGAGATGGGGGAGGGAGAGGAGGCTGCGAGGCCTTCAGTCTCGGCTCCCATGACTGAGCCAGCTGACCAGGCCAGGGCCTTGCCCCTTCCGTGCCAGGAGGCAGCCGGAGGGCATGGGAAGTGTCTGCCCTGGGGGGCCGCCCACCAAGCCCAGGCTTTCGAGGCAGCACCTGGGGCCTGTGAGGCGGGGGGGGCTCTGGACAGCCGCATGGCGCCAAGACCACACGCCGGCTTCTCTGAGGACGGCCGGGCACGGCGATGGCTGGCAGAGACCCCACACGCCTGAATGCTGGCACCTGGCTTGCTTTGTGAGAGCTCCATCGTCTGGAGGCCAGCGGCAAGGAGAGCAGTCTCCATCAGAAACGACGGAGGGCAGCCGCCTGGCAGACCGCACCTCCTGAGGGCCGCAGCCGCACAGCCTGGCCTGGCCGCGGGGGGAGGTGGGGGGGAAGGGGGGGGGAGCACCTGAGACAGATTCAGGCTTCTCCTTCTCCGTCCCCTAAGACGGCGGCATCTTTAATGAGCTCCACACAGACACTCAGACGCACTCTCCAGGGAGGTCCTCCTGTGAAGCCAGAGCCCACAGCTCTTCAGGCAAAGAACAGACGAGGACGTGTAGGCCCAGCACGATGGACACAGCGAATCCTCGCTCCAAACCCAAGTGTGGAAGGGGGGGAGAGGGCTGCCCCCAAAACCCAGGATGCACTGGGGCCCACAGAGCTGTCCAAAGGCAGGCTCCGCCCACAGGGACCCCAGGTTGGAGAGCTCCTGACAGCATGCAGCACCCTCCTGCCGATCAGGACCCCGCCACAGCCTGCGGCCCCGGGCGCTCTGCCTGAGCCGCTGAGCAGGGCTGAGCGAGGGTGAGGACGAGGCACGTGAGGGTGAGGCGCGTGCGCTGAGCGTAGGGAGATCCCGGCAAACGTGGGTGCCGGAGACAAAACACAAGTGGCCGAGGTGGGGCTGGGCTGGGTGCTGCTGACCTGAGCAGGCCCAGCCTGACCGGCGACCGCCACCCGCCCGCCCTGCAGCCATACCTTGGTCAGCAGCAGGACCCGCTTCTGCAGCCGGCGGGCCAGCGCCTCGTGCGTCTCGCGCTTCTTCCTCTCCTCCAGCAGCTGGGCGCTGACCTGGCGGACCTCCTCCTGCAGCTGCTGCCTGACCTTGTCCAGCTCCCGGACGCTGCACAGACAAGGCAAAGGCGGAGGATGAGGCTGGGCCCGCGCAGCACCCCAGTGGCAGGCCCACCAGGCCCAGCCCGACGTCACTTGGTCTCAGAGCAGAGCCGCACGTGCAGCCGTGTCATTTCCTCCCAACAGCTCCTCAGGGCCTCTCCGGAGCGTCTGCTTCCCGGCGGACCCAGGGCGATCCCAGCAGGCGGGCGCCCCACACACAAGGGGGAAACCGAGGCCTGAAGGGGCTCTAGCTCAGAGCAGCGCTGCCTGCATCACGCCAGGTGAGCGGCTCCGCGCTGCAGGGAATCGAGCCCCAGCCCCGGCCTGGCCCGGAGCAGCCGAACACCTACCTCAGCTCCGACACGAACGCGGGGCCCCACAGGTCCTCTAGGCCAGCTCCGGCGGCCGCTCCGCCCACCCTGGGCCCTGCCCTTCTTGTCACCTCTGCCCTTAGCATCCTGCCCTCTGTGCTCGCAGCACCCTCCCTGGGTCCGTGGCCGGGCCTTCCCCTCAGACTCCAGACAAGGATGGACACTTGGCTTAGAGCCTCTCATGCTCCCAACCGCCCACAGGCCGCCCTCAACCTCTCGGCGTCGGGGTGGTGCCTTCGGAGGCTGGTTTCGCACTCTTTCCCCAACGGCCACTGTCCTTCCCAGCCCCGCCCCGTGGCCTCTGCCTGGCCCTACCCCAGCCCCGGCCCCGCCCCGGCCCTGCCTCTGAGGGCTTCCGAGGGAGAGTCCATGACTAAGGAGAGCAGTGAGGGGCCCGGATGAGGGACGGTGATGGGGGGCTGCTGCTGGGAGAGAGCAGGGCGAGGCTCAGCACAGGGCCGCACCGTGGGACAGGTGCCCTCAGAGTGGCCTACAGGAGGGCACGGGGCAGGGCAGACGGAGCAGGGCCACGTGGGAGAAAGGGTGCAAGGGACCACGAGAACTAAGACCAAGCGCAGGGACCTGGAGACGCGGCGGCACCGGCCAGAGGGCTCACTTGGTAAGTAAACTCCACGGGACGCAGAGGCCAGCGTGTGGCCGTGGGGGTGGCAGGGTCCTGACCACACTGCAGAGGAGGACAGGGCGGCACACGCAGGGCTGGCCTCCCCAGGAGCCAAGTTCCCAGGAATCCAGTGCCCAGGGCGCCAGGGGACTTTCCAAACGCCCGCTGAACAGTGTCCCCCCTCACCCCCCACCCCGGCGGCCGGCAGGAGAGGGGACCTGGCCTTGCGGAGCTCTCCGTGCTGCCGCCTCCACCACAGTGCTGCCGCCTCAGCCTTTCTTGTGAAGTAAAAAGAAAACTCATAAAACATTAAACCGCCAGCTCCAGCCTCACGTGACCCTGGGGTCGCTGGCATTTCCGTGACCTTTGGGAGTTCAAAATGAAGCGCTCAGTTCCTGGGGAGCTGGCGCCTTTATCGATCGTTCGCCCACTCGACCGCGTCTGAGCTGCGCACTGCCGGCCCCGGCGCCGCCTTCATGTCATCTTCTCAGACAACGTCCCGCCAAGAGCCCACTTCCAGGGACATGGAAGGACACGAACACGCAGCAGCGGGAGGCATCCCATGGCCTTCCTCCGACACCGCAGGCCGCCCACCCATGGCCCGCCCACGGCCACAGCCCGCCGTCCCTGCTCCCCTCCTCCCAGCTCCAGCCCGTCCCCCGCAGTCCTGCTGTCCGGGTGGTGCCGGGACCAGCAGCCATCACGCTTGCCCTGCGGTGTGGATGGCCTCAGGCCTGGCATCGCCCCGCAGGGCCTGCTGGGAGGACAGTGCCCTCCGGGGAGCCCAGCGCAGGCCACACACTAAGTCTTGCTCACAGTCAACATAATACGGGCATCAACATCCAGCAGCTACTGCCAGACCCCGAATGTAGAACAAGAGGGACTCTGGGCCGCGCAGGCCTCCTTGGCGACCCTGACAGGCCTGTCCCGCAGGCACGGACCTCACATGGGGCCGCTTCCCACAAGCATCCCACAGGACGGACCGGGGTCTCCGGAGGGCCGACACCAACATGCCTGCAGATGCGTCCGTATGAACGAGGACCTAAAGCCTTACTCGCACATACGCGAACCCGGGGCATCTGAGGGCACAGCCCTCCTGCCCCGTCCCGCAGCCTCTCCTTCGGTCCCTCCAGCCAGGCCTCGGCGCCCGACTCTCCCAGCCACACCCTGAGCACGAGGCACCTGGGAGGGTCTGGCAGTGTCCTGGGAAAGCCCTTGGCAGCAGGCACGGGCCGTCGGCAGCTGAGGTCTGGTCACGTTGTCAGATGCACTTCACTGAGGGGCCCCCCCACCCGCCCCCCGGGACTCAGGCGACGGCAGGAGCCGAGGTCACACTCGGGGCAGACGTGCCGTGCCACACGGGACACGTCACACACAGGAGCCCGAGGAAGGGCCCTGCCCCCACCAGGTCCCCATTCCCAACGAGGGAACAAACCTGTTGAGGGCAGGCGGCTGGGATGGCGACACAGACCAGAGCCCCGTCTACCCGAGGGCCGCCCCTCCCCAGGGGCCTGGCTTGGCCAACACGGCGGAACAGGCCGAGGGTGTGGGGTGAGACCTCAGGCTCCGTCGTCTTGCCACAGGCTGCTTGGGCACGTGTGGGGAAGAGGGAGACCAGAGGCAGGAGGGGGCAGGTGGCCTGTGCTCCGGGTCCGCTCAGGTTGCCTGGAGCGGAGCGGAGGCGCCAGGCCCACGTGGCCTGCAGCTGTCTTTATTTTTACCATCTGACCCCGATCCTGGATGCCTCCAAGTGTCATTACACATTTCTCTGAAAGAATTAACATCTAAACACTGGAAACAAGAGCAGAGAATCAGCAGAGCAGAGGCCGAAATAATTACCAATCAAAGGAAGGCCCCAGGAGGAGGCTGGCTGGCCTCCCCGCCCCGCTCGGCTCGGAGGAGCTCCCTCCGAACTCCCTCCCCGCCCACGTGCGCGCCTCCCCCGAGCAGCGAGGCCACGGGAAGCATCCCGCCCGACCTTGAGGCGTGAGAAGGAAATGACCGTCTGCAATTCCAATTCCGTCCCACCCGCCATGAATCACCCATCCAGCTGATCAGTTCCCAGCCTGTCGTCGCTGGTCGGGGTGCCTCCAATCACGGAGGGGAGCCCAGGCGAGGCCCGGCCTGGGTGCCAGGCACAGAGGCCCAGGCACTAAGGACACGGCAGGGACCAGCGGGCAAGCCCAGTGAGCCCCTGGCCGTCCTGGCTGCAGCCCTGGGAGCCGGTGACCCCCGGGAATCAGGGCAGTTACGGAAGCAGCCCCGTGCTCCTGTGGCTCGGAGAGGCGGTCGGTGACACGGGTGCGGCGGTGCTGGCCCGGGGCGGGCATGGGCTTTCACATGCATCACCTCCCGGAGGCCTCATAGCCCAGGACGAGGGCCTGTGCACTGCCCCAGGTCCTACCGCAGGCAGGAGGCCGGGCTGGGAGCCGATGGACGGCCAGTGGCCGCCGGGACGGGCCCTGCCCCCGCCCGTCTCTGTGAAAGAAGTTTCACTGGGACACAGCTCCCCTCCTCATGTGCTCCTGTGGCTGCTTTCCTGGGACAGACTGTGTGGCCCCGCCCCCCTGGCCCCTCGCAGAGGCAGGCGGTGGCACTGCCCTCCCACCGCCCGGTCTGGGGGTCAGCGGGGCAGAGCTGCGGAGGCAGGCAGACTCCCGCTGGACCAGCTCCCGGCCCGGAGCCGACAGCAGGAAGCCCTGCAGCCTGGCAGGCCCCGGCCCTGCACTGCTGGTCCTCCCCAGGGGCCGGGCCCCGGGACCGATGGCATCTGTCTGGCAGCTCGGGATCAGCTGTGGGCACAGGGTGCCAAGGAGGGGCTCCCGGAGGAGTCGTGTGTCCCAACCTGCTCAGTTCCACTCCTCCAGGCGAGGCCACGCGCCACCAGAGCTGGGCGGCCTCCGAACATGCCCCGCCTCCTTCCCAGTCCAGCCCCGGCTCCCTCCCCCTAAGGAAGGCGGAGCCTCCGGCGGAGGCGGGGGTGGGGGGAGGGGGCGGCGCCCACACAAGGCAGAGGGAGGGCAGGGTGCTTGGGCAGAGAGCCCAGGGTGGATGGGGTTGGGACTCCGAGAAATAAGCTTCAGACACCCCGAGCAGCCCCGTGACAGGGATGTGGTGACAAGTGGGTAGATGTGGGTGGCAGCCCCCCAGAACCCCATTCCCAACTCTGATGCTGAGGTGCCAGCGCCCCCACGACCACTGGCAGAAGCTGACGCCTGGGCAAGTGCGCACAGGGCTCCACCGGCCCGCACTCGCTGGTGCCCGGCCACTCTGCTGTCCATCTTCCATCATCCTGCTGCCCTGGCCTCACACAGGGAGTCCGTCACCCCGAGTGAGAGGCCCAGCGTGGGAGGCTGGCGTCTCTCCTGGAGCATCGCCCTCTCCCCAGGCACCTGACCCAGGGCACAGAGCTGCTCCCTGCAGTGGCCCCGAGAAAGCACTGGCTTCTCTGCCGTGACCTCCTGGGGAGGGCGAGGGTGAGGGCGAGGGCCACCTCTCCCGTCTCTGTCTCCGTCTCCGCATCAGCCAGTAGCTCTGGCCTGCGTCCCGCCGCGGCTCGGGGCTCAGAGAGTTGGCACTGGACTCCACACAGCTCACTGCCTCTTGAACCTCAAGGACTGACTCAGAGAGCTGCCTGCAGAGGCAGGGCCAGTGCTGGGAGCTGGGAGAGCTCTCTGCTGACGCGCAGGAGCACGTGCCAGGCGGCCACCGGGGAGGAGGCCTCGGGCTCTGACCCCGCGGGGATCGCGGCACCAGGGACAAAGGTTCCAAGGGCCTGGCGGTGCGGGCCAGCCCGGGGCAGCTGCGAGGAGACTCCCAACAGAACGAGGCCGGACCGTGTTCCCCGTGGCCGGGGCTGAAGAGGCAGGAGCATCGCGGGCACCTGTCAGGCCGCCAGCACCTCCCAGCAGGACTGAGAACCAACCAGCGGCCGCCCTGCTCAGGGCTCTCAGAGAAGCGAGCGCCCTGCCAGAGCACACTCCTCTCCACACTCCTCTCGTGGCAGGACAGTGGGAGGGGGAACCTCTGCCCTGAGGGGTCTGCAGCTAACAGAGGGACATGGCTGGGCGGGCCCAGAGCAGAGAAGTGTCAGACAGGAGAGACAGGGTCTGGGCAAAGGCCCAGGTGCTCGGGCAGGGGGGAGGGTGCCCACAGGCCCTGGTCCAGGAGGAGCGGGGAGCAGCACGGGAAGGCGCTGCGAGCAGAGCGGGCCTCCAGCGCAGGGAGCGAGCGTGGCAGGGAGCACACACCATGTCCCAGAGGAAAGAGAAGCCAGCAGAAGCACAGTGAGGGCTGCGCATGGGAGAGACCCAGCCAGCACCATGACCCGGGCCAGGGCTGGAGCAGTGAGCCCACCTCACCCACCCCGCGTGGGCAGCCAGGCACTGATGCAGGGCCTCTGGGCAGGGGCCTGGACCCAGGAGCCAGGGGGCCACCGGGCGGGGCGGGAAGGGAGGCACATGACCAGCTCCCGACCACCCACACTCTCCTCGGGTCGGTCTACTTTCCCACACAGACCCAACCTGGGAAAGGGCGCTTTGGGGACTCTGACAGCCAGGGCTGGGGGGGCAGAGCCGTGTGGACAGTCCACAGCGTTCAGAAGACCCGTCGATCAAGTCCGAGGGAAGTCTGCCGTGTCGGGAAGGAGAGGACACAGGGGGGAAGGCTGTGGCGCTGCACACACACTTCACTTTCGGAGGCTCCTGACGGAGAAAGGAGCCTGGCCCCCCGGAGACAGCCCCCCGGCCGGGCATGGCACTGGCCCCAAGACCAGGTGAGGAGAAGGAGCGCGTGACCTCCAGGTCCTGACTCAGGTCCCTGCAGCCGGGCGCAGCGATCGGGGAGACACCGTGCACCGTATCTGCCTGGGGCACACCGCCCAGCCCACGCGGTGCCTGTCACACGAACAGCCAGCGGAGAGGGCGTTCGGGGGAGGGGGGGGGGCGCGGCTGCTGCACTGAGGCCTGCGCCGGGCCATCTGCGGGGAGCAGATTAGAGACAGGAAATGCAGCTGGTGCGAAGCGAGCCCGAGAAAAGGCTTCCTGCGCATTGTGCGGAGCCATTGTTGCAGACGGACGGCACTCACCGCCCCTCTGAGAGCCGCCGGGTTTCCTGCGCCTCGGCTGCCCCGCCAGCCCTGGTGACCCTGGACTCGGAGCAGAAAGGATGGAACGGAGCAGACATGGGGCCGGGCGGGGCGCGAGGGCCGAGGACAGGGCCTGTGCCCAGGACCTCGGGGGCACGGCCACGTTCCCGCTGCCAGGAGACCCCCAGCAGTGTGAGCCTCTACTCCCAGCTCACCCAGCACACACTGCCATCTCCGGTGACAAGGGTGGCCTCCTGAACCACAGGCCCGTGGAGATGGCCCGCTCAGGACAGGAGGCATCAAGGAGCAGAGCTCACGCTCAGGTCAGCCCAGCCTCCAGTTAGGGCCGCAGCTCACACAGCCAGGAGCTGACCAACAGCGCCCCTGTGTGCGGGCACAGGGGTGCGCGCCCCCCAGGACACAGCAGGGAATAAACGTCCCAGAACACAGTGGTGGGCGTGAGCCGCCAGGCCTCTCCCATATCACACTCTCCCAAATCTCCACTCCACTGTTATGAAGAACTATGTTGTTTAATTTCCACCTACTTGTGAATTTTCCAAATCTCCTTCTGCTATTGCTTGCTCACTGCGTGAGGAGTCAGGTCTGGGGGGACAGGTGGCACGGAGCAGACCGACCCGTGTGAATCGGAACCTTCTAATGAGAAGTGCTCTGGGGCCACAAGCTCGCTGGATGCCCCGAGGCCGGGGAAACCACTGCTGCCTTCAGCGCTGCAGGGCCTCCTGGCTATGCCCTCGCCGACAAATGGGATGAGTCCCGCCCGTGAGCCTCTCGAACCCACTCCAGGGAGGATATACAGGAAGCACCACTGCGGCCCTGCATTCCCACCAGTGACTGGACACACCGTGGGCGTGGCAGGAACGGAGTCCTTCCTACGCGGTGTGCTGGCGGTCACTGACGTCACTGCCGCCAGGGCTTACGCTAGGGGTTACCAGGAATGTCTCACACAGAAAGGGGCTCGACCTCAGGGGAGGGGAGAAAGCCCCAGGGCACCAGGGCAGCCGGCTGGGCTCCTATGCCCCTACCCCTCCCTCCCTCCCTTGGAGCTGCGCCCTGGGGGCAGGGGCCAGGCTGCCTGGGGCCAGCCGAGGTCAGGGCTCCCAGGGCCTCCTCCTGGCCTGCGGCGTCCCCCCCACCCCCCGGCTCCGCCTGAGCGCTCCCCACTCTTTCAGGAGGAGCCCGCTCAGCAATCCCGAGGTGAGGTGCGAGGTGCACAGCAATAGGAGGCAGCGGCTGGTGACAAAGGAAGTGCTTCTCTGCACACAAATCCCTCCTGGAAAGCGGATGGAAGTGGCCAGCTGGCTGAGATTAGCATCCCAAAGCAGCACCCCACTCAGGCAGAACCTCCACGCAGCCATTTCCATGACAATCACATCAAGTGCTGAGGAAGCGTTTGCAGAAAGACTATCCCAACTGCATCTCAACTTCCGCTGCAGTGAGGAGAGCTGGGCCTGGTGGCTGGACCACCCTGCTCTCCGGGCAGCCTCCTCTGACCACGCCAGGCCAGGGGAGCGCTCCCTCCTGGGAGCCGAGGGACACCCCTCCCTGGCCTCCCCTCCCCCACCTCCCTTCCGCGCCCCCTGCGGTTTCCTGAGAGAGTCCTCCCAGAATGACTGCCGATGGCCCTGTGACGATGGCCCTGTGACGTCAGCCTCCCCATCACAGCTGGCCTGTGACATTCACTCACTCTGTGCCCCTCAGATGGACAACGACCCTGCAAGGTCACCAGAGAGCACCCCACACCTGCGAGGGGTCGTCTAACGTGTTTTCAACAAACAAGCAATAGAACAGCCAAGCGGCCAGAGCCCAGGGCTGGGGACACATGGAGAGCTGGCGGCCGGCCATGCCCTCAGCTCAGGCAGAGGAGGTGGCCTCCGCACCAGCAAGGGACAGAGGTCACACTCAGAACACACAGGGAGCAAGGGCCACCGCAGGCACTGGTCTCCAGGGGCTCCCAGGCCAGGGCCATGCTGACCAGGCACTGCTGAGCTGGCAGCACCTGTCACACCCACGTCCACAAGGGATGCTACTGGAGGACGGTCCACTCTGTGGCCACACAAGCAGGGACCAGCCCCTCTGCCCCTCCTGGTGGCACGGACACCGAATCCTGGGAGGGAGTGCTCAGAAAGGCCCCGAGGGCCAGACAGAGGTCAGCTGCGGCGCCCTGCCAGGAGCTCAGGGTGGAGCGGAGCCCCTCACGCAGGCCGGTGGGCCCAGGGCTTGCAGGAGGGAGAGGAACGGAAGGAAATGGAGGTTTCAGAAAAGGTGAGCAGCCAGGTGGGCTGAGGGAGGACGCAGACAGGGCTGCTGGGGGCCGGAGGCCTGGGGGGCGGGGGGCCTGGGCTCCTCCCCTCAGGCACTAAGGAGCCGTCACACTTTCACGTAAGGCTGCCGTGGGCCAGCTCCCGTGGCCTGAGCCCCACCGGCTACAAACTAAAACGAACTCAAGGCCAGTGGCCAGCGTCGCCCTCCACCCTGAACTGAGCTGCCTGCCCCGCACCTCACTCTGCAGCCCCGCTCAGCTCCTGGCCGAGGCCCCGGGTGGGTCCTGCCTCCCTCCCGCCGCGAGCTGCCTGCGCCTCATCTGTATTCCACCGCACTCAGGCCTCTCTTTTGCCTTCTTTGTGCTGCAGAGATGAGTAAGTTCCTAATCTCTGCTATCTCCCAGCTGCAAACGCTCAAACCTCTTTTCTCTTTATTTAAAATATGAAATCTCATTTCAGATTTGCCGGAGACAGCGACCATCCTCACAGTGCTGACAGACACCCCCCATCCCCCCCAACCCCCCCCTCCCCGCCGGGCCAGGCAGGCGCTGCGGCTGGGAGGAGACGAAGGCTGGGTGTCAGCCCTGGAGCCTCAGCCAGAGGTCCTGCCTCCACCACCACGTCCTGCCACCTGACGGTCAGGGTCCAGCCGCAGGCCCTGAGGGACACAGCCCGCGGGTCCACGCCGGCCATAGGAGCCCCCCCACAAACCACCTGCTGACTGTGAGGAGTCCCTGCAGAGCCCACGCGGCGTGAGCGCCGACAGCACGAGGCCGCAGCAGGGGTCGGCCTCCGCTCCCGCCCCATCCTCGCTCCGTGGGCGGAAAAGCCGCGCGGCTGGGTCCCGAACGAGCTGACAACGCGCACCTGGCTGCGCTGAGCTCCCGGCTCTGACACGAGTGCGAGGGCAGCGGCTTGCTGGAGTCCAGTTTTGGGGCCAGAACACGAGGCGTCAGAGAAGGTCACAGCCAGGCACCTGGAGGGTGGTCATAAATGCCACCGTGTCTCCGTGACCTGCCCGCTCAGCCCTCCTCGCCCGCGTGTGACAGGCTCTCGGCCACTCCCAGGATCCCACCCCCGTCCTGTGCCCGGCCCTGGCGCCCAGCAGGGAGAGCCTCGGAATCAGCGATCCTGACCAGCACCCGGAAGCAGGAGGGAACCCGGGAAGCTGGAAGCCAAGCTGGCTGCACCTTGGGTCCTGGCTGCACGGCCGACCCTCACCTTGGCAGCGCTCCATCTCTCAGCGTCCTGAGTAACTCCTCTGCCGGGAGGGGGAGGGGTGGCATGGGGATGTACAGGGCGGGGCCCAGCCCGGCTGAGCCGCAGGCAGGAGCCCCGGTGCCTTGCCCTCAAGCTCACCTTCCTTCTCCCGACACATCTGATGAGTTGACACTGGTGTTAAAATCTTATCATTTATGTAACAGCTCAGTCATTAACGGAGTCTCGTTTGCACGGTCAGCAGGGGAGAGAAATCACCTAATTAACCACTTTCCATCAGCAAGAGGAGGGGCCGTGCTGCCAATTTGTTTTCAACTACTCCCTCCGTCTCTCCAATGTTTGCTCCTTCATCAGGGAAGATTTATAGCCCTTGTCACAAGGGACTGGAACCTCTACCAATACACCCACCACCACCACCACCACCATCACCATCACCACCACCACCACCATCACCACCATCACCACCACCACCACCACCACCACCACCACCACCACCACCATCACCACCACCAACATCACTACCACCATCACCACCACCACCACCCCCACCCCCACCAACACCACCACCACCACCATCACCACCATCACCATCACCACCACCACCACCACCACCACCATCACCACCACCACCACCACCACCACCATCACCACCATCACCATCACCATCACCACCACCATCACATCATCATCACCATCACCACCACCATCACATCACCATCACCACCACCACCACCACCATCACCATCACCACCATCACCACCACCAATGTCCTCACCTTCATCATCACCATCACCATGATCACCACCATCACAACCATCATCAAAATATCACCACCTTCCTCAACATCATCACCATCATCATTACCACCAACATTATCACCATCAACGTCACCACCAAAACCACCACCACCAGCATCATTACCACCACGACCACACCAATATCACTACAGACACCACCCCTAGGTCCACCACCAACACAGCATTTTCCCTGCTCCTTCAGGAACGTAAAGTCAACATCTGGAACAGCCTCTGCAGATGTGCCCTGGTCCTCTCAGGACATCAGCCCACAATCTGAAGGACAGCCAGCCTTGCACCTCCAGACCCAATCGCAGAGGCCGGCCCTTGGGAGAACAGGCCTGCGTTCTCTCTGCCTGGAGACCCCACAAGTGGGTAACTCCTCCTGTGCTTCAGAGTTCCCCCTCTTCCTCAGGGAGGTTGTCCCCAGACCCCCCAGCTAATAAGGGTGCCCCCCAGCCGTGCTGGCTCAGTGTGGGCCCAGCTGCGCTGTCCTGTACACAGTAACACCCAGCAGATGTGCTCCTGTGTGAAAGGGTAAACTGAGGCGGGAAGGAAGAAGCCCAGCTACACGGAGACACTGCCTTCCCCGGGCCCAGGTCAGAGCGGGGCTCTCTCCTCCAGGCCGTCCCCAGACAGCAGCAGCGGGAGGGGCACCGGGCACAGCCCACCCCCTTGACCTGCAAGCCTGGCTGAGCTCGGGGGCTCCAGTCCTCTCAGGAGCAGAAGCCACAGCAACAGAAACCTCAAAACATTCCCAGGGGGCTACTGGTGAGAAACAGGGGGCAGAAGGGGGCCCACAGAAGAGAAAGGGTAGGGGACGGGCTCACACCCACCCAGAGGCCCCTCAGCCTGGCCCGGCAGAGTGAACCGCTGACCAGAGTCCCTCGGGTCCCCTGCGGACCGACAGTCACAGGTGGTGCCTGACTCTGGGAACACCATGTGGAGAGCACGGGCTGGGGGCCTCCATGCACCGGGTCCTGACCACAGCTGTCACCCCAGGCGTGGGGAGCAGAAAATCAGACACGCAGCCCGCGCCTGCCAACCAGCCCTACACCAGGTGTGCTCCAGCCCCGCGGCAAGCGGGCTCCAGTGGACAGGGAACGCTCCGGCCGAGGCGTGACCGGCCACACCTGCCACTCAAGTCCTGTGGTTGGATTTTCAAACCGGGTGGGAGCCAGGACAAAGGCGAGGGTGGCAGCGAGCTCTCCAAGCGCCCGTCAAGCCGGCTGAGGACAGGCCAGGGCATGGCGGCCAGGACCCTCATGGCACCACACTCTCTGGGGAGAGGGCAGGAGTCCACATGTGTTTCTACGAGGTTCCCCAGCCAGCTCCCCGGTTTAAATGCCTTTGCTCTGAGCGCATAACTGCTGTCGGCTGTATTACATGCCTCGTCCTGACACCGCCAAGTCCCACGGGAATTATCCCAGCACAGGGGAGCCAGCTTGCACGGGCACACACATCACCCAGCTCCCACTCTGGCTGCCCGCTCCCCGCCCACATGGTGCACATGACAAGTCCTGGGAGCCATGCAGTCTTCAAACCACAGCATGGACTCCGCCGGGGAACAGGGACAGAGGCCACTCCCTCCCCCAGCACTGAGCCAGCAAGTGACACGCAGCCCACCCGAGCGGAGCCAGGCCTCTGCCCAGAGCCCTGCCAGGTGGGCACAGGAGGTGCACAGCGTGTCCTGTGGGGAGAGGGTCCTGGCAGGAAGGAGTGGCACAGAGGCCTTGGCGGGGCAGCCATGGAGCCCAAGACAGGCTTCCGACAGTTCCCGGCTGCCCTGTGAAGAAGGATGAGAGACAAGCGAAGCGCAGGCCCGCTGGGCTGCAGGGCTGAGGTCCAGGCCGGGCTGCAGGGCTGAGGTCCAGGCCGGGCTGCGGTGCAGGGCGAGGATGGAGCAGCCTGTGGAGTGAAGCCTGGGCTGTCCCGAGCCCACACTCCGGGCCCCACACTGAGAAGGGACTGGTCCCTGCAGGTGTCAGTCACTGGACAAGCTGAAACCCCCGCCTCTCCCCCCATGACCCCCAGATCAGCCGCAGCACCAGCCCGCCCCTCCGCCCCTTGGGGCCACCTCCTGTAGGAAACCATCCTCCAGACTCAGGGTCAAGAGCAGCCGTGTTCCAGCAGGAAGGCGCCAACAGCGTCACCTTACAGACCCCTCCTCTCCACCTGCACTCCCGCCCAGCTCATGCCTGGGAGGTCAGGGCCCGCAGTGCAGTGGGGTGTGGCTGGCCAGCCTTTCCCTTCCCCTCCTCCCAGCCCTGACCCTCCACGGCACCCCCCCACCCCCGAACCTCAGAAGCAGACGCAAGACAGGAAGGGGAGCAGAGGAGGGCCTCCCTTGGGTCCCGTGTCCAGCCTGGTGGCCTCCCCAGCAGCAGCGTCCAGGAGTTGACCTCTCAGCACAGGCCAGGGGTCACACCCACAGCTTTCCCGGCCCGGCCCTCTATGGCGTCTACAGTTGGTTCCCAGAAAAAATATGCGACTTGCCCCCGTCTGTTTGAGTGTCCATCCTTTTTCTGCTGTCCTGGAGGTGCTGGCACACTGGGCCCCACACCGTGAAGCGTCCACCCCCCCCACACACACACACCCGCCTTCTGCCCTCACAGGCCCCGCGGGCCCTGCCCCTCGGTAAACACACTCAGGATGCTGAAAGCCCAACAGCTCTGTGGACCGCATGGATCGGGCTCAGGGAAACCAGGGGCGGCTCACAGGCCGACCTCACCCCCAGGGAGCGCACCCACCCTGTCCTGTTTCCCCACCACTGAGGACGCGGGGCGGAGCTGCCCAGGGGCCTGCCCAGGGCTCTCGGCCCCACACGAGAGCCCTCGCCCGGCCAGGGAAGCGGCGGGGGGGGGGCGGGGGGGGGGGGGAGCGGTACCGACACTCGGCTGCGAGTCCTGGGACGTGTCTGGGCGGGTCACGGGCAATGGCTGCCTTGGCCACGGCCACCGGGTGTGTCCTGCACAGGACGCCCGGCTGCGAGGTGCCCCGCAGCTTACCTGGCGCAGAGGGACAAGCCGCCCATCCAGGTGCTCAGAAATACCGATTTGTAAAGTGCTGACCAAATACATCCCCAGAGTGGATCGTTTTAAAATAAAAGCAGATGCTGGAGGTTTTCATCACGCACAGCGACACCTCCGCACAGCCGGGCCCACGGTCTGCGGACCGGCGCGGCATTGTCAGCGAGAGTGCAATTACCGGAGCAGCTCCCCATCCGCGCCATTCATCCGCAGAATAAGCGCAGATGTTCCCTCGAGCGGAGAGAAGATGAGCGCCTTTCAAATGACACTTTTTCAGTTTAAAACTTTATCTAAAATAAAAAGTTATTTAAGTGAAACTCACACAGTTTCCCCCTTGTTCGGCTGGCTCTGGGCGTTGTCTTCCCAGGCTGCTTCCGCCTAATTGGACTTTCCATTTTCAAATGAACATCTGTGCTGAGGGCTCAGCGCTTTGTGGAGCCGCCGGGGAAGGTCTGCAGAGCCTCCCAAACGCTGGTCACAGGCGCCCGCCTTCCCGGCCGGGGCTGGCAGCTGGGCCGGCCCTGGCTCTGAGTGGAGAGAACTTTCCTGTCTCCAGAGCAGAAACAAGGGTGCACAAGGGTGTGCGCACGGGGAGCTGCCAGTCTGGCCTTCCACCCGGGCACACATAGCAGGGCCCCCCGCCTGAGGGGAAGGCTGCCCCATCGAATGCCACCCTTCTCCCCACGTTGTGTGTGCCAGCTGCTGGGACACGCAGGGCCGCCAGGACACCAGGCAGGCACCACCAAGTGGGGGCTTCAGCCCAGCCACTGGAGGCTCCCTGGACCCCTGCCCCCCACACCTGCCCCCCCGGCTGAGCCCCCGACAGCTGGACTGCAAGTCCCACGGAGGAGGACCTAGCTCTGCTCTGGCACCTCCCTTGCCACCTTGAAGGCGCCGCAAGCTCTGCCCCAGAGCTGCGCAGGCCCTGGGGGTGAAGGGCAGTGCCCCCAGGCCTCAGTTTCCTTTTCTGTCAGTGTGGACAGTGCCTCAGCTTAAGCTGCCCGCCTGGCCACTGGAGGCACACCCAGGATTAGGTGCAGAAAGAAGGGTTTTATGAGCGTGCACCATGAAGGAAACGTGACAGTTGCCCTGCCTTGGGGCCTGGGGGAGGGGACGGGGACAGCCACGGCCTCACTGTCCGCTTCCTGTCCCTGCTCCAGCCCCCGGAGCGCAGACAGAGCCCTCGGCCGCCCTGGGCCTAAGCGCTTGGAAACACTTCTATGTTCTTACAGCGCTATATTTAGAAACCTCTAAAGAAAGCCAGGAGGGTGTTGCAATAATGTACGTTTTTAAACTCACTAATTGAATGTTGCCATTACGAGTGCTATTTTGGGCCATCTGCTCACCATGTAATTTAGGAACTAGATTCTCATCTCAGGACACATTGTCGCTGCTCTGTGGCCACTCACTGGGCTATTCCTCACATACACACACAATGTGCACATATGCACGCACGCATACACACATACACGTATACACACACACATATACACATGCACACACACACTGCAACTGGCAACCACAGCTGCCTCCTACTGCATGGTGCCGGGTCAGGGCAACGACAGGGTGGCGGGCAGGGGTCACCGAGCCCAGGGGTTGAAGGACAGTGACAGTCACGAGGCCACAGCATGCCAAGTCCTGGAGGTGGTCCCCTCTGGGCTGGAAGCAGCAGGAATGTCTGTAGGTTAAGCCACCGTCTTCCTTCCAAGGCTCCCTCACCAACCCGCACCGCGTATCCAACACCCTAACCCCCAGAAACAGTGCCTCAAGCCCTAAAACCTCCGCCAGCTGCCAGATTGCGAGTCGGGGACCGGCTGCACCCCAGCTCACGGCGGGCCGGCCTGCGATGGACTCCTGAGACCCTCCCCACTCCATGGCGTCCTGAGGGCCTTGTCATGAGCCAGGCAGGCCTCTCCGACAGCAGGCCTGTCGCCGCTGCTCACGTGAGGTCAGCTCCTATGGACACTGCCGACGGGGTCTGGCCCCGAGCCACCCGGCCTGCGGCCGTGAGCGCCTCCTTGCATGCACAGCGCAGGCACTGAGTCTCAGAGGCCGCTCCTGCCCCAAGTGAGAGTCATGTCGCTGAAGGAGCCATTGCTTCAGGCGACGCGGGTGCTCCAGGCGCTTCCAGGTCTCCTGATGGGCAGTTTCTGCACGAGACTCTCCACCTGTGAGGCGCCGCCTGGCGAAGAGGTGGGCGCACGCCTCCGGGAGAGCTTGTCACCCCCCCACCCCCACCCGCCGCAGAGCACGCACACTTCCCCCACACGGCCGCCAGGTCCTTGCGCCTCTCCTCCACCGGAGGGAAGAAAGGCTCCGGACACAGTGGCCTGAAAGGGAAAAGGCAGACTTTCAGTACGAAGCACCCAGGGCGCGGGGAGGCCCAGGCTTCAGAGGAAAGAGTAAAATCAAGAGGAACAGAGGTGCAGCACACACGGGCGGGACCTCACCCCCCGGTCCCCCGTGTCCACCGCACACCGCTCCCCTCCCCCGCCGTGTCCACCGCACACCTCACCCCCTCCCCCGCCGTGTCCACCGCACACCTCCCCCCCTCCCCCGCCGTGTCCACCGCACACCTCACCCCCTCCCCCGCCGTGTCCACCGCACACCTCTCCCCTCCCCGCCATGTCCACCGCACACCTCTCCCCGCCCCCATGTCCACCGCACACCTCTCCCCTCCCCGCCATGTCCACCACACACCTCTCCCCGTGTCCACCGCACACCGCTCCCCTCCCCCGCCGTGTCCACCGCACACCTCTCCCCTCCCCCGCTGTGTCCACCGCACACCTCACCCCTCCCCGCCGTGTCCACCGCACACCTCACCCCTCCCCCGCCACGTCCACCGCACACCTCTCCCCTCCCCCGCTGTGTCCACCGCACACCTCACCCCCTCCCCCGCCGTGTCCACCGCACACCTCTCCCCTCCCCCGCCATGTCCACCGCACACCCTGCACCGATCTTGGTGAGAAAGGGAGGAGTGCCCTAAGTTGGAAAGCGGCTCTGACACACCCAGCCGCTCGCCCACAGTCAAGACAGCCGGTCTGAGGTAGAGAGGCCAGGCCCCCCCCCCCAAAACCCAGGTCACCACGGCCACGGCGCGTGCGAGGAGCAGGCCCTGACGGCGGACAAGGAGCGCCTGTCCCGAGGGGCCTCACGTCTAGAGGGCGGGCAGCCCAGCTGAGAGCGGGTGGGGCACGGGGCAGAGTCCTGTGCGCCCCAGGGCATGGAGGCTGCTCAGTGACCAGCAGGACAGGCCACTACAGGGCAGGGGGACTGGGCAGCAGGTGCCGCCCTCAGCGAGCGCACAGGAGGAAGGCGCTCAGAGTGCGTCGGGCCTGGAGCGGAGGCGGGTACCCCCCTCGGCGCTCGGTGCCGGGCCTGAGTCTCTCAGAAGCCGCCTCCGTGTGGAGCGGCGTCTCCCAGAGCTGTTTCCCCAACAACACAAGCCGGGTTTTTATAAAACAAAACATGATAATGATCTTGGCTGCACATTCCAGGAAAGATGTGCCAACAGGAACACATCTGGGGAGCAGGCACAGGGGGTGGGGGACACAAGGTGCTGAGCGGCCTCACACCGCCTCTCCGGGAGCGCTGGGCGGGCCCGAGGCGGCCGGAGGGCGACAAGGACCCCTGGTTTGTGGGGGGGTCTCCCTGCTCACCTGACACTACAGCCGGTCTGCTCTAGGCCGAGCAGCTAGGGCACCGCAGGGGCACAGGGCCCCGTGGGAAGACGCATGAGGTGCCACCCCACCGGACGAGTTCACAGCCACACAAGACAGGCGTGCACAGTGCACGGTGCATGTCAGGGCCTCGCAGGGAGAGTGGACGAGCAGTGACCACAGGCCCTGCGGGCAGGGACCACAGCGCATCTGCAGGACCAGACCCAACAGTGTGGCTCTGAGGGTCCCGCCAGTTGTGAGGTTTCCTGCGACTTTGTCCCGTGAACCAATGAGCAGGCTGCTCTCACAGGCGTGCAGGGGGAGGGTGCCGGAAGGGATAGCACGCTGCTCTCCGGCTCTGAGGGAGAGGGTGGAAGGAGGCTGCAAACAAGCCCCTATGTGGGCCGCAGAGCCCAGGGCACTTGCCCTCCCGCCCCGCCCCGCCAGGTCCGGCACGGTCCCGGGCACCACGGGCAGGGTAAGCGGCTCTGCAGCGAGGAGGGCCCGGGCCCGGGCGGGGCTGTGCTGGGATCCGGGCAGCCTAGAGCCGAGCTGGCGGAGGTGCAGAGCCGGAGGGCCCTCGCAGACAGCAGGCACCAGAGCGCGAGGACGTCTCTGGGCCCAGAGTGACTGCTGCTTGTCATCTCCCTGGGTCCTGTGAGCTCCACCCCAGAGAGCCACCTGCTGGCCACTGGCCGGGCCGCAGGGACCCTCCCCTAACCCATGCAGACAGGCGGGCAAAGACACAGACACTCGCAGATCGCAGCTGAGACGCCGGCCTGGGGAAAAGCCCCCACTGTTCAACGTAGCGCCCCCCGAGGGTGAGACTGGAGGGAAGACTGGCTGATGTCACACGTCACCTAAAATGTGGGGGAAGGAGGACTCGCTGTTGTTTTCATTTTTAATTGAACAATTACATGAGGAACAAGAAAGACACACCCACTCACTCCCCGGAGCCGGCACAGGCTGGCAGCACCAGGGGCCTCAGGGCGGGTGCTCCCGGCCTCGGGCTGTGGGTCACACTGGCATGCACCTTGGAAACCTCGAGCTGTGCACACAGACCTGCCTGCAGGCCCTCCCTGCACCCCACACCCAGGAAGTGCAGGGAGCGTGTTCTAGCAATCTCACCACTGGGTCCCGGAGCCACACAGCAGGTGCTGATCACGTGGAGGTGCAGGCCCTCCCCACGCGTGGAGGGCAACCCCAACCCGAGCTCCGAGGAGGCCTGGCCGTGCTCTGATGAAGAGACGGAGTTGCCAGCGGCCCAGCTGGTGAAGGACAGGACAGCCGCTCCAACAAGCACACTCCAGCACCCGTGTCTCCAGGGCTGCTCCAGGCAGGGCCTGGCCACTCACCGACCCTCCCCCTCCTGGGACGCGTCTGTCATCACGCCTGGCCACTGGGTGAGCATGTAACTCAAAACCATGGGCGCTGGCTGGTGGCTCCGTGGTTAGAGCGCCGGCCTGGCACCGAGAGTGTGCAGGTTTGACTCCCGGTCAAGGCACACACCTGGGCTGCAGGGCTGATCCCCAGCCACAGTCGGGGTGAGTGCGGGAGGCAACCAATCCACGTGTCTCTCACAGATGAGTTTCTCTTCCTCTCTCTCCCCACTCCCTCCCTCCCTCCCACTCTCTCGAAAAAGCAATGGGAAAAACACCCTCAGGGGAGGATTAACAATAACAAAACAAACGAAAAACAAGACTAGGAGTCACGATGCCCCAAACCCACCTCTGAAACTGTGTCCATTTCACTACGATGCCCCAAACCCACCTCTGAAACTGTGTCCGTTTCACTCCCAGGACCCAAGTGCCATTCAGTGGCGCCACCAGGACCGAGCGCCTGCCACCAGTGCTGACTGGCCGCTGCAGGAAAGCCTGCTAACCAGTGAAATCGGGGGGGCGCAGCGCGAGACGGGGGGCGCAGTGGAGAGGTGGGGGGCACTGGTTTCGCCCCTGGTTCTCTGTGACTGAGGTTGACCCTGATCCTCCAGCCCACAGAGCAGACGTACTGTTTGCTCCCGTGGGTGGGGGCAGGCTCCCTCCTCTACAACCAGAAACGGCCACCCTCCCCTCCCCCGGGCGGTCCGGGTCTCTGGGTCCAGGAAGCCGGGCCAGCGGGCGCCTGGCTCCTCAAGGACGCACCGGAGAAACCTCCATCCAAGGGCGGCGCTGAGCGAGGGGGACGGCCCCGCTGCTGCAGGAAGCTGGTCTGAGGCAATTAAGCCTGTTTCAGAGCGGGTTTGGCGGGAGGTGCTAGATCGATAGATCCCTCCAGCACACCTCCCTGCAGGTAAGGATCAATCAGGCAAATGCTCCCCATCTGCTCCCGCTGAGCCGAGGAGCAAAGCTGTTTACCATTCATGCCCAGAAATAAAGAAATGAACCCACCAATTAGTCAGCACCTTTGTTTATCGGGAAAAGCTTTTAGTTGCTCCAAGAGAGCCCGGCCCCCACGCGGCCCTCCATTAAGGCGCAGGTGGACGCCGAGGAGCCGAGTGCACGCTCAGGAAGGGTGGGGGGTGAGCGCAGCCCCGCCTGGAGACAGACCTCAGGGCAGGAAGGCTGTGGGCCACCTTCCCACGCTGGAAGCCCGGCACCCACAGGAGCCTGGGACCCGCGCCACAGAGCCCGGTGCTCACGGGCACCCAGACCCTGGGACGGAGGTGCCGCCCGCCGGGCAGGTTCTGGACCAGGCTCCTTGCCCCTTGGCTGAGTGTCCACGAACCAAGGATCTGCTGGCTCCTGGGGTGCAGCGGGGTGAGCCCCGTCTCTGAGCACATGCTCAGTTGCCTTCTCTCAGGGCCAACTCCAGCTCCATGTCAAGGTGGAGCCAGCTCTTGGACAAAAGGAACCCATGTGGCACCAGCCACTCACACACCAGTCCCACCAGGTAGTCACTCAGGGGCCGAGCCCCCCAAGAAGCCACCAGAAACCGGACGAAGCTCCTCGACGGGCCCATGAGGCCGCCACAGGGAAGCAGGTGGATGGCGCGCCCACTGGACCTGGGCCGCTGGTGCAGGCGGGCAGTCCCATGCTGACCTGCCCAGGACGTCCTGCGATGAGCAGCTGACCAGGTCAGACCACGGCCCCAGCCACAGCCCCACGCGGACCACGGACAGGGCCTGCTGGTCAGGCCCAAGCGCGCAGGCCTGCCCCTCTGAAGCTCTTCCAGGTTCAAGGGCTCTAAGACCCCTGACTGAGCCATGTGTGCAGAGGCCTGGACGCGGAGCTGCGCTGTGTGCACTGAACTCGACCCCAACGACCCCACCTGCCACAAGGAGCCTGGAGAAGGGCCCGTGGGAGGCCCGCCTGCCCTGAGGATGGAGGCCAGCCCAGGACAGACTGCCGCCTGCACCCGTGGAACGTCGCCAACCCGCCGGCGAAGAGGGAGAAGGTCAGCGGCAGCACCGCTCACACGGCAGCACCGCTCACACGCCGTCTCCTGGAGCTGCCGAGAGAGGAGAACGGGGAGGAGTGGCCAGAACCGCAGGGAGCAAATAAGAGCGAGACTGGACACAGCAGGGCAGGGCTGCTGACAAAACGGCCCGGCTGTGGAGGCCCCGAGATGTGATGGTGACCGCAAGGAAACGCGAGCCGGTGCCCGGTGAGCAGGCCTCTCAACCGAGGGAGCCGGCAGAGGTCAAGCAGGGCAGCGCGTCACGTGCTCGGCAGCCGCCACGGCCGGTACAGGCCCGGGTCTCAGAGCCCAGCAGCTTCCTGGCCCCGCGGCGCAGGAGCAAGGCCACCACCTAGAGATGCGGGGCTGCAGGCGGGGGCAGGGCCCCGGGGCCGCAAGGTGGGAACACGGGCCGGGGTGTGGAGAGGGAGAGGCGCTGGGACAGGGACGGAGGCCGCCTCCCCTGGGCACTCATGGAGCCCCAGGCACTCACCCAGGCAACAGGCAGGAAGAGGGTGGGAGGTGGTGACGCCAGCCAGGCCCAGGCTGCCCTCCTGTCAGTTTCCCGCCCGCACCAGTTATCTGTCTCGGGGCGTCCTGAGGGCCAGGCGCTGTGCCCGTGTCAGAGAGCCCCGTGCCCTCAGGCCCCGCGAGCTCTCAGACATGGCCTTGGGGACTGGGGAGCGGGGTGCCTGTGCGCTCATGGCCCGGTGTGCCGTGGGCGAGGGGTGGCTGAGGGTTCTGAGCCTCACGCGGGAGGCGATGAACCGCCCCCCAGACAGAGCAGGGGCGTCCTCAGACCCTGGGGCTGGCGGTGTGAGCCCCTGCGTGCTTCCCTCCAATGGCTGCTGGTGCTTCTCTGGCAGCTCCTAACATAAACTCAGGAGACAAGCAAGAAAGAGTCCTGACAGCTGTCCAGCCTCAAAGCTCAGGAAGACAGGCTACCTGACGAGTCAGCTCAAAGCATCCACTTGAAAGCGAGCCAGCACTCAGCTTCTACGAGCGGCCACTTAGCACCAGCCGCCGGGCTGGTGGTTCTGCCCGGAGACAGGCCACTCACTCCAGACACAGCTCCGCCAGGCGGGAGAGGGTACCGTGCTAGCTGCCACTTCCGGTGGACCGGGGTGAGTCACTCACTGCCCGCGTCCGCCCTGGGCGCTGCGACAGGCCAGGGGCTGCAGACAGCAGTCGGAGGCGGCGGCCTGTCCTGGGAGCCCTGCAGGACCGGGAAGCTCCAATGAGGAAGCAACAGCTCACAGAGGAGAAAGGAGAGTGCCGGGCTGGGGTGCACACACGGGGGGGATGGAGGAGGTCAGCCTGCGCCCCTGCTGGGGGGCTGACGTGCCCACAGGGTCTCCTGAGGGAGGAGCACGTGAAGGAGAACGGACCGGGCCAGGGGAGGGCTCTGCAGCCCTCCATACAGGGCACCTCTGCCTACAGGGCCTGCTCCGCTCTGGGGATGGGCCTGCGCAGCAGGCGGGGCCCTGGCCCTCAGAGCCACCTCCCGAGGAGCTGGGCCAAGAGACAGGCCCGCGGGGAAGCTCAGTCTGGAGGGTGAACCCACTGCCCTCAGGACACTGCTGGCACTGAGCCTCGCACCCCCTGCAGGCTGGGTGACCTTGAGCAAGAGCCTCAGCCTCAGCCTCAGCCTCCCTCCGGCTCCGTCGGGCACTTACAGCGGCCCTGGGGCACTGGCACTCGCAGGCGCAGGTAGTGAGTGCACTTCAATCAGCTCCACCTGCAGCAGGAGGCACTGAGGCCCCCTCCACCCTCCACCTCAGTCTCTGGTTTGGGGAAAGACCAGCGGCTTGGCTGGCGCTCGTGCCCTGGGAGGTGCGGGAGCAGCCCCGACCTTCCCAGCCGCTGGCTCCGAGGCCAGACGGTTCCTCACTCTGTGCCCTACAGTCCCCGGGCCCAGGCCAGTGACCGAGCTGGTTTGTCGTCAGCCAGCACGATGCCTCCTGCCACCGGAGCCCTGTGCGCCCACCCATGGCTCTGCTCACAGGTCTGGAGGCCACACTGGCCCTCGGGCTGGGGGTGGGAGAGGCCATAGGCTCACCGGCAGTCTGCTTGTCAGGAAAGGTGCACCCACAAAAGGCAACCACGAGGACAGGGTTCGAGAAAAGGCTGGAGAGCAGCTCGCTGACTGCTCGGGCTCCAGAGCTCCAGTGGGAGCCACCTGCTCAGCCCCCGTCCTCAGGCCCTGCCTGGAGCCTCTTGGGTCACGTCTGGCGGTGGATGAGCTGGGAGCCACAGGACACCTGACCCTCTGTCACGGAGGACTCGGGTGTGGCCTGCAGCCTCGACCATCACCAGGCCAGGCCAACAGGGGCCCTGCATGGTCACTCTGCCCGGCCTGCTCCCCGGGCTGCAGCCGGAACACCGACCATCACCCCAGAGGCGACCATGGGCCCTCACACAAGCTGAAACGCACTCTGGTCAGGGGTGAGCTTCTGTGGGAGCAAGAGGGAAACCGAGGGTGCCAGCGGGGGTGGGGGCACATGCACTCTCTCAGCCTGTCTCCAAGGGCGACTGCTCAGAGGTGCCAGGATCAAGGCGGAGGGAGAGCTGCTGCCCGCTGGGCGCCCAGCAGAGGCGGCATAACCCCCCCATCCCCCCAGCTCTCAGGGGAGGCCCTTGCGGACGGCGAGACTGGATCTGAGACCAGGCAGTGCTTTCACCTCCTCTCTAGGCCCAGAGCCAGTGGGGACGTGGCCAGTAGAGCAGGGCTGAGCGGCTCCCTCTCGGTGACAGGCCTGCCCCCCCCCCACGCCCCCTCAAGACAACATGCAGGGCAGAGCAGGTGCCCGCACAGGCGAGGGCCGGTCGTTCTGACTGTGGAACCCGAGGGTCTTACCCGGGTGGAGAACGGAAGGCTTCTCCCTGCAGGACCTCTTGTTCCCTCCCTCCCCCCGAGACCCGCTCTCTGCCGCCGATGACAGGGCGCCGAGGAAACCGCCTCAAACACAACTCCAGACCCGAAGCCTCCGCCTTCCTCTCCCGGAGGAGACGGGCCGCCCCAGGCCTCCGGGGTCTGCAGAGATGGCCGGGCAGACACACGCATCTCCCTGACGAGAGGAAGACAAGCAGAGCGGACACGCGGCCCCGGCGGTCAAACAGGCAGTGACTTCGCACGCAGACGAGGTGGTCCACAGAGAGTCTGCAGGGCAACCGGAGCTCACGCCGTGGCCCTGGCTGGAAGCTGCCCCAGGGCCGCTGCAGCCACCACAGCAGAGGGGCTCCGAGCGCTCTGTCTCCACCGTCTTGTCAGGATCAGGCCACAGCGGAGGGAAGACCCTGTGAGGGTGAGCCCAGGGCGCCTGACCTTAGAGCAGCTGCCACCCACTGACCCTCCATCTCCAAGCAGCCTCCCGAGTCAGCAGGCGGCCTCCATGGGGCACCACAGGCTCCGCCCAAGGCCCAGGGACCACGTGCCAGTCCAGCGGATGCCCTCTCCCGGTGCTGCTTCGCGTCCGGGGTCCAGCCCCCGAGTGAGGCCCCAATGCCAGGCCCCAGCCCACCAGACACAGCTCCCTCTCCTGAGCCCCCCTGTGGCCGGGGCTGCAACCCCCTCCCACAGCAGGCATCTGGGTGTGTGGACTGGACCGCAGCGCCACCGGGCTGACCACGCCGAGGCCCGGGCACAGCCAGGAGCCCCGAGCTGCTGGCAGAGACACTACCAACGTCCAGCGCCTCGAGGGCACGGCCTGCCACAAGCAGCACAGTCTAACTTCTGAGGGTGATTTGAAACGAAGGTAGATTATGGAGTAAATTACACACAGAAAAGATATTAAATCATAAAACTGCCACAAAACGTCCCCAGGGAGCAGCTCACCTGGGACAGGCCCTGGGCGGCACCTGCTGGTGCAGCGTCACGGCCGCCTGCAGGGGAGCCCGGAGCCCCCACTGCAGCCCTAGCGTGGGGCTCCTTCCTCTCGTGCTGCCTCAGGCAGGGGTGGCCGCCCTCGGACACGGCCCATCCATGGCGACTGAGAGAACGGAGCTGGGAAACACTCGGGCTAACCCAGGTGCCCGGGACGCCCAGAGAGAAGCCTGGGAATCCCACACTCTCGGTGCAAGGCCTGCCTGGGAGCCAGTCCCCTCGCCCCCAGGACCCCAGGGCTCTCCAACGTGAGCCGGCACAGGCGTGTCTACTCCCCAGGGCACTGGGAGCTTCTGAAAGGGCACGGGCCTCGCTGGCCCCACCGCTGGCCGGTCACAGCAGCTCACTGGGGACAGCGGGCCGGGGACATTCTGGGAAGGTTCCAAGCAGCCCTGGCCTAGATGCTACCCCGGGAAGGAAGGACCGTGCTCTGAGGCTGCCACGGCAGAACCGGGCTTTCCTGGCTTTCACAAGAGGCTGTATTAAAAACGGTCTAAACACAATAAAATCTGTTACGTTTATGGCAAGAAAATATGGAAAGACAATAAAACCAGCGGAGCACAGGATGAGAGAACACTGCAGGCCACGGCTCCCAACAGGGGCAGACGAACAGACAGACTGCTAAACGGAGAGGCGTTTAAGCCAATTTAAAACTCAAAGTTCCATCTCTCCTTCCCCAGGGTCTGAAAAGCTCGCTCACGGAGGCCAGCCAGCAGCCAGGTGTGTCCCCGCCTGTCCCCCTTCTCCTCGGGGTCTCCTTTATCGTCTGATGCCAACCCCACTTCCCCACTTCCGCACCCGCCTCCCATGGAAACAGGCCTGGGAGGGGGCTGGCCATGGCCACCTGAAACCCCAGCCGGAATGAGCGCCAGGACACCAGGGCGCCCGGGACCCTAACGGAGCTGGTGAGGAAGCGTGCCCAGGCCGACATACAGAGGGGACTGGGCCGCTCTGGGCAGCCGCCCCCCCTGTGTCCCCTCCCCGTATCCCGTCCTGTCCATGCTGCAGGAGAGCAGACCCACCCACCTGCCCGTGCCTGAGTCTGAGGCGGGGGAGCTTCCTCCAGGCCCCGCCTGCCAGTGGGTGGGTCCCGCTCCCTGCCATTAGCAGTCTGTCAGGCGGTCCATCTGCCACAATGAATGGCCAGTATTGACACATTACTAACTAAAGCCCACAGTTCACATGAAGGGTCACTTTTTGCCCTTGTGGGTTCTACAAATTTCCAGATGTGTGAAGTCACGGTCCACCACTCCTGTGCCCTGCAGAGCATATCCAATGCCTGAACACTCCTGTGTGCTCCGCCTGCTCACCCCTCCCCTCACCCTGGCAGCCGCCCGTCCTCCTCTCTCCATGCTCCGACTCCCCCAGAACGTCCTGGACTTGGACTCACTCCACACACAGCCTTTCAGACGGGCTCCCATCACTCAGGCATGGCGTCCGCAGCCCCTCCTGTCTGCTCCTGGCTGACAGCTCATGTCTCTTTGGTGCGGGGAGTGTCCCACCGTCCGTCCACCCACCACCTCCGGAAGGACTGCTGGGTATTTCTAAGTTCTGTGGCGATGGGTAAAGCTGAGAGAAGCACCTGTGTGCAGGTCTGTTGTGGACAGAAGCTTTCACATCTTCTGGGTAAATATCATGGAATGTAATTAGCGAACCAAATGGTAAAAGTATGTCCAGTTTGTAAGAAACTAACAAGCTGTCATCCAGAGTGGCTGCACCCTCTGCCCCCTCCAGAGGTGAGGGAGGCCCTGCCGCCGCCGCCCCATGTCCTGGCCGGCACTCAGCGCTGTCCGTGCCCGCAGTGGCCTCGCTGTGGCTCTCATGGGCATTCCCTGCGGACACGGGTGCGGGCTGTTCGCGTGTACTACTGGCCACCCCGGTGCCTTCCTTGGTGCGCTGTCTGTTCAGATCTGCTGCCGCGGTTTAGCTGCTCTTCCTGGTGAGCTGCTTTCTTCCTGCTGAGTTCGCGAGTGCTCTGTGTGCCTGGGCACCAGTCCTCCCCCAGCCGTGCTCTGCAAGGGCTTTCCCCAGCTCGGGCTTGCCTGCTCGCTCTCCTTGTGGTCTCTCACAGCCACAGTTTACCATCTTCATGAATTCAGCTACCACCTTCCTTTCACAGACTGTGCGTTGGATGCTGAATCTGGAAAGTCACTGCCACACCGAACGTCAGCCAGGCCCGCGCCTGCTGCCTCCCACACCCGGCAGCTGTGCCTCTTCTATGAAGGCCGACCACCCAGGCAGGGCAGGCGGCTCCCTGAGGGCAGCTGTCAGTCCCTCCCCAACCCCCATCCCCTGCCCCCCCACCCCCCGCCCCTTCCCCCCGCCTCAGCACGCTCTTCCCTCAGGCCCCAGGGAAAGCAGAGCAGTGCGGGGATGCCCGGGGCGGCGACAATAGAAGGTAGGACACAAATGCACAGTAAAATATTTCAAGAGCCAGATCTGTGTGGGTCAGTGGATGAGCATCAACCCTTGAACCAGGAGGTCACAGTTCGATTCCCGGTCGGCGCACATGCCAGGTTTTGGACTTGATCCCCAGTAGAGGGCGTGTAGGAGGCAGCCAATCAATGATTCTCTCTCTTCATTGTTTCTATCTCCCTCTCCCTGAAATAAACATCAACATATTTTTAAAAAAATTTAAAGATTACTAAAAAAGGAAAGACTACACCAACTTGACTTTTTTACTGTGTTTTCTGCCACGTAAACTTTCAAGTTTCTCCTTTTGTCTTCTATGTGTCCACGGTTCCCTGTGCTGCTCAGAGAGGCCTCGGAGGTCATGGAACACTGGGTGTTGAGCTCTGCACAGCCTCCCGATCAGAAGCTCTGCCCGGCAGGGTGACCCCTCCACCCAGCGTGCAGCCCTGAGCGCAGCTCTTCCTTCTGGCCTGTCTCCCAGGGCTCCAAGGCCCGCCCAGTTTGCTGCTCTAGCACTTGGACTCTTCAGTCCCCTATCTGCTCCCTGCAACGCACCGCACGGCACAGCAGCCCCCCACGCCTGTGTCCCTGGGGGCCTGAAGCCCTCCCTGCCCTGACGCACTGGCCGCTGCCATGGTCCATGGGCCATGCCTGCCCAGGACCACCCGCCCGCCTGGCCACTGTCTGGATCTGCATGTGCAGGGGCGAGGGGAGGCCGAAGTGACCACAGAGGAAGGAGGGAGGGAGTCCGGCAAACTCCTGGAAACAGCTTGAATTCGCCTACAAGAGGCACCTGGTGCCCTGGGAAGGACCTAGCCACCTCCCACACCAGAGACCCACCGTCACCAAGGAAGTGGGGTCGTGGTCCCCAGTGCACAGTGGATATCAGGGTCCCGCCAGGAGAAACCGAGAGTGACAGGCCTCCAGGTGTGCCGCGCGGGCCCCCGCCCAGTGTCCGCATGCTGAGGGACAGGGACAGCCACGGGAACCCGGACACGCTGGCTTCCGAGTAACTTTCCTACAGCAACTGCTACAGACTAACTGCTTAGGAACTGATTTCATTGGGGGATGACTTGGATCCCAGTGCTTGACTAACGGGAGTTTCACATGTTATCCACTTCCACATCCCTCAACAATATAAACTTATTTAAAAGGCCCATGAATATGTAAATGCCATTTTAAATATGGAAATGAAAGCACGGGGAAGCAGTCTGGGTGTGAAATATTAATGGCAGCTCAATTGCTGGAGGAGCCGGGATGGCTGGTGGCATGTGGAGGAGCCCTCGTCCGGAGGCCGGCCCAGGAGTCTGCCGCCACCTCTCAGCCACCTCAAGCCACAGGGACCAACCCTAGTGCCTCTGCCAGTGCCCCCTCCAGCCCCGGCCACTCCCACCCTCAGCAGCGTGGTGAAGGCCCCGGGCAGCGAGCTCACTTCTCAGCCCGGCCAGGGCCACGTGCCCAGCAAGGATGGGCTGTGTCCCAGGTGACAGAGCAGGTAAGCAGTCTCCAGAGCCGAGCACACGGCTACCTGCTGGGTCAGAGGTCAGCCAAAGACCTCGGCTGGCAGCTGGCTGGCCTGTGGCGGGGCCAGAAGTGAGGCCCCACAGCCCGAGGCTCAGGACGCTGACCCCGACCAGCGGAGCCAGGGCTTCAGGGGGCTTCCGGATGCGAAGAGGAATGGCCCGGCCACTGTCCATGGACAGAGCAAGAGCCCGAGCCCCACGGTGCCTCCCTGCGCCCACACCGGGTCCCAGACGGCGGCAGCACCTGCAGACCCTTCCCTCCCGAGACCTGCTGACCAGGCCCATGTCGACGGGCAGCGGGTGCTGCGTGTGACCGCGGGCGGGCACTGGGCTTTGTGGCCATCGGACCACACGGCAGAAAGGAGGGGAGCCAAGCAGTCCTCGCCCACGCGGGAGCCATGCTCCGCCCTCACCTTTGGGAATGAAACACACGAGTGCCCACGGCGCAACACTGTCCGCTCGCCCTGGTCTCCGCTCGGCACGTGCACGGGAGAAGCGCTGCCCTCACAGGGCACAGCCCAGGCCTGGGGCCCTCTCTCCCCCCACAGCCTCTCCCCCCACAGCTGCTCATCTACACCCCCTTCCAGTCACACAAGCACTGCAGGAGCTGGTCCCGAGCTCAGACTTCCCACTGGGCCCCAAGATGGACTGGATTCTCTCTCAGGGGTGACGGGGCCTTGGTGTCGGACAAAACCAGACGGTTAGTCTGGAAAATGAGAGCAACTCCAACAGGTCTCAGAGCCATGCTGGACCCGGCAGCGGGAGGGTCTGTGCCCCCACAAGGTGCAGTGTGGGGCGCTTGGAGGGTCTCCCCAGCACAGGGAGGGGAGGGGAGGGCAGGGAAGGGGAAGGCAGGGGAGGGGAGGGGAGGGGAGGGGAGAATAGAGGAGGGGATGGGAGGGCAGGGAAGGGGAAGGCAGGGGAGGGGAGGGGAGGGGAGGGGAGGGGAGAGTAGAGGAGGGGATGGGAGGGCAGGGAAGGGGAAGACAGGGGAGGGGTGAGGAGGGGAGGGGATGGGAGGGGAGAAGAATTGCCAAGAAAGCACCTGGGGGAGACAGCCACTCATCCCCGCGCCCCCCCCCGCGCCCACTCTAACTGGCCACCAAATGTACAGGCTGGGCGACAGCACTACCCTGGGAAGCCCGGCAGGAGGCCTGAGGAGTGAGCAGAGCGGCTTCAGGGCTGCGGCTCCACCTCCTGTCCACACGCAGCACTGCAGGCCGACCAGAAGGCCAGGGTCCCTCCCAGCAAGAAGGAAGGAGGCTGGAAAACCAGCGGGAAGGGCAGGCCCGAGCAGGTGGCCGGAGTCACTCCCCTGGCCACCAAGCTGGGTCCACGCTGGCTCAGGCCCACACCTCGTGCAGACCTCACCCAGAGAGGCTGGCCCTGGGTGGCCTCAGGGGAGCTTCGGGCACCGCCTGCAGGTGCTCCTTGCCATGGAGGAAGGAGGGCGACAAACCCGACTCCTGAGAAGCCCGTCCGCAGGGGCACCGGGCACCGGGCACCAGGCACCAGGCACGGGAGGGAGCCCACCGAGTGTCCCACAGAACAGGAGCCCCTCGACGAGCACAGCTGATGGGCCGGGGGCGCTCAGACTGCGTGACCACCACCGCGAGGCAGAGCCCCTTTGGAGACAGAGACGCAGCCCTGGGCGGCCGGCCCCCTGCAGAGGCTGGCGTCCTGGAGAACTGACCTCCTCCGCCCCACGCAGGCGCCTGCACCCAGCAGACAGGCCATGCCCCACGGTCCCAGCAGGCAGCGTGGGAGCAGGACACGGACGGCCCACAGGCCCCCGCACGCTGAGGCTGGGAAGGTGACCGCAGGTACCTGCCAGACTGACAGCCGGCCACGTGGCAGGCAGGCCGAGCCTCGGGGAAAGCAGCCCCGCTCGCGGGCGTCTCGCCTCGGGCACCGGGGCGTCCCTGCTTCTGTTTCTGAGGGCGTCCCAGTTCTGGGCAGGGCTGATGAGGGGGCACTGCTAAGAACGGCTCCCCGGCCGGCTCTGTAAACGCCTCTCTCCCGCCGCACAAACCCCTTCGCGTCCCAGGGCTCCTGCGAGGGTGACACGTGCCCGTGCGTGTGCGTGTGCCACGCCAGCCCGGCCCCACACACCGCCCTGCACGCCGCCGGCACGGCACCCGGTTCACGTAACCACTGGCAGAAAACATGCCTTTTCAGAGCATGAACCTGGCTGAGCCGCCTGCCTGCTCAGAGGGACGCCGCCCTGGGAGCCCAGCTGCCAGTGTGGCCCCGTCAGCCTGGGCGGCAGCCTTCCCAAGTGCCTTCTGCTGGCACGTCAGGTAAAGCATCACCTGGGTCTAAGGCAAAACAGCCAAGTTCACTCCCTGGCGGGCGCTGTGCACAGCTCTGCATCACGGGACTGCCGCCGTGTGAGGCGCAGCCAGGGACGGGATGGGTGCCGGAGCCAGGAGATGGGTGCCAGGCAGCCAGCAGGCACTCGAAGGTGCCAACTCCTCCTCCTCCACTGCTGCGCACCTGGGCACACAGGAAGCACACCCGGGGGCGAGGGGGCTAAGGAAGAAATGCAGGGGAAGGAGTGGGAGCACCAATCCCTCCTCCAGTCACCCTGAAGGGCGCCCGCCTGCCCAGTCCTGACGCCGGGGGCAAGGGCAGTCACCGCTGAATGCGACCGAGACAAAAGACCCCGGGAGGTTCTGTGCACCCAAGTGACATGGCCGCTCTGTGACGGGGGGACCCAGGTGCAGACGATGCTGGGCAGAGGCCAACCCAGGGGACAAAGGTAGAAGCAGGGCGAGCGGTCAGAGCGGCCATGGGGTCAGAGGAAAGATGAGGACCAGCAGGGAAAGACCAGTGTTGGATCTGGGTGTGCACTGGAGCCAAGATCATCTCCTTGTGGTTTAACCGGGGGTGGGAAAGAGAGGGAGCGAGTGAGGAGCAGGTTCACGCCTGCACCCAGAGCCGGGGTCACTCATCCCAGCAGACACGGAGCGAGCGGCCGCACGCCCTCAGCCACAGTGCCCCCGAGTGGCTGCCGCGTGGCCGGCAGTGCTCTGGCCAGAACCAGTGGTGGATACCACCCCAAATCTCACGGAGACAAGGAGAACCAATTAGCACCTAATGGAGAAAACGGAACGGCACAGCACGTAACCTGGGGAAGCCTGCGTTACCGAGTCAGCTAAGGCCACCTAAGGAATCTGAGCTCAGCAGGACCTGGAGGGGGGACGCTGCCGGGGGAGGCAGCCCGGCAGGGTGTGTGCCATGTCAGGGGACAGGCCGAGCTGGAGGCCCAGAGCAGAAGAGGGGAACCCGGCTGAGAGGGGCTGCAGGGGACAGAGGCAGAAGCCAGGGCTTTCGACCCAAGTGGGGTCTGCTTCCATGGAGGGCGGAGCCACGGGTGCTGGGAAGGAACGGCCGATTCATTTCTGGTCAGCGGGGTTCCCTCGGGCAGCTTCGTGGAGGAGGTGGCACGGAGAGTCAGAGTGGACACAGCGACACTGGTTCTTACTGTCTGAAGGAAAACTGTAAGTGACAGAAGAGGGTATGGATTCATGGGCACCTGGGGGCAGAGCGCCCACAGCCGTGAGGAGGGAGCACATGCCACCACCCGCACGGCCCGCACACACAGCAGGGCGGGCGGCAGGGCCCAGGGCAGCGTCTGCCTGGAGTGTGGCCTCCATGTGGACAGGCAGGCGGGCCCGGCTGACAGGAGGACAATGGTGAACGCACACAGTCCAGACTCAGGCAGTTCCATCCGCTGAGAAGGGACAGGGTGAGGGCACGAGGTCAGAAGAGAACCCAAATCAGAGGAAATCACTTCTGCTAGCGTCGGGGAGCTGGGCACCAGAGCCGGCTCCGCCCGCAGCACCCACAGTCCCTGGGTCCGGGTCAGGGTCAGGGTCAGGAGGTGTGGCTGGCGCAGACCCGCCCTCCCCCGCGGTGTGGGGGCAGCAGCCTCTCCAGGTGCATCCTAGCCACCTGCCAGGACATGGCGCCCACTGGCACCTGACTGCACTGGATGGCCACCCCTGTCCCACCCCGGGTCGTCACTGCGGGTCTAAAGGGCTTAAGGTCATCCTGCCGCAAACGGAATCCCGGGCCCTGTGCCGTCACGCCCTGCGCTCCCGCCAAAGCAGAGGAGACCCCCTTCCTAGGCCCTCACCACAGCCTCGCCCTGCCTTTTCCCTCGCCTGCCACTTCCGATCCACAGCAAACCTCACCTGCTCCCTTTCCCAGGTGCCCACCAGTTCCACCGCTGCTGGGCTTCTGGCGCCAACAAGCTCACGGGAGCGCTCACCGCCGCGGGGCCCAGCTCACGCCTCCCAGTCACTCAGAAACGCGGGCAGCAGCCATCCGCGATGCTCGTTAGCGCTAACAAGGCCTCCTGTGCCGGCAGCAGGCCCGGCGCCGCACGGAAGATTCTGACTGAACTCTCCCGACACCGGGTGCCAGCTGTCACCACCGTCACCGTGACAGGCGAGGCCAAGAAAGGCTGATGAATGCCCAGGGCCCCGAGCTGCGGGATGTGGGGCCGAGGCTGGAGCCCAGAGCGGGCCGAGAAAGGAGACTCCGGCCTTGGCTGCAGTCGGGCGCAGGTGAAGCCCTCCAGACGCCGAGCAGGACCAACCCTCAGGCCTCTCAGTGCCGCCTGACCCTGCTGGGCTCAGCAGCTGGGCGCACGGCCACTCACACAGACCTGGGACACGGGGCCGGGCCGTGACATTCCTCGGGGGGTGAGCGCGCAGCCCCACACTCCAGACCAACAGAATCACGACCAGCCTCCTGCTCTTCACTCGCCCTCGGGAAGTGGCCGAGAAACCAGCCCCCCGGCCATGCCAGGGACACGCCAGCCCTGGGCACCGCCTCCTCGGAGACAGTCCCCCAAATGCCACCCGGAGCCCAGCACCGGGGGAGGCAGCACAGAGGAGCGGCCAGGCCGAGGCTCTGGGGGCTCGTCACCCTCCGACAAGCTGAGGCCCAGGGCTCCTCTGAGACCCCACAGCCCAGGAGGCAAACGCGGCGACCGGCACAGCCCAGAGCTGCCGGGGCCTCTGGGCGACTGGTGGCCCGTGGGGACTGCTGCACAGGGACATCAGGCCGGGAGAGCTGGCCAGGCCGGCCAGGCAGACCGGCACCGAGAGCAGCCCCTGGACACAGGCCAGCGTTCCTCCGGGCTCACTGCTTCAACCTCCCCGGGGAGGCAGCCTGAGGCGTCCACGGGAGCAGAGGACGAGGGGCACGGCCGCCCAAGCACTCCTTAGGGGTGTGGGCTCCACCCTCAAACCAACCACCGGAGCTCCGCAGACACACAGCCAGGGTTCGAACCCCGTCCCGAGGACGCCCTAGCTGAGTGACCGGGCGGGGCAGAGGTCCTCCGCTGTGCACCGTCCACACCACAGTTCAGGTGGCGCCTGCCTGCGGCCCGGAGCACAGAGCACGGAGCCCGGCACGGGCAGAGGCGCAGCAAACACCCCTGCCCTGGCCCGCCGTCAGCACCCCTGGTCTCCAGTGAGGCACCTGAGCCGGATCCCCAACAGGGCCCTGAGAAGCCCGCTCCACTCACTAGGGGGCACCCCTTCCAGCGGAGCCGAGCAGCCCGCCCCTGCAGGAGCCCGTCCTGTCCAGAACCCTCCGTGGAGTCCGCACCCGTCCTAGCAAGTCGGCAGGACAGCAGGCCGTGGGCCGAGCCACAAGGAAATGCAGCCTCGCTGTGGCCTGGCCTGCAGTTTCCCCAGCTCCACCGCCAGCAGAGAGGCCTGGCCGACAGGGCACCCCGACAGAGGGCCCAGCACTCTACCCTCCGCAGGGCGCCCTCCTGCATCCACCCTGGGGCTCAGCACCACAGGGGACACGCTGTCACAGCTGCACATCCACAGGCCCGCCTGAGTGCTGCCCTGCGCCAAGCATGCCATCACTGCCGCGCTTCCTCCTCACCTGCCCGCGCTGACGGCCACTGAGCTGACAGCCGTGTGAGAAGCAGTGCTGCGTCCACGGCACCCGCTGGAGGGAGAAAGCGCCCTGTCCTGTAGTGGGAGGCCCGGGGGGCTCTTTACGCCCAGCCCGTCCGGGAGCACAGGCCACAGCTCAGGGCCCTCATTGCAAAGGCACACACAGCAAGAGGGTGGAGTGTGGGACCGGATTCCAGTGGCAAGGCCGTAACTCAAGTCATGGACATTCCCTTCCCCACGCCAGGCAGCAGTGGCCCCACGGCTCGGAACACTGTGTCGTCATCTCAGTGTTCCCCACCCCCATGTGGCTCCTCCTCAGCCTCTGCAGTCAGGACGCGGGCCCTCCCTGCCACCTCACAGATGCTGAGATCAGCCCAGCCTGAGCTGCTGTCCCCATGCAGGGCTGGGCAGTCGGCTCACCCTGCAGGAGCTGGAATGCCACGGCAACAGGGAGAGGCTCAGACCTCAGCCAGGCAGGCCTCGCCACGGCCACGGCCATGGCCACAGCAGTGAGTGCAGCGAAGGAGGCGGATGCAGGGAAGCAACGCTGAGGGACAAAACCCACAGGACGCTCTGGGCTGGACTTCGGGGGGCTGGGAGTGCTGGCCTGTGAGGAGGCCCTGCAGCCCCGCCCGCCTGGCCCTTGGCCACTCCTCTTCCCGTCACCCTGCCTCTCTGCGGAGATGCACCAGCCGCCAGCCTGAGGAGAGCCCGGGCCTCCTCACAGACGCCCCAGCAGAGCAGCTGCCCAACCCCGGCTGGAGCAAGCGACACTGCCACGGCCTCCTCCCTGTCCTCCCGCGTCGGGCTCCCACAGCCATCGATGATGAGTGCCTGAGGCCGGAACTGCCCGCCAGCCCGCTGTGAGACCTACGGGCATTGCTGACTTCACTGGGCCGTTCCCTCACCCAGAAGGCGGGCCGACGACATGAGACGATGCCCGCGAGCCCCAGGCACGAAGCCTGGGCTCGGGAAGTGCTCCAGAGTCCCCGTCAGGCACATGCCGCACGCAGTCACTCTCCCTGCCGGCACGGAGTCGCCCGGGCGCTGTGCCATGTGCATCCGACTGCGCTGGGCCGGCCAGCCTCACGCCTCACCTCCCAAGACCTGGAAGGCAGGCAGGCTCCCTTCCTCAGGTCCCCCACACCCCTGCTCCCCGGGGGGCTGCTCCGGCTCTGAGAGGGAGCTCCTGATGGGGGGGGGAGGCGCAGTCACACAGACGGGCTGCCTGCCCTCGGAGGGCTGCTTCTTGAGCAGAGTCCATTCCCAACACTCGCAGCAGCCGGCGGGACAGGTGAGCCCACGTTCCTGGCTAACCGGCCCCTAGGCCTGCACGTGAGGGACACAGAGCCTCGTGCTGGCTGTACTGGCCAGGCGGCCTCCTCGGAACACGCCCGAGGATAAAGGGGACAGCTAGCTGCATCTGGTTTCTGCCCCACCCTGGCAAAGCTCCTACAACCCTGGGGACTCCAGGGGACAGCACCCTTTGCCTCATAGCCGCCCCTTTCACCCAAATGTGAGGCTGTGCAACCAGGGGTGGGGGGTCCCCAGACAGCTCCAGGTGCTGAGGGGCTGGCACTCCCAGCTGCAGGGGGAGAGAGGAGCTGGAGGCTGTCGATCACCAACAGCCAGTGACGTAATCAAGCAGCGGAACCTCACAGAACCGGCGAACAGCACAGGTGCTGGAGGGCGGGGCTCCGAGCAGGTGGGCACCCGCCCCACCCCTGCCCAGTGCCTCCCGCCGAGCCCTGGCTGCAGCCTTCAGCCCTCCCAGTAAACCAGCCACCATAAGCCAGCACTTCCTGAGCTGTCCAAGTTACATAGCGAATTATTGAATGGGGGGATGAGGGAACCCCTGACTCTGTAGCAGACAGACTGCGGGTCCCCTGGGGACCCAATGCTCTTGCCTGGAGTCGAAGAGGGGCAGCCCCTGTGCCCACGGGGTCTGCGCTGACTCGGGAGTGAGTGTGAGAAGGGAACGGCCAGTGTCAGAGGCGGGAGGATGGTGCTGGGAACAGGCGCGGGGGTGACAGGAGGAGAGCGCCACCCCGGGCCTGGGGCAACCATGCAGCTGCTGCCTCCGAACTTCCTGTCGGGGAGGAAACAAACCTCCCTCTGGGCTGCGGCTGTTCACAGACAAAGGCCTGGCTGCTCCGTGGTCTCCGTGGACCTTCCCTGAGTGCACAGGCCACACACACAGACACACACAGACGCATGACCCCAGGGCCCAGCTCCGCACCAAGGGGTCGCTCAGAGCCCACACTCCTGATCCCACAGCCTTGCACAGACCCCGCGCCCAGGGCAGCCTGCCGGGCACAGCGAAGGACGACAGCGCCGCCCACCTCCGCCGAGCCGGGCAGACACGAGGCAGTGCCCCCAGCTCCCGCGCACTCAGGCCACAGCCAACTGGACAGTGGAGTGTGCACAGCTGTCCCTGCAGGCCAGGGCCCTCGCTCACCGACCCCATCCCCGCCGGCGCCCAGGCCTACCTGCTGGCGATGGAGCCATTCCTGTCCTTCAGGGCCAGCTCCCGCTGCTGCAGCTCCACAATGAACCGGGAGAGGTCTTCCGGGGACCTGAGGGTCAGAACACACTCAGCACCGGGCAACTCGGACCCGGATGCGTTCCATCCTGGGCGCACCCCCGCCTCGCCTCTAACCATGGCCGCCACTGCCCGCGCCACCTCAGGTGAGCGACTTCACACGCGCGGCTTCCCTTCGCCCGTGAAAACGGCCGCTGAGCAGAGGGCATGCCACGCGGTCTGAAACGCAGAAGCAGCGCCAGCCCCGGCTGGAGGAGGCGCTCACTGCCCCCCCTGCCCCCCGCCCCCTCTCAGAGCCCACGCCCCCCCCCTCAGCGCCTCCCGCCCCTCCTCAGAGCCCCCCGCCCCCCTCAGAGCCCACGCCCCCAGCGCCCCCCACCCCCCTCAGAGCCCCCCGCCCCTCCTCAGAGCCCATGCCACAGCACAGCAACTGCAGCAGCAACACGGATGCCACAGGACTGGGCTCTGACTTCCACACGCCCGCAGGCAGTTACCGCAGTTATGCCCACAGAGCCCTGTTGTTTACTGTTTACAAACGTGGAAACAGGCTCAAACGTGTCCAAACCACTCAGCTTGAGTACCGAACCTCAAACTGAAGCCCATCTTCTAACAATAAAACATTTTAAAAAGGAAAGAAAAAGAAAACAAATCCCCAAGTGCGGGCGCGTCCTGTCTTGCCGCAGCCCTGCCCAGCTGTCGTCACACGTGGAGCCCCCTGAAGTCTGCGCACCAGTGGCCCGCTCTACTCCGGGGTGTGTGCGTGCCCAGGGCCTGCGCCTTCCTCCACCCGACGCTTCCCTCCCGCGGCTTCTCCCACACCGTCACGTCTCCACAGGGAACAGAATCCTGGGGGGGTGAGCGCCGTCATCCATCACTGAGGGTGGAGGGCCCAGGCCACAGGGCCGCCTGCCCGCTCTGCCGCGGTGCCGAGCGGGCAGGGAGCACGCCGGGGTGAGGGCATGCCCCTGCGACCCTCGCCCCTTCGGAGGTTCCCCTAGAAGCCCAGGGCGCTGCCCGGCAGCCTGCGGCCTCTGCTGGCAGGAATCCTGGTAGGTGGGCGGGGGTCAGGAGCCGGGTGCACAGGGCGGAGCGCTCAATTTACTGCCCGAGGGTTTCCCCGAGTCTCAAACATGGACAGTCCTGGCCAAGAGCAGGTCAAGGGGACGCACCTCTGAGGCCGCAGTGAGGCTGGCGGCCGTGAGCCTCACCGCCCGCCCCCTCGGCTCGCAAGCCAGGCGGGCTCCTTGGCTACCTCCCACCTGAGAGACTTGCGGGCTGTTTCATGTCCTGTGCCGACGGGGGGCTTTCCCGTGTCCCCTAGACCATGTGAGCTACAGCCCAGCCTCCTACAGCGGGTCCGCTGCCTGGAAGCTGCTCTGTGAGGTGCTGTGCCCCAGGCCAGCACCCCTGCCCGCTCCTGGGCCTGGCGCTGGATGGGTGCCCCGGCGGAGGCCCTCAGCATCTGCGGGCGGGTCTGCTGCGACCCTCCCAGCTCAGCCTTGGCCCCCCTCTGCGGTGGACGCGCCCCTCACATCCTGGGAGCTGGCCGCTGTGTCCACGTGCACCCCGCCCTCTGCTCACTGCTCCAGTCCCGAGCTCCTGGCTGAAGTTGTGCTTGGAGCTGTTAGCCAGATGCCCTTTTGAATGTTGAAAGCATTCAAAAGATCAGCTTTTCCAAGGAGTGAGGGAGCAGGGAGAGGAAATTATGGCATTTGTTTGAAAGGCTCTGCGAGCTTTATTTAGCTCGCACGGTTCAAAGAGCGCCTCTTGTTAATCAGGAGAAGACTCTGGCCTCCCTGGGGTGGGCACCGGGCTTAATTGGAACCCAGGCTGTTTGAAGTCCCTTTAATCCTGCCAGAGCGGGAGGGAGAGCGTGAAGGCAGCCACTGTAGATCTGAAGTTTCTTCATTCTATTTGCATGTGTCTGGGGAGCCATGTAATTCGTTTCCCTGAAAGAGTGAGGCCGGTGGCTGGCTGCTGGACCACAGTGAGGCCTGGTCTTCATTAGGCTGGAGCGGGAGACCGACCCTGCTCGGCGGCACTGGGTCCCTGCACGGAGCGGTGGGCCCGCTGCAGATGGCGGCCAGGATCTGGCTTGCTGGTGCCGATGTCCGCAGGTAGAATCCACCCGCAGGAGAGCTATGCTTGCCGAAACCGGTTTGGCTCAGTGGATAGAGCGTCGGCCTGCGGACTGAAAGGTCCTGGGGTTCAATTCCGGTCAAGGGCATGTACCTGGGTTGCGGGCACATCCCTGGTGGGAGGTGTGCAGGAGGCAGCTGATCGATGTTTCTCACTCTCTATCCCTCTCCCTTCCTCTCTCTAAAAAATCAATAAAATATATTTTTTTAAAAAAAGAGAGAGCTGTGGTTGTGCGGCCTCGTGACCCTAGCAGTCCTGACAGGCGCAGTGTGGGCTCTAGGACTCCTCTCCCACGAGGACTGTGCAGCTCTCCAGCCACAGGCCTCACTGGCCGGAGATGTCACTGGTCACTGTCGCAGTCTCATCTTTCTCATGGACCCGTGGGCATGCCTGCAGCCAGAGAGCCAGGCCCTGCTGCTGGGCCCAGCCTGACCACAGAGGGGTGCGCAGCAGCCGCCAGCCCCACAGGGCCCCTGGTCCCTCCCCTCCTTCCCTTCCCCGCCCTTCCCCCTCCCTCCAGTACTGCCTCACCCTCATGGCCCTGCAGAGACTGAGATGCCTGCCGATGCCTGGGATGTAGGCTGCTCTTCTTAAAGAGGTGAAATGCATTAAACACAGATGTCTTTAGAGAATACATACAGCCCGTCCCCGAGGAGAAGGACAGATCCTCTGAACACTGGGGCCTTCCCCAGCTCCAGCCCACGGCTCCGGACCTCAAAGCCAAGCGCCACACCCTGTTCATCACTGCACTTTGCTAGCGGTGAGGCCCCTCGCGCAGCCCCGCTCCCAGGAGCTGCTGTGTCCATCCGAAACGGGTCTGTTTCTGCCAGTTTCACACGTTACTGTAATTAAAGAGTCTAATTAAATATTATAGAGGCTGATGAAAAATAAACGTGGGAAGAAAGCCGTGTTTCTATGAGAACAAAGTTGAAGGCTTTCGAACGTCTCAAAGGAAAATCGCCCCCAAATTTCTGATGAAGCAAGTGACTGTAAAAGTTTCAGAGGGAAAGCTGTAACATTTAGGAGGACTGAGGTGTCCATTTTAAAGAAACAGAGCTAAAATCATGGGTATGTTTTGTGGCTTATGTAGAAAATATAAGATGAAACTCAAGTTAGTGGAGTCATAGAAGTTTGCAGTTTGGGAATGATTGTGTATTTGTAATATTTTAAGGTAAAATGTTTGATATATAAACATCTTATTTTCCACTTTATCAAACTTTTAGGATCAATAACATTCTTGATTATTTTACCTAGGAAGCATTTTACTAGTGTATTTTTGCTCCATTTGTAATGCAAATTATTCACATTGTAATACATAGCTAACCATTTAGGAGTGATGTATGATTGTGTTATTGTAAATGGCTCTAGTTATATATTCATGCATTAACTCATCATGGAGTAATTGTTTTCTTTTTAGAAATTTTTTGTATAGTATTTCATTCTGCACTATAAGTTTATAATGCTAAGCTTTAAAAAAAATCACTTTCTGAATAGGTGTAATATTTCCTTGGTACAAATGTTAACGCTGTTATAAAAGGTGCAGCGGCAAATCTGCCCTCCCAGCAGGAAGCCAGTGTTGTCTGGGGCAGCCTGGACATTTGTGCCCACATGTAAGCCCACAGTCATGCTCACTCATTTCCATTTCCTTTAGAAATGGTGGCACAGCACACTCACTTATGTTTCTCTTTTATTTAGCAATGCATTTTGCACACCTTTCCATATAAACATATGAAAAGATTCTTTGGCCCGGCTGGTGTGGCTCAGTGGGTGAGCATTCACCTATGAACCTGGAGGTCATGGCTCAATTCCCGGTCAGGGCACATGCCTGGGTTGGGGGCTTGATTCCCAGTGGGGGGCGTGCAGGAGGCAGCCAATAGATGATTCTCTCTCATCACTGATGTTTCCATCTCTCTCTCCGTCTCCCTCTCTGATATCAATAAAAATATATTTAAAAAAATAAAAAGATTTTTTGTGCTTTCCCCTTCATTTAATTTTTAAATTAGCTTTATTGTTGAAAGTAGGACAGATGTCTCCTTTGTTTGTGGGTTTTGTTTTCCCCATTGACTCCCTCCACCCCACACCTGCCCCTCCCAGGCCTCACCACTCTCCTGCCTGTGCCCATGGGTTACGCATTCATGCATATAAGTTAGTCACTCCTTCCCACCCTCCCCCAAACCCCCGTCTACCCTCTGAAATTCCTCAGTCCAGAGACATATTTTAAACAGATCCCACTGCATGCCTAGAGTGTCATTTAACCAGTACCATGAACCTTGAGACCCAGGGGTCTGAGCTCAAACTTCGGTGGAATCGAGGTAGACAGATACTGTTTTGTTCGTGCAATTAACATTCATTGAGAGCCTACTTCCGTGCCAGGCGCGATTCTAGATCCACGGCCAGTGAAAACATGACAAGAGACACAGCACCTGCTGCTATGGCGTTTGCGCTGCAGTGGAGCAGGGCCACAGGTAAGGAAAGGTAAAATGCAGAGCCTCCGCACGGTCCGCCGTGAAGGAAAACTGTGCGGGGCAGAGTGCCAGGGTCGGGGGTCGGGGTGCTGCCTGAAGTAGGGTGCTGGGCGGGCCGGGTGACAGAGCCTGGAAGAGCTGGCGAGGGAGCAGCCGTGCAGAGGCCTGGGGAGGAGCCCTCGGGAGGCGGGCAGTGGAGGCCCTAGGCAGGGAGTCCGGCGGGGAGAGGCCGCGGCGGCCGCTGGGGGCCTGGGCTCTGTGGCCCCTTGGCGTTTGCTTGGTGTTGTGCGGGGGATGCACTGGGAGGCCTGGCAGGAGCATATGCTCCGAGTGACGCTGTGAAGTGGTCACTGTGGTGCCACGGGGACAGGTCACAAGAAGACGCCAATGCCCGGCCCAGCGGGAAGGGAGCGTTTCAGCAGGATCGCACATTAGCCCTTTTCTCTTCATCGGAGCGGCCCGCTCCCTTCATTATTACACTGCTCCGTTTCAAGCTGTCTGCTTCAGAGGAGAGCAGAGAGCGGGTAGTAGAGTCTGGCATTCCCCTGATGCTGCTCCCAGCTGCGGGCTGATTGGTACCTCAGGGCAAGTCTCTCATTTCTAAATCGGTATCACAGGCTCCTGACTGCTCTCCAGATTCCCGGAAGGTTCTACGTGGAGGGAAAGCAGCCACCTCGGCCAGAGATGCCGCTCCGTGAGCCTTCCACTGTTTCAGGTCTGCTGGGACAGTCCCACCAGCTCCCACCGCCTGGCAGCATCCTCCCCTCCCACGTGTTGGTGGGTACCCACCAGGGAGCGGGAGTGGTGCAGATGGGACCTGCAAGATGTGTGTTTGTGTGTTTCTTTCTTTGCTTGTTTGTTAATCCTCACCTGGCGATATTTTTCTATTAATTTCTGAGAGTGTGGAAGAGAGGAGGAGAGAGAGAGAGAGAGAGAGGGACACTTCGACTGGTTGCCTCCTGCATGAGCTCTGACCCGGGCTGGGATCAAACCTGCAACCCAGGTGCATGTCCTTGACCAGGAACTGAGCCCCCCACCCTCCAGCGCGCGGGCCAACGCTCTAACCACCGATCACGCTGGCTGGGGCTGTTTCTTGTTTAAATAAACTCTGCCCACAGGCTTAGTAACAGTTTACATGCCCCTGACTAACACAGAAGAGCACAAAACAACTTAAGTCTCTGTAAAATGTTTCAGAAAAAACATGACTTGGCTTGAAAGGATTTACTTATTTTTGCTTCGTTATTTTTCCACTGGTATTTTTAACTCCTCGAAGTTGGAAAACTTTATGGAGCTCTGGAAAGAATGGGAACTGGCGCCTGGCCGTGTGGCTCAGTGGCTGAGTGTTGTCCTATGAACCAGGAGGTCATGGTTCAATTTCTGGTCAGGGCACATGCCCAGATTGCAGGTTCTATTCCCAGTAGGGGCACGTGCAGGAGGCAGCCAATTAATGTTTGTCTCTTTGTGTGTCTCTCTCTTTAAATCAGTAAAAACATATCCTGGGTGAAGATTCAAAGGGAAAAGGGCATCAGAGAGCCCGTGGCCATGGTTAACTCACATGTGAAAAGTCAGGAGGCTTCTAAGACTAATTCAACTGACGAAGAAATCTGGTTGTTTCTGTGGGGTCCAAACAAAGACACAAAGGCAGCCTGGCCGGCGTGGCTCGGTGGTTGAGTGTCGACCTATGAACCAGGAGGTCACGGTTCAATTCCTGGTCAGGACACATGCCCAGATTGTGGGCTCAATCCCCAGTGGGGGGCATGCAGAAGGCAGCTGATCAATGATTCTCATCACTGATGTTTCTCTCTCTCTCTCCCTCTCCCTTCCTCTCTGACATCAATCAATCTATATATATAAAAGGCTAATATGCAAAGTGTCCAACCATCTGACCGGTCACTATGACACACACTGACCACCAGGGGGCAGACGCTCAACACACAAGCTGCCGTGATGTGTACTGGCCATGTACAAAGAAACTGCACCGCAGACCTGGCGTCCACAAAGCAACACTCGGCTTCCCCCAAGTGGGACACAGGCCCCGCCCCCACCCCAGAGCGACAGCCCACCAAATCGCAGCCGACGCTGCCAAGACCCCATGGTTCAAAATGCAGCCCCCAACCCAGCCCAGCCCAGAAACAGTGGCTGTGGGCACCAGGTAATGACGTCATGTAGCAACACTCCGCTTCCTCTCCCTAGCGACTGGCCTCCTTGCGGTTTCTTCAGCCCAGGAACACGACTTGGTTTATAGCCAGGTGCAGACATTTCACACTGTAACCAAATGTCTGTGAAGCGTTTTCCCTGCCTCATCTCATTGGATCCTCACAGAAGTCCCGGAGTAGGCAGACAGGAGACTCAGTGGAATCCTATTTTCTTTTCACTAGCCAGAAAACAGAGATGTAGAAAGTTTAGAAACTTGACCCGACTGAACAGAAGAAAGAAATGGTGGACCTTGACGATGACGTCAGGTTTTCTCACTGCGCAGAATACAGTCAGACACGGCTGCATTAAATATTTCACCCTTGGTTCTCCCTGTGTGATCGACAATAATAACCTGCTTCGTGTTGATATTTACCGCTGTGTTGCTGACAACTACCTGAAGGAGAAGTTGGGGTGCTGCACTGGCTGGAAAAAGTTTAGCTGCATCAGAAAGCAGGTCTAATGAAGCAAGCTTGCTCTATAAGAGGCTAAGTTGACTCGCGCATGCACCACACACATAGAGCTCACGCTGGCGCCAATCGCACGCGTGTGTTTCCATGTCATTGTCGATCGTGAATGTGGTTGACACTTCTGTTATAGAGAAAGGGCGAACAGCGATATTAAAATATTTCTTCTAATTAATTTCCTTTCAATGTGCACGAATCCGTGCCCCGGGCCACTAGTATATATATATAAAAGAGTGAGTTTGTTTCTACTTTTAACGATACCAATGTGATCCAGAATTAGGATGAAGGTAGCTTATTAATTATAAATCCACCTTTGGGACTGAAAGGGGAGGCCCCAGAGGCTACAATCATGATCCCCTCCCCCATCCTCCTCCTCAAAGGTAAGCGCCTGCACTACAGGGAGACAGGCGGGAAGCCCCGTGCCTCGAAAGGCCGTCGTGCCCTCGAAAGGCCGTCACCCGTGTGAGCTCGCCCGTGTGAGCTGGCCGAGGGCACAGGCGGAGGGAGTGAGACTGAGCTCAGACTCCTTGGGAGCGGACCCTCCGAGAAGCAGGATCTGCCTACGTAGGGAAAGAAGGCCGCGTCCCTCCCACCTGTCATGCCCCAAGGAAACAACAGGACAGGATGCCATTAATACATTTACTTCAACTTCCTTTTCAATGGTGCTGAAAAGTATATGCAAATCCCGCAGTAATTAGGTTTAAAAATTCCATTTCATGGAATAATCAGACTTCAAAAAACTCAATTTTAGTTTTAATCAGATTTTAACAAGGATATTAAGTCCATTTCATTTAGAAAGGGGAAAACTGTGAATTTAACACACAATGTATTCAAGCTTAGCCCTGGGAGATAATTAAATAAAGCTAATTGGCAAGGGTTGTCAGGAAATGGAAGCGCTCCACACCGTGACGGGATCTGACAGAGACCAGCACGGCCGCTACCGCACAACCAGACACAGGCTCCGCTTCTGGCGGAGGGAGGGACACGGGACCGAGTCAGGCAGCCCGGGCGGCAGGGAGGAGGGCGCTGGGAAGCTCAAGGCTCGCACCCTCAGGAGCGGCTGCAGACCAGCAGGAAGGGAACAAGGCTGACCAAGATGGCTCGTCTCCGCGCCTGCACGGCAGCTGGCAGCTCCCACCCCAGCTCCCTCAGTGGCCCAGCCATCGAGGGGTGAGACGCGGCGCCCCAGCCCAGCTCTGGTGGCCACCCCTCGCAGAAAGACGTCCTCCCTCCCAGAAAGAGCCCCAGCCCTGCTCTGGCCCCAGCCCGCCCCTCAGCACCTGTGCCACGGCCACGCTCTGTCGGTGTCGGGCCAGCCCACGCCTCTCTCATTCTCTGTGGTGCCTTCCACTCGGGTCTGCCACCCAGTGATCGCTCAACAAGTGCCTGTGCAGCGGAACAGATGTGACTGCAGCACCTGTTTCTGGGAACAGCCGCCAGAATGGAGGCAAGACAGAAAGGAGCATCTCTCGGCCCTGGGAGCCTGTCGGCAAGGGCCTCCACCTCTGCCTTCTTCACTCAAGAGCAGGTGCAGAACCCGGGGCTCGGACACCCAGTCAAGCACGGGGTTCCATTCCACTCACCACCCTCCAGCGAGGTGGCACCCGCGCGCAGATTCTCCCAGACCAGCAATGAGGGAGGAAAGCGACGGCCAGGACCGTGTTTGCAGAAAGCCGCCAGGCAAGGAGGAGGCGAGGCTCTGGTTGGCCAGCCCTAGACCCGAAAGCAGCGGTCACACCCCTTTAAGATATCAAGTGTGACAGGGACACGGCCGCACCCCTCACACTGTCTGTGGCACCTTCCCAACAGGGCCACCAAGGGTCCTGCTTGCCCTGGGCACGCCCCCGTGCCAGCAGGGAGTGTCTGTGCTACAGGCAGAGCTGAGGACTTGCACCAGAGATCCCAGGGCCACAAGGCCCTAACTTCTACTCCCTGACTCTTTCTGAAAGAAGCTGCCAGCCTTTACCTACATGCATCCCATCACTGGTGCTCACTGTTAAGTTAAAAACAAATCTAGCCGACCAAATGGCTAGAACAAGAGGAAGGACACCGCCTGTTACCAAAAGTCTCTGAAGCCTGACTCAAGGTTTGATAACTTGGTAGCGACCCCTGCTGGGCCATGTAGGCACTGCAGCTAAGCTCTAATAAACAACGAAAATGCCCACAGCAAAACCCGTGACAGCTACCAGTGACTCTGCTCAACTTAGTGAAAAACAAATCTAATTTTCCCACAGAAGTTACTTTAAAAAATGAGCTTCAACTTAAAGGAGCCGCCTCTCAAACCAGCAAGCTACACCTTAGCTCAGGGGTCCTCAAACTTTTTAAACAGGGGGCCAGTTCACTATCCCTCAGACCGTTGGAGGGCCGGACTATAGTTTAAAAAAAAACCTATGAACAAATTCCTATGCACACTGCACATACCTTATATTGAAGTAAACAAACAAAATGGGAACAAATACAGTATCTGTACTTGCATGTGGCCCGCGGGCCGTAGTTTGAGGACCCCTGCCTTAGCTATTCCAAAAGATGAGCGAGGCTGCATCCTGTAACTACAATCCTAATAAGAGAAAAGATAGGCCCGAGACCTAACTGCAGGGAACTCCAGCAGCAGGGAAAGCAGGCGCCAGAGCGAGCAAGTGGGGAAGAGATTGTCTAAGCGCCTCCACCTGGACTCCGCCCGCTGTCGGCTCCAGGCAGGCCGCAGAGCTGAGAGTCACAGGCAGCAGCATCGCCCCCGCTGGGGAGGACCGCCTGGCTCCACGCAACAGGAGAGCAGTTTCACGCAATAAAGAATTAGCTGCCAATCTTCTCTCTCGGCCTCCTCCGCGGAGAAGACGGTGTTGGGGTGCCGCCTCAGCAGTGAAGACACCTCCTCTCCCCGATGACTGTGACTCCCACGCTGCCGCCGAGCCTCCCCCTGCAGAGCAGAGCTGAGCTGCAGCAGGTGCCCAGCCCGAGCAAAGGCAGGTCAGCCCGCAGGCTGGCGGCCCTCCTTGCGAGTTCAGCTGGGAGCCATCAGGCCTTAAAGAGCTGCCGTCAGCGGACGGCTTCCTGCCCGCATATGTGCCTGGTGCTGCTGGGCTCAGTGGACAGGCAGCTCCCTGCCAGCAGCCCGTGAGCGCCAGCAGCAGACTGACCCGCTCACAGAGACCAGGCCCCAGCTGCATGGCACCATGTGGCCAGCCAGATGGATGGAGCTCGTGGAGGGCAGAGCCCACCATGTGCCGGGCAGCAGCCCGACAAGGGCACCACAAACGGGCTGGCCGACCTTGGCATCTCCTCGTGGCAGAGGAGGGACCTCCCTGGTCACCCACAGAGCCGGGAGGCAGGGCGAGCGAGACACCGGCAGGAATGGGCTGGCGAGTTCTCGAGCAGTCAGCCCTCCGGGGCGACCGCAGCCTGGACAGGGGTGTCCTGTCGGCAGTGAAGGCCTCGTCGGGGCAGGGACTGTCCTAAAACAACCCTGCAGCCTGTCGGCAGCCATGCTGTCCAAAACAGAGAAAGGCTGGCCGTCTACCCACCGCCATCATTCAAATCCAGCAGAAACACAAGGTTTGTCTTCCAGCGAGATGCTCCCAGGAAAGGCTGCGGCAGCATCGGCAGCTCCCGGGCCTGGAGAGCACAGGCTTTTCACTGCGCAGGGCTGTCCCATGCTGGGAGGTCAGAGGCTGTGCTCTGTGACTCCACAGCCCCAGAGCCAGTCCCGGTCTGGCAGGCGGCCAGTCCTCAGATAAATACGTGAGTGATGTCTCCCCAAAGCACAGTCCTTCAGGAGACGGCTGGGTCCCGAGGGAGCAGGCACTCGCCTGAGCAGGACAGGGAAGGACAGACTGGACCAGACGTCCTCCCAGTTGCAGGCTTCCAGCAGGGAGAGCCCCACCTCCGTTCCCTCTGACCATCCCTACAGCTTGACGGAAGCGCCCAACCCCATGCTCTTGGGCACGGTCCGAGCCTGACGGGGCACCTTCGTGGAGTGGAGAACACTCCCCACCCCGTGCTACGGCTCAGAAACCCACCGTGAGTCGGAAAGCACGCAGACCCAGCAGGCGTGGCCTAGCCAAGGCCCTCAGCGAGTTCAGGGAGGACAAGGCCCACAGATGGGTGTGCCACCTGTCACCTCAGTGAGCAGTCCCTCCTCGGCGTGGCCCAACACCGTCAGGACCTGCCCCTGCCACCTCTCCGCTCTCACCAGCCACGCACTCTGGTGCGCACCACTGGGACCACGGGGCCTCCCAGCACACCCACCCCTCCCGCTTGTGTTTGCACAAGCCATGTCCTCTGCCTGCAGCGTGCTCCCCGCCTCCGGGGGCCATGCCCCACACACCTGCGTGCGGCTGCACGAGGCCTGAGTGCTCAGCACAGGCCCTGCCAACCTGCAGCTGCATCCTGGGAGGAGAGCGAACAGAAAGGCATGGAAGCTGGAGCTGGGCGGCCTGCAGGGGGGCGCTCTCCCACCCCCACTCATGGGCAATTACCCCAAACAGGAAGATGCTTCCACTCTTCTACTACCCCTTCACTATCCTCGCCCGGCAACCACTCCGCCAATGAAAAGCCACTCACTTCCAACTCCGCTTCCTCCCATGGACTCTCCGTTTGCAGATGCCTCTGCACTCGCCTTTCCGCTGGAAGGGAACAGTCCTCCCTCTGTCCCTGGACTTGCACAGTTTAGTGGATTACACCGTAAGCCACATGTTCCAAATTGCAACTGTTTGTTGTTCCTGAATAAACCCATTTTTCTGGGAAAATAGCTGGCTCTTCGTTTGTTTAGTCAACAATCCCTAGCACCCAGCACAGTGCCTGACACACGGTAAAGGCTCGGGAAATGTTCACCGGGAACGAAGGAACAACCAGGAGGAGGTACATGAGGCAACGCAAGAAGCCAGGCCGGGTGCCAGGCCCACTGCCCTCTGAGGAGACACCAGCTTCTCCCCCTGCCCCTCCGGCCTCCGCTCAAACGCAGCCACACCGCCCGCCGGCTGCCACGGAAGGCGATGACCAGAGGCGATGGCCGCTTAGGAAGGGCTGGCTCCGCGCCCCTCCGGAGGCCAGCATCGGACGGACGTGCACCGCTACACCACCTGCCTCAGGAAGTGCTTTCTCCACGAGCCCAGCAGCTCCCACGCTCCCACGCCTCTGGGCATAACTCCACGCTCCCACGCCTCTGGGCATAACTCCCAGGTCACGGAGCGGAGCCTGAGAGCAGAGGGCTTTGTTTTCGCGTCCCGTCCCGTTGGTCGCAGACAAGGGCAGTTTCCAGTCCTGCTCACTTCAGGGGCCCCAGGGGGTGGCCCCACAACTCAGCCCACTCTCACCAGCTTCCGGCGGCATCTGCTGGGCTCCGAGGCCCTCACGCCTGAGGGAGGACTGCTCCCTCCCAGGGAGAGGACCGAGGCTGAGAGGCTGTAGCGACTCTGCATGTCCCTGGAGGCACCATGTGTCCCCAGAAACCCCTGCCGCCACTCTCAGTGATGTGACGGTCCCCTCCTGCTGGCAAGGCTGGCCAGGCTGCCCGCAGGCCTCGCAGACACACACACACGCACATGCCAGGGCCTCGGGAATCCTCATTTAGGAGAAGCCTGAGAGCTGGGGCAGGAGCTGTGCTCAGTGCTGTCAAGATTTCCAAAGGACGCTGGCTAGTTCCTGGGTTTGCTGGAAACAGCAGCCATGCGGGTCTGTCTTCCCTCACGTTTCCGAGCCCGGCTTCATGAAGGTCACTGCACAGCCCGGCCCCAGCCAGGTTCAGCGGCCTCCCCCAAGCAGGGCTCACTGGCTCTCTGTGGCCCACCCTGGCACCTCTCCCTTCAAAGCAGAGGGAAGTGCCCTGGCCAGTTGCTTAGTGGTTAGAGCGTTGGCCTGCAGACTGAAGGGTCCCAGGTTCAATTCCAGTCAAGAGCACGTACCTCAGTTGCAAACTCAATCCCCAGCCCCAGTTGATGTGTCTCTCTCACATCAATGTTTCTCTGTCTCTCCCCCCCCTTCACTCTCTCTAAAAATCAATGGAAAAATATCCTTGTGTGAGGATTAACAACAACAAGAAAGACACAGGTAAGGGACAGGACAGGCAGGAAGGTTTCTATGCAGACTAAACGCAGGCGGACCCAAGGAAGTCCATGGCCTCCTCCTGGGAAGCGCGGGGCCACCTCCCCGCATGGCCCTGCCACCGGGCTCTCCGGCTGCCCCGGCCGCTGTCTGGTCCTGGGCGCTCACCCTCTCCTGGCCCCACCCCCTGGGCTCGGCAGAAACCTCCCCTCTTCACACTCCACGCTCCCTTCAGGTTTCAGCCCGACATGCCCCTGCGGGAAGCCTGCCCTGGCGCGGTCCGAGAACGACAGGCGGACCGGTCTCCTGTCTGATGCTGACAACCAGCAAACAACAGAGAAGCCGTGCTGGGACCCGAGGCATCAGCAAGACCAGAAGGCGGGTGGGCTCACGAGGACCCGGAAGGTAAAGCACTCCCCCCCCCCCACCCCCGCCTAAAGAAAACCAACCAAGACCAATTAAAAGGGACCGAGAGGCTGACAGCTCCCCGTTCCCACGCACCAACAGCTCGGCACCGATGGCAGGACCTGGGTAACTGAGCCGCCACCGTGACAGGGAATGACAGGGCCCAGGATGGTCAATGAGCGCCTCGCCGGAGGAATGGTGCACTCCCCGCGCTGTCCTCCTAATTGGCCTCACATGTCAGGGAAACTCACTCCCGAGGCTTGTCACCTGGCCAGCCTACAAATGCTTTTGGGAAACGTCCAGGTCAGCACTTGTCGGCTGCAGCTTCCGCTCCAGGTGACGGTCAGCAGTTTGGAGGCGGGGGAGCAGGCAGGCTTGAGCCAGCAAAACCCACCTGCCTCCCGCTGCCCCGCCCCGCCCCGCCCCCGCAGCAGCCCCGAGCCCATCAAGCTGGACTCACACTGACAGGGACCACCACGCCCTCTGTCCTGACGGAACCCAGCCAGACTCGGCACAAAGGGGCAGAGGCCTCCCTGCCACAAACCCGCCGGCTCCTCTATGAGATGAGAGGCTGGGTGGCAGAGGGGCTCCACCCTCATGCCGTGCTCCCTGGTAAGGCTCTCGCCAAAACAGTGCTCAGCCTGCTTCCTAACAGCCCAGCCCAAGCCCTGCCCCTCACTCCAGAGGCCTCCAGAGTCTCTGGGACCTGTGAGCGCAGGGCCCAGAGCAGGTGGCACCACCTGAGGGAAATGGGAGGAGCGCTCCCGGTCGCGGGGCCATTAGCACCATCTCCATTTCAAAGACAGGTCTCTCTCTTCTGACTAAAAATTCTATGTCTAAGAATTTGCCCAGCCGGCCCAGCACTGCTTAGTGGAGAACTAACACCCGCTGGAAACCACCAACATGGCCAACAGGGGGCTGAGGGCCGCAGGGCTCACCCACATGCAGCGCGCTGCTGCTCGCCATCCTAACCGTCCGGCCACGGGGGCTGCTGCCGAAACCTTGGCGGAGGCTAAGGGCACACGGGGTGCAGGGCAGCATTACAGTGTGAGCCCTGCCAAAGGGGTGCATAACGCTTGCAGGTGCACCCACATTCTAGAAAGATGCACCAGAATTTACCAGGTATTGCCCACAAGGCTGGACGGGGTGAGAGCAGTCTGCCCTGGCTGCCAACCTCTGGGGGCACCTCTCATCCCATTCTCCGTGAAAGGCACCCCAGGCACCACTAGAGCACGTGACAGTGCCAGGGAGCTGTGACACAGGCCCGCTGGTGCAGCGAGATGGTGGACGAAGACCACGTCCACTTTTCTCTCTCCGCCAGGCGCTTGCTCCGCTGTCTCTATCAACCACAGGAAATGGCTGCCCTCTGCAGCCCACGCCACTTGCTCCAAGTCCCCAAGTCCAGGCGAGCTGGCAGGGGATGGGCTGCCCACGGACCTTTGACAAGCTCAGGGGATGGGCTCCTCAGAGTGAAGGCTTTAAACAGCACCCCAGCCCAGCCGGGTGGCTCAGTGGTTACGTGTCGACCTATGGCCAGAGAGCTGGGGCAGCAGCAGTGCTCCCTACGGGCTGTGTGCTCCCCGGGACGACGGTGCCGAGCACCTCTCCTCTCCTCACTCGCCGTTCACACCTTTTCTCTCGTAAACGTCCTGTTCCGTCTCTTGCCCACTGTTTACATCTGGCCTTCCTGCTGATGGGAAAGGCGCCTTCAGTCACATCACGCAGACAAGGCCTCCGTCACGCACACCCTGCGAAGTTTCCTCCGGCCCGCGCTTGCCTTTTCTTGAGGTCTTTTGAGATCAAAGGCTTTACATTTTGGTGAACGCTACCGTCTCCGTTTTCCCATTGGTGGTTCGTGTTGTGGGGTTCTAGGAACTCTGGTTAGCACCCTGAGGTCTGCGCCGGAGGGAGTGCCTCGGCCGTCCCCCTGGCCCAGCACCGAGTGTTGAAAAGAGTCTCCCACTGAATTATCACCTCACCTTCCACGGACATCAATCCACGCTACCTTCGTGGGTGTTCCTGACCTCCCCGTCCTGTCCACCGAGCGCAGGTCTCTCCGCACCAGGAGTGCGCTGTGGTGAGTAACGCGGTCCCGGCGAGTCCTGAATCGGCCACTGAACTCTCTGTGGCTGCTCTTTCTCACAGTGTGGCAGCGTTCCCGCTCCTGGGCACTTCTAGAGAAGCTCCAGAGCAGTCTGTCGGTTCCTGGGAGGAAGCCTTCTGGGACTCTAACTGGGTGGCACGTGTGGAGCAACTCCAGCAAACTGACCCCCTGACAGCGCTGTGTCCAGTCCCCGAACTCAATGCCTCCCTCCGTTCACTTCATCACTAGGTCATCTGTCACTTCTCGCAGCGACCGCTACGGCCGTCAGTGCACAGCCCTTACAGGTTGTGTTCACTTACCCCCCAGGAGTTCATGTTTCTGGTGCTGCTGTGAATGGGATGTTCTTCCCGTGCTGGCTGCCAGGACACAGATGTTAGATCAATGTGCGTGTCCTGTCCTCAGTCCTGTGACCCGCTAAGCTCACTTATCCAGCGGCTTTTTACCGATTCTGTGGGATTTTCTGCATAAATACCTCGTCACCTTCCAGCAAAGACAGGCTTCTTTCTTCCTCTACCAGTGGCTCCCTTCCCGCTCCCTTCCCATGGCGGCTCTGCCAGCAGCTCCCTTCCCGGCTCCCTTCCCATGGCGGCTCTGCCAGCGGCTCCCTTCCCGCTCCCTTCCCATGGCGGCTCTGCCAGCGGCTCCCTTCCCGGCTCCCTTCCCATGGCGGCTCCCTTCCCGGCTCCCTTCCCATGGCGGCTCCCTTCCAGGCTCCCTTCCCATGGCGGCTCTCTTCCCGGCTCCCTTCCCATGGCGGCTCTCTTCCCGGCTCCCTTCCCATGGCGGCTCTCTTCCCGGCTCCCTTTCCATGGCGGCTCTGCTCGGGCCCCGGCTCACACAGAACCACGGACGGCGCCCAGCTCGCCTGGAAGCACCTGCCTCCACTGCGCCTCAGGCTGCAGCTTACAGATGCTGCTTCTGCATCTGCTGAGATGGCCGTGTCTCCCTTTATTCCACGACAATGTGAGTTGCATTAACTTTCCGAGGATAAGCACCTGACTCCAGTGCACTGACCCTCATTTCTCCTACCAGCCCTCTCGGTTATTCCTTCTCCCAGTGCCCCCAGCATCCTGCCTAGGTTGGCACAGACATGTCGAAGGGTGCCTCCTGGTGCCCACCTTCATCCAGTGCCTTCAAATCATTCCCCCAACAGACCACACTGCTCAGAGGCACAGCCCAGCCCTTCACAGTCCACACACCGTCCCCCTCTGCATGCCGCCCCCCTCCACACTGCTGCCAATGAATGCCTCAGGCCCCCTTCACAGTCCTGGGATAGAACACCAGTACCAGACTCGCCTCCCTCCTCCCCCACATCAGTACCCGCCTGACATGGCCTGTGCCCATTCCTCACACCCACGACTCTGAGGCAAAGATAAGGCCCAACCTGCCTGGGCACCCGGCTCAGGTGCTGGAGACAGGTGTCGGCATCCCCACGGAGGACAAGCTGCTCTGGCAGGTGCGGGGCTCCCCTCCAGGTCGACAGTGGTTACCCACCAGCCACTGCGCCCACCCCCCCAGCACCTCTGGGCTCCTTGGGATGTAAGAAAGCCCAAACTGGGAGGAGAGAGACCACTTTCCTGCCCTCCTGAGTCCATTTCTTGTGGATGCCTTGGGGACTTGGTCTCTCCAGGTGATCTCTGTCTCGCCATGAGGCCACAGAGCCCCTGCGAACTCAGGAGGGGGTGCGGTCCCGTCCAGAGGAGCTCCACACGGAGAAGGCTCCCTCCGAACGCGGGCTCACAGACCCCAGGGGTGCAGGAACGGAAAGTGGCTGCTCAAGAACAGAGCAGGTGGCCCTGAGAAGTGGCTCAGTTGGTGGGGCATCATCCCATGCACCAAAAGGTCACTGGTTTGATTCCCGGGCAGGGCACATACCCGAGATGCGGGTTCGATCCCCTGTCAAGTTGGGTGCGGGAGGCAACGGATCAGTATTTCTCTTTCCCTCTCCCTCTCTCTCTAAAATCAATAAAAACATATGTTAAAAACATAAAAAGAACAGAGCAGGGGGGATACTCAACAGTGGCCGAGGGCCACCCAAAGGCAGGCAGGAACTGTCAGACCGCAGACCCCCACTCCTGCACAACCAAACTGGTTTTGGCAAGGAAGTCGCCTGGGGCCAGCAGTGGGTGAGGAGGAGCCGCAGGCCTAAACTCAGGGCAGCTCCAGGGACTGAGCGGCTCCTGAGGTCACAGGGAGCCAGAATCGCCAGGGGGGGCGGGGTGCCACCTAGTGGTGACAGCTCTCAAAAGCCCACAGAGCACAGACCAGAGCCTGTGCTCATGACATGCCCCAAATGAGTGGTCTCAGTCCCAAAATAATGACAACAGCTTCACCTAAAGGCTAAACAGATTCAAGCCCAGCAGGCCACGCCGAAATGCCCTCCAGCCCCTCGAATCCCTGCTCTGGGCATCTCCCAAACCCCAACTTGCTGCCGTCTGTTAGAGCCGGCTGATCATGCTTCAGGGTAGTGGGTCCTGAACTGGCACGCAAAGTCGTGTCTATGCGTGCACACACGCAAACGTGCGTTGTCATGAGGAGAAAGTCTGTGACTTCCTCAAACTCTCAGAGACCCATGACCCCTGCTGGGAACCCAATGTTCTAGAAATGCCTTTCCATTTACAGATGTGGGAGCAAAGGCAGAGAGACCACACCACACACGGGGACCAATGTGGGGCCAGACAGACATCTACCCACCTTTGCAGGGTCTGAGACAGCCCACTGCCATCTCTGCGACACTGGACCCCGCAACGGTGACAAGAGGCGTCCAGCTGGGACCCAGTCGTGGCAGACCCCACCCCCATCACCCAGGTGGCATCACCCTCAGCACACACCTCCCAGACAATGCCCGTCTCCCCTCGGACACCTCCTGCAGGGAGCCCTGCTCCAGAAGGGCCCCAGTGCCTCCCGTCCCGTCTCCCTCCGCCGTGTTCACCTCCACACTCAGTGCCGTTAATGAGGGCTCCCCACTTAGCATCTCTAAGTGCCAAAAAGTAGCAAAAAGACGGCCCCTCATCACAGTGTTCAAGGTCACCCCAAGACTCAGGTCCAGAGCGTGGACAGGCTGACCACCGGGCCTGGGTTCAGCCTAGGATCTGCGTTTGTGCCAAACTCCCAGGCGGTTCTGGTGACGGCCATCCTCACAGCACGGCTCTGAGCCCACTGCCTGCTACACGACACACGGACCACTCAAGCGGAGCACACGCTGCGGAGGTGAAGGCCTGCCCGATGCCCCGGGGGGGCAGGAAAGGTGAGGATGGAGGGCCCCAGAGGTGGCCCAGGCACAGCCAACCACAGAGCACGGGAGAGAGCACCTGCCCTCCCCGCAGGGAGGTCTCCTGCCTCCTGGAAGGCAGCCTCCCAGGGGAAGCAGCTCTAAGTCACGGCCTTTAACTCCAGGAGCCACGAGCATGCACTGCATTCCCTTCCCAGCGACAGGAAAACTGGACCAAAGGGAGCAAGGAGCGGCTGCCCTTCCCTCCTGGCCATGGAGCCCTGGCCTCCTGGCCGATGCACGGCTGTGTGCAGCCTGTGGGCCTGACGACGCTGCGGCTGAGGCCCACTGGGCGCTCAGCAGGCTGGTCTCATCTGCCGCTGGGGCCTCTGATCTCCTGCACAAGAGAGAAGTCACGGAGGTTTCTCTCCTGACGAGTCTGCCTGGGCAGGAGGGGAGCTTTCAGGAGAGTTAATAAGCCCAGAGAACAGGAGGAAGCATAAAACACGTGGGCCCTGCTGGGCCGCCCTCTGTGAGTCTGAGTTCTGCAGGTGGAGTTCAAGAGGAAACAGCAGCCGTCTGTCCTCTGACTCAGAGACGAAAGGAAAACGAGGAGGACCTGCGAGGGGTGGACAGCTGGAGCCCGTCATGCCAGCGGGAGCAGCTGCGGCTGCGAAGCAGCAATCGCCGCGCAATCACAGGCGCTCGCTCTCTAGCGGGCTCTCGCCCTCAGCCCAGGCTCCAGGAGACACTGGGAAACTAAGGCCTCAGAACCATGCAAGCAGGTGACCAGCACGAGGCTAACACCGCAGGCCCCTGCCAGGCACAGGACTCATCCAGGCGATCAACCTTCTGCCCCCACCCCCCAGAAGGGGCAGCCAGGCAGACAACGCTGCTGAGGCGGTGGTGTGGGGGGTGCCAGGGGCCCGGGCTGCAGCAGCAGAGCAACGCTGGAGAAAGACGGGCAGTGCCCCTGAAGGATAGCTGGGGTAAAGATGCCCGTCCTGCCCACCAGAGTACCAAGGCCCAGCTCGGCCCCTCAGGCCTGTGCCCGGGAGGGCCACCCCACAGCCCCAGCAGCTGCCCACTCTGCATCCTGCCACACTTGCTGGCAGGCACTAGGTCCACCAGACAAGCAGGGGAAGCCACTGCAGGGGCCCTCTGTCACCATGTTTTCCTTTTTCACCCTAAAAACTCAGTCCACTGCCCCTCATCACGAGCACCTAAGAGGAATGAGCTCCCCAGAAACAACCTCTTCCTCAGTTCATAGAAGAGAAAGTCCTTCACTTCAGCCACAACGCAGGCCAAACCCTGCACCTCCTGGCTGTGAGCACGCAGACTTGTTTCCAGCCCAGACACTTACGGCGAGCTCTGTAACCCACGCTGTGAGCTCGCCACTTCTCTCAGCAGGACCCGGGTGGGGGCCAGGGTGAGAGGGGAATACAGCGCAGCACATGGGCAGGTGCCATGGGCAGACTTCACACCGTGCCCGCCATGAGCAGCCTGGTCAGCTAAGCCACCTGGGCAGGAGGAGCTGGGCCAGCCCACCCCAGGTGTCTGGCCCCACCCGCCTCGTTTCCACGTGAGGATGCTGTGAAGACCTGGCAGGGAGGGGCGCCGACTTCCTGAGCGGCCCGAGGAAGAAGCTCCCAGCAGCCGCCGCCAGGGCCTCTGGAGAGGGTGGGAGGCAGGGCCCATCTGCCAAAGGCGCTAACTGCACCGAGAAGGGGACACCGAGGCGCCAGCCCCCTCCGCCTACCTGATGCTCAAGCCCGTGGTCTGGTCCAGTCTCTCCCAGCTCTGCAGCTTCGCCAGCAGCCTCTGAAAAGACACGAAGGGTGGAACCCAGAGCACTGTGCCCCCACCATCCCCTGTGCAAGGGCTTCACAGCCCTCCTGCTCTCCTCACCCCCACGCCCCACTGTGTGCCCACTGACTTCCACACCAACGATCACCCCACGGACTGAGAGTGATGTGAACACCAAGTCTCCCACCCTTTAGAGCAGGGCAGGAACGCCCGCCCGAGGGCCGCAGCACTGGTCTGGCCCTGCCAGGCAACCGGAGGCGGGACTCAAAGGTCAACAAGTCTAGGAGCTTTTTCAGACCAACATAATTTTTTTTTTAATATATACATTTTTATTGATTTCAGAGAGGAAGGGAGAGGGAGAGAGAGAAACATCAATGATGAGAGAGTATCATTGATCGGCTGCCTCCTGCACACCCCACACGGAGGATCAAGCCTGAAATCCCAGCATGTGCCCTGACAGGGAATTGAACCATGACCCTCTGGTTCGTGGGTCCTCACTCAACCACTGAGCCACGCCGAGCACTAGAGACCCCGGCCGGCACCAACGTAATTTCTAAGTTGGCCGTTGGATGTGGCCCGCGAGTGATGGGATAAATACCCAACGGCCCTTGGCAGAAGACAGGCTCCCGCCCGCTCAGAGGACCTGCCCTCGTCCCTGAGCTAAACCAGAAACGCGCCACCCTGCTCCCAAGCAGGCGGCTGCTTCCCACTCAGAGGCTGCGCTGCATGCTTCGCCCCGTTCGTTCCTGGTCCCACGCTGTCAGAGCCAGGCGGTGCAAGGACGGGGCCGGGAACGCCTGCTGGTGGCCCTGCAGTTGGCTGAGCCCACGAGGACCCGCTGTCTCACTCCATCTTCCAGGGCCTCTCAGGACACCCAGCCATAGGGCAGACGAACTAAGCCCTAGAACCAAATTCCTCCCCCTGACATGGGGGACCAGGCCCCACAGCCCCACAGCAGGAGGGAGCCACCCTGAGAACAGGAGGGGGCGGTGGCACCCACCCTGCCCAGCACGCCCACAGGCTGGCTTGCCCTTGTTTCACACAGCTGTTCCTCTAGAATGTAACCAAGGTGAGGGCAGACTCCATGCCTCTGACCTCCTGTCACCTTCACCTGGAGCCAAGCACAGGGTTCTGAATGCATTCATTCCATTACTCAAGTCTCTCCTGAGCCCCTATTAGTGCCAGGCATGACTTGGTTAGTACTTTCAGCACTACAGCCAACACTGTTATTCCTCATCATATCAGTTAACAGAGAGGTAAAGTAACTTGCCCAGGGTCACATAGCCAGCAAGCTTCCATGGCAGGGTTTAAACTAGGCATGATTCTAGAGCCAAAATCTTAACCAATTTCAAAATAAACTCTGTCCAGAGAAGAAATTGCTCAGCTCCAGAGCTGTTTTTTCAGGCTAAGTTCCTATAAGCATCTGAGAGAGGAGCTCTGCCCAGGCCCCAGGATGCCTCAGGCTGGCCCTGGACCTCCCCGTGGGCCAAGGTCCTTGTCCAGCCACAGGGGGTCGGACCCAGCAGGACTCAGTGGTATGGAAATCTGAGAGGGAGAGCACTCGCACCATTCTCACCACTCTGGAGGCTGGGCAGTGGTGGCACGGTTTGTGCCAACAAACCAGAGAGGTGAGGCAACAGAGTGCCACCACGGGGAAGCCATGGAGGACAGAACAACCTGGGCCAGGAGCCGGAGGCCTAAATTTTGGTCCAAACTCAGGAGCACTGGACAACACAGAGTTTCTGGGAACCTCAGTCTCATCTGCCCCCAGGACTGGATGTTTCACACTGACAACGTGCACTGTCTCACAAAATGCCACCTGCGATCCCGACAGCAGACTCGGAAGGAAACACTTAGCACAGGTGCCCCTTCCAGTCTGGGAGTGAAAACAACGTTCCTTCGTGGCCTCATATGGCAGCAACGTTCCTTCCTGGTCTCACACGCCAACAACGTTCCTTCCACGTCTCACACGCCAACAACGTTCCTTCCTGGTCTCATATGGCAACAACGTTCCTTCCTGGTCTCACATGCCAACAACGTTCCTTCCTGGTCTAACATGGCAACAACGTTCCTTCCTGGTCTCATATGCCAACAACGTTCCTTCCTGGTCTCACACGCCAACAACGTTCCTTCCACGTCTCATATGGCAACAACGTTCCTTCCACGTCTCACACGCCAACAACGTTCCTTCCACGTCTCATATGGCAACAACGTTCCTTCCACGTCTCACACGCCAACAACGTTCCTTCCTGGTCTCACACGCCAAGAACATTCCTTCCACGTCTCACACGCCAACAACGTTCCTTCCTGGTCTCATATGGCAACAATGTTCCTTCCTGGTCTCACATGCCAACAATGTTCCTTCCTGGTCTCACATGCCAACAATGTTCCTTCCTGGTCTCATATGGCAACAATGTTCCTTCCTGGTCTCACATGCCAACAACGTTCCTTCCACGTCTCATATGCCAACAACGTTCCTTCCACGTCTCACACGCCAACAACGTTCCTTCCTGGTCTCACACGCCAACAACGTTCCTTCCTGGTCTCACACGCCAACAACGTTCCTTCCACGTCTCACATGCCAACAACGTTCCTTCCACGTCTCACATGCCAACAACGTTCCTTCCACGTCTCACATGCCAACAACGTTCCTTCCTGGTCTCACACGCCAACAACGTTCCTTCCTGGTCTCACACGCCAACAACGTTCCTTCCACATCTCACATGCCAACAACGTTCCTTCCTGGTCTCACATGCCAACAATGTTCCTTCCTGGTCTCACACGCCAACAACGTTCCTTCCTGGTCTCACATGCCAACAACGTTCCTTCCACGTCTCACACGCCAACAACGTTCCTTCCACGTCTCACATGCCAACAACGTTCCTTCCTGGTCTCACACGCCAACAACGTTCCTTCCTGGTCTCACACGCCAACAACGTTCCTTCCTGGTCTCACACGCCAACAACGTTCCTTCCTGGTCTCACACGCCAACAACGTTCCTTCCACATCTCACATGCCAACAACGTTCCTTCCTGGTCTCACACACCAACAATGTTCCTTCCTGGTCTCACACGCCAACAACGTTCCTTCCTGGTCTCACATGCCAACAACGTTCCTTCCACGTCTCACACGCCAACAACGTTCCTTCCACGTCTCACATGCCAACAACGTTCCTTCCTGGTCTCACATGCCAACAACGTTCCTTCCTGGTCTCATATGGCAACAACGTTCCTTCCTGGTCTCATATGGCAACAACGTTCCTTCCTGGTCTCATATGGCAACAATGTTCCTTTCAGACACCATCTGTGTCAATGTTCCTATTACTACTGTGGCTTAGAACTGCACAGATTTACGCCCTCAGAGCCCTGTAGTTCAATAATCTGACCACAGGGGCCTCACTGGGCTAATATCAAGGTAGCAGCAGGAGGCTCTTCAGTGGGTCCCAACCTTCCTAATGCCGCGACCCTTTAATGCAGTTCCTCATGTTGTGGTGACACCCAACCATAACATTATTTTCGTTGCTACTTCATAACTGTAATGTTGCTACTGTTATGAATCGTCATGTACATATCTGATATGCAGGATGTATTTTCATTGTTCACAACCCACAGGTTGAGAACCGCTGCAAGGGAAGAATCCATTTCTTCTCCTTTTCCAGCTCCTATTGGTGACCACAGTCCTTGGCTCATGGTCCCGTCCTCCATCTTCAGTGCCACCAGCAGTAGCAGATGAAATCCTACTGACAATCGCACCAACCTGCTCCAGCCTCCTCTTGCCCCCACAAGTCCCTGTGACTACACACTGGCCAGCTGACAGGCACCCTTAGTTCCCTCTGCCACCTAAGAGAACAGACTCACCATTCTGGGGGTCAGGACATGGCCGTCTTTGGGGGCCAGCAGTCTGACCACCACAGCCGCTTCCCTAGTTGAGGTGAAACACCCAGAGTCCTCTAGCAGCCAGGCCTCCCCCAGGAAGCAGCTCACCAGCTCAGGCCCTCACCTCCTTCTCCAGCTCCAGGTCAACCAAATTTTCCTGCATCTTCTCCTGACGGCTCAACTTCCGCTGCAGCCCCTCCACTTCTTCCCTGAGCAGCCCGTTGGTCTCTCGCATCTCCCTGAGGGGACAGAAATAAAGTCACTCACACAGCCATGTAGCCTGGGGACGAGTCCAGGAGCCCCAGGAGCACTGGGCTGCACACTGGAACCCCTGAGAACTAACCCATGGAGGCTACCACCCACCGCCTGTGCCTGCCCCATTGCCTGCGCCCACCCCACCGCCTATGCCCATCTCACTGTGTGCGCCCGACTCACCGCAGGTAGGCATTCTCCTCCTTCAGCTGCTTCAGCTCCCGCTCCATCTTGGGCAACCGCACCAGCTCAGACTTCATGTTCTTCACAATCGCAGAATCCTGCTCCTGCAGGAACAGCTTCTGCTCCAAATCCTGGTTGAGGCAAGGGACAGAGAGGAGAAAGTCACGAACGCCATACTGCCCAGGTCTTCAGCGACCTCCGTGACCCAGTCCCCTTCTCCGGAAAGCCTCCCTGCCTGCCCCCGGTGTCCCTCTGTGCTAGTGCTCCACGTTCACCCTCAGGGCAGTGCCCACAGTGGAGCACAGGCCAGTGTCATACTACTGTGCTGGGCTGTGCTGCCCTCAGAGGCAGGAGCCTAAGACATGTCTGGCCCAAGGACACTCAGCAAAGGCTCCCTGAACAAACACCAATAAAACATCCCACTCCTCACATGTGAGGTCTGCTTCAGTTGATGTAACACACATGTAATACACATGTAATACACATGTAACCACTGAGTCTTTTCCATAGGGAGGACAGCCTTTTTACAATCTCTAGTTCCCTCAGGACACAATGGAGACAGCTGGCATCCATTAGTGACAAGTCACAAAACAAACTAACAGTATGAGACCAGGACCAAATCAGTCATTCAACAAACACCTCCACTAAGGGGGCCCATCCCTGTGCCAGGCACCGAGTCACACAGTGGGGCCAGGCGACGCAGGTGAGGCCTCTGCAAGAAAAGCCTGGAGGCTTGCAGAAAGGACAGGCATCAGGCAGGTAAACCCTGAGAAGTGGGCCCTGGGCTGCAGCAGGATGAGGGCAGGAAAGAGGTAGGGGGGTCCTGGCCAGTCTGGCTCAGTGGATAGAGCGTTGGCCTGTGGACTGAAGGGTCCCAGGTTCGATTCCAGTCAAGGGCACGTGCCCGGGTTGTGGGCTCAATCCCCAGTAGGGGGCGTGTAGGAGACAGCCGATCCATGATTCTCTCTCATCATTAATGTTTCTCTCTCTCTCTCCCTCTCCCTTCTTCTCTGAAATCAATAAAAATATATTAAAAAAAAAAAAAGAGGCAGTGGGGATGTATGAAGTGGTGAGGGTAGGGAGAAGGCTGGGGGAGAGACAGGTAACCACAGTGGCCACAGAGAACAGCCTGTGAAAGACCAGAGGCGAGAGAGAGCAGGGAGTCTAGGAACTGATGCGGCGGAACAGCTGGAGAGGGAAGCAGACAGGACGGAGCAGGGAGGCAGCCCATGAGGCATGGCACAGAGTGTGGATGTCACTCAAGGCGGCGGCAGCCACCCAGGGGCCTGCAGTCACTGTCTGCCTGGCAGGGCCTCCCTCGTGCAGCAGCACAGCCGAACGTCAGAGCCAGGCGCCCTGCACTGAGACCCATCACACATGAGCCGGACGACCTCTCCCCGCGACCTATCACCTCCCAGCTCACACCACCTGAACTATCGCATGTTCACTCTCTTCCTGTGACTTCATCCTGGGAGCAGCATCTGTCCCTATTCCCTGTGGATCCTACCAGCCAGCACAGCCCAGCCCACGAGAAGACGCTCAGTGTAAGTGGCCCCGTGGGCGCAGCAGCCACTGCCCCATATGCCATGAGCACAGCCCAGTTCAGAAACACCTGCGGGGGGGAAAGGGCTGAAACCACCATCGGGACACCTACCACACAGTCGAGGGACTGAAACGGAGCACCTCACCTTGATTTTCTGCTCCTGCTCTGCCCTGGCTTCTTGGCCAGCCTGGAGTTCCTGAATCTTCTGATTAGCTTCCTGCCATTTTCTATGAAGAGAAAAGTGGATCACAGGCAGAATGCAGTATGTGATGAGGCCAACAATCCCCTCATCCTAAAGCTCTCTAGTGCAGACACACGTGCACACACTCACACATATGCATGCACATATACGCATATGCACATGCACTCACACACATGCACACACATGTGTGTACACACATACTGCCCACACTCCCCTCAGGGACAGCCCGAGTCTGGATGCTAACCCCTGCCAGTGCCTCGGGGGCCCGTCTCCTCAGGACAGGCTGGGCGGGGAGCCCAGACCACCAGCCAGACCCCTCGGCTGCAGCACCCCGTTCTCCAGCCCCACATCTGCTCACACTGCAGCGTTGGCTGCTGGCCCCGGCACAGCCACAGCAGAGACCCCCTCCTGACGGATCATGACTCCGCCAAGTGGCCAGAGCTCTCCCTAGGCAACATCTGCGAAGACAAGGCCAAATTCTTCAGGAGTCTTCAGGCCTCTGACCTCAACTCCGCGAGTGAGTTTTCCCTCTCCATGCCTTTGCTCAGAATGCGGTCCTCTGGAATGTCCTTTTCCACTCGCCTCCCACCGCCCGCAGATGTCCACCGTGGCCTTTAAAACTGAGCTCCAGCCTGGCTGGTGTGGCTCAGTGGTTGAGCATCGACCTATGAACCCGGAGGTCAGGGCTCAATCCCAGGTCAGGGCACATGCCCGGGGTGTGGGCTTGACCCCCAGTAGAAGGTGTGCAGGAGACAGCCAATCAATGATTCTCTCTCATTATTGATGTTTCTACCCCCCTCTCTCCCTTCCTCTCTGAAATCAATAAAAATATATTAAGAAAAAAAAAAAAGCTCCAATGCAATGTCTTCTCCAAAGCTCCCCCCCAACTGCTCCCTCCTGGTTCTCAGGACGTTTAAAATGACACTCTGTTCTGACACCATACATATCCTGGCCTCAGAGGCCTCAGGTCTATCACCAAGAGCCTAGGGGTGGGGAGCACCGGAAGGGCACCTGTGGAGCCTCAGGGCTCTGGGACACACAACATTCATGGAGGCCGCTGCGCACCCGCGGGGGGGGGGGGGGGGGGGGGCAGGACAAGCCTGTGTCTGCCACACAGTTAACGGGATACAGCTCAGCCCATGCCCACAGGTGCGCAGGCTCCACACTCACCTGAGCTGCAGATCCAGCTGCTCCTGCAGCTCCTGCTTCTCAGACTCCAGGCCCTTCACCTGCACCTCCTGGTTCATGACACTCCACTGCAGCTCCGAGATCCTGCCCTTTAACTCGCTGATGGTCTGAAAGCAGAGCAGAACCCACAGCACCCACTGAGGCCACCGGCCCACGGACGCATGGGAGCCTCCAGAGAAGAGGACAAAGGCCTCACGGGAGCCTGGCCCTCCATCCCACTCCCGAGGCAGGGACAGACCATCTGCCCCTTCAGCGGCCAGGACCAGATGCCCCAAGCACCAGCCAAGCCAACCTGGAGTCTCCCATGAGCCCACAGGAGAGGCTGGGTCACGTGACAGCAGGCTCAGGAGCAAGAACTGCTGCTGGCCAAGACGGGCTCCAGCCTCACACCCCCATGACAGCCCTTCCCATGAAGCATCCACACACCCACATCCCATCACCTCAGACCCTCCCCAGTCCCTGGCGTGCTCCGCACAGCCTCTCTGCACACCTGCTCCCGCCTCCCAGCCTGGAGTTCCTTCCCTAACCCACCGAGTCACCTCCCACAGTGCTGAAGATGCCACTGGAAGCCACAGCCAGGCGCCCCAAGAAGCCGGACAAGGGGGGCTGAGGCTGTCCTCAGAATGACACCACAAACAGCACACAGAATGGGGGAGCCGGCAGAATGCCGTGGCGACTGGAGCACTCAGGCCAGCAGTGCCAGCCACAGCAGCCCCTGGGAGCCAGACGTCAATCCAAGGGACCCTATAAGCAGGGCAAGAAAGGGACTGACAGCTCAGCACGGAGGGTGACACCTGGCAGACCCTGGGGCACCCTGCAGACAAGGAGGCCACCGCACTCATTCCCCGGGCACCCGGGACCACTTAAAGGGTCAGCAGCACCACCCCACGTCCTTCCAGGAGGCTGACGGGGCGGCCCAGGCCAGCGGCCCCGTCCACTGATCTCCATGGTTTGCTCTTAGCAACTACCAATCTGGGAACCACACAGAATGAAGACACTAAAATACTAAACAAGGAGCACATCCTCTGAGAAGCCTTCCTGCACTCCATGAACAGGCGTGGCCTGGCACTGTGGGCACCAGGGTCAGGAGGTGCTGTGGCGAGCCGGGTGGGTGCTGTGGGTGAGCCAGGCCCTCAGGAGCTGCCTGGAGAGTGGCGAGCACAGGACCCAGGGCACCGAGACGAGAGAAGGCAGTGGGGTGGTGCGGTTGTGACGGGGAAGGCTCCTCAGAGGTGAAGAGTAAGAGAAGTGACCTGTGTGGTCCTGCGTCCAACTGGCCACGCCCTTTCCCACGCTGGGCCCCCTGTGGCACCCACTTCGCACCTTCTGTGGTAGGGTCTGCCCCTCTTGCCCTACCCTGAAGAGTGTTCAGGACTTGTCTCCCCGGAGACCCCCACAGCTGCCTCCAGACCCAGCAGGAGGGGGAGGGAGAGCACAGGTAACTACAGCAAGGGCGTGAGGAGATCCTTCCTGAGGCAGAGCCCCTCCCTCTCCTGCCAACATCCGTGTCAGAAGACACATGTACAAACACCCTAACATGTTCTCCAGTGTCACCAGGGCAAGAATAGCCCGGGCCTGCTTCCCAAGCTGCCACATGCTCCATGCCACCTCCCTGCCTCCCTCCCCTCCCCCCCCGCGTTTCCCTCTCCCTCCTCACAGCCTGTGATCCTGAGCAGCACAGCAAAGGGACCGGAACGGTCAGAAGAGTCCAATTTCCACCAGCATCAACGTTTGGGCTGTTTCTAAAATGGAGACAGCCTTCACTTGATAGAGACGAAAGGACGCTACAGTTCATTGACGCTCTGGTTTCAGAGGTGCTCTCAGATGTCAACAGATACACATGCTGACACACACACGCACACACACACTAACACACACATGCTGACACGCACGCACGCGCACACACTAACACACACATGCTGACACACACGCACACGCACGCACACGCACGCACACGCACACATATGCTGACACACACACACACACTGACAATCAAAGAAATGCAAATCCAGAGGCAACTACCTACACCTTCTGGGGTGAAAGGAAACATCCACAAGAATTTCCAGAAAACCGCACCCCCATACCAGGTGAGACCCAGCGGAACTAGAACCCCCACCCGCTGTCAGCGCAGGGCCCACGCAACTGGGCCCTCTAACCCTCTGCGAGGAATGACTCCAATGAAATAGTCAAGGGCAGCAAACAGTGGCAGCACGAAGCTCTCTGCTGCACACGGTCGTGGACAGGGCGTGTGTATGAAAAACCAAAGCTCTGAGAACAAGAAACGGTTCCCCAACCATTAACAACCGTGATTACAGAGACTAAAAGGTATTCAACCGAGTCTCTGAAAACCACAGAAGGGAAAATCGGTAGCTTTGCCATGACGACAATGGAACTAAAAGCACGAAACGCGCGCCCGCACCTCGCCGGCCTCGGCCAGGCCGTCCTCCTTCTCCCGCAGCCGCTTGTTGGCGGCGTCCAGGCTCTGCTTGCACTGCCGGCTGTGCTCCAGCTGCTCCTTCATCTTCTCCTCCGCCTCCGCCTCGCGGTCCTGGAGCTGCCGAATCCGGGTCAGGAGCTCCTGGTTGCGGTCCACCTCACGCTGCCAGAGGGAGGACCTGGTCAGCACGGTCAGGGCAGGGCGGCCCCACCCGGCCTCCCTCAGGCCAGGCCCCCGGCTCAGAGAAGACCCAGCAGGAGCCTGGAAAAAGCTTCGTCAGGGCTCTGGCCCAGGGACCCCCGAGCTCTCAGATGTATCACCCAGTGTCAGGGTCCAGGAGACCATCTGCGGGGGGGGGGGGGGGGTGTGAGGGTGAAACCCACGCTCAGACTGGACCTGGGAAAGAAGCCCCCGGCTCTGGCAGCCCCAGCAGCTTTCACGGACTGCACACAGGCGACCGTTACAACAGCTGGCATGCGCCCGGGCGGGACAGGTGGCCTGCAGGCAGGAGCAGCTGGCCCAGGCCTCCTCTACCACCAGGGCACCTTATCTCCCGCCCACCTGCAGAGCCACCCTGTACTCAGCCCTCAGGGCAGCATGGCGTGTGCTGGTGAGGAGGGCGTGGAACTCAGACCCCTCCCCCTGATGATCCCTGTGCTCATAAAGGCTGACCCGGCCACGGAGGTGGTTCCTTTCAGCCTAAGAGGCCGTGGGACCAGAAAGTGGGACCAGAGTGCTGGGGCCAAGCCTGGTTCCATGGAGCCAGACCCTGTGGCCTCGGACCTCTGGCCAGAAAGCTGAGCTGCAGAAGCTCCTCCAAAGACCGCCAGGCACTCCAGGGCTGCCTTATGAGGAGGCCCTGCATCACGGGCACCGTCCACACACGCGCAGCACAAGGTGCTCCGGCTGCACCCACAGGCAGGTGCAGCATCGCCACTCGGCAGCCACTCCTGGCGCACACGGGCAGGTCCCCAGACACCAGCATCTCACCATCTAGTAGCTATTTCCAGGGGGGAGGGCTGAGATTCCCACCCACCTGTCCCGCCCCCTCCCCCCACTGCCAATGACAGTCCTGAAAAACCACTGCAGATGCCCAAGACTCAAAGGAGCAATTGAAAGCCCCTGACTCAGGGGCTCGGGGTCACCTGCGGCGGGAAGGAAAGGCCTCGGGGGCCGTGTTCAGTGCGGCCCAGGACTAAGCTCAGGCGGCCCTGCCCTTGGATTTCCCCGAGAAAGGCGTCTGGTGACCCTGCAGCCACCCCTCACTTGGCAAAGGGCCACCGAACACCTTTAAGGTGCCACAGCCGGTTCTGGACACTGGGGGTCCAGGGCAGTCAGGACAGGCCCTGTCCTCACGGGACTCAGGGCCCAGAGAAACTCCAGCAGCCCACATCCCAGTTCGCTGAGAGCCAGGCAGTGCCACCACGCCCGCAGTGCCCACAGTCCATGCCCTGTGCCACCTCCCTACCCGTAAGGGCACTCCAATACTGTAAGAGTCCCACAGCCTCTCCCTCCGGCTTCCCACCGGTTCCCCAGGATGGTCCTCCTAGGACAACCCACAACATCACGTCCCACCCACAGAGAAACACCACCCGGAGCAGCACCTGGGCCAATGCCAAGGCTGAGGCTGAGGTGCCCCAGCCACAGGCCACACCTCTGGGCTACTGAGCCACGCAGCACACCAGAGCCAGGACCTGTCCACCGGGTCAAACATGCCCAGTCAAAGCACACCCTCACAGACCCCAGCCGTTTAGAGGGACAAGGAAGGCGCATGTGCCCTGTGTGCAAGCACCGGATAGACATCCACCCTCCAGAGGCCCAGAGCCAGATGTGCTGCCTGGATCTTCTCGGCGTCTCCGCTCCTCACAGCGCTTCCCAAAGCCCTGCCAAGAGCTGTGATCCCAGCCGAGGAAGCGCTGGGTAAGGGAGTGTGCTTTCCCAGCCTGCCATGGGTGAGCCAGGCAACCGGCAACAGCCCCGAGACTGGGGCTCCCTGCTCTGAGGTCCTATAACCATTTAAGCAAGACCCACCCCTACGCAACCTGGCGACTTTCTGAGCCTCTGACCCCACACCACCTGGTATTTCTGCCGGATGCTCACCCCAGTCCTTCCAGAGGGAGGGGAGCCAGGAGGTCCACGGGGAGGACTGCCTGCAGCACCGGCACCTGCACAGCCTCCGCGAGGAGGGAGCACAGCTACCAGGGCCTCAGAAGGCAGAGCACCGGGGCTCCCGGCCCGTGTGGCTCTCGTGTCTCACGGTCTCAGGAGCTGGCCACCTGCACTCACCTCATAGCTCCGGGCGCTGGTGCTGGCCGCTCGCTCCAGCTCCACGCGAGCTCTCTTGTGACTCAGCTGCATCTGCATCTTCTCGCGCTCCACCTGGATGATGTGGGACTTGGCCCGGATCTGCTCCGCCCGCTCTTCCAGCTGGCCGGGCCATGCAAAGGAAGGAGAGTCCTCAGGAGCCGCCGCGGCAAACAGGCGAGTGGCTCATTCAACACTCGCTCCTGGGGCACCGGCTCCCAACACGGCCCACACCCGGCCCCGGGAAGAAGGAAGAAGCTGGCTCCCGGGTTGGGCGGCGGGCAATGATGACAGAGGTGAAGAGGAGGGTATGTTCAAGATGACAGTGTGTGGGCTCGTTTTAAAAAAGAGGGCAGCCCGGCCGGTGTGGCTCAGTGGCTGAGCATCGGCCTATGGACTAGGAGGTCACTGTTCGATTCCCCGTCAGGGCATATGCCCGGGTTGCAGGCTCGCTCCAGGAGGCAGCCAATCAATGATTCTCTCTCATCACTGATGTTTCCATTTCTCTCTCCTTCTCCCTACCTCTCTGAAATCAATAAAAATATATTTTTTTAAAATGGTTTTTTTAAAAAAGAGGGTATATTAAGAAAAGGGTCTCGCCCTAACCGGTTTGGCTCAGTGGATAGAGCGTCGGCCTGTGGACTCAAGGGTCCCAGGTTCGATTCTGGTCAAGGGCAGAGCACTGCACAATGGCCTGCAGTCCAGCACACAGCACCCCTGGACACTCAACAGCCATGCCGAGTCTTGGGTGCACCCCAGAAACGCCAAATCAGAATCGTCCTCTCACACGCACTCTCAGGGGCTCACATGCACATGAGAATTTGAGAAGCTCTGGGCTAGAGCAAGTGGTTCTTATTTCAGCCAGGGACACTTGACAAGGTCCAGAGGCATTGCCGACTGTCTCAGAGGAGGTGGTAATGTGTGTGCTCCTGGCACCTAGTGCGCAGAGGCCAGAGATGATTATCAACAGGAAAGTCACTGCACAGGACAGTCCAGCAAAACAAAAACTATCCAGCCCAAATTGTCAGAGAGCCACGGTGGGAAATCCGGCCAGAGAAAGGGAATTCCCGCCCCCTCACCCTCCGCATTGGTGGGGGCCCAAGTCCACACTTCCTTCCCCCTCTGCTGTTTCTCTCACTGCACTGCCCACCTGCTGGCAAATGGAGGTTCCTAACTCTACCCTCCATCAAACACGCTGGCCTCCCCAGCCTCACTCTGTCTGCAGGTGGCCCAGCACACAGGGACCAGGAGTCCCAGGGACACGGGCCCATGGGCCTCATCTTCCTGGAATGTTGACTGCATTTGAAGGAAGTAACTGAAACATTATTTTTTTTGAGGATGGGAGAGGGAAACGGAAACATCGATGATGACAGTCATGGGTTGGCTGCCTCCTGTACGCCCCCCACTGGGGATGGAGCCAGCAATCCCGGCAAGTGCCCTGATGGCGAATGAACTGTGACCTCCCAGTTCTAGGTCAATGCTCAACCACTGAACCACACTGGCCAGCTGGAACATTTTTATAACATTTTACACAAACACTGATATGTAGCAGAGCAAACTGTGAACACTTTCAATTGGAAACAGGAAACTTATTCAAAGGAAGGAGGAGGGAGGAGGGGCCTGGTGGGCAGGAAATACAGACCTACAGCTGGGGAGGTGGCTGGGAGAGAGGAGCACTGAGGGAAGCCCTGCGACGGGCCAGGGTACCAGGTAGGTGCTGCCGCATCTCTAACCAGCTCACTCTGGCTGTCACTCACTCACTGACCCTCCCTGCGCTAACTGAGTGGGAACTGGGGGCCTCCAAGATTCTAGATTTATGGTCCTGACAGGCCAAACATTCCCAGTCATGTGCATCAATAAAATTACTACTTTTTTCAACCAGTGGGCAAGGATCACAGTATAACCTATTGCCACTGTTATTTCAGTAAAAAGTGTTTAAACACAAGAAAACTAATCTCAAAATAAATAAGAGTCATTGCCAAAAAATGGGAGTGAGCAACTCAGTCCACTACTAACAATAGGAAGTAATTCAATTCCTCAGCAAATGAATGCACCTGAGCCTCCTGGGCTCCCAGGACACTATCACCCCACAGCCCCAGCAGCACCCACGGCTGACACAGAGACCGTCGCTGAACAGCCCCAGCAACGCGAGGGCCCACGGGAGAGGAGGGACACAGCAGCCGGTGGGAGCGGCGGGCCCGGGCAAGCCTGTGCGGCCCCTGTGGTTCTGCACCCCCTGGGACGGACCCCCAAGTCCTTAGAAGCTGAGGTCCTTCAGGAGGCCGGACCCCTTCACAACTGTCTACAGGGAGCAATGCCAAGAACTTGGAACAGAGCAAAGTAGCACTATAATCAGAGTAAAACTGTCAAAATCACCCCGTAGCAGTCGGGAGCCAAGATCTGCAAACGCTCCCGCAGCCTGAGGCCATCCCCTCCCCAAGCTTCACTCACTCCCCTGCTGTCCCGCCAGGCCAGCCACGGGCCTGTCACCGCACGGCCGCCCTCCCAGGCGTCCACCTTCGAGGGAGCCAGGCCGTGTGGGCTTTCCGATCCCCGTCACTAGGGCCTGTGAGCTCATTACCGTGAGCACACGCTGAGCACCAGGCCCGCCCTGCACTGCTGACACGTCAGGCTGTTAACCAGGACGGGTCAGGGCCACACCCTGCTTCCCTCCCGCTTTCTCCCCCAAACTCCGAACGCCCACGATAGAGACCCGGGAGACCGCCAGCTGGCCTCTAGGCTGAGGAGACGCTGACCTGCCGCAGCTACAGTAAGTGCCCACTTAACGTCAGCAGTGGCCATGGGTCCTACGACGTTCAGCAAAACGACGTGTAAGGAAACCAATTTCACCACAGGCAGCAGGCACACAAGAGCCACGTCCCTACGGCATCTCACCTGCCCGGAGCCGGTCCATCCTTGCTCTTTCAAGGGACCTGGCATATATGGCATACTGTTCTTAATATGTTTGCTCACCTTCTTGGCACTATGTGTTTTAACCAAGGTCACCTCTCCAAGAAAGGTTGTTTCCCCAGGTAGGGATTTTCCCCTGAAGTTAGGGAGGGAATAAAACCTCTTAAGTGCCAGGGGGGTAATTAATCACTCTAACTACGAACAATCATGCTTAAGCTACATAATCTTTACTCCCTGGAATGGAGATAAGAAATGCCCTAACCTTTGGAATAGAGATTGATAGGATTAGAATCCACTGGTATAAATACAGATGTAACAAGACAACAGGAGACAGAACTTACACAGAACTTCGATGAAGAACCTACAGACAGAACTTAGAGACAGAACTCAGAAGACAGAGACAGAACTTAGATGAAGATCCTAGAGACAGAACTTAGAGACACAGAACTTAGAGAGACAGAACTTAGAACACAGAACTTAGAAGACAGAGACAGAACTTAAGAGACAGAACTTAGAGACAGAACTTAGGAGACAGAACTTAGAAGACAGATGGCTGAAGAACCCGGCTACAGAACCTGATGACCGAACCTGGCTGGAGAACCTAAACTGAACCTAGCTGGAGAACCTAGCGAGAGAACATGGCTACAGAACCTGGCTGGAGAACCTGGAGAACCTGGCTGGAGAACCTAGCAAGAGAACATGGACACAGAACTTGGCTGGAGATTGTGGCTAGAGATCCTGGCAAGGCTGCTGATCAACTGAACGCTGTCTCCGTGTCATTCCTTCTTCGCCGACTCCGTCCACACCTTTGGGGACCCCTGGACCTGCTGGGGTTGGACCCCGGCACTCACCCACAGACACAGCCGCACGCGAGGCCGTGGCATGAGGATGACCCAGCCTCTCTAAGGGCCGTGTGTTCCGTCAGAGACCCCGGTCCTGCGCAGGGCACTCACCTGAGCGGCACCTACAGACAGGCGTCTCCGGGCGGAGAGCCGTTCCCCACGAGACTCACCTGCATGCTCTGCTGGTACTGCATCTGCAGGGAGCCTGGGGCCGAGGCCGAAGCATCCAGGCCCGCTCCTCCGTCCACGCGCTGAGAGATGAAGTTGTTCAAGGACCTCAGGGAGGACAGGACCGTGGTGTTTTCCCCCAGGTCCTCCATGGCCACGCTTCTCTGAGGAAGACAAGGGAGGGGTCACAGGAGCCTTCCCACGTAAATTCAGTCGCACGGCTGCCCGCCCCGGCTTGCCCTCTCAGAGGCCGTCAGGCAGGCCAGGGCCCACAGCCCCATTCTCCAGGATCACCTGGGAGCCCAACTGCTGATCTGCCAGAGAAGAAAGAGGCACAGAAAGCCGACATGCCCCCAAGCCGCGGAGCGTCAGAGACGACCTGTGCAGCAGCGGGACAGACAGCTGAAGGGTGGGGGGCGGGTGTAGCAGGCAGGTGGTAGGTACCTCCCACAGCCATACTCACAGAGAGCCCAGTTTCTGGGAATCACAAACAAAACACACAGTAATGCTGACTTGTTAACAATCTTATATAATAAACCGCTAATATGCAAATTGTCCCCTTGGGAGTTCAACCGATCGCTATGATGTGCGCTGACCACCAGGGGGCAGCATGGAACGAAGGAAGACCCCGGCTCGCAGCCAGCAGCCAGCAGCTGGCAGCCAGGGTAAGGAGAGGCCCCAGCTGGCCCTGATCGCCAGCCAGGCCCAGGGACCCTACCCATGCACGCATTTCGTACACCGGGCCTGGAGTCTATAATAATAAAAGCATAACATGCTCATTAGACCAGACATCCTTCCGGATGAAGCCAGGCTGCGAGGGAAGCCGGTGCCGGCACCCGGGGGAAGGCAGGCCTACTCCAGCACAAATTTCGTGCATCTGGCCTCTAGTGACTAATCAATTACTACTATTTTCAACCAAGTAAATACCAAAAAGAAAGGTATTTGACATTGACTGGGCACCCAGACTCCTCGAGCCTCAGTCTCCTCATCCGTAAACTGACATCATGAACCCTCCTTGCCAAGCCGTGGTGAGGATGACAGTGTCCACCAGTCGTCAAGCGGCAGAGGGACAACCGCTGCCCAACAGTCTGACTCGCATGCTGCTCGGAATGGCCCCGAGGCCTCGCAGGAAGGGGTTATGGAGACTGCGCCGGAGCCTGCCTGGCCTGCAGGTCCGCTGCCACACGAGCCCGGCAGCCGCCAAGCACCCGCATCCCCAACCTCGGCTTCTTCTGGCCTCACACCAGCCGGGGCCCCCGGCCCAGCGAGCGAGGGAGTGGAGGGGCAGTTCCCAGCAGAAGCGTCACTTCCACAGGCGAGAAGTGTCTCCCCTTAGAAAAGCTGGCTCGCAGGCTTCCCCGCCCACCACCCCATCCCACCCCCAAAACAAACAAACAAGCCATCAAGTGAGGAATCTTACTTGGACCTGGGCCTCCAGCAGGCAGAGCCCTGTCTTCCCAGGCCGCCATTCCCAACCCCACAGGCCTGTCCTCTCCGCCTCTCCCCTCTTGCCAGACTACACGTGGAAAACGGACCCCGCTCGCCCTGCCCTGAGCCTCACAGATGCAGGCCGGCGGGCGTGTGGGAGGCAGCAGGGCTAACGGCTGAGACCAGGCCGTTGCCTCCATCCGCGATGGGAAATTTAGCCCCTACCTCCTCTCCAGATGCCGTCCTGTAAGGACTGAAGCGTGATGCTCTAGGTCGGATGAAAAGAACACACCCGCTTTCACTGCCTGGAACCAGGCCGCTCCGCACGCCCCGTCCTCTTCGTCCAACCCGACCGCCGGACGGACCCTGCGGTCCAGCGGCCTGAGCTGGGCGGCCCCTCTGGTCCTGGGCAGAAGCTACGCGACTGCAGGACGCCTCGCCCGCCCGCCCACCACGGGCTCTGCTGCTGCTGTGAACGCACCCAGGTATGGACGCGGCTCCCGCAGGTGCCCTGGGCCCGCCCTGCCCGGGCTCCACCGAGAGGGCCCCCTCCTACCCCCGCTCCCGGCGCGGCCCTCGGCCCTCGGCCCCGGCCTGTCCAGCTGTTCCTTCTCCCAGGAGACGCCCTGGGGGACCCGCTGGGGGCGCCGAGGGCAGCGGGGGCTGGACTGGCCCCGGCTCAGATGGACAGCAGGACCGGAGGCGGTGGCAGGCAGACCTGGCTGCAGGGGAGCCGGGGGCACAGAGGGGAAGCAGGTACGAGGAGACGGGGAGCCGAATGAAGGAGCGGGGACGGAGGAGGGGAGCAGGGAGGGAAGGACAGAGCCAGGAGCGGGGCCGAGCCCGCGGGCCGGAGAAGGACGGAGGGGGCGGCGCCCAGCCTCGGCCTCAGCGGGCAGCCCCGCCCCGACCCCGACCCTGGGCCGCCCGGCTGCACAAACCCCGCCCCGGGCCCCCGGCCCCGGCCCCGGCCCAGCCCGGCCGGGCCCCCCACCTCACCTCGCCAGCCCGGTCCGCTCCTGCCGCTGTCGCCGCTCAGATCTCCCTCCTCGGCGCCTGCGCTCTCGCGAGATCTGCGGCTGAGCTCTCGCGAGATCCGGCGGGGCCGGCCGGAAGCTGCCGGGCTGCGCGGAGGCTGGTCCTGGGGCTCCGCGCGAGCTCCTGCTCCCGCTCCCCGCGGAGCCGTCAGGGCGCCCCCGCCCCACGCAAGACGGGCTTCGGCCGGGCGCCGCCTCGCACCGTGTTGTGTGGCATCGCCCGCCCCGCAGGGCCGGACCTGTGCGCGCTCCGCTGCTCCGACCCCGGCCGCCCCGGTACTTCCCTGACCCCCCGCGATCCCCCTCTCCCCGGGGCCCGGGGGGAGGAGGGTGCCAGGCCGCTCCACCGTCCTCCCGGCGCCGTCCTCCAGGCCTCAGCCAACGCCCCGCGTGACCGCAACCGGGTCTGTCGGGGAGCGTGGTTCCTCCCCCGGCGCGGGTGTGGACTGAGTGCCCTTCTTCCAGAGGGTGAGACACGGAGCCCCAAAATGAACGGACCGGACGGGGAGCGCGTGATGGAAGCAGCACGAGGGCTCCCGGACTTAACCTGCGACGCCAGCAATGGCATGAGAACCGGAATTCCCCTGCAGCCCGCTCCAGGCAGCTGGACTCAGCCACGGACCCGGGAGCCCTGGGCCCCACTCATCACTGCTGCCGTCAGTAACTGCTGGGGGGCGAGCACACCCCCAGGAAGTGGCTTTGAAGAAACCAGGAACCAGTTTTGAAAAGCAAACTTAAGCCCTGGCTGGTGTGGCTCAATGGATACAGCATCAGCCTGCGGACTGAAGGGTCCCAGGTTCGATTCCGGTCAAGGGCACATGCCCGGGGTGTGGGCTCCATCCCCAGTGGGGGGCGTGCAGATTCTCATCATTGATGTTTCTATCTCTCCCTCTCCTTCCTCTGACATCAATAAAAAAATATTTTTAAAACAAAAAGCAAACTTAAAAGCATGGAAATCCCTCAGGCAATTCAACCTACCTGTTTATAAAGCGGCATCAATGCCCTGGAAGGAAAAGGGAAATCACACGCATGCTGCCTGCTTTGGCAATGACCTTTACTGTCCAGGGGGCCCGGAGTATTACAGCCCTGTCTTTCCAGCAACACCCAAAGCACACCCGCCCATGCACAGTTCACACCAGTGTCTCCCCTAACTGCCTGGGGACATCGCTGCTTGAGGGGCGGCTGCATCTCCGGATCATTCACCAGAAGGAATTTAGTCCCCAGACGGGAATTTCAGATTTTCCTACATGACGCTGTAGAGCCAAAATCTCAGCTGGAAACCTGTGCTGTCCGGAGCAGAGGAGGAACCTGCTCTCTGTGGCCACTGCAGCCTGTAAGACGAGGGCGGGGCAGGCGCCTCAGCCGGTGTTTATCCTTCCCTCCCCAGCCTGTCGGCTCGTCCTTTCATCTTTGTCCCTCTCTCAGGATAACTTCCTCTTCACAAATCACGTGACAGACCGTTTTTTATCATGGCCACTGAATACAGTTCTGTCCTCTTCGGTTTAGAAAGATCCCCACTTGTCCTGCCCGCTGCCTCCTGGTCAAGCCGGGGCCGCCCAGCCCCGCACAGTGCAGCGCCGTGTGCAGTGACCAGGACCGGCAAGGGCGGGCGGGAGCTCAGGCCCCCCCAGGCCCCTGGGCTCTGCAGTACTGTGTGGCCAAGAGGTACACCTCTGAGGACTCCTTCCTGCTGGCCTCAGGCTTCAGGGTCCTCACGCTCCGGAATTCCTCCGTCAGTCTCTTCTGTAACCGGTGGCTCTGACTTCCAGCCCAGGTTTTACAGAGAAATGTGCCCCCAGGACACAGCAGGTCTGGAGCCATGTCCAGAAGCGACCAGCACAGGCCAATGAGCCTGTCGTGGTCCAGGCCCCGGATGCCTGTGGCGTTGGGGGCCATGTCACTCAGAACCACATCTGCTCTCCCGCCAGGAAGCAGCTCTTGGACTCTCTGCAGGGTCCGTGGGTCCGTCACGTCGGCGGGGCACACGAAAGTCGCTCCTCCCAGGGGGGCGATGTGAAGAAGGTCGACCCCGAGCACAAAGCCCACGGGACTGCTGGGATCTAAGGAAGAAACTGGGAATTAGTTACTTACACCGATTCTTCCCACAAAAGCACATGCCGCAAAGTCGTGAAATGGGACCAAGGAAAAGAGCTAATGTGCAGACACGCGTAAACAGCCGTCTCCCCCTCTCCACATCCTGCACATGCACACGTGGGGGAGTGCGGGTGCTTCCCGCCACATCTGAGAAAACCGGCCCAGAGAGGCCAGTGCTGTCCGAGTGGAAGGCAGACCTGGGGCCATACCCCGGGCGCGTCTCCAGCTCTGATGTCATTTCGTTTCATCCCAGAGACTGCTCACCTGGTGAGCGAAGATAGAAACTGTTACACTAGCGTGTAAAGTGCCCCTGGGTTAAACCAATAAGTCTGTCTGTAGCTTCAGCCAAATTCTTTCCATTAAAAAGAAGCTGAGATATGGGGGAAAGGGCAGATGTAGGGTAAGGGCCAAAAGTGGTCCCTGCCCACATCCGACTTCCTGCAGCGGCTGGCTGGCTCGGTGCTTCCCCCGAGCGTCGCCTTACCCCAGCAGGAGTGTCCACCGAGGCAAATTGCTTTGGGTGCAGTTGGGCAACTTCCGGGAGGAAGAGAAAGCAAGCTGCTCGCCCACGGACCCTGCAGAGTCCAAGAGCTGCTTCCACTTCTCCCCACGTCCACCGGGGCCTCCTGCTCCTCCACACCACCCGTCGGGGGCAGGAACCACTGCAGTGGCGCCAGGGACGTTTCTGACCCCAGTTCAGTCACTCGGTCAACAGCATGGGAACTAAAGACAATGTTTTTATGCCAATTCGCAAGCCCCACGGCGCCCCACCCAGCCACGTGGCGGGGCTGCTGAATGAACCAGGCAGGCCCAATGCTCTGCCTTCTGCGGGTCACTCCACTCCTCTACCTCAGTTTTCTCGTGAGGAAAGTGGGCACAAATGCCCCCACTCTAAGGAAGCTGGGAGAGATGTTTGTGACCTGTCACATAACGCCAGCGCAAGCAGGACCCTCAGACTCTACGGCTGGGAGTGCAGACGGCAAGAAGGCTCACTGCAGAGCAAAGACCTGATGCTAAGATGCGGGGACAGTCCCCAGGACCTGTTCAAAAGGATGATGTTGTTTTCTAAGTTGTATGGGTGTTGGTTTACCTGTTTATTAATCAGGGGAACCTTTTTCATATTTAAAAAAAAACACCTTTGACAGCCCAGGCTGGTGTGGCTCAGTTGGTTAGAGCGCCATCCCATACCTGGAAAGGCTGCAGGTTCGATTCCCAGTCAGGGTTCATACCTATGTTGTGGGTTCGAACCCCGGTTGGGGTAAGTGCAGAAAAAGGCAGCCAATCGATATTCTTTCTCATATCCATGTCTCTCACCCCGCCCCCGTCCCGCCTCCAATCTCCTCTCTCTAAAGCCAATAAGCATAACCTTGGGTGAGGATAAAACCAAAAACAAAACAAAAAACCCTTTGACAAAACCCGAAAATATGAAAGATAAAACCCTCGGGTTGAGCCTGAGTTGAGAGTCCGGAGCCCCAGCTGTGCGAGCGGAGCAGCCCCAGCGGGACCTCGGGGAGCCCAAGGGCTCCCGCACCAGGACCGGAACCGGGTGCGGTCAGAGACAGCACTGCCATCCAGCGGAAAAGGCCGGTAAGGCTCTTCGGCAGCAAGAGGGCTGCGGTGGAAGCGCATTCCGAAAAGCACGTGGGTACAGTGTTGCGTGTGCAAAAAAAGAACTCTGAAGGGACGCACACCACACACACGAGCGGGGCGATCCGAGGCGATTCCAATCATCACCACACCTTTCATTCTGAACATGTCGGTGTTCTGCCTTTACCATTATTACTACCAAACAACCACCTTCAGAAAGCGCCCCACCGCTGTCCTCGGGCCTGTGGCTCACGCTGGCCTACAAGCTGCCGGGACCCACCTGTGCCTGCAGCGTTGACTCTCTGCACCGCCACCTGGCTCCACGCCCCAGGGGCCGCCCCGCAGTCTAGCACCCGGAGGCCGGGCTGCAGGATCCGGTGCCGCGTGTCCACCTCCAGAAGCTTGAAGGCGCTCCGACACCGGTAACTCTCCACCTTCGCCGCCTTCACGAATGGGTCCTTCAGGTGCCGCGTCAGCCACAGGTGCTGGGCGCCCGTGCGGGCCTTGCAGTGCCTCACCGCCGTGTGGAGCCCGTGGCGCTGCAGGGACGCACACGCCAGCCTGCAGCACCTGGCGAGGGACAGGGGCAGCCGTTGGCCTCCCGTATCCACCAGTCCAAGCTTGGTGGGCCCGGGGCAAGCCGTGCCGTTTTAGACAGGCAGCACCGGGGCCCACGAGGGGAGGCAACGTGACAAAGCCAGTCAGAAAGCAGGTTCAGGTGCTGACCTGTGACCCCCCACAATTTATGCTGAAGTCCCAACCCCTAGCACCTCAAAATGGACTGGTCTTTAAAGAGGTAATTAAGCTAAAATGAGGTCAGAGGGGTGGGCCCGAATCCCATAGGACTGGTGTCCGTATGAGTTAGGACACCCAGGCAGACGGACAACCACGTGGGAACTCAGGAAGGAGCCGGCCGCCCACACGGAGACCGGCTCAGAAGAAACCAGCCAGCTGACACCTTGATTCTGGATGCTCCTCGGCCAGCACATCAGAATGAATTTCGGTTGTTAAAGCCGCCCGCTCTGCGGGCCTCGCTAAGCAGCCTGAGCACTGACACAGCAGGCAGCTCCCTGTGGTCAAGTGTTCTTCGCCCTGGCGGGGAGCTCAGTTGTTAGGACATCGTCCTGATGTGCCCAAGTTGCGGGTTCGATCCCCAGTCATGGCACATACAAGAACCAACCAATGAATCCATAAATAGGTGGAACCAATGAATGCATAAATAGGTGGAGTCAATGTCTCTCTCTCTCTCTCTCTCTCTCTCGCAAATCAATCAATCAATAAGTGTTTTCCTCTCCTGAAGTTTTCTCCGTAAGGAAAACTCAGACATCAGTGACAGCACCTTCTTTGTATCAACCAGATCCTCCCAGTCCTGGTTAGTGGCACTGACACAGCGAAAGGAGCGTTCTTTCCCGCCTGGTACAGCTGTTCGCTAGATGGTGAGACGGGGAGACAGCCCCAGGACGCGCCTTGCCTGGCTACCTGGTTCCCGGTAAGATAGTTCGGTGGCCAGAGATCCTGACCTTCGTTTCTTTTTTTTTATTTTAATGTATTTTTATTGACTTCAGAGAGGGAGGGAGAAACATGAGAATCATCAATGAGCTGCCTCCTGCACGCCCCCTACTGGGGATCAAGCCTGTAACGGGGCCTGTGCCCTGACAGGGAATGCAAAGGTGACCTCCTGGTTCATAGGTCGATGCTCAACCAAGGAGCCACACCTGACCAGCACATTTCTTAACGGAACTGAATCACCTGGTGTGAACAGTTTAAGGGCAAGCTCCAAGCCTCTTTGGAAAAGTTAGGTTTTAACAGTTTAGCACCTGCCAAGAGTCTTCATTTAACCCTCAGACCTACAAATAGGTTCTGTACTTTTATTATGTTTTTATTACATTTTTCTGATGATGGGGAAAAAAGCTATCATTACACTTACACACACACACACACACACACACACACACACACACACCCGCTCCAGGCCAAAGCCTGTTCAACACCAAGGCATGTTCACACCATCTCAGGAATCACGGCCTTCAAGTGCCATAGCCTCAGGGGAGAGGGCAGATGGTCCTGGTGCCAGAACCAACCCCGAGGAGGGGGCGGGGGGGAGCTGGAGTTACACAAACAATCCCCCTGATCTGGGCAGCGGGCCTCTGACCTCCTCCGTCCACCGTCCACCTTCCCCGTCCACATCCACATCCACATCCCGGATTCGGCCAATCAGCCCTTCCTTTCTCGGCAGCCACAGCCTGGAGGCCTGGGTGCTCTTCACCAGCTTCACCTCCACCTGCGGGGCCCCCTCACCTGCCCCTCCTCTTCCTAAACCCCGGGACCGCTCTCTGCCCGCCCGTCGCTCCTCGGAGCCTCGCCGACGGTTTGCTTCGCGTCCGCAGCCCCCCGTCGCCGGGCGGACCGAGTCCGGGCCAGGACGGAGGCGGAGTCGGTGTCCGTCCGGACGAGGACACCCGGGCGGCCCCCGGCCACTCCCGCCTCCCGCGCATGCAGCAGGCGCCGCATAAGTGCCGCTGGGCTCAGACCGCACATGTCCTGCCGCCTGCCGCCCCCCACGGCACCTCGGGCGCCCGCCACCGCTCACCCCGCCATGGGCGCCGACCCGCTCCCGCCGCCGGAAGTGCTGGCTCCGCTTCCGCCCGAGGCCACGCCCCCGGAAGTAGCGCGCCGGCCTGAAAGCGCCCGGAACCCGGGGCGGTGAGCTGGGGAGCAGGGACCAGGTGAGCGAGGACCAGTGCGCCCGGGAGAGGGGGACGGACAGCCCTGGGGCAAACTGATCCTTATCTTGGTGCCAGTGGGCGAGCGGGCAGGACTGCCCTCCTGCTTTTTTTAAAATATATTTTTATTGGTTTCAGAGAGGAAGGAAGGGAGAGGGAGAGAGAAACATCAATGATGAGAGAGAATCATGGACCGGCTGCCCCCTGCACGCCCCACACTGGGGATGGAGCCCGCAACCCGGGCACGTGCCCTGACCGGATGGAACCGTGACCTCCTGGTTCACAGGTCGATGCTCAAACACTGAGCACTCCGGTTGGACTTGCCCTCCTTGTGTAGAGGAGCACGTGCTAAAGCGGGGCCTGGGCCAAGGGCGGGGCCTGGGCCAAGGGCGGGGCCTGGGCCAAGGGCGGGGCCTGGGCCAAGGGCGCGGCCTGGGCTAAGGGCGGGGCTTGCGCTATGGCGGGGTCTGAGTTAAGGGCGGGGTCTGAGTTAAGGGCGGGGCTTGCACTAAGGCGGGGCCTGGGCTAAGGGCGGGGTCTGAGTTAAGGGCGGGGCTTGCGCTATGGCGGGGCCTGGGCTAAGGGCGGGGTCTGAGTTAAGGGCGGGGCTTGCGCTATGGCGGGGCCTGGGCTAAGGGCGGGGTCTGAGTTAAGGGCGGGACCTGGGCTAAGGGCAGGGTCTGAGTTAAGGGCGGGGCTTGCGCTAGGGCGGGGCCTGGGCTAAGGGCGGGGCTTGCGCTAAGGCGGGGCCTGGGTTAAGGGCGGGGTCTGAGTTAAGGGCGGGGCTTGCGCTATGGCGGGACCTGGGCTAAGGGCGGGGTCTGAGTTAAGGGCGGGGCTTGCGCTAAGGCGGGGCCTGGGTTAAGGGCGGGGTCTGAGTTAAGGGCGGGGCTTGCGCTAGGGCGGGGCCTGGGCTAAGGGCGGGGCCTGGGCCAAGGGCGGGGCTTGCGCCAAGGGCGGGGCCTGGGCTAAGGGCGGGGCTTGCGCTAAGGCGGGGCCTGGGTTAAGGGCGGGGTCTGAGTTAAGGGCGGGGCTTGCGCTATGGCGGGACCTGGGCTAAGGGCGGGGTCTGAGTTAAGGGCGGGGCTTGCGCTAAGGCGGGGCCTGGGTTAAGGGCGGGGTCTGAGTTAAGGGCGGGGCTTGCGCTATGGCGGGACCTGGGTTAAGGGCGGGGCTTGCGCTAAGGCGGGGCCTGGGCTAAGGGCGGGGAAGGGAAGGTGTGTCCCTCCTGCTCCTGCTGCCTCAGGGTCTGAAGGCCAGGCCTCCTGCCAGCCCAGACCGTTTGCTATGAACAGTGCAGCGCTGGGAGGTCACCAGCAGGCTCCATCCCTTCCTTCCGGAGCACATTTCTGCCCCACCTGCCCCTGCCCCCGCAGCACACCTGCCCCTATCCACAGCCCCGCGCCCAAGTCAAGCCAACCCGCCCCGCCCTCCTCCTAGGACCCTCCGGGACCATGAGCGCCTCCAGGCTCTACACGTTGGTGCTGGTGCTGCAGCCTCAGCGAGTGCTCCTGGGCATGAAGAAGCGGGGCTTCGGGGCCGGCCGCTGGAATGGCTTCGGGGGCAAAGTTCACGAAGGAGAGACCATCGAGGACGGGGCCAAGAGGTGAAGGAGGCGTGGGCCTGACCGCAGGCCCAGCTTCGGCAGGGGATGCAGATTCCAGCTGTAGAGCCAGACCCCTGGTTTCACCCCTTTGAGCCTCAGTGTCTTCGTCTGCAAAATGGGAGTAACAACAGGCCCTGGCCAGAGTGGCTCAGTTGGTGGGGTGTCGTCCGTGCACGGCAAGGTTGCCAGTTCCATTCCCGGTCAGGGCACGTGCCCAGGTCGCAGGTTCTGTCCCCTGAGGGGTGGTACTGGAGGTACCAGTCGATGTTTCTCTCCCTCCCCTCTGCCTTCCTCTTTAATATCAATAAAAACATTTAATAAAAATGTTTAAAGATAACAGTACCTACCCCTTAGGATGGTTGTGAAGACTGGGGCTGCACGTAACTGAGTACCCGTTAGCTGCTTCGGGGGTGGGGTGGTTTTTGGGACTCAGTTGGGAAGCTGTTGTGCTGGGGGGCCGCTCTGGTAGGTGGGCTGATACCTCACCGAGGTGTTAATTATTCCCTGTCGCTGTCGGTCACCCCAGGACCTGTAGCTTTGCCGGGAGGGGATACTGGCGTTCCTCACACTGCCCTGAACCCGGGGAGGTTCACCAGTTAGTCAGAATGTTGACTCAGGAGGTGAAGGTTTCAAAGGCGAGATCTGAGATCCGCCAGCTGCTGCCGAGAGGAGAGGCGGTGGCCGCTGAGCTCCTGCGTCTGGTTTTCTTGCAGCATCTCAGCGGGTAAATTACAGCTGAAATAGCCTCCAGAGGTCAGGGTGACCCGCGGGATCAGGCCACTTAACCCAACGTGTCTGAGTCCTCAGTAGGGGCAGGGAAGTAACTGTCACGCTGCGAAGGCCGCCTGGAGATGAAGCTAAAGAAACTTTACCCACAAGGACAAGTGGCAGACATAACTAGAACGTCTTTATAGAAACAAACAAATACAGGGCCGTGGGGGAGGGGATCGCTAAACGGAGGCTCAGACTCCCACTTCCAGGCTGCAGCGGCACAGGTCCAGGCCCTGGCCTGCCGGGTGACGGGCCACCAAGCCATGGAGCCGCACTGCGCAGCTTGGGGGGGTGGTCAGCGGTGCAGTGTACCCACGCTCAGGGCTCAGGGCTCAGGCCAGGCCTTCGTGATGAGCAGGTGGAGACTATCCCTCTGTTAACGGCAGTGGAAAAACCAGTGGAAGTCCTTGAGGCCGAGCCGCCCTGCTGCGTGTATAGCGGGTACACAGGTCCTTGCAGGGTGTGGGGGGTGTTAGGCCCCTTCCAGGTGAGGGGTCCCAGGCTGCTTGCCAGAGTGTCTGCCATCAGGTGCAACTGGAAACACCTTAAAACGGGTGCCCGCCCTGGCGTGGCCGGGCCATCCTGGCTGTGCTGGTGCCGGACTGACCTTACCCCCTCTGAGCAGCAGCTCTGAGAACAGGCCGGAGGCGGGGAGCGAAGACAGGCCCAAAGCTCGACGCCCTGGAGGGTGCAGGGTCTCCTTGCTGGGCCCTGCCTGCAGTGGGACCCTGTGCTCAACGTGGGAGGGGGGAGGGACGGAGAGACGGGGGGTGATTGTTCTGGTGGAAGGGCTTCAGTTCAGGACCCAGGTTCCCACGAGCTGCAGCCACGGGGGAGCAGGAGCCGTGGACGGGTGGGGGTTCCCAGCTCTATCACCCTCCTCCCGTGAGAGCCAAGCAGCTGGCAGGCAGGCCTGGGCAGCCACAAGGTCCACAGCGAGTGTGCACCCAAACCAGTGGCCCGTCACTGCCCTGACCCCCACCCCTCATGAGGTCCAGAGGACGCATTTCCCTTCCGTGTACAAATATTCTGGCCCTGGCTGGTTTGGCTCAGTGGATAGAGCATCTGCCTGCAGACTTCAGGGTCCCGAGTTTGATTCTGGTCAGAGCACGTGCCTGGGTTGTGGGCTCGATCCCCAGTGAGGGGCATGCAGGAGGCAGCTGATCAGTGATTCTCATCATTGATGTTTCTCTCTCCCTCTCCCTTCCTCTCTGAAATTAATATGTATTTTTTTTAAAGAATTTCAATATTTAAAAATTAATTGTAAAAAAACCTCTGTCGCTCTTCGTCCCCCGGCACCATGCTGGTGGCTCTGAGGACGGCACCGGCTCCAGCTGTGGCGTTCCTGCCCCCCAGGGAGCTGCAGGAGGAATGCGGGGTGACCGTGGACACGCTGCGCAAGGTGGGCCACATCACGTTCGAGTTCGTGGGGGAGCCCGAGCTGATGGATGTGCACATCTTCTGTGCGGACAGCGTGCAGGGGACGCCCACAGAGAGTGAGGGTGAGTCCACGCCCCGCCATACCGGGCAGCCCTGCCCCTGCCCTCCCGGGAGGCAGGCCCCAGGGCACCAGCACCCCAACCCCTTCCTACTCTGCAACCGGAGCCTGAGGACCCGGTGGAGGTGCTCCTGGCGGCACTGCCCGCGGGCTCCTCGGGCCGGTTCAGTCCGGGCTGGAATCCGTGCTCCTTCCACCCACAGAGATGCGGCCTCAGTGGTTCCCCCTGGACCAGATCCCCTTCACCCACATGTGGCCGGACGACAGCTACTGGTTTCCCCTCCTGCTGCAGAAGAAGAAGTTCCAGGGCTACTTCAAGTTCCAGGGCCAGGACACCATCCTGGACTACAGGCTGCACGAGGTGGACACGGCCTAGCGGCAGGACCACGCGAGCCCTCCGGCCGCAGTCACAGCCGCACTGCACGTGGGCCCACCCGGCGAACCACGCCTGGATTTTGTTTGGAACATGAGTGGATGGGAAGGAAAATAAATGTCTTTCACGCTTTCAGTTCTCGCCAGGCCTGTGCTCGGGACGCCAGCAGGCACGCTTGGCCGTGACGGCACCAGTGGGCAGACAGGGAGAAAAGGCCGGCGGGCGAAGGGAGCAGCTGTGGGGGCGGCGGGGGGGGGGGGAGGCTGGGCGCTGATTGGCTTGGTGCCGCGGCTCTCGTTGGGATTGTGGAGGTGGGCAGGCGGCAGGTCCTCACCACCCTTGTGATCCTTCCTTTAGATCAGGGGAAACCGAGGCACGGTCGGGGCCAAGGCTAAAACCCTGGTCGCCCTCCCTTAGCCCAAGAGGAGGGGGCACCACCCACTCACACGAATAGCTCACAACCTCACCCAACTTTTATAAATACGTTTAATAACAGTTCATGTTAGTTTCTTGGCGAAAACCGGGGACTGTGGACCGTTTGTAAACAACTCCGGTTGCTGTGGCAGTCACGGATGCGGGGTGTAAAGTGCTTCCCTCGCCGGGCTGACTCGCAGGAGGGGCCCGGCTGCAGACCCACCCTCAGCATCAGCGAGTCCCGCACGCCTCGGGCTCTGCGTCTGAGGCCCAATGGTGGTGAGTGTCTGGTTACTGCTGGGCGCAGGGGAGGGAGTGGCAGGGGCCAGGCTGAGCCAGGACAGAGCCCGGCGTGGCCAGCCCCTCTACAGCCGCGGTCGTCAAAGCCTCCCCTCCGGTCGGTCCCGCACGCCACGAGGAAGAGAGGCTACATCAGACGAGAGACCCCGAGTCAGGCAGGCGCCCTGGAAGGCAGGCTCCCCACAATCCCACAATCCTGCGGTGCAGCCAGAGCCGCCTCCAGCGCCTGCCCCGCGGGGTCCTGTCTGTTCCTGTTCAGATGGACTCGGCACGAAGCACCCCTCCCACCACAGAGCCGCCGGACACCATCCCCGGCCCTGGGAGAGGGCTGGGGCACCGTCCCCGGCCCTGGGAGAGGGCTGGGGGCACCGTCCCCGGCCCTGGGAGAGGGCTGGGGGCACCGTCCCCGGCCCTGGGAGAGGGCTGGGGGCACCGTCCCGGGCCCTGCGAGAGGGCTGGGGGCACCGTCCCGGGCCCTGCGAGAGGGCTGGGGGCACCGTCCCGGGCCCTGGAGAGGTGGCTGGGTGACAAGGGCAGGAGAGGCTGGGAGGAGGGTTCTAGTCCCCAGAGAAGTGAGGTAGTTTGAAGGGTTAACCACAGCAACAGGCCCCTGGGCCACCGCCGCCAGAAGGGCACTCCCCGGCCACCCTCCTCGCTCCTCCACCCCAAGCGCCAAAAAAGAGGCGTCGACCCCCAAAAAGGACAGGGCAGCTCCCGGCATCAAGCAGCCAGCACTGGCCTTCCGCCCCCGGCCCCAGCACAGCATCAGTGACAGCGTGTGCGTGTACGTGTGCGTGTGCAGGGGGGACCAGGACACTGCAGGCCAGTCCCAGGCCAGGGCCCCGCGCCGGGGCTTGTCCTCGAAACAGTTTGCACCCAGCGACCCGGGTGCTGCAGCTCAAACGCTCTCGCACAGCCACCCGCCCCGGGCTGCCCGCTGACCACATGGCGTGCGGGCTGCAGGGCCGGGCCTGCCCTCTGTGGGGTGTCAGCCTCCTCCCTGCTCAGCGGATGCAGCCCATCATCCCGCTGTCCTGCACACGGGGTCCCTGCACACACCCAGGGACCATCTGCTGGGAGAACATCCTTGCCGCCCTGCCCTCTGGTGTCGGGAGAAAACCACTCCAGGGCATCTTAACACTTCTCACGGCCAGACTGACAGGCCACAGTGCCGGGGCCGGGGCCCATGTACGTGTGACAACCCAGCAGACCCTTCCTGCCTCCGCTTCAGCGGACACTCAGACCCGGGGTCTGTCCTGGCCCTGCTCCCACGAGGGGAGGAGGGAGCCACGGCCCTGGGTCCCGGCCCCACCAGCTCTGGGCAGCTCGTCTGCGGGTGGTGGCAGCTGGGGGACAGGGAACAGCTGCCATCTGGACGGAATTAAACAGGGACACACCGTTTGGAAAGACGTTTTAGTGGGGGCGCCGGGTCCTCTCGGCACTAGTGCGGAGACAGGCCGTCCCGCGGGGACCGAGGCGGGGTCAGGGCGCTGGCGGGTCCCGAGAACAGGCAGTGCAGCTTGGGCTTCAGGTCGTTCCACACCTTACTCATCTGCGGGGAGGGGACAGGGTCAGCCAGTGGCACCGCCCAGCGCACAGCTCTTCACAGGACACCCAGGACAGCCCGCCAGGTGTCAGCGAGGGAGGACATGCCACCACCGGGCTGCCCTCTCCACTCCCTGCGTCACCCCCATTCCTCCACAGACAAAGCCCAAACGAGGGGTGGCCCGAAACCAGAGGTGCCGGGTGGCCAGTCCCTGTCCCCGGCACACAGGACTGAGGGCACAGGTCTGCTGGCCACGGGGTTTTAGGAAACACCGTCCTCTCCGGCGCTCCCTCTAACAGCTGACACCGGCACAGCCTCCTCCAGGGACCACACAAGCGGACGAGACATAGGAAGAGGGCCTGCGGGCAGCCCGCCGAGCCCCGCAGCGCCCAGGCTGAGGCAGGGACGCCGAGTCCAGCTGCACCCAGCACGACCCAGGCCAGGTGGCTGCGTGTAGCCCAGCCCCCGTCTCATGCCCTTGTTCAGGCAGGAAATCCGTGCCACGGGGTCCTGGCCACCAAGCCACGAGCGCTCCGTGCAGGGCTGGGATCTGGGTCAGCCATCCCGAGCCTCAGAGCCCGCACCGAGCCTCAGAGCCGGGGGTGGCCCGCAGATGCACCCGCTTGGGAGACTGCGCCCCCAGGGCTAACAAGGAGCGTGGAAGGACCCCAGGACAGAAGCAGGGCTGGGGGGCTACACGGGGCCAGCTCCTAAGGCAGTGGTTCTCAACCTTCCTGACGCCGCGACCCTTTAATACAGTTCCCCATGTTGTGGTGGCCCCCAACCATAAAATTATTTTCGTTCCTACTTCACCACTGTAATGTTGCTACTGTTATGAATCGTCATGTAAATATCTGATATGCAGGACGTATTTTCATTGTTACACATTGAACATCATGAAAGCATAGTGATTAATCACAAAAACAATATGTAATTATAGATGTGTTTTCCGATGGTCTTAGGCGACCCCTGTGAAAGGGTCGTTCAATCTCCAAAGGGGTCGCGACCCACAGGTTGAGAACCGCTGCCCTAGGTCAGTGGAACCAGCAGCTTTGGCCGCAGCCTCCACGTCCCAGGACACCACGTCTCCCGCCAGCTCAGGAGCCCCACCTGGGGATGGCCGAGCGCTGGGAGGCCCACTCGGGGCCCCTCCTCCCCTCACGCCCACCTCTCAGTTCTGGGATCTGCTCTTCCGGCTCCTGGAGTCCAGGAGGTAGGACTGCTCCTGTCTTGCTCTGCTCCCCTCGCCCCTCCCCCCGAGTCAGGACGGCCTCACCAGCATCCACTGCCCACGAGGCAGGAGATGTGCCCGCGTCCAGGCCCTGCTCTCATAACTAACGTTCCTAAGGAACTGCAGGGTCAGCTGGCCGAGCCAGCGGCGCGGGGAGCCCACCTCCTTGTGGCCCTGGATCTGGGAGCTGACGAAGGCCCCGAGGATGTGGGAGGTGAGGGGCAGGTAGGCGTGCACCAGCTGCGTCTCCTGGTGCAGGCAGAACAGCGAGAAGTGGTTCCGCAGCTCCATCGTCTGGATGGCGTTCTCCTGCTGCAGACAAAGAGCCTCCTCGCTCCGGCCCGGCGGGCAGTCCGCCAGCACACTGCCTCCCCGGGCCTCCCCCTGCAACTCCTGCCCGGCCCAGCCAGGTGTCGGAGGTGCCCACAGCCACCACAGAGGCCCATACTGTGGCTCTGGGTCCAGCGGAGGCAGGTCCAGGCCTCTCCTCCCGCCTCCCCGTCCCCCATTCCTGTGCAGAGCACCTCCACGACGCCCCCCACAATGCCCCCGTGCCCGAGCACCTCCATGATGCCCCTCAGGATACCCCCATGCCCGAGCACCTCCATGATGCCCCTCAGGATACCCCCATGCCCGAGCACCTCCACGATGCCCCCCACGATGCCCCCCATGATACCCCCATGCCCGGGCACCTCCACGATGCCCCCCACGATGCCCCCATGCCTGGGCACCTCCACGATGCCCCCCCACGATGCCCCCATGCCCAGGCACCTCCACGATGCCCCCCATGATGCCCCCATGCCCGGGCACCTCCACGATGCGTGACTCCAGCTGCTCCACGGACTCGGGCTCGTGGCTGTGCACGGCGGCGCTCATCTGCCGCTTCATGAGGCTGTACTTGTGCAGGGCCCGCTGGTGCTTGTGCAGCACGCCCTTCTCGTGCCGCTCACACAGGTCCTGGGGGGAGCGAGAGCTGGAGCCGCCCCGCAGGAGGGCCCCATGGGGAGGACGGGGAGCGTGCGGCTCGGACCCGTCGGTGCGTGACCGTCCTGCGTGAGGGCTCCCGGGAATGACCTCCTCCTGCCGACAGCTCAGCACCCGCTCGCTCACTCCTGAAGGCGCTCCCGGCAGAGCAGCTCGGGTGGGCCCGGGGGCACCACAAACCACCACATGAAACACCGCGTGGACAGCACGGGGGTGGGTGTCTGGGCCGGACTGGCACACTGCCCGTCCCGCCGGCAGCCAGGAGGTGCACAGCCTCGTCCGGGGCCCACCCGCCTCCCAGCAGAAGTCTGGGGGGACCAGCCACACGGTCACCGGGCTGCGGCTCCCATGGCCACCTGCCACCAGCCTCTCGGTGGAGCAGCCCCTTCTGGAACATTCCCACAGCGCTGGCCAGCTCCTGAGCTCAGCACAAAGGGCTCTGGGCTTCACAGGTCAGACGTCTCGTCAGGAAGCCCCACAGGCAGAACCGCCCCGCAGGGCTGAGGCAGCACCCCGGGCGCCCTCCCCCCTCCCCAGACAGAACTGCCCCGCAGGGCTGAGGCAGCACCCCGGGCGCCTTACCCCCCCAGACAGAACTGCCCCGCGGGGCTGAGGCCAGCACCCCGGGCGCCTTACCCCCCCAGACAGAACTGCCCCGCAGGGCTGGGGCGGCACCCCGGGCCCGGCGCCCCTCCCCCCCACAGGCGAGCTCCTCTGCGCAGGGCAGCCCTCGCCTGCTCACAGGGCCGGGCCATCCCCACAAGGCACACGTGCACGCACTCACATGCATGCACTCACATACAGAGACGTGAACACACACACATTCATCCACACATCCACACATGCATACACATGCAAACACACTCACATGGAGACATAGACACAGGCATACACACAAACACACATACATTCAAACAGGCACACACACTCACACAGACATGCACGCAAACACGCATGCACTCACACACAGACATGCACGCAGAGACACATATACACGTGCAAACAGACATGCACACACTCAGAGATACACACATATGCACACACAAAAACAGACATGCACATGCACGCAGAGAGAAACATATATACACACACGAGCACATACACATGCACACACAGAGAGACACAAACACGCACACACATTCATACACACATTCAAACACGGACATACACATGCACACACTCACGCAGAGACATACACACATGCACGCGCGAACACGCAGGCGAGCCGAGACTCACCTTGTAGGACTGGAGCAGGTCCAGGAAGAGGTTCAGCTTCTCCACCACGGCGTCCTCCTCCTGTTTGCCCTGGGAAACAGGCTGGTTACCTGGCGCCCAGCACAGGGCCCGGGACCTGCCCAGAGCATGTGTCCGCGGGCCCGGCAGGCCCTTCCCCGGACCAGCCCCCCACAGGCAGGCCCAGCACGAGGCAGAGAAGCCATGGATCCAGCAGTTCAATGAGAACACAGCCTCGCCCGCCCCCGCCCACAGGTGCTCACCGTCCAGCCCTGCGTGTCCCGCCCGCGCTCCAAAGCCCACGTCGCCCACGCGCACCAGTCCGGGCGCCGCGACACCCTCCCAGCAGCCCCCCCAGGTGTCAGACAAGCAGCGCCCCAGGTGGAACATGGGCTCGGGGAAACAGGGTCCCACTACAACATCGAGAGCTCGTGTGGCCAACAGTGGAAAGCTCACCCCAAAGCCCACAGCGGGGAGAAGTGAGGAGGGCAAGTCTGATGGGGATACGAGCAGTGGCCTGGGAGCCTGGGGCTCCTGCCAGGCTGGGCACCAAATGGGGGGCCTGGAGTCCCTCAGGTCCCACGCATGCCTGGCCTTAGGGGTTCCAGGCCACTGCAGCCCACACCCACAGCCACGTGCTAATCAGTGAGGTTCCAGGAAAGTACCCAGCGACCACAGAGCCCGGCCCTCCTGACCGGGAGAGGAGCCGGAACGGAGCAGGGCACTCGGGGCTCCCTCCTGGCCGTGTCATCTGCCAACAGGCCCCTGCTGGCCCCAGGCCGCACGCAACCCCGCACACCGCACCCGCGCCGTTACCAAAGGCACACACCCTGCCCACACACGCACCCCCAGGGGAGTCACCTCTCGGCTGGGCGGTTCCCTAGGCCTCCCGGCCGGTCTGGGGAGAACAACCAGGATCTATTCTTACGGTTGCGACCACCAGCCCCAGATGCCTCCGCGTTCAGCGAGTGTGAAAAGGGCCGTAGCTGCCCTAACTGGTTTGGCTCAGTGGATAGAGCATCGGCCTGTGGACTCAAGGGTCCCAAGTTCGATTCCGGTCAAGGGCATGTACCTTGGTTGCAGGCACATCCCCAGTAGGGGGTGTGCAGGAGGCAGCTTATCGATGTTTCTCTCTCATCAATGTTTCTAACTCTATCCTTCTCCCTTCCTCTCTGTAAAAAATCAGTAAAATATATATTTTTTTTAAAAAAAGGGGCCGTAGCTGAGTCAGAGAAAGTCCTGATGGGCGGTGGTCTGACCCGGTTTTGTGTTGGAACTAATTTCACGTCAAGGTGAAAACCACCAAAGTCAGCGAGGCTGCGGAAAACGACACCCTTCGTCCGTGAGCTCAGAGCAGAGCCTGGAGCCGGAGGGGCCTGGAGCCGGAGGGGCCTGGAGCCGGAGGGGCCTGGAGCCAGAGGGGCCTGGAGCCGAAGGGGCCTGGAGCCGGAGGGCCCGCTCCTCGCTCCAAGTCAGGGCCAACCTCCGCCCTCTCTAGGCGGGAACAGCCCCGAGGTTGAATCAGAAAAGACCCAAAAATGCCCAGAGAGGGACTTGCATCCTGCACCGGGGTCCCAGGGGCCCCTAAGCCCCGAGGCTACCTGGGAAGAGGGAGCCGTGTGGGCCACGGCCCGGCGCTCTGGAGCGGGTGCGGCGGGCGCCCGTCACTCACCTGCTGCGCGGCCTTGTCTGCGAGCACAGCGAACTCCACGGACAGGCCTTTCAGCGCCTGCTTCAGGGACCCCCACGTGCTACTGTTCAGAGCGGCCCAGGAGGGGAGCGGGGTCGTGTCGGACCCTAAAGCGCTGAAGGAAAACGCAACAGGAGACACTCAGGCCCTGAAGCTGCTGGCAGTCCCAGCTGACACCGGCCTCCGCCCAACACGTCACGGGGTCCCCGCCCATCTCCTGACCGGGACCCTCGCCGCTCAGAGGCCACGGGACGCCTGGGGGCTGCGGGGAGGAAGGGCCTCAGCCCAGAACCCTCTCCCGCTCCTCCAAAGGCCTCTGCGGGCGCAGGGCGGGCCTGGGAGCTAGTCCTCTGTGGAGGGCAAGTCCGGGGAAGGCCTCTCCTGGGGGGGGGGCGGGGGGCAGCCACAGCCGCCACGACCTTCCCGAAGTCAAACCAATCGGAGGCCTAACCCTGACAACAGGGAAATGGCCTATGCGGAGCCAGCAAGCGCCGTGTGTGGGAATCCAGGCTTCTGCCTAAACTCTCCACCTCTCCTTCTAGGGGTAAGCCCCATGGACAGGTCAGAACAGGGTGATGATGGGAAATGCATAAGCCAGCACCAAAGCCTGAGGCCCCTCCCACCCCGGCCCCACGAGCCTCCGGGCCGCCTGCCTCAGTTCCTTCCCGAAGATGAGGAGGTCCGCAGCGTTGTCGATGGCCCTGGCCGCCATCCGCTCGGCCCGGTCGCGGAGCTTGTAGAAGCTGTTGTAGATGCTCCGGATCAGCTCCCGGCTGACCGCAAACTGCGTCTGGATGTCCGCGGGGAGGAAGTCCTGGCGGGAGGAGAGGGGGGCTGTGACCATGAACCGCCACACGTGGACACTCTCAGCACAGGAGACCCAGAGGACACGGGCTCCCAAATCCAGGTCCCGTGGAGACCAGCCAGGGTCCTGCACCCCAGCGTGGGTAAGAGAAACAAACATCGCCGCGCACACGGCACACACAGTACACAGCACACAGAGTACATACAGCACACATGGCGCACACCGTACACGGCACACACTGCACCCAGCATACACAGTACACAGCACACACTGCACCCAGCGTACACAGTACACAGCACACACTGCACCCAGCGTACACAGTACACAGCACACACTGCACCCAGCGTACACAGTACACAGCACACACAGCACCCAGCGTACACAGTACACAGCACACACTGCACCCAGCATACACAGTACACAGCACACACTGCACCCAGCATACACAGTACACAGCACACACTGCACCCAGCATACACAGTACACAGCACACACTGCACCCAGCATACACAGTACACAGCACACAGAGTACATACAGCACACATGGCGCACACCGTACACGGCACACACTGCACCCAGCATACACAGTACACAGCACACACTGCACCCAGCGTACACAGTACACAGCACACACTGCACCCAGCGTACACAGTACACAGCACACACTGCACCCAGCGTACACAGTACACAGCACACACTGCACCCAGCGTACACAGTACACAGCACACACTGCACCCAGCGTACACAGTACACAGCACACACAGCACCCAGCATACACAGTACACAGCACACACTGCACCCAGCATACACAGTACACAGCACACACTGCACCCAGCATACACAGTACACAGCACACACTGCACCCAGCATACACAGTACACAGCACACACTGCACCCAGCGTACACACAGCACACACTGCACCCAGCATACACAGTACACAGCACACACAGCACCCAGCATACACAGTACACATGGCACACACAGCACCCAGCATACACAGTACACAGCACACACTGCACCCAGCATACACAGTACACATGGCACACACAGCACCCAGCATACACAGTACACATGGCACACACTGCACCCAGCATACACAGTACACAGCACACACTGCACCCAGCATACACAGTACACAGCACACACTGCACCCAGCATACACAGTACACAGCACACACTGCACCCAGCATACACAGTACACAGCACACACTGCACCCAGCATACACAGTACACAGCACACAGAGCACCCAGCATACACAGTACACAGCACACACAGCACCCAGCATACACAGTACACAGCACACACTGCACCCAGCATACACAGTACACAGCACACACAGCACCCAGCATACACAGTACACAGCACACACAGCACCCAGCACACACAGTACACATGGCGCACAGAGTACATACAGCACACATGGCGCACACGGTACACAGCACACACTGCACCCAGCATACACAGTACACAGCACACACTGCACCCAGCATACACAGTACACAGCACACACTGCACCCAGCATACACAGTAGACAGCACACACTGCACCCAGCATACACAGTACACAGCACACACTGCACCCAGCATACACACAGCACATACAGCACACACAGCACACAGCACACACAGCACACACAGCACATGGCACACAGAGTACACAGCACATGGCATACACAGCACACACAGTACACACGGCACACACCAGTACACGTGGCACACATGGCACACACAGTAAACATGGCACACATGGCACACACAGTACACACACACAGCGGAACAACCAGCAAGGCTACGACTCCAGCGTCCCCTGAAACTGATGAAACCAGAGGCCCTGCAGAAACACCGGGTACAGCCTTCGACTTGCAGTGGAGAGAGGAGAACGGGACGGGCCGTCAGGGGTGGAGGCCTCGCAGCCACGTCCCACCAGCCTGACGCTGACTGACGCTGACGGCATCACCCTTAGGAAGCAGGGGCTCAGGCGTGAAGGAAGGCCTAGGGCGTGCTCACGTGGAGAAGCAGCGGAAGCAGGAAAAGAGCTGCCAACAGCTGCCTTAACCCTTCGGGGAAAGACCGGATGAACTGACGTTAAAGTAAACCAGACGAAGACCGAGCCCCGGAAATCCGAAAGGCTGGTCACCGAGCTCGTGTCCACCTGAGTCACGACGAGCCTGGTGTCCGGCCGCACAGCTCAGACGTCTGACCTCCGAGGTGGCCCCTCCGGCCGGGCCCCTCCCGGCACCGTGGGTGTGGCCCCGGCCAGGAAGCGGGAGCAACGCGACGGCGTGGGCGGGTTTCTGCCCCCTGCCCCCTTCCATGTGGGAGGGATGCCTGGCCACTGGGAGTCGGACCCCAACAGACGAGTACCTTGGCCCGAGTCGCCAGCTTACAGTTCAGGAACTCGTCTCCCACACACTGAGCCGACTCCTTCAACTTGCTCTGCACGTCCTGCGAAAGGAGAGAAGCCGCTGACCGCCACGGCCGCGACAGTCGGAGACCGGCCGTCCAAGCAGGGCTCAGCCCGCCCGAGGGAGGCGCCCCCCGAACCCCTGAACATGCGACCCGCACTCTCCCGCCGCCTCTCCGCGCTCCCCAAGGCTCTCCAGCCCAGGTCCCACCCGCACAGAGAGCAGCCCCGCCCCAAGTCACGATGGAGGAGCCTCCAGCACCCCCGCCCGCTGCCCCATCTCAGGGCAGGAACCCGGGCGCCGGGCGCGGGTACTCACGGGGCCGCTGAAGCACAGGAACAGCCTGAGGACCTCGTCCTCCGAGAAGGGGGGGTGCCGGGCCACCAGGTTGATGAAGCGCCTCAGCGCCCTCCTCCGCGCCTCGATGAACTCCCTGTCCGCTGCAGGAGAGCTCGGTCACACAGGTCTGGGCGCCTCGGGCGGGGACCCCCACTCTCCACGCGGCAGCCCCGGGGGCGGGCAGAGCCCCCTCACCCACCCCACAAACGCGTGGTCGGGCGGCCGAGGGAAGCTGGGAGGAGCCCGTTCGTCCGACCCCGCGTCTGCGCACATGGCAGACGTCACCTCCGACAGGGAAGGGCATGACACACGCAGCGACTCGCCCAGCTCTCCCTCACCTCACCGCCTCCCCCAGATGGGACCGATTAACAGGCCTCACCGGGCCCAATGCTTCCCTTCAGACAGCAAAGCCGCCCGTGCGCACTTGAGGTGCTTAGTCTGGCCCTAGAGAGAAACCGTCTAAAAGGTCATTGCCAGGTTACTGTGGAGCGTCCCCACGCAGAGGCCGGGCTGTCCCCGATGGGCAACTGGGCTGTGCCTGCCGCTCCAGGCTCGAGACTCCACCTCACTCGCTGACCTGCCTACCCTGCCCCCCCACACACACACTGGTGCGTGGGTCTCAGCAAGTACCCTCTCCCGGGACTCCCCAGCCTCCGCCCCACAAGTCCTGTGAGAGAGTGTCCTGCGGGCTCCCATGGGCGGGAAAGTCCCTTCTCTGGACCTGGGACAGCCGGCAGCCAGGAGGGGACAGCGGCGGCCAGGAGGGGGACAGCCAGCGGCCAGGAGGGGGACAGCCGGCAGCCAGGAGGGGGACAGTGGCGGCCAGGAGGGGGACAGCGGCGGCCAGGAGGGGGACAGCGGCGGCAAGGAGGGGGACAGCGGCGGCCAGGAGGGGGACAGTGTGTATGGACAAGGTTGGTTTCAGAAACTGGAAACTATCAAACCTCAACCTAGTTTCCCATTCGGGGACGTCGTACTTGAGAATCTCAGCAGCTGGCCCTGGGCGTGCGCCCTCTCCAGTGCATTCCGGGTCGGGGACAGGCCGTGGGACCAGGGTCACCAAGACAGGACAGGAGGCAGCCGCCGTCCCCCCACCCGCACCTGCACCCACACCCGCAGAAACAGGCAGGACAGGGCCTGGGCCTGGCCCCAGGGACGCGCAGGGGCAGTGCCAACGGCCTTTTTATCTCCTCTCAGAAGCAGGTCAGGTTGGAGGCCCCCGCACTCCCCACTCCCCGAGAACCACCCTCACGGCCGTGCGGCGGCTGAGGCCCGGCTCCCGGGAGCAGGCAGAGCAGGCCGCCCGGGCCTCCCGCAGGGGCTCCCGACAGATGTGCTGGCCGTGGCCAGGAAGCAGCCGGCGGTCCGCTCCTTCCCGGGGCACAGCGGGCCTCCGTCAGTTACCGAGCAGAGGACCGCAGAGGCCACGGGTACCGGTGCCGTCCCACTCGCCTGCCCGGCCCGTGAACGGATTACCGAGGGGCAAGCACTGTGCCAGGGACGACGGCCCAGAGCGGAGGGTGGACCCAGCCCCGGGGCAGCCCCTCCTGACACCCCCTCTCCCCCCGCAGGCCCAGCTGTACCTCCCAGCATCCTCTTGGGCGGCAGGGCAGGCACCATGCGGTAGGGGAACTTCTGCAGCAGCAGCGCGTGGAAGACCACGAAGTCGTTGTACCGTCTGTACACGGAGGCCCGGAAGCGCTGCAAGGCCAGGTCCGCCTCAGCCGTGGCACCCGCGGGTCCACCTCCCAGCAGGACCCACGGAAGTGACACCTCCCTCCCTCGTGTGCCCACCACCCCACCCCGGCCTCCACCGAAGGCAGACCCCACGCCCTTGTCTGGTAACGCAGCCGCTACACACTGCGCGGTCCGATGTCACGGAACCACATCATCTGGATCCGAGAGAGAACAGCGCGTTCTTTTGTTTTAATCCTCACCCGAGGATATCTTTCCATTGGTTTTTAGAGAGCGGAAGGGAAAGGGAGAGATGGAGAGAAACAACGATGTGAGAGAGACACATCGATTGGTTGCCTCCTGCACGCCCCAGGCCAGGGCCGGGAGCCGAAACTGAGGTATGTGCCCTTGACCGGAATCGAACCCGGGACCTTTCAGTCCGCAGGCCAACGCTGTATCCACTGAGCCACACCAGCCAGGGCGAATAGTGTATTCGTTAGTTCATTGGGGGGTGTCCTCAACACACACCTGCAAATAACGCTGAGACAGCAGCTCCGCCCCCCAGCGTCAGACCAGACACAGAACGTGGACTGAAATGGGGTGCACAGAGGGCTGTGGACCTGTGGGCCCAGCGCTGGGGAGGCTGCCGGCTGCAGAGGACAGTGTCCTCGTCACCAGGGAAGCCCAGCTGGGTCCAGCATAACCAGAGCTCGCAGGAGAACCGTGCTGCGCAGCTGTGTCTAAAGCTCAACATGCCCCTAGTCGGTGTGGCTCAGTGGATAGAGCGTCGGCCTGCGGACTGAAGGGTCCCAGGTTCGACTCCAGTTGAGGGCACATGCCCAGGTTGTGGGCTCGATCCCCAGGAGAGGGCGTGCAGGAGGCAGCTGATCAATGATTCTCTCTCATTGATGTTTCTCTCTCTCTCCCTTCCTCTCTGAAATCAATAAAAAAATAAAATAAATAAAAATAAAGTTCAACATGCTACACTGATCGCTAATAACATTACTCAGCGGAAAAACCGGTCTGAGGGGGCTACATGCCGAGTGATTCCGAGTCTGTGACGCTCTGGAAAAGGCAAAACTGTGAGGGCAGGGATGGTCAGTGGTTGCCAGGGGTTACGAGATGAGGAGAGGGGTGAGCAGATGGAGCCTGGACACCAGGCAGTGAAACTGCCCTGCAGGACACGACACGGTCATGGGACACCTCATAGGCATTTGCCCAAACCCACAGCACGTCCACCCCGAGGGACCCGTGGGCCACGGCAGGTGACGGGGCGGGTCAGTGCCACTCGCCGAGGGGAGCCAGTGCCCCACGCGGGGGGGACGTGGCCGAGGAGGCCGCGCATTGGGGCCAGGCCGTGGGAGAGTCCGTACCTTCTGCTTCACTTTGCTGTGGCCTAAAACCACCCCCATGAGAGCGTCTGTAAAAAGCACTGACTATGTGTATGGGAAGAAACAGGAAGTTGGGGGTGTCCACGCTACTTGGGATCCCGCCGATGAGACTGCCTGGGGCAGGGGTGCAAGGGGGGCTAGGCCACCAGCAGACAGCGGGCCGGCCCTGCCGGCGGCTCCGCGGTTAGAGCGCCGGCCCCTGCACTGAAGAGTCGCAAATCCAATGCCCAGTGAAGGGCACGGACCTGGGTGATGATTCACTCCCCGCCCCCGGTCCGGGTGTGTGGGGGGCAACCAGTCAATGTCTCTCTCTCACATCAAGGTCTCTCTCTCGTCCCCTCTCCCCTCCCTCCCTTCCCCTCTCTGAAAAGCAATGGAGCGAGTACCCTCAGGTGAGGACTCACAAAAAGAAAAAGACGCAGGGACTCACCCCCGCAAGGCCCTGCCATCCCCGGGGCCTGTCCCCGGGGCCTGTCCCCGAGGCCCGCCCACCCGCCCGTGGTACCTGGCTGGACACCTCGTACTCCACATGCTTGAGGAAGAGGCCCTTCTTCTCAGGGATGAGCTCCACCTGCACGGAGTCGCGGGCCAGCAGCTCAGGCAGCGTGTGCGAGAGCAGCAGCGGGTTGCCCGGCGGCACCTGCATCCGCCTGGGGTCCGGGTCCCCGCGCTCGCTGGCCGGGGGCGTGGGCAGGCCTGCGGGAGAGAAGGCGACGCTCAGGAGGACCGGTCGCTCAGAAAGCGGGGCTCCCGCCGGCTCTCGGTCCCCGCACGGCCAGGGAGCCCGGCACAGAGCCCGGGCCAGGCACCCGCAAACCCCACGCCCACCTGGGTCACACCCGTCATTCACGCGCGAGTGGCGCTCAGGCCAGGCCCTGCCCCAGGGCCCGCCTGCACGCAGACCAGCACACACACCCACATTCCCGGTCCCGTTTCAGCGTGGAGGAAGGGAGGTGACGGACGGTGCGCCAGAGGCTCCAACAAGAGCCGGCCGCGGGCTTGTCTGCGCGTCCGTTTCCACCACACGCACCCCCTTCCCCTGTGAAACTCATTCACATGTAAGACCCCGTGTGCGTAGGGCTCGGTCCCCGATCCTGCAAATCAGAGACGAAGCCCCAGCGTCCGCTCCTCGCCGAGGAGGGCGCACGTCCGCCACAGCGGGCAGCCCGGGCCCGGCAAAGGCTTGCAGGACATCACGCAGGCAGCCTGGTTCCCGCACAGAGTCCCAAGGAGAAGAGTCCTTCCGTGAGGGTCTGAGTCCAGGGCCGAGGGAAGGTCTTTTCCAGGAAGCACAGCAAAGCGAGGTCTTTCTTCTCCGTTCCCCACGAGCGGCCAGCCGCCTGCTGTGCTGACCCCTCACAGCCTCGGCCGGACGCGGGCAGAGCCGATGCCACCTCGCTGCCAGCTGCCAGCTGCTCGCGTGTGAGGAGGTAAAAGGTGGCCGCCTTTCACCACCGCAGCTTCAGAAAGAAAAGCAGCCCGGCCTCGCGTTCCTGGGGAGCCCCCAGGGGCCCGTGGAAACCACGGACACGCAGCAGTGAGAGCTGAGGCCTGGGTGCCCAGGGCAGCCTCGGGGCAGCGTCCGTCCGGGACTGGGCAGCCCACGGCGGGGGCCTGGCCCTCCCAGCTGCACCTGCGTCTCCCGCTTCATGCCTGTGCTGTGGCCTCCTACCAAGTACCCCGCGTCGCAGCAGAGGAGCACGTGTGCAACTTGTTAAAACGTGTGTGTCCACATGCACACATGTGTAGGCATGTGTGTGCAGGAGGAGTGTGTGCATGTATCTGAGTGTGCATTTGGGGTGTGTATGTATGTGTTGGGTGCGTATGTTTATGAATACATGTGTATATAAGCATGCATAAGTCTGTGCGTACAAATGTGCATACGTGTGTGCATGTGGGGGCGTGGCTATGTATGAGTGTGTGTGTGTGTGTGTGTGAGAGAGAGAGCATGTATATGTCTGTGAGTGTGTGTACGTGTATGCATGTGTGAGTGTGTACATGTGAGTGTGAGTGTGTGCAGTCCTGCTCCGCCAAGGCGGCCACTGGCAGACGTCATGGTGAGACATTCGTGCACACAGCTGCCGGCCCTCTCACACTCATTGGACCCGCGGCAGTCCCCGCCGGGTCTGCACCGCACAGTGCGGCTCCAGGCCCGTCAGCAGTGACATCTGAGCCTGCTCATCAGAGTCCAAAGGGCCAGGAAACACGCAGGTCTGCCCAGTGAGCCGTGCCGTCACGCGTGCCCTTGCTTTATCTAAGCCAAAGCCAACCTCACTCAGCAAATCTGACGGGGCAGAGGTCACAGGCGGGGGGTGGGGGAGGGGGGGAGTGGCCGTTCTGCCCAGCGGGCACAGGCCGGCCACTCACAGGCAGCCCTGCCCCACGTGGAGGGGCGGCACTGAGCACCGGGGTCCCCTAACTCGTGGCCAGGCCCTCCCTGGGCGCTCCCCGCTGGCAGAGCCCCTCTGTGTGAGGAAGGATCGCCTGGCGCCACAGGCAGCAGGGAGGAAGGTCCTGCCCCGTCCAGAGGCCGGGACGTGTCTCTGAAAACAAACGTGCCTTCCCTCTCTTTTATTTTATTTTATTTTTTTAATTGATGTCAGAGGGGAAGGGAGAGAGAGAGGGAAAGAAACATCAAAGATGAGAGAATCATGGACCGGCTGCCCCCTGCACACCCCACACTGGGGATCGAGCCAGCAACCCGGCCAGGAGCCCTGACCGGGAATCGAACCCTGACCTCCTGGTTCTTACATAGGTCGACGCTCAACCCTGAGCCACGCCGGCTGGGCAAGAATCGGAAATTCTAACAAGTTCCCGGGTGAGGCTGCTGGTCAGGGGCACAGCTGAGTCGCTGCCACAGGGCGAGCCGAGGGAGGGGATCCGATGCCCCAAACCTAACAGAGCGGGCGCTGGGGCAGCTGCCACTGGCATTCACTCCCGGTGGGGATGACAGTGACGTGCGACGGCCCCACCATTCAGCCAGCATTCGCTAACCCAGACAACGCCCCACGGGGACAACACGAAGGGGCCAGCACTGTCCTCCATTCACGTGAACCAACGTCCCTCCAGGCTCACGAGACCGGTTCCTCCTCTGATTAAAACGTCTCCAAGCGACTCTGTTGTTCTCAATTGACACGACACACTGTTCTCAGGAAGTGGAAGCAGAAGTTTCCTCGTCCTTATCGCGGCCTCGGCCTCAGAATCGAGGGCTCAGCAGATGGGGGTGGGGGGGTCAAGACACCCCGGCGCCGCACAGCGGGAAGCAGCCGTCCCTCCTGCAGGCGGCTCTCCCTGAAAAGTCACCGCCACCGCCAGTCCTTGCTCTACCCTTAACCCCGGGCTCAATTACAGAAGCTCCCCATGGCCTCACCTTGCCGCTGACTTATTTCTCCTGTGACCACTCATGTGCTAACGTCACCATTTCCTGGGACTCGGGCCCCATCTGTGTCCGCCGCGCCTGGGCTGCAGCAGATGCGCTTCCAGCACCCAGCGTGTCTGCACGACCACCTTTCTCTCCACTTTTCCCGCAACAGCAAGCCCGCCCAGCGAGCCACGCAAACGGGGCGAGCAGCGTTGCTCCCAGCGGGCCTTGCTTCCAATATCCTTCTAAGTCCAGTTACATTTCAGAGACGAGAAAAAGCTTTCCCATCTCCCACACGGTGTGTTTACCCGGAACACGGTTCGGATAAACCACCGCGAACAGTCCCTCGGGCCTTCCCTGGGCGTCAGCTGAGAACTTCAGCCCCCAACACAGTGCAAACAGCGCTGGGCCGGCGAAGTGTTTCGCCCACCGACCCTCCGCACGCTCACACAGGCTCCACGGTCACCGGGAGAACTGAGCGCAGCGCCAAACGCCGCTGACACCGGAGCCACTGCCGACCAAGCGCCTTGGCGCCCGCAACCTCCCGGGGCTTCAGCCAGCACCCTCTAAGCAGGGCAGGGCCTTTCTCCTGCCAACGGCCGTTCGGGTATTTGTAATGTCACTCGCTTCACACGCTTCACTTCGTAAAGATGTATGTTGCTATGAAAAAGCTCCAGATGACTGATTCTCGAGTCGCCTGCGGGTGCCTTGGCAGGGCCGGACCGAAGGACTTCTCGGGCCATACACGGCCCGCGGGCCGGACGTTCCCCACCCCACCCCTGCCGCCCTGCAGCACCAGCAGCTACTGTGACCCCATTTCACAGACATGAAGCCGGAGTCCCACTGGTCACAGAGACGGTGGATTGGTCGTCCTGCGACCTGTGACACGTGTGACCACACAGACACACACACACGCACTCATGCACACTCTCACACTTACACACACACTCATGCACACTCACACACTCATGGATACACACACATATACATTTTCAAGTTGAGAGTGGCTGTTCCTCCCTGAGGAAGGGACAAGGGCCCAGACCACAAAGGGGGTAAAAATCACCGGTCTGTTGCTTCAGATGTCAGAAAACTAAGTCAAAGCCGACACCGTCACCTGCCAGGTGATCCCTGACCCACCTGGAGCGCAGGGAGCCGGCAGTGGGGCCTGGAGCGCGGATTCCCGGGGTCTCCCTGCATTGTTAGCTGGGGAGGCAGTGACTTTCTGCAAAGTTTAGGGGGAGACTACTTTGGCTAATTTGGGGGATCTTGGAATAACTTACACTGTCGGAGTTCAAAGTTCAAAACAAAAAAAATTCCTTGTCTCTAAGTCCAACTGTTTTGGGTTTTCGTTCTTAAACCTCATCCTGGGTCTGGCTGTTCAGTCTGGAAGTGGCTCAGGTTTTCTAGAATCTTCAGACATGAAATGGAAATATTCCAAATCCCCCGATGGGACCATGTGGATCCCAGGCAGCGCTCATGCGGACTCCGGGCTCCAACCACATCCGGGCTCCTGCCCGAGCCCCAGGCACCCCACAGAGCCCATTTACCCACCATTCGCTGACGCACGCAGGGACCCCAGAGGGAGGACGGGACCCCTGCCTTCCAGCCGCCCGCCGAGTCCACACCCGGAATGCAGTGCGCCAACCGGAAAGCATCGCCTGGGGAGCCAGCGTGGGCAGACTGGGAACCGGGCAGACGTCCAGTGAGACCCCCGTGTCGCCAGCGTTTCCCGCCACAGCATCTGCGTGATCTGGAGCCTCCCTCTCTGTGCAAAGAAGGCTCCTTGCCCGGCCCACGTGGCTCAGTGGTTGAGCGTCGACCCATGAACCAGGAGGTGGCTGGTTTGATTCCCGGTCAGGGCACAGGCCAGGGTTTCAGGCTCCATCCCCAGTGTGGGAGGCAGCCAATCGATGTTTCTCTCTCTCCATCCTCCTCCCTTCCTCTCTCTAAAAAAAAAAAAAAAAATTCAACAAAACATATTTAAAAAGAAAAAGGAGAAGGCTCGCCTCTCCCCTGGGATGTGCCCAGAGGGCCTGACTCCCTGCGGGAAGCGGAGCCCTGCCAGCACCGACGAGGGAACGGGCTGCGCACGGACTCAGCGGCGGCCTCACCTGGACGCCAGCGCAGGCGGGTCCCGGCTCCCGGCTCCTGGCTCCCGGCTCCCGGCTGCCCTGAGCACTGTCTGCGGGCGCGGGCAGGGCTGACCCCCAAACTCTGCTGCAACGGCTCCTCCGCCAACCGCCTCCCGCAGCCACACAGGCTCACGTGTCTCTCCAGGCCCGTGTCACTGCTCACACGCTCTCCCTTCCCGAGAAGAACGGCGCCTCCCAGGACCCTGGGTGTCGGTGAGACGGGGCGCCCGCCGTCTGTAAGGGAAGCCGCCGGGCGGGGGCAGTCCGCTGAGAGCGGGGTCAGCGGATGCTAAGGGAGGCACAGAGGCAGCCACATGGACTGCGCCAGGAGCGGACATCGACCCCGTCCTAACTGCAGCCCGACGCCCGGGCTGGACCCCAGATCCACCTTTGCCAGCTGTGTGGTCCTGGACAAGGGACGGGCCTGCGGCATGCCTCGGTCTCCCCATCTGTAACGTAAGGGGGACGGGCTGCTCCAGCCACAGGACCGCTGGAGGAGCAGTGCTCTGCACACAGGTCCCACGCAGGTGTCTGGAGGCGTGGCCACCGGCACGGCCCCGCTGCCACCGTTCTCTGCAAAGCTCACCCCGCCACGGCCTCTCCTCCCGAGGAGCCCGCCCATCACACAGTCCACCTCGGAGAAGCGTGTCCACACCCCACGACACAGCTCAACCTTGACTTCCGCAGGGACGTCCACAAGACTCCCACGTCACCGCGGCCCCAGGAGGCAGAGGCGCGGGGCACACCCCGTCACACTGACCGTCCTGGAGTCCCGCGAGCTGAGACGCAGCGTGGCTCCGCCCTCGTGCACGGCACCGGCAGCGAGTGGCCAGCTCGGGGACAGCCGACCCCGCCGTGCGGCCGGAATTTCTCCAGAGTCGGAGGTGCAATTGCGTCCCAAGGAAGGGCTTGGTCAGGGGCCACCTGACCCTCCGCCACCGCCCACGCCTCTGCTCCGAGCGGCAGGTGAGGCTCCCAGACACCGCTCCTGCTGCCACACGGACGCCGGGGCCCCGGAAGCAGCTGGACGCACCGGCGCCCTGGGCCGGGCCAGCCGCGCAGACAGACCTCAGGCGGGGCGGGACCCCTGCTGACTAACGCAGGACTCTGCCAGGAGGGATGCCAGACAATACACCCTCTCCCCCTCTAAACGCCCCTCCGCTGCTAACTGGAGAGTGAAACAGGGAGCCCGAACTTCCCACAAAACTATCCTCATGCCCGGCCGGCATGGCTCCGTGGTTGAGCGTCAACCCATGAACCGGGAGGTCACGGTTCGATTCCCGTCAGGGCACAGGCCCGGGTTGTGGGCGTGGTCCCCACCGTGGGGCGTGCAAGAGGCAGCCGGTCAGTGATTCTCTCTCATCGCTGATGTTTCTCTCTCCCTCCCTTCCATCTGAGATCAATACAACGCTCTGTTTGTCCATGTCTGGGCCAGGCTGTGCTGTTGGCGAGCCCTCCGACTGTGCCAGGGCCTCGGGTCCTCCCCAGCAGCGTCTGCTGTGAACCCGGCAAGTGGATCTTAGCCCTGGCATTTCCACAAGGAACGCCGGCCCGAGTCTGGCTGGGATGTCGCACTAACTCATGCAAAGGCCCCAAACACGACAGCGCCTCCGAGGGGGGCGTGATCACCACGCGCCTGGGCTCGGCCTCACGGGTGCTCCAAGCCTCTCACCACAGGTGGCCACAGCAGGTCCCGCCTCTGGCCCCGGCGAGCACGCAGCAAGCAGCTCTCCTGGGAGGCGTTTTCTCAGGAAGGGAAGATGAACACCCCAACAGAATTCCCCCGCCAAAGCACATCTCTTTCTCGCTAACCACAAACTCTGCCAAAATCTGTTCTACATAATCGTGCTTCCGTTACTTCCTCTTTCTCCGAATGGACACGTTTTACCTTGCAAATCGTGTGTGTGTGTGTGTGTGTGTGTGTGTGTGTGTGTGTAAGTGAGAGAGAGGCAGCGTGTAAAGATCACGACACAAACCTAAAGAACATCCACAGAACCACACTGAAAGGCGATACCAGCCTTACAAGAGGCCACGGCAAAGACGCAAGTCTGCTCACACATCCGAGCCCGTTCTGTGCAGCAGGTACTCCAGGCCTGGGCCTCGGGGAGGAACCAGCTCCTTCCGGAGGAGCTGGGGTGGGAGCGTGTGGGAGGCAGGGAGGGGACCGCCGAGCGCGGGCAGAGCTGTGTGGTCCGAGTTCATCACAGGCCAGTGTGGACGTCTTCAGAGCAACTCAGTGGACTCAACAAATGTCGGAGGCAGGAGCGGGCGAGGGCAGCGGCGTGGAGGGCATGGAAATCGCCCGGCATGCAGGCAGGGCGGGCGGCGGTGGGCGGCTAGGGTGACCGGCAGAGCTCTGGCCTTACCCCACAGGCCACCAGGAGGCAGCCGGGTTTCTGCAAAGACCAACGGCTGGGGAGCTTCCTGGTGGAATGAACGGAATGCCGCGGGATGCGCTGCTCAAGTGCGGACGGAAGCCACGCGCCTGTTCCCAAGACCGGGCCGGGGCGCGCAAGGTTGTGGAGAGCAGGGCCGGGTGTGCGGTGTGTCCCGTGCAAGTTTCTGTCGCGTGTGGTGCCGTCGGACAGGACAAGCACGCACGTCCCGTTCTCTCTGCCATTCTCACTCTAAGTCACAGTCGCTGAGTTTACGGCTTCGGAGAGGCCCCAGGACAAGCACTCCTCCCGCACCGGCCGGGAACAGAACGTTCTGGTCAGTCAGCTACTTCGATAGCTAGAGCTTCAATAAACCCACAGAGGGCTACGTCCAAGTACAGGAAGAACTGCTCCACAAACCAGCAAGAGAGAAAGGCACTCCCGTGAGAAAACAGGCAAAAGATAGGAACGGGCAGTCCAGAACCATCCACGGTGAAATTACTACAAGAAACTAAACTTCAAGGAACTAATTAATAGTCAAGGAGACGCCAATCAAAACAAAAATGAAACACTTTCTTCACTTTTCTGAGTCTGAAGGGAGTTTAAAAGACAGGATTTCGTGTTGATGAGCTTATGGGAAAGGATGCGTTTAATCCACGGCTAATACTGTATAAACTGGCCATGGCCAACCAGCGGGTAATTGGTCAGTATCCACTAAAACAAAGAGTGTGCAGCCCGGCCGGCGTGGCTCGGTGGTTGAGCGTTGACCTATGAACCAGGAGGTCATGGTTCGAGTCCTGGGCAGGGCACATGCCCGGGTTGCAGGCTCGATCCCCAGTGGGGGGCCTGCAGGAGGCAGCCGATCCATGATTCTCTCCCATCGTTGATGTTTGTATCTCTCCCCCTCTCCTTTCCCTCTCTGAAATCAATAAAAATACATGTATTTGAAAAAGTGTGCAAACCCTACGACCCTGCAATCCGCTCTTAGAGTATCTCAATAGTTGGCAGAATGGACCCCAAGACGCCCCCATGCTCACCCCCAGAACCTGGGGCTCTGTGAGGTTACATGGTAAAGGGCCCAGTGTAACCCCGGGGGCCATCACATGGAACAGGGGACAGGACAGGGAGCACCAGAGATGACACATGGGAACGCTGTGGCCACAGCCACAGGGGAAAGGGCACCGGCCACAAGCCATGCCAAGGCCTGGGGAGCTACAAAAGGCCGGGAAACGGGTCCCCCAGGGCCTCCGGGCGGAACGCAGCTGGGCCACACTGGGGTTTCGCCCAGGAAAACCCACTTTCAGCTACCGACCACCAGACTGTGAGGTGGTCGATGCATGTGGCTTAAGCCGCTGAAGGTGTGGTAGCCTGTCACCGCGGCCGCAGGAAACTAATACACTCCCCTGGGGCGGCACGGGCGGCGGGCGGGGAGGTGTGTGTCTTCTGAGCCCACAGACATAAAAAGGACACAAACAGGACTGGCAGGGCCCCCCAAACCGAGAGCGACGGCCTCCGCCAGGAAAGAGAGGGGGACTGCATGGGGGCGAGACTTCCACCTAAACCAGGGGTGGGCAAACTTTTTGACTCGAGGGCCACAGTGGGTTCTTAAACTGGACCGGAGGCCGGAACAAAAGCATGGATGGAGTGTTTGTGTGAACTAATGTAAATTCAAAGTAAACATCATTACATAAAAGGGTACGGTCTTTTTTTCAATAGTTTTATTCATTTCAAACGGCCGGATCCGGCCCTCGGGCCGTAGTTTGCCCACGGCTGACCTAAACTGTAACGGTCTTTCTTTAAAAGAAAATGCGTTTGTGCATGTAGTTCACACTTCAACGTTAAATTCTTAGGAGGGAATTACCATTCACGGGTTAAAGGTCAGAGTTACAGTATGATGGGAAATGCTGAAAACCACAGGGAACGCCATCATTTTGTTTTTCTGACCATCCCGAAGGTGCTTCAGAGCTGCAGACTCACGGTCCCCACAGTTAACGCTGACGATGGTGCCGGCCCCGCGGACACCACACCGGAGAAGCGGAAATTCGCCGAGTATCCGTAAACCACAACTCCCGCTCCCTCAACCGTGAAAACCAACCTCTCCTCAAGTGCGAGACGCACATCGTCCCTGGACCAAGTTCACTCCCGAAGGCAGAGGTTCTCACACTCCAGCCCCCCCCCCGCCTCGCCCCCCCCACAACACGCCCCTGTACCGTGCCCACGCAGGCACTTGCCTCTGGCTTGGTTTTCCGAGTGTGCAAAGGTTTGCCCACCACTTCCCCTGCCTCACAGGACGGGCGAAGGTGTGGGATGGAAGAAGTGACGGCCACGTCCGCAGTCCGTGGACCCCCTCTGAGACTCTCCCTGCTGCGGGAAAGCTGCCCTGTCCCCACCGGGAGCCGCCTAACGAAACCACCGCCTCAAGGCAGGCCAGCTGCCTGGGAAGTCCCAGGAAGTCACAGGAGGGCGGTCGGTCCGTAAATGACACCGTCAGGGCAGCCATGGGTGAGCCTTGCATGAAGCACCCAGGGCAGTCAGTCCCTGCACCCGCAAGAAGACACCCTGACGCCACCACACGCAGGGCCTCCGGGCTGCGTTACCCCGGCGGAGAGCGAGCGTTCCCACCCAATCACCACTTCCTGGTGTGACCGGCCAGGGGTCCAGGCTGGGCTCAGTGGTGTGACGTCACGAACACAGTGTTCTAACCGGCAGGGGGCTATCACATGCTTCCCCTCCCAGAGCTCCAAGCGGAGGAGAAAGGCCAGGGGACGGGGGAGAGGGGGCTGCTGTCCAGACTGACTCACCCAGGGCTTCCCATCACTTGGGCCAGCCCAGCGCAATGCCCCCCTGAACACCCCGGCAGCTTCAGCCTCCCTTTAGCCCAATGAACACTCTAGAGCAGTGGTTCTCAACCTTCCTAATGCCGCGACCCTTTAACACAGTTCCTCATGTTGTGGTGACCCCCAATTTCATTGTTACAAACTGAACATCCTTAAAGCATAGTGACTAATCACAAAAACAATATGTAATTATATAGGTGTTTTCCGATGGTCTTAGGCGACCCCTGTGAAAGGGTCGCTCGACCCCCAAAGGGGTGGCGACCCAGAACTCAGGGTCACCTCGACAGGAACCCCCGGTGGAGTCCCCCACCTGTGTGCCCCTCTGCCAAGAAGAAACAGCAAGTCACACCGAAGCCCACCTGCATGTCCCCTCCAGTGAGGGGAGGGAGGGGGCATTAAACGGGGCAGCCTGGGCGAGCCGCGCCGCCCGCATGCTTCTCGGTGTCCACGCCCATCCACTCCGAAGCGCACTTACGGGCAATGGGACGGTTTACGGAGGAGAGCGCCCACGTCCTGAGCGACCGGGGTACTGGCCGAGCCCCGCAGGTCCAGGCGCGGTGCCCACGCCGCGGGCAGGGCGGCACCGCAGAAGCGTGGGGCGGGCAGACGCGCTGCCCCGGGGTCCGGACAGCCCCGGGAAGACGCGGGCAGGAGTGCGCGGCGAGGTGCCAACCTGGACCGGTGCTCGGGCCCAGGACCCGCGACCGCAGACCGGGCGCCCGGAGCCACGCGCGCCCCTGGGAGCGGGCGAACCGACCCGGCGGGGCGCCCGGGAGGTAAGGGAGCCGAGGGCCGCGGGGTCCCCGGGGTCGCGGGCCCAGGTGCGCCGCCAGCCCGCCCGACCGCTTTACCTGCCGCCGGTAGATCTGCCTCTTCGTCCGCCTCCACCTCAGCGGCTGCCGTGACTGCCGCCGCGGGCAGCGGGTCCATCGCACCGCCAGTCATGTGAGCGCGCGCCACGTGACTTCCTCCGCGCCCGGCCTCCGCGCCCGGCGCGGCTCGCCCCGCCCACTCCCAGCTCGCCCCGCCCATTCCTCCCATCAGCTCGCGGCCTGGCCCCGCCCAGCCCGGCCTGGCCCCGCCCACTCCTCGCCAGCTCTCAGGTTGGCCCCGTCCGTGCCACGCTTTCGCCACGCCCACTCCCCCGCCTCCGCCCGCCAACTCCCGGGCTGGCCCCGCCCACGCCACGCCTCGCCACGCCCACGCCTGGGCCTCTCGGCCCCGCCCCGGCCACGCGGCCCTGGGCAGGCCCGGCGCGCGCTCAGGGCCCGCGCTCCCGCCCTCCTGCGAGCATCGCTCCTCCCCGCGGGTTCTCCGCGGCGCTGCTTCCCGCCCGCCCCCACTCAGCACCCACCCGCCCACCCACTCACTCGCTCATCACACGCTCAGCCCCTTGCCAGCTCCCTCGCCATTTCCTTATTCGCCTACCCACGCGCGCACCTGTCGCGCCCTCGCTCGCTCCTCCACCCACGCGCACTCCGTCCTGCTCGCTCATTCACCCTCATCCATTCATGCGCTCACCCGCTCATTCAGGCGCTCACTCTCCACCCACCGCTCGCTCCAGTCTCCTGGCTGCCGCCTGGAGGTCTGGCAACCTGCGCTGGGTGCTCAGGCCACGGAGACGCACCACGTGCCTTCCGGGTGTTGAGGACGGACAGAGGGACAGGGGACCGGAATGGAAGAAGGGCTCTGGCTGTTCCCTAACGGGGCTGCGGGGTCCCCTGGCCCTGAGTGAGGGAGCCCCGATGGGGTGGAGCCTGAGCTGGTCCTGGAGGGACAGGATGAAGGAAGGAGGGGAGCAAAGGCTCTGAGGCATCAAAGAGCTGCAAAGCTGGGGGCGGGGGGCGGTGCAGAAGAGGGAGCTGGGGAGGTTGGGAGTGCTCCCTCAGGGAGGGCTTGTTTCCAGAGTCATCACCTGGACCCTCCAATACTGGTGCCAACGCCGGGGGAGTTCTAGCAGTCAAGAGCCCAGACCCCGGCCTGGGCCCTAGGAAGGGTCCCCAAGAAGGGAGTCCTCGCTCTCGCCCCTGGGCCCTGCGCACTCACAGCGCACTAAGACATCCGGGTGAGCTGGCGCCTCCACACACTGTAACCCAGGAACGCTGCCCCTCCTCCAGACGGACAGAGAGCAGCTCCCCCAAGTCGCCGGGACACTGCGGGTCCTGCCACACCTCATCTCAAGCTGCTTCCTCCCCCGGGCCTGCCCCACCCGGGACTTCCTTTCCGCTGCAGACCCCTCAAACCACAGGCTCAGCGCTTTCCCCAACTCCACACGCTCCCTCCCCAAACACACACACACACACACACACACAACTTCCTGGCATTTGCTCAGATCCCTGTCCCACGGCGGATTATGAGGTCTCTATTAAATGTTTAAAAGCTCATTGCACTTTGAAAACTGTAAGGCATTATACGAGTATAAATTAGACGCTATTCAGGGACAGCAGCGGATAAACGTATTGTTTTATTTGAACACCCCTGTGCTACGGTCACAGCCTGGAGTCCAGTGGCTCCCTCTTGGCTGCCCGGCCCACTGGTGCGGGGAGTGTTCAGATAAGCCGCTGGGAGCCGCCCCTCGGGCGCTGATGAAATCCGCCTGGGGCCTGGCTGGGGATGTGGTCAAGCTCCCCCAGGTGACGCTAACGTGCAGGCCAGGTGGAGCCCCTGCTCTAAGGGAAGGTTTGTTTTATTCCCTCAAACATTCCTGAGTATTTAGTAGGTACTGACGTCTGTGGGAGAGGGGGAGGGAGGCGTGGGCAGGGAACACAGGGAAGTGGTGGGGGGGGGGGGTTCCCGCTCTGAGCGCCTGACCACGTTGAATTGGATGGAGGAACACCACCCTGGACCCTCCCTCCGTGCAGGGTCAGAGGCGGAAGCGTGGGTGTTGTGGCAGGAAAGGCGAAGGAGCCCTCAGTCCTGAGCGCCCAGAGGGGGGACTCCCAGAGCCTGCAATGGGTCGAGGTTCCTGGGGAACATGTGCTGAATCCCTCTGCCTGTAACTCCTAGGGCTCCTCACCCAGAAGCCTGGTTCTTATTCTACCTCCATGTCCCTGTCCCTCCGGGTGAGTAAATAGGAAGCGGAATTTCTGGTTTTTAAGACCTTCGGAGTCATGGCAAGAATCCAACTCTATGAAAACCGTTCTCCTGTCTTCTGCGCCACATGTATTACGTGCGTTGCTTTCCACTCGGGAACATGACGCGTGTCTCTGCAAAGTGACAGAACCGAGTGCAGAACACGGAAGCCGGACCTCCCTGCAGGGGGGCGGGGGGGGCGGGAGTACGCATACTCAGGGAGACAGCAGAAATCCAAGTAGCGCCATTCGCCAACCACTCCCAAGGACAAGTGAATTTAAGAGGTTAAAAACTGATGAATATTCTATTGATCCCCCCCTAAACGCCCAGCTTTTTAAAAAATGTTAACTATGTAAGCATTTATCGTTTTAAATATGTTTTTATTGATTTTTTTTTAGAGAGAGAGAGGAAAGAAGAAGGATAGAGAGAGAAACATCAATGAGAGAAACATCATCAATCAGCTGCCTCCTGCACTGGGGATTGAGCTCCCAACAGAGGCACGTGCTCTGACTGGGAATCGAACCAGTGACCTCCAGGTTCATGGGTCAACACTCAACCACTGAGCACCCGGCCGGGCAATACCCAGCTTTTAAAACCCCTCAAAACAAAGGTCCCCAGCTCTTGCTCTCCCTCCCAGAAGCAGGCCCATGCCCCCCCCCTTACTTCCCCCACGGGCAGGCATCTCTAAGCTCTAAGGGGCCCCACAGGCTCGCAACCAGGGCAGCATTGGGTGTGGCTGTCCGTCCCAGGCAACCCCTGAGCCTGTCCCCAAGGCCCCCTTTCCCTGACTTCTTAGTGAGCGAAGCTGACCGCCTGGGATTGCCCCAGCCCTTCCCTGACTCACTGCCCCCAGCTTTAGTAAATATGGTGAGGCCACACAGGAACCATTCCGCTTAGGGGATGACCTCTAACCAACTCCGTGCTCAGTCCACGGAAGACGGGAGGAGCCATGGCCTGGAGGCAGGCCCTTCAGCCAGAGGACAGCCCTGAGGCTTGGAAACCTAAGTGACTTTGCTCCTTGGATCCCAAAGTTGCTGAGACCGGGAATCAACCCGCGACCTCCTGGTCTCAACGCTCAACCACAGAGTCAGCCCAGGCCACTCTCTCCCTCTTTGCAGGGGAACGTCTATTCCGTGGCACACTGTTGTATTGGGGGATTAGAGCATCGGCTTGCTAAGTGCACAGGAGCAGAGGAATTTGCCTGGGGCGGGAGGGGGGCGGGGAATCTACAAGGAGCTGCACCCAGACCTGATTTACATTATGTAGATGCTGAGATTAGGGACTTGGAGCTACTGAGATTTACACGAGATTTTGGACTTTGAATCGATGCTGATGCCGTAACTTGAGGCTTTGGGGGATGTTGGGATAGGACCATGCATTTTGCAAACTGGATGGATGTGACTCTTTGGGGGCCAGAGGGCAGGCTGCGGTGGACAGAATAACACCACTTAGAGCAGCGGTTCTCAAGCTGTGGGTCGCGACCCCTTTAGCGGTCGAACGACCCTTTCACCGGGGTCGCCTAAAACCATCCTGCATATCAGATATTTACATGACGATTCATAACAGTAGCAACATCACAGTGATGAAGTAGCAACGAAAATAATTTTATGGTTGGGTCACCACATGAGGAGCTGTATTTAAAGTGCCAGAAGGTTGAGAACCACTGCCTTATGGGGACACCAGGCGCATTGGGTTAGGGCCCACCTAACGACCTCATCTGAACTTGATCGCATCTGCAAAGACCCCATTTCCAATGGCCACATTCCTCAGGACTGAGGGCTCGGACCTCAACATATTCTGGGGACGGGGAATACGGTTCGACCCGTAGCACCAGACGGATGGGACAAAGCAGAAAATCCATGTGATAGTTTCAGTGGCTGCACAGAAAACATCAGCGCCCACTCACGAGCGAGCCCTCGGGCCAGGACAATGCCCACGGCACACCCACTGCTCCCGCAGTTTGCTCGGAGGTGTAGCCAGTGCCCAGAGAAGCCGGAGAAGGGAAATGCTCACCGATAGGAGAGAAAAGCTGCTCATGAAAAAGACCACCGTGCACACGGCAAATTCTATAGAATCCAGAAAGGCTATATGAGAACTCGTAACTAGCCCTGGCCAGTTTGGCTCAGTGGCTGGAGGGTCGGCCTGTGGGCTCGAGGGTCGCAGGTTCAATTCCAGTCAAGGGCATGTGCTTCTACCTCTACCAATCAATGCGTTTCTCTCTCTCTCTCTCTCTCTCTCTCTCTGTCTCTCCCTCTCCCCTCCACTCTCTCTAAAAATCAATGGAAAAATATCCTCGGGTGAGGATTAAAAAACAAATAAATAAAATACAACCCCTGCTTTAAAACAAAAACAAAAACTAGTAACTAAGTTTAGCAAGGTTGCAAGGTACAACATCAAATCCAAATCTCTCTCGTGTGTCTGTATCCTAACAATGTATAATTGGAAACAACTTAAAAAAACCCTGACAGTGTAGAAATGGAATATGTAGGGATACATATTTAATGATATGGGCTAAGCCTCTAGAATGAAAACTAGGAACCACGGCTGAGCGCGATGAAAGACGAACTACTCCTATTAACATCCTCGCTGTCAGGGCACCAGGCCCTGATGGTTAAACGGCAGCCCGAGGCACTGCTAATCGGAGGGCTGGTGCGCTTTTGTCCTGGACACGTTTCTGCTAATCATCAAATGTTTCTGCTAATCATCAAATGTATCGGCACAGCCAAGCGTTTAGCATAATTAACACAATCTTGAGAAAGAACAATGTCAGAGGAGGCTGGCTACCTGACTTCAGGGCTCTGGGCGCCACGGTGCTGGGAGCGGTGGTTTCGTTGGGAAGCACAGACAGGTCTGCGGAGCAGAACAGAGCCCAGAAGGCAGCCCCTTCATACACGGGCCATGGATCTGCAGCACAGCTTCACGGTGACGCCAGGGGGGACAGGGCATGCCTGGGGGTGCAGGCTCAGTCCCCAGCAGGGGCCGTACAGGAAGCAGCCGATTGATGATTCCCTCTCATCATTGATGTTTCTATCTCTCCCTCTCCCTTCCTCTTTGAAATCGTTTAAATAATTTAAAAAATGGGCCAGAGTCTTGAACAGAAATGTCACAAAAGGAGACACACAATCCCCAATGAGCACACGAAGGACGTTCGGCTCCGCCGTGAAGGAAGCGCACACTGGAACCGCAGCCCGGCCAGAGCCGTGGAAATCACAGGCCGACAGAACCAGATGTGGACGAGGACGAGAACCACCCGGAACTCTCACGTGTAGTTGGCAGGCACCAACCTGGGGGACGCGTGGTGGTGATGTTACACTCATTCTCCGAACCCACGATGCTCCTCTCACGGGCTTGACACGTAGGAGGAATGAGCACATGTTCGCACAAAGACGTGCGCGCTAGCACAGAGCGGCCAGCTGACAGTGGCCAGGGCTGGAAACAGCCGAGATGTCCAGGGAAAGCTCCCTGTCCTGGACTCACGATGAAGGCCCCTCAGCCATGGGGAGGAATGAGCTGCCGAACCCCAGCAACTCGTCTCGTCTCAGGGCACTGACCTGAGGGAGAGCAGCCGGCACCGGGCAAATCTGTTTTCCTTTCACATAAAATTCCACAGCAGGCGGAGCGGTGCCGGGCCGGAAGAGGGAAAGCTAAACCTGGGAAGGAAGTCGTGTGGCTGCCGGCCTGGAGAGGGGACCTCCGATAGTGGTGCCCCATCTCCTCTCCTGACCAGGCCTCATCACGCTGATCTGTGCTTTTGTCCAGACCCTTGGGTCTCTAATTCAGGAGACACTTACCCCCGCCCCCCCCCCATGCAACTGCACCTCAGTAAACATCACTCACAGACTGCCAGCCAAAACCTCCCGCAAACGTGGAAATGGGAGAGATTCATACGCAACAGAGAAGCGTGGGGGTGGGCAGTGTGAGAAGCGGACAGGCGATGCTGGAAGGAAAACCAATCGTCTCATGTGCGCATAGGAGAACGTGTGACAAAGATTGAAAATTAATTAGCCACGGGGTCACATCTAGATGTTCGCTGAATAGAGTAAATCTCTTTTTCTAAAAAATGTTTTTATTGATTTTTAGAGAGAGGAAGGGAGAGGGATCAACAGAAACATCGATGGGAGAGGAACATTGACCGGCTGCCTGGTGCTGCACACACCCCTCCTGGGGGCCGAGCCTGCAAGCCCGGCAGACGCCCAGCCCCAGAACAGAACCAGCTGCTCACTGGGACCTGGGCTGATGCTCAACCGCTGAGCCACACTGGCCGGGCTAGAGTAAACCTCTTTGTTACTTTAAAAAACATGCTTGCCCTAGCCGGTGTGGCTCAGTGGATAAAGCGTCGGCCTGCGGACTGAAGGGTCCCGGGTTCGATTCTGGTCAAGGGCACAGGCCTGGGTTGTGGACTCGATCCCAGTGGGGGGTGTGCAGGAGGCAAATCAATGATTCCCTCTTGTCATTGATGTTTCTATCTCTCTCTCCTTCTCCTTTCCTCTCTGAAATCAATAAATATATATATATATTTTTTAAAATATATTTTATTGATTTTTCACAGAGAGGAAGGGAGAGAGATAGTCAGAAACATCGATGAGAGAGATACACCGATCAGCTGCCTCCTGCACATCTCCCACCGGGGATGTGCCCGCAACCCAGGTACATGCCCCCGACCGGAATCGAACCCGGGACCCTTCAGTCCGCAGGCCAACGCTCCATCCACTGAGCCAAACCGGCCTCGGCTGAAATCAATAAATATATATTTTTTAAAAATATATGCTTGCTTCCCCTAGGTGCTCAGGCAAACTACTGGTCTGAGACCACTCTGCTCTTTATGCTTGAGTTTTGGGGGTCTCCAATTTGGGGTACAGATCCATGGGGGGCTGGTTCCAGTCATGGCTTCCCAGAGAGAGGCGTCCCTCCCTCCCCCCGCCCCCTCCCCCCCCAAGGGCTGTGCTGTCAGGGCAGCTTCCCTTATGTTCCCGCTGGTCAGGAAGGGCAGGTTTGCTCTCGCCTCACTCTTACCGTGAGGACACGCACACACACACACACACACACACACACAGTCTTGAGGAGGGGGTCCCAGTTTTAAGGGCAGTATATTTTCTTTAAATATATTTTTATTGATTTCAGAGAGGAAGGGAGAGGGAGAGAGATAGAAACATCAGTGATGAGAGAGAGTCTGATTGGCTGCCTCCTGCACGCCCCCCACTGGCGATCGAGCCTGCAGTCTGGACATGCGCCCTGACGGGGAGTTGAGCTGTGACCCTCCGGTTCATAGGTCGACGCTCCACCGTGGAGCCACGCCGGCCGGGCATGCGGAGTAGACCTGCTGGGGGACGTGGTCGTCCTAAATTCCATTCTTTAGGAGCCGCCCGGTTTTCCACAATGGCCGCTCCGTCGTACACGCCACCCGCTGTGCACGCGGGCTCCAGCTCCCCCACATTCCCGCCAGCACTCGTTCTTGTCTGACTTTGTTCTGCATATAAATTCTTCTGATGGGTGTGAGGTGGTGTTTCATCATGGTCCTGACCTCCATCTCCCTGGCAACCAGTGATGTTGCGTATCTCCTCGTGTGCTGATTGGCTGTCTGTGTGCGTCCGTTCAGGGTCCTTGGCCCTTCCTGTAGTTGGGTGTCCTGTAGTTGGGTGTCCTTTGCTGCTGTTGATTTATGAGCGTTCTCTGTTCTAGATACAGGGTCCCTATGGTACGTTTCCCCTCTCTCCCTGGGTTACATTTTGGCAAAGTCCCATTTACCTGTTTTCTTTTTGCTGCCTGCACTTTTGGTGTCTCGTCCAAGCGATTTTATCCTGTTTTTCCACCACGTGATACCTTATGTCCTTAAAGGCTGCCCTTGGGTGGTCTTCCTCTGTCAGGGCATACCCAGCCCGTCAGTTTCCGGGTTCATTTGGAAGCTCTGTGTCCTGGGGAAAGGCCAGGACACACGGACACACAGCGCGCACAGCCTGTCTGACCTGGGGCTGCTGTGATCCCACCGTGCCGACGTGTGCCACATCCTGTGTGCCGCCGCATGGCATCCACAGGCGACACGGCCAGCACCGGTTCAACAGAGATTGAGGGATGGTTCCACCTGGGACATGCGTGTCTGTGTGTGGGGACGTGCAGTCCGGCTCCTCTGTAGCTGGGGGCCCTAGTGATCGGGCTGCAGCGTGGACAGAACAGCCATGGCCCTCCTTGGAGGAGTCCAAGGGCAGGGAGCTGTGTGTCCCCTGCTGCTCAGCCTCCCTGGCAACTCAGTGAGCACAGGGATTGCAAACAGTCTTTTTTTCTTTTTTCTGGATAGAAACTGCCTCCTTAGAAAGCAGAGCTCCTCTGAACACCTTGGAGGGAAGTGCTCACGGCGAGGACATGAGTCTGGGTGCTGGCGGCATGCCTGTCTTTCCCGCACAGGCTTCCTGAGCGCGGGGTGCGAGAAAGGCCGTCCACCACAGGCCAGTCCGGGTGCGGCCATAGCCTCAGTGGCCGGGGCAGCAGACCCGTTTCCTTCCTGGTGAAATAGGTCCACGTCTGACTGGTGTTGACTCGTCCACCCCCCGCCCTCCCACAGAAGCACGCCTTCCATCTCTACCTTCTCCTGTCGTCTGTCGCACCCTAACCACAAGGGGGACCAACCTTTCCTGAGCTACAGTGGTCTGAGCCCCTGCAGCTCCTCCCAGACCCCCTCAGAGACCTCCTAGCACAGCTCCCGCCCCACGTGGCCCCTCGAAGCACCCAGGCCTCAGCCCCTGCCTCTCCTCCCTCACCAGGTGGCAGCCTGGCAGGAAGGAAGCGATGCCCTCCGTCACAGCAGCAGATGGAAGCCCACCTTCTCACCCATCGCTGACCCTGGCCTGGCCAAGGCCGCTGACTGCCCGCTACGGGCCAGCTCTGCTCTGGGCCAGAGCTCCCTGTTCGCTTTTCAGCCCACCCTGCAGGGAGAGCTCAGCTCAGTCGATGCCACGCTGGCCACCCACCCCAGGAAGGGCTTCCCGGGTGCACTGTCCGGGCTGGCGGGCTGAGGCCCATCAGCCACGTCCCAACGGCTTTGCCTCCCACGGGAGCCAGGCTGCCAGCCTGTTGGCAAGGCTCAGTGATGGTGCTCCTCCCTCCCACAAGGCCCTGGGGTGGCCAGCCTGGGCGCCCTGAGCTTTTCTGCCTGGGGTGACGCCCAGCCAGTGAGCCACACCGGGCTGGGCAGACAGTTTGCTTCTGTCACACACCAGTGTTGTAGAGACCCTGGTCTCTAACTTCTTCCAGGAATGCTGAGGTCATTAGCTGAAACTAAGGTCAAGCTCCAGTTCACCAGGTTGGCAAATGCCTTTCCAGTCCCTTGGACTCCAACAGCTTGTGTGTGGCAGTGACCATTCTTCATAGCGGTTATTTCCTTGCCAGCTCATCGACGATGTTAATGAGATGGAGTTTACATTGTGTCCAGCGCTTCAGTGTTTCACCGACAACCCACCCACCAGCCACGTTCTCACGCCGGGAGGCACAGAGAGCATGGGTCATGGAGAAACGTGCTGATGGTCTTAGGTGCCAGCCGACCAGCTCTTGTGAGGATAGACGCCAGGGATAGGAGCAAAGGTGAGGCAAGGCTGAGGGACCTGCTTTCACATGCAGAGCAGCGTTCACAGTGGTGATCGGACCTCAGGACTCACCCCTCCAATGCAAAAAGGACGAGCCACCCCAAAGAGGCGGAGGGGGTGGATGGGCAACTCGCTGAACAGCACATCTGAGCGTGAACGTGTAAAAGATGTTCGCCCTGCCCGGCCAGCGTGGCTCAGGGGCTGAGCGTCGACCTATGAACCAGGAGGCCGCGGTTCGATTCCCAGGCAGGGCACACGCCTGTGTTGCCGGCTTGATCCCCAGTGTGGGGCGTGCAGGAGCAGCCGATCCATGATTCTCTCTCATCATGGATGTTTCTCTCTCCCCGTCCCCCGCCCCTTCCCCTCTGAGATCCATATGTGCTCACCGCACTGTGAGTGACTTTGTTATCGTTTCCTGCACACGCGGCTCCTGAACCTGTCTGTCTGTGTGGGAGGACCCGCCTCCGCTGAGAAAGTCTGTCCACATACAAGGTGGGATGTGGCTGCACCAGCCGGGCTCGCCCTGGACAGGAGCCGGTCACGGGCCGCCGAGGCGCCTGCATCTCTCAGGGCAGCAGGGGCTGCGGGCGGGCTGGGCCGGGCAGGGCCGGGCAGGACTGCTGTCCATGGTGCCAGACGGGCTCACGGGGGCAGGACTCTGCGCTGCCCTCTGTGGTGACTCTGAGCAGGTGGCCAGCCCTCCGGAGACTCAGGTGAGCACTTTCCTTTTCTGCTGAAGCCGGAAACCTTTTTATTCCAGGGAAACGCAAGTCCAAACAGCGACACAGACCCTTTCGGCACAGACCAGGAGAGGCGCACAGCCCTGCGCTGCGGGAGGGAGTGGGAAGTGGGTGAGCCTGAGGGCAGCCTGCTAACGTCAGGTGGGTCAGATGCAGGCGTCCCGTGACCAGGAATCCCACTTCTGCTCATGCTCCAAGCGATGGCTCCTGGAGACACCACAAGGCTCCTCACCGTAGTGCTGCCCATCCCACCAGCCCCCACCCAGCCCCCTTCGAGTCCTGTATGATGAAAGATAGATGACGGCACGTCCATGCACACGCGTGAGCTGGCACAGCCTGCACCGCGACGGGCGGGCTCGGCAACGTGTCTGCGGGAGGAAGGACATGGCAGGAGGCTGTGCATAGTCTACTGTTCGCACACATTTGAAGTCATACCTGCAAACAGACGTGGACGGGTAACCTGAGGGAAGCTCCGCGGGTCGTGTCGCTACCCCAGTGTCCTGGCCGGGTCATGACACCGCCGCTTCGTACCATTAGGGAAACTGGGCCGTCAATTCTCACACCTGCACGCGAATCCGCAATTAGATCAGTGAAAATTCCATTAAAAATGCCCGCAGGACATACATGCTACTGGTACATACATGATGGCTTCTTCTGAGGCGGGGGGAGGACATGGAATTTAGGGGAACTCGAGGTCCTGTTTTTCCTTAGAAAGAACTTCAGAGACATTTGTGATCAGATGTAAGCGATTACAAATCTGGACGCAGGGAAATGAGGGACTACCACTCTGTGCTTCTCTTCGTGTCAAAAAATGCCCAGAAGACCCGGTCGGTAGTGCAGCTGGTTGGAGTGCCCCCCCCCCCCACGACAAGGTTGCGGGTTCGATTCCTGGTCAGGGCACATACGGGAATCAGCCAATGAATACGAACCAGCCAAGGATGCATGAATAAGTGGAACAACAGATGGATGTTCCCCCGCTTCTCCCTAAGATCAATAAAATAAAATAAGGTGTTGTTAACGTAAAAAACCATTGAATCCTGTAAGGAATTTTTGTGAGTTTATTTGAGCCAAACTGTCGACATAAGCCAGGAAGCAGAACTCAAGGAATTGAGATCATGCTCCAGAGAATGGCGGGTCACATCGGCATTTATACATCGCAACCAACGGAGAGGGACGCAGGCGGGTCACATGAAATCCATTCGTGGCAGAGGAAGGAGGCGGGAGAAAGCAAAGGGGGGAACTCTGGGATAGGGCAACAAGTGAAATGACGGATGTGTGCTTCTTTGCTGTAGATGATACAGGACAGTTTAGCACAGTTAACAGTCGGCAATTAACTCGACAACAAGAACGAGGAGGGAAAGTCCTGGTGCCATTGGTCGTGCCCGAGGGGTCCGGGTCGTGCCCGAGGGGTCCGGGTCGTGCCGGAGGGGTCCGGGTCGTGCCCGAGGGGTCCGGGTCGTGCCCGAGGGGTCCGGGTCGTGCCGGAGGGGTCCGGGTCGTGCCCGAGGGGTCCGGGTCGTGCCCGAGGGGTCCGGGTCGTGCCGGAGGGGTCCGGGTTGTGCCCGAGGGGTCCGGGTTGTGCCCGAGGGGTCCGGGTCGTGCCCGAGGGGTCCGGGTCCTGCCGGAGAGGTCCGGGTCGTGCCCGAGGGGTCCGGGTCGTGCCCGAGGGGTCCGGGTCGTGCCGGAGGGGTCCGGAAAAAAGGGAAGTTACCCAGACATCTCACCGACATGTTATCTTGGAGGCAAACAGACAACTGGGCTCAGTACAGACCTCAGCTGATCTGTCAGGGAGAATTCCGGCCGAGGACACGACTACCCGCCGTCACCTGTTTGTAGTAAATACTTAATTCTCAGGCCGTCCTTTGTGGTGACTGTAGGTCTGAGTTTGCAGGACCGCCACGCAGGCCTCCCTGAGCTGTCAGGTCAGCGTGGGGCCCCTTCCGCCCGCAGCGCCAAGATGAAGTGAGTGACGTTTGTAAAGTATTTAAGGCGCTGCCTGGCTCGGAGCAGGAGCTCAGTAGGTCTTAGCACCCCTGGCAGTGACTGATACCCTCCCCCGGGCAGGGGTGGTGGTGAAGGGTGGGGGTGTGTGTGTGGAGGGGTTGGCTGGTGCCTGGCATACTCCGAACAGCGGCATTCTCTGTTCCTGTTAATCCTCACCTGAGGATATTATTTACTTTTATTTTTATTTAGTGGAAGAGAGGGAGGGAGGGAGGGAGGGAGGGAGGGAGGGAGAGGGGGAGAGGGAGAAACACTGATGTGAGAGACACATGGGTTGGTTGCATCCTGCCCCACTGTGGCCAGGGAGCGAACCTGCAACGCAGGTGTGTGCCCTTGACTGGGAATCAATCCGACAACTATTTGGTGTGTGGGCCAATGCTCTGACCACTGAGCCACACCTGGGAACCGGCTCCGAGCAGGTAAAGGGCGTGCGGAGGTCCCTGGGGGAGGGGGCGGCGAGGACTGTCTGGTTCCCGCCCCTGCCCCGCACCTGAAGGAGGTCCCAGGAGGTTGCCCACCCAGCCTGCTGAAGGCGGGGGCGTGTGGGTCAGGCGAGGCGGGGAATTCAGGCGCCTGGGGCGACACTGGACCCTTTCAGTCCGTCCGTCCTGTCCTCTCCCCGCTCTGTGACCACAGACAGCTGCGTTCAGGGGAAATTTCCTGGAGAAACGACGGAGTCTCCGAGAGCTGCCGGCTGGTTAGGAACACGAAGGGAAGGGGAAGGCAGCCCAGCCCTCTAAGGGGAGCGGCGAGAGCGCCACCTGTAGGCGAGCTGTCTCCTGCCGACTCATCAGTTCTTTCGGGATCCTCACCCCCAAAGGGGCAGATCCGCCCCAGAAAAGACCAAGGCCCTGTCCTCTCAGCACCCTTGCCGAGGCCACCCAGCCAGCTGGCAGGACACCCTTGCGACATTTTAACCAGCATTTGGTGGTGGTACAGGACACACAGGTCCAAGTTGCCACGTGCGCATGTTTAAGGGCAGAGCGCACACTCACTCACGCTGCTGGGCAGCCGAACCACCACCATCTCCAGAGCTTCCCATCTTCCCACCCTGAGGCTCGGTCCCCATTAAACACTCACCCCACCCCAGCCGGCCCCACCCTCTGCTCCACTCTGAGAAGCTGACTCCCCAGCCCCGCAGGAGTGGGGGCAGGCAGTGGGTCCTCGTGTGTCTGGCTGATCTCGCCAGCATGTCCTCAGGCCCATCCACACGGCAGCGGGAGTCCGCATGCCCTTCCTTTTCAAGACCGAACACGATTCCATTGCGTGGTGGGCCGCGTGCCGCCCATGCATTTACCGGGCGGGCGCTGGGGTGCTTCCCCCTTCTGGTTACTGGGAGTGAGGCTGCCGTGAACACGGGTCTGCAGACTTCTGTTTGAGTCTCAATCATTTGTGGAAGCTTTTCATTCTGGATCATTTCAAATTGACGGAAGTGTTGCAAAGGTAGCTCAGGGCGTCCCGTGAACCCCGATGTTAACACGGTACACGCCACAGCCATGAACACCACCCCCGCACAATGCTGTTCACGCCACGCCAGACATCACAGGGTTTCAGCTGTTTTTCCATGAACGTCCTGTTTCTTTTTAAAAAAAATATATTTCTATTGATTTCAGAGAGGAAGGGAGAGGCGGAGAGAGATAGAAACATCAACGATGGGAGAGAATCATTGATCGGCTGCCTGCAACCTGGGCCCATGCCCTGACCGGGAATCGAACCATGACCTCCTGGATCATAGGTGGATGCTCAACCACTGACCACGCTGGCTGGGCATGAACGTCTTGTTCCGGGCCCAGGACCCAACCCAGACTGCCACACTGCATGTAGTCAGTGAGCTTTTCAAATGGTCATGACAAATGATAGATCCTCCCTTCCCCCAACTGGTGGGCGGAGTATGACGTAACCTGAGGCCTGGAAATACCTGAGTGCCTAACCAGGCACCTTATGTGGACTATACACTGAACCACCAATCCACACCTGCCAAATACCCAAAGCCCTTGTCCTATACGGACCATGAAGCCACCAATCAGCGCGCCGAGTACTCTAAGCCCCACCACTCCCCATTCCGCCCCTCAGAAGGGTGCCCACCCTGCCCGTGTGCTGTCCTCCGCTGCGGGGCAGCCCGGCAGACCTGGTTTTCCGCCTCTGTCTGGTCTTTCGACAAACACTAAGTAAAATGTGGGGTAAAATACTGACGATAGTGCCGAGTGCAAAGAGTAAAGGGGGGGGGGGTAGAGCAACCAAAGGGCTCGTGTGCGTGCACATCGGCAGAAGCAATGGACACAGACACGGGCGGTGGGGGCTTGCCCGGGGTGGGAATGGGGGGAGTCACTTGGGGAAAAGGAGACACATGTAAAACTTTAGACAATAAATAAATAAACAAACAGAAGGGTAGAGGAGTGCGGACGGGCATGACGGGAACGTGTTGCCGGAGTGCGTTGGAGCCATCGGGGGAGGCAGGAGCACAGTCCCCCCCTTTCCTGATGGCGGAGGCGAAGCTGACGCAGCCTGGGCCCTGGGGCATCCCCGTTGACTCTTCTCTGGACCACTGTTCCCGGTCCATCCACATCCAACCCTGGAGCTGGCCGATGGGGGCGGTCTGGCCCCTTCGCCTCCAGGCGCTATTCCTGCCGAGCTCCCAGGGCCAGGTGAGGCTAGCCCTCCGCTGACCCCTTCCCTTCCCGGGCGGCGCCCCGCACTCCTCGCCTTGCCTCAAGGTGCCGTCCTCATCCCCTAGGAACACTGCAGACGGAACTAGGAATGAGGGCTGTGGCCTCCAGCAGAAATCCGTTTGCCTTTTGAAACGGGTCCACAGGTCACACACGGAGTAGGGGCTGCTCCCCATGTTACAGAGGGGGACCCGGAGGCCCGGAGGCCTGCCCAGAGCTGCCGCTGAAAGTAAGAGTCACACTTAGCATCCGGCAACCCTTTTCCCGCTCAATGGAGGTAAGAGGCGCTGACACCGTTAAATTCACCCTTTAGCCGTTTTCACTGTGCGGCCTGGGCGTGGAGCACAGTCACACCCTAAACCCCGCCATCAGCTCAGAAACGTTCTCATCTCCCAAACTGAGGCTCAGGCCCCGAGAAACACCAACTCCCCGGCTCCCAGCCGCCCCCCTCCACTGAGCTCCCGTTCTAGGCGAGTCAAACCCTGCCAACCAGCAGCTGCCCTCACTCCTGGCAACAACCGAGCACAAAAGCAAGACACGAACACAGCGCCGGGCCAGGCTGGCCCCGTTGGTGGACCGTCCTCCCGTCAACCCACAGTCCCTGGTTCCATTCGGGTCAAGGCTCCGCCAGCAGGAGGCAGCCGCTCATGATTCCCGCTCATCATGGATGTTTCTCTCTCTCTCCCTCTCCCTTCCTCTCTGAAATCAATAAAAATATGTATATATATATTTTTAAAAAAGATAACAAGTACAGGATACTCTTCCCGAAGGGTCCAAACCCGAGCCAGGCATGTCCATCAGCTGATCGCCGGCACCTTCCCGAGCAGCCCCGCCCCCGCCCCGGCCCCGCCCACTCCGACCGCCCACCCACGTGACCCACGCTCGTTTCCCACGTCGATCCCCCGCCCCCCACCGTGACCATCAGAATGGGAAGAGCGGGGTTCCCCAGGCCGCGGGGTTCCCCAGGCAGGGTCGGTGAGAGCAGCTCTCACTTGTATGTTGCCCAGGAAGCTGAGGTTCTGGCCGTGTTCCGGCTCGGCTCGCCAGGACCCCCTTTTCTGTTTCGGAACCGTCCATCGTAGTGCCCGTCAGTAGACGAGTCTAAGAGCGGACACGCGCGGGGGGAGCTCAGGACACTGCGAGCGAGGCTGTCACCGGTGGGGCGGCCATCCCAGCCAGGCAGGCACCGAGCTTGCGGGTTCCCTGCCATCGCTCCCCGAATTCTTTGCTCGGTGCTGAGTCCTGGGCCGACTACTGCGCCCCCCCCTGCGGCGTCGCTAATGGTTGAGGCCGCCGCCGCGGCGCCCGACGGGAGGAGGAAGAGCGCGGCGCCATGTTGGGCGAGACCATCCTGTCCCTTCCCCGGGGGTGGGGACTGTCGTTCCCGGGAGTTTGCTGACGGGCCTGCGGGGCTGCGGTGATCGCGGTTGAGCGCGCACTCGTCGTGGGAGCTCCGCGCTGACCGCGGGTGGACACTCGGCTGCCCGCTGCGTCTCCCGGCCGCTCGGGGGGCGACAGGGCGCGGGACCCCCCCCGGCCTCGTGGGACGGCCCGCCGCACGCACATGGCCCGGCCGGCGGCGCGGGGCGGCCTGGGAGAGTCGGAAGCGCGGTGAGGCGGCAGCGGCGGGCCCATGCAGGACGCGGAGAACGTGGCGGCGCCCGAGGCGGCCGAGGAGCGGGCCGAACCCGCAGAGCAGCAGCCGGCCGCCGAGCCGCCGGGGGAGGAGCCGCGGCCCGGGGCGCCCGGCGCGCAGGCGGCGGCGGACGGCGAGGACGAGGAGGCGGAGGCCGGGCCGGGCCCTGAAGTGCCCGCCGAGCCCGCGGCCGACGGGGAGGAGGCGGCCGGCGCGACCCCCGGCCCGTCCCCGCCGCCGCCCGAGGAGGCCGCCGCCCCGGACGAGGACGAGGACGAGCCCCCGGGGGAGCAGGCCCGGGACGCGGCGGCCGAGGCCCGGTCCGATGGGACCGGCGGGGTGCAGGGCGGCCCCGCGGAGGACGCCGGCGCGGCCGAGAATGGCGACGCGGACGAGCCCTCGTTCAGCGACCCCGAGGACTTCGTGGACGACGTGAGCGAGGAAGGTGAGCGCCCGGCGCGGGGGAGGTTGGCTGTGATGTGAGGGCCTGGGCTCCCTCCTCGTCCCAGTAACAGGGTGCCGGGTGGGGCAGCCTGGGGACCGGCCGTCCTGCGGCGGGGCGGGACCCGCGTGCCGCGCGGTCTGGGGTGACAGCCCTCGCCGGCCGGTGTGGTGCCGCGGTGCCGCCACAGCTGTCCGAGCCGGAGCCCCCTCGGCGCCGAGTCCTCGGGTGGGAGGGACGCTGCCTCCCCCGGGCTGCTGGCGGCTCTGCGGCCGCGAGGGTGTGGAGCGCCGCCGGCTGCCCCCTCCTCCCTGGTGAGCCGCGCCCCGCCTGCACCCGCCCGCGGCCCGGCTCCCGCCACGGCCCCGCGCAGCCGGGAGTGCACGGTGGGGCCCGCGCGCAGGGAGGGCCAGCAGCTCGCGGCTCCCGGAGGGGTGCTGCCCGAGAGGAGGTGCTGACGGCGGGCTGGCGGTGCCCGAGCTTTGAGCTGTTGCGTCTGCTCCCAGAGACGGAGGCAGAACCACAGAGACCGGCGGGCGAAATGAAGACGTGCGTGCAGGCGCCGACGGAGACTGTCGGCTGTAAACGCGCTTCCAAGGGCTGCCTGTCGGCGCCGCCGTGTCGCCCGCACGGACAGCCGGTTCCGCCGGGAGGGCGCGTGTTGGGCCCGAGCAGGGCGCCCCGCCGGCGGTTCTGCTGTAAAGCGGTGCCCACGTGGGGCCTGTGGCGAGCCGTCAGGACGTCCTCCCGCTCAGCACTTGTGCAGCCTCGTTCCCACGAGACCAACACGGGAGCCGCTTCCAGGCCTGGGTGGGACCCCGGGCCTCCCCGTGGGAGCGCAGGGCACGGGCTTGAGCCGGACTGACCTGGGAGTGCCGTCCGGAGCCAGCGGAGCAGCCTCCCCTTTCTCCCGGCCCCTGTGGTCGGTTGCTCACGTGTGATTCCTATTTTGCAAGAAGAACTGTCCTGTGTGGGAGCAGAGAGAGACGCCTTGGGCACCTTCTCTGGAAAAGGCAGTCTGGGCGCGCCCTCTCCCAGTGCCCTGGGCGCGCCCCTCGGGCTGGGACGGCACAGCGGCCTCTTCTCGCCGGTCGCCCTTTAGCGTCAGGTCTCCACCGGCCCGACTGGTAAAGCTCTCCCTCTAAGTGCGTCCTTTGGGCTCATTGAAGCACCATTTGTATTTGTGTCTGCTGCTCAGCTTGGAGGGTAGACGGGGGTCCATGCCCAGAGGACCCAGGTGTGCAGGCCGGGCGAGGAGGCCGTGTGTTTGTGGGTGACTGTCCGCCTTGCCGTGTAGGGACAGGCGCTCAGAAAGAACACTGGTCCCCTAAGGACGTGACGGGGAAGGAGTCCGCTGTGGGCAGAAACGCTGACGCAGCCGCTGGGAGCCTTGTAAACGCAGAGCAGGCTTAGCAGGCACCTAATTGCGCGGCGCCTGAGCCTTAGGAAGAGCCCGGATCGCACTCCGTCCGGGACGCCGTCGCCAGGGTGTGACTCTAACCTGCCTCTCCCTTTATTTCTCTTGGGTCTTCGTTTTTGTTTTTTATTTGAAATTTAAGTGGCAGTTCTTTTTTCTTAGATAACATTTTCAATATTATAAAGGGTCGAAATGAGAAATAGTTTATAACAGGGCATGCTTCTTGAAATTAAGACTCCTTTTTGAGAGGCCTTTGAACTTACTGAACATTTCAAACACGAGAGTGAAGAGAACCCATCTTAAATTCGGAGAGCGAAAGGCAGCAGAGAACATGTTCTATTTCGCATGAAGTTCTTTTTTAGAAAGTCCTCACTTGATATATTTTTCATTGATTCTAGAGGGAGGGAGGGAGGGAGAGAAACATCGATTGGTTGCCTCCTGTCTTTCGGATCTAACCCGCCACCTGGGTGTGTGCCCTGACCCAGAGCCCAACAACCACCTTTCGTTGTGCGGGGTTCTGTGCCTCAGCCCCTGGTCCACACCAGGCCGGCTGGTATGTTGAAATTCTTAAAAGTGTGATAAAGAAGGTAGAGTGGCCCTGGCCGGTTTGGCTCAGTGGATAGAGCCTGTGGACTGAAGGGTCCCAGGTTCGATTCTGGCCAGGGGCACATGTCCAGGTTGCGGGCTTGATCCCCAATGTGGGGCGTGCAGGAGGCAGCTGATCCATGGTTCTCTCATCATTGATGTTTCTCTCCCTCTCTGAAATTAATAAAAAGGGAAGAAAAAAGCAGAGTGGCCCGCGGTTCCAGGGCACACCTGTGGTTGAGATGACCCGGGCTCGCGCTCGCTGGCCCGCGGCCTGGCTGAGACGGACGCGCTTTCGGAGTGTGCTGTGATGGCGGCTCTGCAGGTGTCTGTTCTAACCCAGTGCTTTGCCATTTCACAGGCCCCTAGACAAGCTAACGAATTTGTAGAATTTATTCAGAAAGTTGGGATTAGTACCTGTCTCAAAGGCTGTTGGATAAGGAGCTGTTTGTCTCAGAGTGATGGGGAGGAACTGCCTGGGGGCCGCGTCCAATGGCGGTGGGTTGGGGAGGCCTCCACAGCAGTCCCCGCCCACTCCCGGTTTTCCGATTCCGGGAAAGGCCTTCCTCTCCGTGTGCCTTCTCATTACTAAAGTCTTTCTCTTTTACATTCACTTGAAGTCTTCCCTTATTGCCAGGAACCTGCTGACATGCCCGACTGTCCAAGGGAGTGTGAAGAGTTAAAACCTTCCGCGTTCTTTCACGTGTCAATGTGAAGGGAGCGGGGCCCAGGCTTCCTCCTCTAGGTGCAGGCGTTAGATTCATCTCCCTGCTTGTTGGAAACGGGCCGAGTGCTAAGCTAACGTCTGAGCGTGTTGCTCGGTCAGTGAGTCACTGGACCTCTTTCTCTCTCGGACAGAGTTGCTGGGAGATGTGCTCAAGGACCGGCCCCAGGAGGCGGACGGGATCGACTCGGTGATCGTGGTGGACAACGTGCCTCAGGTGGGACCCGACCGGCTGGAGAAGCTCAAAAACGTCATCCACAAGATCTTCTCCAAGTTCGGGAAGATCACCAACGACTTCTACCCCGAGGAGGAGGGCAAGACAAAAGGGTGCGTGGGACTCAGGGTTCCTAAGTGTCCTCCCTCCTCCTGTGTCAGGCTGCCCCGCCCCCCCCCCAGCCCCCCCCTCCCCCCAGCCGCCACCCTGAGGCCGAGTTCTCTGGCTCCGCCTCATCCCCTCGGCGCTCACCTGCTGCAGCGCGTGGTCCTGGGAGGTGTGTGGGCTCTGCTCCCGACAGGCCTCGGGCTGCTGAGTGCTCACAGAGTCAGAGCTTGGTGCTTCAAGCTGCTGTCAGAGCCGTGGGCACACGGTTCACCCAGGGTAAAGGGCCCAAGGACCTGGGAGCTGGCAGAATCCAGGGAAATTTTACACGTGCAATTGCATTGATTCTAAGACGCGCCTTTTTTCCCACGTTTTAACATCACAAATGGGGATTTTTTTTATGGTTTAGGTGAAAGCACTGTCATTGCTTATCAGCTTTTTTTTTTTCTGGTGTTACTGCTAATAAAATAGTGCCTCTTACAAATGGTAGCATAATAGGCAGTCCTGCAGTTTGCTTTTGAAACCCCATAGTGGGTCTTCTGTGTTGGTGACTGGAACTCTGGTTTCTTTATTTAAATGCTGTGGCTTCTGTCCTCTCACGACAGGTCATCTGCTTCCTATCAGTTGACTCCATGTTTCCCAGTTACACAGTCTCCCATGTGTCCCCTTTCGAGCGCGTGTGTTTGTTTCCTTGCTCTGGACCTAGGAGTGGGATTGGAGCAGTGGTTCTCAACCTTCCTAATGCCCCGACCCTTCCATGCAGTTCCTCATGTGGTGACCCCCAACCATAACATTATTTTCGTTGCTACTTCATAACTGTCATGTTGCTGCTGTGATGAATCGTCATGTGAACATCTGATAGGCTATATGTGTTTCCGATGGTTGCGACCACAGGCTGAGAAGCGCTGGATTGGGGGTGGCTGCCGGGCAGTGTCGGCTGTGACCAGGTGGTCCTCAGAGGAAGGAGTGTAGTCAGACACCCCCTGTTCACGTCCATGTGACTGTCAGTCTTTGAGAGGAGGGGGGGCGGTGATCAAGTTTGTGAAGTTGGGATTTGGGAACTACCTAGCATAGTTTTAATTTACAGAAATGCGGTCAAGCACAGCGATGCTCCTCATGTTTTCTATGTGGAAACAGGTGGAAGGACCCCTGCTACATTGTGTTTATAATGAAACACCCTTGAGAACCTTTGTGACTTCACCTGTAATACAACCTAACACGTAATATTTATGACTTTTTTTTCAATCGTTCCAAATTCAGGGGGTGTTTTCGTTTTACATTTTTATTGATTTTTAGAGAGAGGGGAAGGGAAAGGGAGAGAGAAACATCAGTGTGAGAGCTCCATATCAGTCAGCTGCCTCCTGCATGCTCCTTACTGGGCATCGAGCCTGCACCCCGGCATGTGCCCTGACCAGGAATGGAACCAGCAACTCTTGGTCCGTGGGACGGCGCTCAACCGACTGAGCCACCCGGGCCAGGGCCATGATCTTTGTGACTTCAGGTTTTGTAACAACTTATGAAATAGTTGACATACAATAAATGTGCCCAGTTTTAAAGTGTATGCTTTCGCACATTTTGACGCACACGTCCATGAAACCATTACCACAGTCAAGCTAATGGACGTTTTGATGAATGAGGAGCTTCTGTTGGGATTTCATTCATGCTCAGGGAACTGCTCTGCCCGAGATCGGGCTTCCTTGGACATGGCAGGGGTATGGTCCTTGGACATGGCAGGGGTGGGCGCCGTGTTTGCAGCTGTGGAGGTGTCGTGTGTATTGAGCACGAGCACGCTGATCTGAATGTCCACGCATTGCCTCTCTCTCGCTTCAGTTACATTTTCCTGGAGTACGCGTCTCCTGCCCATGCCCTGGATGCCGTGAAGAATGCCGACGGCTACAAGCTGGACAAGCAGCACACCTTCAGAGTCAACCTCTTCACCGATTTTGACAAGTGAGCTCAGGCTCGGGCCGTGCGAACTTGGACCTTCACCCTGCGAATGGCCCGGGTCAGGGGGAGGGCTCTTGCCTTCTGGCTGGCTCCACCTCTGGTCACACCATGGAGGGCCATTCCCCATCTCTGGCCCCTCACACTGGCCAGTAGCACCTACTCACACCGGCACCCTCACCGGTTTTGCCAGTAAAACCCGTCCTGCCCCTGCTCTGGGGTAGACAGCAGGGTGCAGTGCAGCATGTCCTCAAACATGGCGTGTCCTTACAGTGCTGCCGAGCTGCCGTAGACACTGACCGTCAATTATGTCGCTTAGTGGGTGTTAGCTGGGGGCTGGCTGGACGGCCCAGGCGGGTGGACGGAGCCAGGGGGGCTGCCATGTGACTGCTACCGGACCATTTCTTCTCCAGGTACATGACCATCAGTGACGAATGGGATATTCCAGAGAAACAGCCTTTCAAAGACTTGGTATGTTGAATGGAATCAGGATCTAAGTACAGTGGGGCCTTGACTTACGAGTGCCACCTCTCGGCCGATTTTTTGCTTTGAGTTGCGAGCTAAAATTCGGGTTACGAGCCAGCTTCAGATACCCCACCGCTAGTTGGCGCAGTGGACGTCACAGTGAACGCCACAACATCAGCCCAGCATCACGTGTCACTCGTTCACTTTAAGATTTGACATACGAGTAGTTTGAGTTACGAGCTCTGTCACAAAATGAATTAAACTCGTCAGTCAAGGCCCCACTGTAGTTGAAATGCTGGCTAGCCTCTTGGCTTGGGGTGGGGAGTTCCTGGGCAGTTGGAGATGCTGCTGGAATGTGTCCACCTCCAAGAGCAGTGTGACCAATGAGTGCGTTTCTCTCATAAAAACTGACACGTGACCCCGCCCTCGGTCTTCCAGGGGAATCTGCGCTACTGGCTGGAGGAGGCGGAGTGCAGGGATCAGTACAGTGTGATCTTCGAGAGCGGAGACCGCACCTCCATATTCTGGAATGACGTGAAGGATCCCGTATCGATCGAGGAGAGAGCGGTGGGTGTTTGCTGCCACATGGGGAGGGAGCTGGGCACGAGAGCAGGGGCGGGGTCTTGGTCTCCGGGGCCTGTCTGGGCGTGTGTGCTCGGCTGTGCTGTGGCGTTAATGGTGGCATTGCTTTCTCCACAGCGGTGGACAGAGACATACGTGCGCTGGTCTCCCAAGGGCACCTACCTGGCCACCTTCCATCAGCGAGGCATTGCTCTCTGGGGGGGAGAGAAATTCAAACAGATTCAGAGATTCAGCCACCAGGGCGTCCAGCTCATCGACTTCTCCCCTTGCGAAAGGTAAGCCCAGGGGGCAGTGCATTGGCATCTGCTCCCTTCAGCTCCTGCTGGCCTCCTGCAGAGCCTTTGTGTTGTGCTGTGGTTTCACCCTTAGAAATGGCGGGAGGTCGGAGAGCTCCTGCGTGCTCTGCCGAGCGCTCCAGCTCACGTGTGGTTTGGTTGCTTTGTCATTTTCTCTCCAAGTAGATGAGCATAATGTCTTCACGAGCCTTTGGGAGTAAGTGGAAGGGTCACTTCCCTCTCCCCCGAGTCATTTGCTAGGAAAGGGAATGTTACACAGCCACGTGCCGTCGTTAACGTCGGGAAATTTAACACCAATTACTGTTAGAACCTTATCCCTTGATCCAGTGACGTCCTCTGTAAAATTTCGTCCTTCAGTTCAGGATCTAGTCCAAGATCGTGTATTTTGCAGATCATTGTGAACGAACATCCCTCCTGTGTGTGGTAGTCCGTGTAGCTTTGTAGGGGGAGTGGGTGGAACATGAGGACCTTGAAGGCCATGGTCCACAGCCACCCAGCATCCTCCTGGGTTGCAGGCTCGATCCCTAGTAGGGGGCATACAGGAGGCAGACAATGGAAGGGTCTCACTCATCAATGTTTCTTTCTCTCCTCTCTCTCTCAAATCAACAAAAACTTACTTTAAAGAAATAAAACGTGTCCCCCTCTGTTACAGGTACCTGGTGACCTTCAGCCCCCTGATGGACACACAGGATGACCCCCAGGCCATCATCATCTGGGACATCCTTACCGGCCAGAAGAAGAGAGGCTTTCACTGTGAAAGCTCCGCTCATTGGCCAATTTTCAAGTAGGTGGACAGTGGGAGCCTGGTGACCTCGGGGGCTGCTCGTGGGCAGAGCCTGCACTGGTCTTTTTCTCGTCTCAGGTGGAGCCATGATGGTAAATTCTTTGCTCGGATGACCCTCGACACCCTCAGCATCTATGAAACTCCTGTGAGTGATGGACTGCGTTATCGCGGGATGAGCGGGGCCGGCTCGGGTGGGCTTCCCCTGGACCCGGGCGAGGTGGAGCGGTGTGTCCTGGGCTGGTCGCTCTCATTGTGCTCAGAGGGTGGGGGCAGAGAGGTGGCTGGGAAACGTGGACGGTTTTGGGAGTTGTTCCCTCTGCTCATGCAAGCTCACATCGGAGCCTCCACTTGCCTTTCTGTAAAAACACTGCATTATTGAGACATTGGCCTGTTCAGTCACTTGTGACCCTTGTTTTCCTGCAGTCCATGGGCCTCCTGGACAAGAAGAGCTTGAAGATCTCCGGCATCAAGTAAGTGGGGCTCCTCCAGCTGCTCCTCTCGCTCTACGGCCCAGCCCGGCCTGTGCCACCCGGGCGACGTGTCCCTCCCCCGCACAGGGTGCCTCCTGGGCAACGTGTCCCTCCCCCGCACAGGGTGCCTCCTGGGGGCCACACGGTGGAGCAGGGGCTCCACATAGTGACAGGGCTCCGTGCTACGTGGTGTGGGGGGCGTTTGGTAAGTCGCAGCTCCTCTGTCAGACCCGCCTGTCCTTCCTCTGAAGCCTCTGGGGGGTCATTGTCGTCCTTGAAGTGCCGCGTGCGGGGTCACGCTTCTTACTCCTTCCTTCCCTGCGCTCTTTTCTTGTTTTAAATAGATTTTTATTGGTTTCGGAGAGGGATAGAGTAGAAACATCAATGATGAGAGAGAATCATTGATTGCCCGCCTCCTGCACGCCCCCTACAGGGGATCAAGCCTGCAACCCAGGCATGTACCCTGACTGGGAATCGAACTGTGACATCCTGGTTCATAGGTCAGTGCTCAACCACTGAGCCATGCTAGCCGGGCCCTTCTTACATTTTTGGGCAAAATTGTGGCTTATGTTGAAAATAAAGCCAGTACTTGGTTCTCGTAAATGCAGAAGTAAAGATGGTGCTCACGGCACGAACTCAGTCTCCTCCAGCCGCGCTCCTCCCTGTCGCGGTGTTTCCTCAGCTCCTGCCGGGTCCTTGTAAGGCACAGAGCCCGTCAGCCTCAAAGGGTGGAACCTGCTGGCAGCGCGGGGGGGTCGGGTGGTGTGAGTCCTGGCGGAGGGGCCGTGGCACTGGGCGGCTCTGTCAGCATCTCTCTCCTCTCTGGCAGAGAGGTCAGGGTCAGGGCTGCCGCAGGATGACATGACTGACGGGTCCTAGAGCAGCACCAGGCAGTGTGCTCCCACGAAGGCTGCTGCTGGGCTCCGAACGGCCAGTGAGCCCTGCCGTTGCCCCCGGTGACGGCGCTTCCTCCATCCCGCAGAGACTTTTCGTGGTCCCCTGGTGGTAACATCATAGCCTTCTGGGTGCCCGAAGACAAGGACATTCCCGCACGGGTGACCCTGATGCAGCTGCCCAGCCGCCAGGAGATCCGGGTCAGGAACCTCTTCAACGTGGTGGACTGCAAGCTGCACTGGCAGAAGAACGGGGACTACCTGTGTGTGAAAGTGGACAGGACGCCCAAGGGCACCCAGGTGCGCGGGCCGGGCGGTCCTGGGGCAGGGCTGTGCCGGCTCGGGGTGTGGAGGTGCCGGTGGGGGCTTGGCTGCAGTTGGTTATCGTCAGGCCCACCCGATCCCAGGAGGAGTGAGCGGGCAGGTCATAGCGAGCGCTCTGGCCGTACCTAGCTGAGGAGTGTCCTTTATCCGTAAAACTGAGTGGGTGAGACACGCAGGTGGCTTGGAGTTAATGGGAACACAGCTGACGAACAGCACGGGTGTGGGTTGCACGGTTCACGTACACGTGGGCCTTTCCCAGCCGATACCCAGTTGCCTCCGTCCCGGGTTTTACAGCTGCAACCCCACCAACCACAGATCAGAGGCAGCGTTGGGAGGGGCTGTGGGTGCTGGTCCTCGCCTTCGCTCTAAGGGGCTCGAGCAGCCGGAGGCCCTGCAGCAGGCCCTGTGGGCCCTAGGGGATGGCTCGTTCTGTCTGGGGGACTCAGGTTAGATGTGGGTTTTTGACTGCGTGAGATGGGTGCCCCTAACCCAGGCGAGGGCAAACTTTTTGACTCGAGGGCCACAATGGGTTCTTAAACTGGACCGGAGGGCTGGAACAAAAGCATGGATGGAGTGTTTGTGTGAACTAATAGAAATTCAAAGTAAACATCATTACATAAAGGGTACGGTCTTTTTTTTTTTTTTTAGTTTTATTCATTTCAAATGGGCCGTAGCTTGCCCACGGCTGCCCTAACCCCTGCCTTGCTCACGGGCCAGCTGTTATGTGGCTCCAGGCCCCCGCCCGCTCCTCTGGAGGTGAAGGGAATATTGTTTCTCAGTGTTTTTAAGCACAAAGAAGGGCCTGCTTGACTCATTCTGCTTTGGGTTTGCATCATGATAGTGAACTTCCCTACAGAACTGCCTGCTTCCCTTCCCGTGGACGTATCCCCTGCCCTTTACAGGGCTGTTTCATTGAGATACAGTCCACGTCCCGTAACCCTCAGCCTTCCAGGGGGCGCTTCAGTGGCTTTCACCGTCTTGTGCAACGCAGTCCCCACTGTCAATTCCAGAACATTTTCCTCGCCCCAGACAGGAAGTCCACCCCGTTAGCAGCCACCCGCTCCCACTCCCTGACACCCTGCTCTGCCCCTCCCTCTGTCCGGATCTTCTGAGGGTGCATTGCAAGGGAGCGGACCGCACGGCGTGGCCTCTGGGTCTTGCTACCTTCTCTGAGCGCGTGAAATCTTGCAGACGGGCTGCAGTGCAGATCCGTGGACGGTTTGCGTGTGGTTTGCGTGTGACGTGACCTTTAGGGCAGTTCTTTGTAGTAGAGTCTGGGCCAGAGAGAGAGAGAGGGAGAGAGTCCAGTTCCCCCGAGACAGTCCTGTCCGGTGTCCATCAGCCACGGAGGCCCGTGTCATGAAGAGGGTGTTGTGACCACTCCACTTGTCCTTTAAGTCTTCCTCACACTGGAGGTCTCCACATTGTCACCCCCTTTTTTTTTTAACAGGGTGTTGTCACGAATTTTGAAATTTTCCGAATGAGGGAAAAGCAGGTGCCTGTCGATGTGGTGGAAATGAAAGGCAAGTCCGTTGGGCCCTTCATGCCGAGTGGCCTTGGCTCACAGTGGCCTTGGGAACTGGTGTGGTGCCTGGCTGGGGCGGGCGCCAGGACAGCCTGCGGCAGTGACCTGAGGGCGTGGGTCTCTGAGCTACAGACACGCTGTACGTTCAGGAGTCTTGTCCTGTCCAGCTTCAGTCTCGTAACCTTTCCAGTGGCCAAGGGAGGCTGCCCCGCCTTTCTCATCGCTGAGCCCCCAGCGAGCACAGGCGCGAGGGCTCTGGCGAGAACGGGGAGGCGGGCTTAGCCACGTTGGGCTGTTAGCTGCGGAGCTCATCACACTGAGCTTCCGTTTGAGGACCTTCTCCGGACCCACGAGAACTGTGCAGGGGCTGTGCCTCTGCCTTTGGGTGGCAGTTCGCCTGCGTCCTGTTTTGTTTCTGTTTTGCTGGAGAGAGACAGGAAGGGGGAGGGGAAACATGGAGATAGGAGGACGTGTAAGGCCCGCCTCCTGCCCGGGGAGGAGGGCAGCCCTTCACAAGGCCCTGGGACCCTGCGTGCCACGGAGTGTAGGAGAGGACACGGCCACGGGCCTCACAGCCCACGGCGGGCGGGTGGGCCTTTCCACCGGCCAGGAGGCGCACGGGCCAGCGAGCTGCAGTGGACGCCGCGCTGGTGCGCCTTCCCGCTGCTGCTTGGTGGTGCTTTCAGTGCACGTGAGACCGACTGTGACTGACCAGGTGCTGTGTCCTCACAGAGCCCATCATCGCCTTCGCCTGGGAGCCGAATGGGAGCAAGTTCGCGGTGCTGCACGGAGAGACGCCCCGGATATCCGTGTCCTTCTACCACGTGAAGAGCAACGGGAAGATCGAGCTCATCAGTAGGTGGCCTTGCCTGTCTTGTGTCTTGTAGGAGTGAACCAGTCGGCATGTGGGGGACCTGCTGGGGCAGCTGCGCAGGCCTGAGCCCGCTGCTGGGAGACCCATTGTGGTCACATGGTTCCGTGGGCGTGTCACATCCATGGACAGGCGGAACCTGCGTGGCTCCCTCACACGTCAATGTCTACACTTCAGCTTCCTGCCCTGGCATTAAGTGGATAAGGCTGCTTTCTCTGAGCTTTGGCCACGTGCCAGTCCCTATCCCCTTGGTCCTGGCTGCACGCCGGCCGTGGCCTGCACCATGACTTCTCACAGCCGCTTCCTTCCTTTCAGAAATGTTTGACAAGCAGCAGGCCAACACCATTTTCTGGAGCCCCCAAGGACAGTTCGTGGTGCTGGCCGGTCTCAGGAGGTGGGTGTCTGCCTGATCCCCAAGCAGCGCTCTGTGGGCCGCCGCACAGACCCCGACCCCAACCCCAACCCCAGTCCACGCCTCCTGTGCTGGGTTCAGAGCGGTGATACCGCTGAATCCTTGAGCTCTGGAGTTCTCATGTGCATGGGCATCCCGGCCTTGGTGCGTGGGGCAGGTGGGTGCACAGTGTTGGTGCACGCTCCGGACTGGGGCCCAGGCATGACCGTGCTCTCTTGGCGGCCCTCTCAGCCCCCTGCCCCTGCTTAGCTGCTCCTCCAGCAGACACGGGGGCGAGGACCCTCAGCGCCTCGCCCATGTGCGCAGGCGCTCCAGCGGCTGTCCCCGCTGTGGTTCCGGAGGCTCGTGGCACACCTGCTATGAAATGTGCCGCAGACACAGGCTGGTCCTGTGCCCGGCAGCCTTCAGCAGCGTCCTTATCTCTGTTATGTCCACGCTAACAGCCCGGCAGTGGTTAGGGGACGCCCTGGACCCTCACCCGGGGCCTCCATGGCCCTGGAACCCGAGGGAACTGCGTGGGAGGCTCCCGGTGAGGACATCTGTCTGTTTGTCTCCCCAGCATGAACGGCGCCCTGGCGTTCGTGGACACGTCCGACTGCACTGTCATGAACATTGCAGAGCACTACATGGCCTCCGACGTGGAGTGGGACCCGACTGGGCGCTACGTGGTCACCTCTGTGTCCTGGTGGAGCCACAAGGTACGGGGACCAAGCCGCCTACTGTGAGACCGGGCTGGTGGCTGACTCCTCAGGTGGGCGGGCATTGCTACTGATTCCGCGGTTCATTGAGCCTTTGGGCCCAGCTCCAGCTGCCTCCGTGTAGAAGCTTCTCACTCATGAGAGGGCTGTGTTCCAGTCAGTACTGTAGTGGGCAGTGCCCACCAATCAGCATGGCTCAGCCTTGCCCATCTGCACGTGCGGGCAGCACTCACACGGCCTGCAGCGGGCAGTTGCCACCGTCCAGTGTCAGAAAGGAGCACGCCGGGCGCACTAGCCCTGGGAGGGTCCAGAGCTTGAAACTCGGTTTCCCCCGAGTGCGCGTCACTTACACACCGTGACGCTCGGGCCGTCTGTACCTGACCAGAGCGCCTGAGGCATCAGCCTTTTCCATAAAAGGTGCCGGTCCTGGTCGCGCTCTCCCGAGTCAGGCTCCGTCTTCCTTATAACAGCCGGGTCTCCGTGTGGGGTCGGCGGTGCAGCTTTCCGGTCTGCAGCCTCCCCTGTGGTTGGGCATTCCCCTGGGCCACTTGCTGTGGGGTGCACGTGGAGAGCGTGTCCCAGGGTGCTCGTGTGCTCCCAGCAGTTACTTCTCTCCCAAGCAGTTTTTTTTTAATATGTTTTATTGATTTTTTACAGAGAAGAAGGGAGGGACAGAGAGTTAGAAACATCGATGAGAGAGAAACATCGATCAGCTGCCTCCTGCACAACCCCCACTGGGGATGTGCTCGCAACCAAGGCACATGCCCTTGACCGGAACCAAACCTGGGACCCTTCAGTCCGCAGGCTGATGCTCTATCCACTGAGCCAAACCGGTGAGGGCTCTCCCAAGCAGATTTTGGTTTGGACCATCGTCTGGTCACCCAGGTTGTGGTCAAATTCAGGTGATTCTGTTGAGTGAAGTCATGAACTTTGAGGACCATGGGCTTGGTCAACGCGCTGCAAAGCAGTGTCTTTACATCCCAACCAGGACCGTGGCCGTGCCCCCTCTCAGCTCAGCAGGCCGCCTCGGCACGCGGTTAAATGGGACGGCTCCGCAGCTGCCTGGCAGGGTTGCAGCAGAGTGAGGCTCGCATGGTACCAGGTACCATGTCCCCCGGTACTGCCAGCAAAGGCGAACCTTCTGCCTGCAGACTAGTGTGGAGTGGGATAGGCTTTTTAAAAAAATACTTATTTTTGTTGGTTTCAGACAAAAGGGAGAGAGCGAAACATTGAGAGAGAATTACGGATCCGCTGCCTCCTGCACGTCCCCCACTGGGGATCGAGCCCATAACCCGGGCACGTGCCCTGACCGGGAATCGAACCATGACCTCCTGGGTCATGAGTTGACGCTCAACCACTGTGCCACGCCGCCCGGGCCTGGAGTGAGGTGGGTGTGTGGCTCCGGCGCCACTGCGGACCGATCCCTGGGGTAGCAGAACCGCCTTCCTCTTGCAGGTGGACAATGCGTACTGGCTGTGGACCTTCCAGGGCCGCCTCCTGCAGAAGAACAACAAGGACCGCTTCTGCCAGCTGCTGTGGAGGCCCCGGCCCCCCACGCTCCTGAGCCAGGACCAGATCAAGGTCTGCTCTCCAGCGGGTGGCGGTGGGCGAGAGGGGCCCTGGGAAGGGATGCCCGAGCAGGAACCGCCGAGGCGGAGAGCAGTTGAGGGCAGTCACCGGAGCTTCAGGAGCCGCAGGCCCATCAGCACCCCTCCAGGACGTGGGCGTGAACTGGGAAGGGGCTGCGCCCACGTCCCCACAGGGCTCAACGTCGCCTGGGGAGCTCTGCAGTGGGTTAGGGTGTGAGGACGAGGCTGAGGGACGGAGCCTGGGAAGGGAGGACGGGCCCGCTGCTGCGAGACCTGAGAGCCAGTGCCCAGCCACGCGGAGTGCCTGGAGGCGGTGCCTGTCGGCCGCTGGGTGTCATTCCATGTTGGCAGCATGGAAGGTGCATTTGTGGGTCTTGCTTTGTGTAAGTCCTAAGGAACCCGGCTTTGTTTCAGCAAATTAGAAAAGATCTGAAGAAATACTCCAAGATCTTCGAACAGAAGGATCGTCTGAGCCAGTCCAAAGCCTCGAAGGTCAGTGTGGTCCTTGGACTGGGAAAGGCCACAGATGGCCGCCGTCTCTCATGGCAGAGCGGGGCCAGTGTCTGGCTTGGGGGGGGTGGTCCCCTGGGCAGTCACTTCTCCATGGAAGGTGCTCCCTACGCCGCCTGCAGGTTGGGGCAGGGCCCAGGCCTGTGACCCTTTTGGCAACTGGCTTTCAGAGACAGAAGTTGTGGGGTGGGGCAGTCAGGGGAGGAGAGAGGGAAGGAGCACCCCACCCCTCCTGTCCTGGCGGGCCCTTTAAGGGAAGTGTCCCTGTGTCGTCTGGCGGCTGCTGCTGACACTGCCCTTCTGGTGCAGCAGGGTCGGGAGGGTGCTGGGTGCAGTGCCCGCTCTAACCCTGCCCTCCCGGCCCCACCCCTAGGAACTGGTGGAGAGGCGGCGCACCATGATGGAGGACTTCCGAAAGTACCGGAAAATGGCCCAGGAGCTGTACATGGAGCAGAAAAACGAGCGCCTGGAATTGCGAGGAGGTAACTGCGCGGGATCTGCTTCTAGAGTTGGTGTTTGTTCAGCCGTTCTCTCTTGGCATCTGTGCTTCCTCACGGGCTTCTCGGCACACCTGTGTGTCACGTTCTCGTCAGCCAAGGTCAGGTCTGAGCTGCCTTCCTGCCCGCCGTGCCCGCGGCCTCGGCGAGGGCCTGTGGTCCGTGCCGCCTGGCTGTGCGCATGCTCCCTGAGGCTGCGGCCGGCGCCGCCCGCCCTCTGTCACCCTTCTGTCCCTCCTCTAGGCGTGGACACCGACGAGCTGGACAGCAACGTGGATGACTGGGAGGAGGAGACCATCGAGTTCTTTGTCACGGAGGAGATCATCCCCCTGGGGAGTCAGGAGTGACCGACCGCACTGTGGTAAGACCCCCGGCAGCTCCTCCCGCCGGCCCGCAGGTTAGCCAGTCTCGTTCAGGGCGACGCAGGGAAGCCCATTTCACCTCTCAGGTCCGTGAGGTCCGTGCTGTGCGCTGTGACGTTGAGATGCATCCCGGGCGTCAGGGCTGGAGCTCCAGGGCGGGGCTGGCCAGTGGGGGGGAAGGGCCTCCAGTGCCAGTCCCTGGTGGGGCTGGGATGAGAGCCCTCGGAGCCCCGTCGGGTGTGGCAGGGACTCGGGTGCTGCCATGACAATTGGCCTAGAGGCCTTGCAGCTGGGAGCTGTGGGTCAGGGGAGGGACTTGGGGTCCAGGCAGTGCTGCCCCAGATTGGGGAGTGACTGGTCATCCTCGGACGGCTCCACCGGCGAGACTGCTGCTCACAGCTGGTGCCAGGCTGAGGGCCTGGGCTGCCCCCTGGGGCTGGGCGGCTGGGGCTGCCCGTGCTGCCCCTGACGTGGGCCTGTGCGTGCAGGACAAAGGGTCAGCCGTGTCCCCTCGTTGCAGCACCACCTCGTGCCGGAGCCAGGCGTCCCTGTGCTTCCCGCTCTGACGCGCCCCAGGAGCCGTCTCCAGAGCCGTGCCTTCACCCTGGTGTCCAGCAGGCGCCCCGAGGCACTGCTTCCAGCCTTCCCCGTGGTTCCCGAGTCACCGCGTGCTTGTCACTGACTCCCGTGGGAGCTGCCGCTGGCCTCCTGCTGCACCACCAGGCGACGACCCCCTCGGCCTCCTGTGGGGACTCTGCCGGGGCCCGGACAGCAGCTGGGAGCAGTGCCCCCGGTGTCCCTGTGCGGGGGCACCCAGCGCCTGGTCTCGCGTCCAGGCTGTGGCAGGTTCTCAATGGAAATAAAAGCAAACCTGTACGAACAAGTTGTCTTTGTCGTTAAACGTAGGTAGCGACCGTGATCTGGTGCCTCTCCCTGCCCCGTGGGGCTCGGCCCCTCGGTCACAGGCTCGCGTGCAGGCGTGGCAGCTGGGGTGCACCCCGTGGTGGGGTCCTGCTGTGCCGCCGAGCTGGGTTGTGACAGTGTCTCCGCGTTCTCCATGCCTGTCGTTCCCGGATGTGAAGGGCCTTCCCCCTTCCCCGGAGGCCTGTCGAGCTGTCGCTTTAGCTGCTATTCCGTGGTCCTCGGATGACCTGACCTTTCCCCACTGAGGGGAGTGAGCAGAGCCGTGTGGTTTCTGCCCGTTGTGTGGGCTGCCCTGCTGCCCAGCGTGGCCCGTCCGACCACAGGTGCTTGTGTCTGTTCTCAGAGCCTTAAGTCTCGGTGCGCGTGTCCTCGCTGCAGTGCGTCGCCCGTTTCTCCTGGTCTTCAGCGGAGCCGAGGGTGCCGCCTTCCTGCCTTCCTGCCGGAGCGGGAAAAGGCCCAGCTCCATTAACAGATTCCAGCGCTTTCGAAGGACTGACTTCATGCCTTTAAACTCACTAGTTGTAATTGTTGTACATAATTTGTCAATAAAGACGTTCTGAAACACTGCTGATTCCTCTGCTGCAGGCATGGTTTCCCAGCTGGCCCCGTGGGCAGTTCCTGGCCCATCGGTGGGGTGGGGGGAGGGGGAGGGTGGGCCGGCCCCTGGCCCCTGCCCCCTGGCCCAGAACCTGGACACTGGGCTCCAGCAGGATCCTGACGGGTCAGGCTGGCACTTCACGGCTGGGGACAGGGATCCTGGAGGCCAAGGAAGAGAACGGGGATGTGCCCAACACCACTGCCCGAGACCACCCAAGTGCCACGTCTGGTCTGCCAGGCCCAAGGCTGGAGCGCGTGGTGCCCTTGAGCAGTCGACCCGAGGCCCACCCCTGGAGTGGCCTCTGTGGCCCCAAGGCCCTGTGGTTGGGATTTCTGACCTGAACACGGTCTAGGTCTCTGGTTCCTAGCAAGTGCAGGAGTGACTGACGGTTCACACCAGCGCGGGCTGCCTGTGGCCAGGGACCTGTGAGTCTGCCACACGGTTAGGGCCTGACCTGCAGGCAGCGGTGTCCTTGGAGGCGCCGTGGGAGAGGAGCAGGCGGGAGAGGAGCAGGCGGTAGTGCGCTCAGGCCGCAGCCGGACAGGGTGAGCCATGGGCAGCAGCCACGTCCTCCTCCGCCAGCCCGAGGGCTGCAGGTGCTTTAGAAGCTCCTCGGGGAGAAGCGCTCGGCTGGAAACACTGCGTGTCGGCTGGGGGCGTCCATCCCCCTTTCCACGGCAAGCCGCAAGCCCACGCGGGGCAGGGCTCGGGCAGGCGCACCTGGGGAGCAGGAGCGGTGGGGCAGAGGAGCCTGGGTTGCCATGGCGTCAGATGAGCGCACCGTCAAAGGCTGGCGCTGTAATCATGTATCTGGCGGGCAGCCAGCCTGTACCCACCGGGCCTGGGCCACCTGGCTGCTTGGGGCCCACCTGCACCATGTGGCAGCCCAGCATCCCTGAGGGGCCCCTGGGGCACTGATGTCACCAGGGCGGGGCAGGTGACGCACCGCAGGTCGGTGCAGCCCAGACAGCGGGGAGCAGGGAGAAGTAACAACCGGCTCTTTGCCCTCTCACCCACCGCAGGTCTGTGCAGCTGGACAGCGGGGAGCAGGGAGCAGGCTGTGTGCCCGCCTCTCCCCAGCCCGGGCAGCCCTGCCACGAGGGACATGGAACCCAAGGACCAGCAGCTCACGGTGAGTGTCCCTGTGTGGCCTGACAGCCGTGGGGCTGTGTTCCCGAGGCTGCCTCCCGCTCCTGGCTGCCTGCTGACCTCCGCCCCCGCGCCCAGTCGTGCAGGCCCGCCCGCCTCCCTCCTGGGGACTGCCCTCCTGGGGACTGCCCTCCTGGGGATTGACCTCCTGGGGCGGAGCGACCCTTCTCCAGATACCCCTTTACCCCCTGCCTCTGACTCTCCCTCCCCGGGGACTCAGTGCCTGGACCAGGACCCCCAAACGGGATGGGGTAGGCCCTCCACCTGGCCCCGTCCAGGCCCTGTGAGGCCTGACCAGACCCACCTGCTGGGTCACTGGAACCTTGGCCCATTTGCCCGTGGGGTGAGATGGGCCAGGGACCTGCCCTACACCTGTAGACCGGTTACAGAGCGACCCGCCATGACTGCCCCAGGGAGGAGCCCAGCTTCTGTGTCTCCCAGGAGGACGGTCCCGTCTTGCAGAAGAGAAAGCAGGGGTGGGGTGAGGGCACGGCTCTCATGGGATGGAGAAGGATTTGGGGCCCCGGTCTGCGATTCCACAGGGCTCCCTCGTGCTCCCATAGAGGGGAGGGGTGTGCAGAGCGATGGGCCATGGAGCCCTTGCACCTTCTGTGAGCAGAGGGCCAGGTGAGGGCCGGACCACGAGTGGCTGTGGGACTGGGCGAGTGCCTCCGTCTTCCCGTCCGAAACAGCCGGCCGCTGCAGTCCCTGCTCTTCTGAGCGCCCTGTGGGTGCGACCAGCTCGTGCTCCTGGGTGGGAAGTTATGCCTGGCCCGGCTGGTGGCTCAGGGGTTGAGCATTGAACTAGGAACCAGGAGGTCACAGCTCAATTCCCAGTCAGGGCACATGCCTGAGTTGCAGGCTCGATCCCCAATAGGGGGCTGGCAGGGGGCTGCAGATCAATGATTCTCTCATCATTGATGTTTCTCTCTCCCCCTTTCCCTTCCTCTCTGGAATCAATAAAAATATGTTTTTAAAAAGTTATGCCTGCAGGGGCTTGGGGTTTGCTCGCTGGTCTTACCTGCTCCCCTAGGAGTGGGAAGCCCTGGTGGGGGCGGCAAGGAAGGGCCAAGAGGGGGAACGAGGCCCCGGACGCAGCTGCACAGTGTCCCGCCCACAGGTAGCGCTTCGGATACGCCCGCTCAGTGACACAGAACAGGAGGAGGGAGCCAGCGTCATCGCCCACAAAGTGGGTGACCAGGTGAGGCTGAGGGCCACAGAGGGTGTCCACAGGCATGAGGCTCACCCTCCCGGGCGTGCCACTTCCACTGGGACAGTCGCTCATTCACACTCATTCGGTGGTTCATGCCCATCTGTACACTGGTTACTCGTCCATGAACTGTTCATCCACTCACCCATCCACTCACTCACTCATCCTCTCGCTCACCCATCCGCTCGCTCACCCACCCATTTGCTCACCCACCCATCTGCTCGCTCACCCATTCACTCACTCACCCATTCAGTCACTCGTTCGCTCATTGAAGAAATGTCTAGCCCGGCTGGTGTAGCTCAGTGGTTGAGTGTCGACCTATGAACCAGGAGGTCATGGTTTGATTGCCAGTCAGGGCACATGCCCAGGTTGGGGGCTCAATTCCCAGTGTGGAATGTGCAGAAGGCAGCCAATCCGTGATTCTCGCTCATCTTGATGTTTCTATCTCTCCCTCTCCCTTCCTCTCAAAAGAAAAAAAAAAATGTCCATGTCATGCTCACCAGGGACGTCGAGGTGGAGCCGTGGGAGCAACAAGGGCCCGCCGCCAGCTCCCCTTCGTGTGGGGGTCAAACTGGGAACAGATGAGTGTGTGATGTCAGAGCTCAGAGCCGTGGGGGTCGATGGGGGTCACGAAAGGCCCGGGGAGCCTGGGGGCTCAGTGGTGTGTGGGAGAGGGCAGGGCAGGCCCCCCACCCTCCGCTGGAGCCAGTCTCATTGGCTGAGCGCTGTCCTAGGCCCGGGACAGGGATGGGGACCTCACCTGCTGTGTGGCCAGGGTTCCTGCTCGCCGGACTCGGGCTGGAGTCGGGCGCTCATGGCGCAGGAGAGCAGGTGGTCACTTGCAGAAGGAACGCCACAGCTGAGGGGAAGCTTGTCAAGTGACCGGATTGGCCGTTTGTTGTTAGAAAGGCGGCTTCATTGTTTATTTATTTACTTTAAATATATTCTTATTGATGTCATAGAGGAAAGGAGAGGGAGATAGAAGCATCAATGATGAGAGAGAATCATGGATCAGCTGCCTACTGCACACCCCACACTGGGATCAATACCCCAACCCCAGCATGTGCCCTGACTGGGAATCGAACTGTGACCTCCTGGTTCAGAGGTCGACCCTCAGCCACTGAGCCCCGCCAATCAGGCTGAGAATTCACCATTTTAAAGTGAAGAGTTCAGTGGCATTTAGCACATTCACACTGTGTGCACCCACCTCCGTCTAGTTCCAAAGATTTCACCCCAAAAGGAGACCCACACACCCTAAGCCAGTGACGGCGAACCTTTTGAGCTGTCAGCATTTTGAAAAACCCTAACTTTAACTCTGGTGCCGTGTCACATATAGAAATTTTTTGATATTTGCAACCATAGTAAAACAAAGACTTATATTTTTGATATTTATTTTATATATTTAAATGCCATTTAACAAAGAAAAATCAAAAAAATGAGTTCGCGTGTCACCTCTGACACGCGTGTCGTAGGTTCGCCATCACTGTCCTAAGCAGTACCCCCGTCCCTGTCCCAGCCCGTGACCGGGCCCCTGTCTCTGGATTTGCCCGAGTGGACGACTCACCCAGTGGAATCACACGGGGAGGGGGGGAGGGGGGGAAGGGGGCCGTTTGCGGCTGGTTTCCCGCACTGAGCGTGTTTCTGAGGTTCGTCCATGTTGTAGCATTTTCTTTTACCTTTCCTTTTATTTTTAAATTTGACGTGAGAGCAGAACATCTACTTGTTCACTTATGCACGCATGCCCTGACCAGGGATCGAACCTGCAACCGTGGCCTATGGGGATGATGCTCTAAGTAACCGAGCGACCTGGCCCAGCTTAGCTTTTTGTTCTGAAGTGACGTCAGACTACTCGAAGGCCTTCGGAGCCCCTGGAGGGCCTGCGGAGGGTCCAGGTCCTCTGAGCCCAGGGTCCCAGGCAGCAATGTCCTTCGTTTTCGCGTCCCTCTTGCTCCCTGATCACAGACTCCCTTTAGGGGACATTTCAGAGTGAACGGGCCGGATGCCCCTCCACACCAGTGTTTCCGGGTGGAGTCCTTACCCGCAGGCCCACTCCCCAGGCTGGGCTGGAGCCCCGCAGGGACCAGGCCAGGGCCCCCTCCAGCGCAGGCCCGGCCCAGCCAGCAGGTGCAGTGGGAGCGGCCCGGGTCCTCCTGCCTTAGACCAGCGACTTCAACCGGTGCCGCAGGGATTTATAAAACAGGCAACACCCGACGCTTTAGTCAGGGCACCGCACTCTTTTCCCCTCCAGCGGTTCTCAACCTTCTGGTCCTTTAAACACAGTTCCTCATGCTGTGACCCAACCATAAAACTATTTTCGTTTCCACTTCATCACTGTCATGTTGCTACTGTTAGGAATCATAATGTAAATATCTGATATGCAGGATGGTCTTAGGGACCCCTGTGAAAGGGTCGTTCGACCGCGAAAGGGGTCGCGACCCACAGGTTGAGAACTGCTGCCTTAGACTTTCAAATGAAAAGTGACAGCGGCCAGCACAACTACAGCCGTGGTGGTGAATGCCCTGTCCTGAACCATGAATGTACAGGTCACATAGTAGAGTTGCATCTTATTGGTTATGTCGCATAATAAGGTTGTGTTTGATTGGTTAACTCTGTTTTTTTAAGTTATTATTATTATTATTATTTTATTGATTTTTCACAGAGAGGAAGGGAGAAGGATAGAGAGAAACATCGATGAGAGAGAAACATAGATCAGCTGCCTCCCAAACACCCCCCACTGGGGATGTGCTGGCAACCAAAGTACATGCTCTTGACTGGAATCGAACCTGGGACCCTTCAGGCCACAGGCTGACGCTCTATCCACTGAGCCAAACCAGTCAGGGCGATTGGTTAACTCTTGGTACCAGAAATCCTTATAGGCGAGTATGGGCACCTGTTTTTTGTTGTTTTCTTGCTTTTTTTTTTAACCCTCACTCAAGGATATTTTTCCATTGACTTATAGAGAGAGTGGAAGAGAGAGGGAAAGATAGAGCAAAATGCTGATGTAAGAGAAACACATCGATTGGCTGCCTCCCGCATTCGCTCTGACAAGGGCCCAGGCCAGGGAGGAGCTGGCAACCCAACCAAGTTAGGTGCCATTGACTAGAATCAAGCCCAGGTCCCTTTGGTCTGCACACCGATGCTCTATCCACTGAGCCAAACCAGCTAGGGGTTGGCACCTGGTTTTTTAAAAAGTCACTTTGGAGCAAAAAGGGTAGGTAATTATTATTATTTGTAAATTGATCAAAATTATACCTATTTTTTTATTAGATCGGTAAAAAATTAATATATTTTTTGGTGTGTGCAGGATTTGAGTAATTAGCTTATATGCTGAGATGACAAAGGAGCCAGACGCTGGCTTAACACCTTACAGTTCACGAAGCCCTCCCATCCTGCGGAGCCTGCCCACCTGGTTCCCTGGGCGCCCCCCAGCCCCACTGACGCTCCGCCCCTGCTTCTAGATGGTGGTGCTCATGGACCCGGGCGAGGACCCTGAGGACACGCTGCGCGCACACCGGTCCCGGGAGAAGACCTTTATCTTTGACACCGTCTTCGACCAGCACGCATCGCAGGTACCTTCTGCCCACTGCCACTTAGTCCCTCTGGACCAGGCTGTCCTGACTGTCCTCACCAAGCCCTGCCGTTCCTTGGGGAGGACTGTGTGGCCAGATGGTCTCATCCATCGCTCATCACAGGGGTTTCCCTGATGATCAAGGTTAGCAGGGTTTACACATCTCATCCATCCACCACCCACCCATCCATCCACCACCCATCCATCCACCCACCCACCCATCCACCCACCATCCACCCACCATCCATCCACCATCCATCCACCATCCATCCACCATCCATTCATCCATCCATTCACCCACCCATCCATCCATCCATCCACCACCCATCCATCCACCACCCACCCATCCATCCATCCACCCACCATCCATCCACCATCCATTCATCCATCCACCCACCCACCCATCCATCCATCCATCAGCCATCCATCCATCCACCACCCATCCATCCATCAGCCATCCATCCATCCACCCACCCACCCATCCATCCATCCATCAGCCATCCATCCATCCACCACCCATCCATCTATCAGCCATCCATCCATCCACCACCCATCCATCCACCCACCCACCCATCCATCCACCACCCATCCATCCACCCACCCACCCATCCATCCACCACCCATCCACCATCCATTCATCCATCCATTCACCCACCCATCCATCCATCCATCCACCACCCATCCATCCACCACCCACCCATCCATCCATCCACCCACCATCCATCCACCATCCATTCATCCATCCACCCACCCACCCATCCATCCATCCATCAGCCATCCATCCATCCACCACCCATCCATCCATCAGCCATCCATCCATTCACCCACCCACCCATCCATCCATCCGCCATCCATCCATCCACCACCCATCCATCCATCAGCCATCCATCCATCCACCCACCCACCCACCCATCCATCTACCCACCCACCCATCCATCCATCCATCACCCATCAACCCACCCACCCACCCACCCATCCATCCATCCACCACCCATCCATCCATCACCCATCCATCCATCCACCACCCATCCATCCATCTACCCACCCACCCATCCATCCATCCGTCACCCATCCATCCATCCACCCACCCATCTATCCATCCATCCATCCATCCATCCACTCACCCATCCATCCATCGACCACCCATCTATCCATCCATCTACCATCCATCCATCCACCATCCATCCATCCACCATTCATCCACCATCCATCCATCCACCATTCATCCATCCATCCATCCATCCATCCATCATCCATCCATCAATAACCCATCCATCCATCCATCCACCACCCATTCATTCATCCACCATCCATCTACCACCCATCCATTCATCTATCCATCATCTACCATCCATCCATCCATCCATTCATCCATCCATCCATCCATCCATCCACCCACCCATCCATCCATCCATCCATCCATCCATCTACCCACCCATGCACACATTCATCCATCCACCCATCCACCCAAAAATCTATCATTCCATCCCCCATCGATCCCCCATTTCCCCATCCATCCATCTATCCATCATCTATTCATCTGTCCATTCATTCACCTATCCATCCGTCCATCCATCTAGCGCAGGGGTGTCTGGCTGCCGTGTGTCCAGAACACACTCCCTGCACAGGGCTCCTGTCCCAGGAGAGGCGGCACAGTGAGCGATAGAAACAAACCCACTGGTACTGGTGCAGTGGTGGCAGCGAGCGGAGGCCTTTTCGGGGGGACTTTCAGCTGAGACTGGAAGAAGGAGCCCACTGTGAGAGCAGAGGCAGGCAGGGTCCAGGCTGAGGCTTCGAGTCCCCAGTCCACAGACAGGAGCCTGAGGCCAGGTCAGGTCGTCCTCACCAGCACCTCACCTGTCCAGCACCTCACCTGTCCAGCACCTCACCTGGCCCTTGCCGTGAGAGGGGCCTTGTCATCCACACCAGAGGGGGCCCCAGGCTCAGAGCGGTGTGACAGAGTGAAGGACACTCACTCCGAGCCCTGCAGAGCAGATCTGAACCCCGGCCTCCTGAGGTGGGAACGTCCCCCCAGCAGACGATGAAGTTGGGATGCTGGGCCCAGCCCTGCACCCAGGGGACCTTCCATCTGCACCACCTTCACCTTCCAGGACCCAGCCCTACCCCACCCCCCTGCCCTTCTCCACTGCAGCTGCCAGTCCCCATCAGTCCTGGGCGGCTTTAGTCATAATGGGGAGGGACTTCAGGTACCCGAAGGCCTGACCGTGCCTGCGTCCCCATGGCCCACCCGCAGGGCTGTCAGTGGGCTGGTGCTGCGGGCGTCCGTGGGGGCTGTCACCTGCAGCAGCCACCTGTGGCCTCCTCACACACGGCAGCCCTGAGCTCCAAGGGGGTGAGGGAGGAGCTGCCAGGCGTCAAAAAGGCTCGGCCACCCCAGGCATGGCATCTCTCTGCCCGCTTCCCTGGCCCAGACTTGGGGAGAGGGGATTAGACGCACATTTGGGAGGGCAGGGAATTTCCAGCCATCTCAGTCCACCTCTTTCCTTCCTGCCGCCTGTCCCACTGGGTCCCTGGAGGAGTCCTTTCTTGAATGCCCCTATGGACAGGGAGCTCACTACCCCACACTCCCATCACTGTACTGCCGCCGCACCTTCAGTTCTGCCAGTGGAGACTTCCACTCCCTGGTCCCAGTTTTGTCCCATAAAGAGGGTCACACGCTCCTCCCAGACGCCGAGCCCTGTGGCTGCCCCAACCCTTTGCGTTCCCCCTGATTCCTCCCAGTTTTCTCAGAAGCCCCGGAAAGGACTCACAGGAGTGTGGTGTGACATGGGCCAGGCTCAGGGTGGAGTGTCGCCTCCGCAGCCTCCCTGTGGGTCCGCCTTGTCCACACTGTGAGGCGGGACCGGTGCAGGGGAGGCCTCAGGTGGGGCAGTTACGTGCATCCAGGGTGGAGCCCAGCCATGCCCACGCCCACTGTCCCTGGACTGCCCTCCCCTGTGGGGCCCTGTCCAGGTCCCCACGGCATGGACATCACAGGCTGCCTCCAGCTGCTGTCCACTGGGCAGTGGTGTCCTTCCGTCTGTCCGCAGGGGGACGTGTATCGCGCCACCACCCAGCGCCTGGTGGACGGCGTCGTCTCCGGATACAACGCCACGGTGTTCGCCTATGGCCCCTCAGGTACCGGGCGTGTCTGGAGGGGGGGCTGGTGGTGCGGGCTCCCTAGCAGCCCAAGCACCTGCCGGGTGCGGGCGCCGCGCTGGCCTCTGGGCCCCGGCCCCTGGCACAGCAGCCTCGACAGGCAGGGGAGGTCCCTCTCACAGACGGGCATGGAGCCTCAGAGAGGGACAGTGGCTTCCCCAGCACGCAGCCTTCTCCCCGCGGTTCTGCGCCACGGTCAGTGCGGTCAGGCCTAGCCCCTCCTGTGCAGATGGGGAAACTGAGGCCCTGAGCAGGGCCTGGCCACAGCCACAGCCGCAGCCTGGCTAGCCCTCATCCATTCAACAAAGGTCACCAGCACCTACTGTGTGCCAGGCGCCAGCGAAGGGGAAGAGCAGCCTGGTCCTTGCCTGTCAGTGGGCGGGGGAGGGGCGGGGGCCCCAAGAAGAGGCTCCTTAAAAAGTGTGATGCGGTCATTCGGGTACAACATGGCTCAGACACCTTGGAGAGGAGAGAGACAGACCCCTGTCCCTCCGCCTGCACCACCTCTGCCTGCAGAGGAAGCCGGGACCAATGGATGGATGAATGGGTGGATGGATGGATAGATGGATGAGGGTGTTGTGGGCTTAAAAAATATATTTTTATTGATGTCAGAGAGGAAGGGAGAAGGAGAGAGAGACAGAAACATCAATGATGAGAGAGAACCATGGACCGGCTGCCTCCTGCACGCTCCCCCCTGGGGACCGAGCCCACAAACCTGACAGGGCATCAAACTGTGACCTCCTGGTTCATAGGTCAACGCTCAAAACCTGAGCCCCGCTGGCCGGTCAGACTGACGGTTTTCCCCTTGTGACCGGAATAGGAAGCGAGATGTCAGCAGCAGGAGGGTTTGCGCGATCAAGGCGGCGGGCATAGTCTCTGGCAGGCGCCCGGCGGGGTCTGCGCCCACTCAGGGCCGGTGGGTGTGGTGCCTGCAGGGGCCGGGAAGACCCACACGATGCTGGGCATGGACGCGGAGCCCGGCATCTACCTGCAGACCCTCGCTGACCTCTTCCGGGCCATCGAGCGGACCCGGGACAGCGTGGACTCCAGCGTGTCTATGTCTTACCTGGAGGTGAGCTGCTACTTGCCTCAGGCGCCTGACCTGCCAGGCGGGCGCGTTACCCCGAATGCCCTTTGCAAACCTCCACCTCCGAGCAGCAGGTTCTGGTGGACGCGGAGCCGGCGACGCGAGCCCTGCCCTCTGCTTCTCTGGCTGCTCTGTCTCGCCCAGATCTACAACGAGGTGATCCGGGACCTGCTGAACCCGTCCTCGGGGCTGCTGGAGCTGAGGGAGGACGCCAGGGGCAGCATCCAGATCGCGGGCATCACGGAGGTCTCCACTTCAAATGCCCAGGAGGTGAGGGCCAGGCGCCACGCTCCGAGAGGCCAGGGGGTCCTTCTCCTCAGGTTCGCAGCAGAGCCGGGCACACAGCCCAGCGTTGCTCCTCAGCTCGGGGCTGGGCAGCATCTGCACCTCCCCGCCCTCCTGGCCTGCGCTCCCCGCAGACTCCCCCGTACGCCCTGGCTCAGCCCCCACCACTGCAGGTCCCCCCCTCCCTGCTCAGACGCCCCTCTTCAGCGCCCCCCCTTAGCGGTTGCAGTTATGCAGGCAGCCTCAGTGACCCTGGGTGCCCTCCCCACCCTGAGGTGGCTCCTTAGCAAGGGCGAGTGTGGGCATCGCTGCAGCCCTGCCCCTGCTGTCTGCCCCCAGGCTCCCCAGTGCCACCCTCACAGCACTGCCCTCCGGGTGGGCTCCCACCGCCCAGGAACCTTCAAGGGCTCAGCCTGCCCCACGGCCGTGCTCCAGCCCTGTGGGCTCGGGCGGGGAGCGGTCGGGGAGGGTCTGCAGGTAGATGCCGGGCTTCTTGCCTATTCGGTCGCAAGCACTGCGCCGTCTCCTTCACCCCTGCTCACAGTCCTAGCACGTGTGCGCACAGTAGGTGCTGAGCAGGGCCTCCTGGGCGTGGTTTCCACAGCTGCTTGCTCATAGGAGGGTTTGCCCACCTGCCGCCCCATCGGGGCCTGAGGTCTGCATTGAGAAGGGTTCTGGCTGCCCCGGCTCTGTGGGAAGAGATGGGTAATCCACTGGTGATGTCTGCCACAGGCAGAAGATGGCGAGGGGCCACTCGTGCCCCAGCCACCTGCCATTTCTCCGTGAATCAGTCACTTCACCCGCAAACCAGAAACCGCTTCCCTTTGACGAGGTGCTGCATCAGCACCCCAGCACAAGGTGCCCCAGGAGCTCGGGGCACCCCTCCCCTTGCCCAGTGGATCTGGAGGGAGCACAGGGCCCTAACCGCCACCCCCCACGTGGGCTCCATCCTCAGATCATGCAGCTCCTCACCAGAGGCAACCGGCAGCGCACACAGGAGCCCACGGCCGCCAACAGGACGTCCTCGCGCTCCCACGCGGTGCTGCAGGTCACCGTGCGCCGGCAGGGCTGCGGCCACCACCTGGCGGAGGGCGTGCGCGTCGGGAGGCTGTTCCTGGTGGACCTGGCGGGCTCGGAGCGGGCATCCCAGGTGCCTCCTCCATGCCCCCCCGCCGCCCCTTCCATCCCCCACCGTCCCTCAGCTTGTCACCTGCCCTTCAGTCCGTGAGCAGGGCCCTGTCCCTCCCTCCAGCTCCCAGGCCTGGGGTGCCCCTGAGCGCTGGCTGAGTGACTGGGAGGGCTTCTGAGTGGCAGTCTCCCCCTCCCCCCGCCCCCCACCGCAGCGTCTGAGGCCGGACCCGCCCGCAGGGAGCCCAGAGCCTCAGGGGCCGGGGAGACAATTATGAGCAGACCATTGCAATTCGGGGAGGCTGTCCTTTGAGATTTGGGCACATGGAGCTTATGGGAGCTCAGAGGAGGGTGGTGGTAGTGGTGGGGTCTCAGGGCTGGGCCTGACGGGCCCTGAGGACTTCGGGGGAGTGTACGGAAGAGCATGCCAGGGGGAGGGGCCTGGCCAAGCACAGAGGGTTAGTGTTGGATCCCAGCCATGGCCCAAATCCCAGTCCTCCACCCTGTGCCCACCCGACCGTGGAGGCCCTCCCCTCCCTCCCTCACCCGCCCTGCCCTGCCCTGGCCCTGCCCTGGCGCTCAGGTCCTGAATCGGCCAGGCCTGGCCCAGAGTCCGACTATTTTTTAAAAATATTATTTTATTGATTTCAGAGAGGAAGGGAGGGGGGAGAGATTTAGAAACATCAATGATGAGAGAGAATCATTGCTGGGCCGCCTCCTGCACGCCCCCCACTGGAGATCAAGCCTGCAACCCTGAGCTCGTGCCCTGACTGACCAGGAATTGAACCTTGACCTTCTGGTTCATAGGTCAGCGCTCAACCACTGAGTCACGCCAGTCGGGCCAGTCAGATATTGTGACCTAACCCTAGGCTTGCAATGTGCATGTTAATGGGAACCTGAGGTAGGAGAGCCAGCGGGTCCACGACAGCAGCCGTTGGAAAGACGGTAACGGTTCCCGGAGGAGGGGCCACGCCTCCACACGGCCCCTTGGGAAGCACAGGGCCCTCGGGAGTGGGGGGGGGGGCACTGATGAGCCTTCACGGGGCTTCCCAGGGAGAGCAGGCGAGGCAGGGCGAGCAGGCGGGGTCTGCGGCTGGAATAATTCCAGACGCAGGAGGACAGAGGGCTGTCCCGGGTCCTGGGGCCCAGTCCTGGCCGGCAAGGGCCAGGGTACCGTGGCCCCGTGTGATGTCGGGAGGATGAGGGGCGCCGCTGCGGGGCGGCCTCGTGAGCGCACATTCGCGTCCTCACTGAATCAGATGGCGCTGCAGACACGCCTGCCCACGCTACCTCATTCATGATGCTGAAGGGCACCTGCCAGCGCCACACACGGCTCCCCGCCCTCCAGCGGCTGCCCAGTGTGCCCACGGGCTTCTGTCACCTTCATCGCAGCCCTGGGTTTGGGTCTAGCCCAGGGATGGGCAAACTTTTTGACTTGAGAGGCACAATGGGTTCTTAAACTGGACCGGAGGCCGGAACAAAAGCATGGATGGAGTGTTTGTGTGAACTAATATAAATTCAAAGTAAACATCATTACATGAAAGGGCACGGTCTCTTTTTTTGTTTTTAGTTTTATTCATTTCAAACGGGCCGGATGCGGCCCGTGGGCCGTACTTTGCCCACGGCTGGTCTAGTCCGTGCCTGCAGGGCCTGAGCATCCGGGGGACGGGTATGGCCCAGGGCCTGGTGTGGGGAGCGGGTGGGGGCACAGACCATCTCCCACCCGCCCGCCTCTCCCCGAGCAGACCCAGAACCGCGGCAAAAGGATGCAGGAGGGCGCGCACATCAACCGCTCGCTGCTGGCGCTGGGCAACTGCATCAACGCGCTCAGCGAGAGGGGCGGCGGCCGCACGCAGTACGTGAACTTCAGGGACAGCAAGCTCACACGCCTGCTCAAGGTACAAGCTGCAGGCCGGGTGTGTGCATGTGTGGGCACATGTGTGTATGTGTGCACTCACATGCTTATGTGTGCGTGGGTGCATGTGTGCCCGTGTGTTCATGTATTTGTGTGTGCACGCACGTGTGTACACATGGGTGTGTATGTTCATGTGTTTGTACACCTGTGTGCACATGTGTGTGTGGGTGTGCATGTGTGTCCTGCTGCCACAGCTGACTGCATCTCCCAGAACTTACCCAGGAGAGAGGCCCTGAGTGAGGTCTAAGGACCCTTCTAGGAACCCCCAAAAGCAGGGGAACATGGTAGAAACCATCTCTAGGGACAGGGAGCTCACTGCCTCCGTCACGTCACGGGCAGTCTGCCTGAGAAGGTCCCCACGCTGAGCCGATGCAGTCGCCTCTGCCCTGTAGCAGGCGGGCTCCACACAAACAAATGGTGAAGCAGGCGGGTCTGTGTAGACCCGCCTCCCGGTCTAGCCTGCTCGCCTCGGAGCGGAAGGCGGACAGGGTGGGCTTGGCACAGGCCTCACTCACCCTGAGCATCACCCTGAGCTGCCCTCCTCAGGGTTTGGAGCAAGAGCCTCGGGGCGGTGCCCACGGGCCTGGCGGGGGGTAGGGGCAGACAGCACCACTGGGCAGGGGGCCGGTTCCCCCACCCTAGCTCTTGCCCCCGCCGAGCAGGACGCCCTGGGAGGGAACAGCCGGACGGTGATGATCGCCCACATCAGCCCCGCCAGCACATCCTTCGAGGAGTCGAGGAGCACCCTGCTGTACGCGCACAGAGCCAAGAGCATCAGGACGCGGGTGAGCGCCTGCCTGTGGTGCACGCACACCCCTCACGCTCTCGCCCCCCCCAGCTGCGGTGCATGCCCCTCATGCTCTCGCCCCCCCCCCAGCTGCGGTGCACGCCCCTCACGCTCTTGCCCCCCCAGCTGCGGTGCACACCCCTCATGCTCTCGCCCCCCCCCCCAGCTGCGGTGCATGCCCCTCATGCTCTCGCCCCCCAGCTGCGGTGCACGCCCTCACGCTCTCGCCCCCCCAGCTGCGGTGCACACCCCTCATGCTCTCGCCCCCCCAAGCTGCGGTGCACACCCCTCACGCTCTCGCCCCCAGCTGCGGTGCACGCCCTCACGCTCTCGCCCCCCAGCTGCGGTGCACACCCCTCACGCTCTCGCCCCCAGCTGCGGTGCACACCCCTCACGCTCTCGCCCCCCCAGCTGCGGTGCACGCCCCTCACGCTCTCGCCCCCAGCTGCGGTGCACACCCCTCACGCTCTCGCCCCAGCTGCGGTGCACGCCCTCATGCTCTCGCCCCCTCCCAGCTGCGGTGCACGCCCCTCACGCTCTCGCCCCAGCTGCGGTGCACACCCCTCATGCTCTCGCCCCCCAGCTGCGGTGCATGCCCCTCATGCTCTCGCCCCCAGCTGCGGTGTGGTGCACGCCCTCACGCTCTCGCCCCCCCAGCTGCGGTGCACGCCCCTCACGCTCTCACTCCCCAGAGCTTCGGGCTCCTGGGCCTCGGCTCTGGTGCACCCACCGGCTTCGCGTCGGCCCTGCAGCCTCCTGTTCTCTCTCCTGGGGCCTCCTCTTCTCGGTGAGGATGTCGGCCTTGGACTCAGGGCTGCCTGACTCTCACCCAGTGTCCTCGCCTCTAGGCCTTCATTTCCTTCGCAGAGAGCAGTGCCCCAGGGTCACCCACGTCTGATGTGTCAGAGCCTCCTTCTTCAAGGCTGAGTGGTACTCATTTGGATTTCATTTTAATTTTTAACAAATATTTTTATTGATTTCAGAAAAGAAGGGAGAAGGAGCGGGAGAGAGAGAGAAACATCCATGATGAGAGAATCATGGATCGGCTGCCTCCTGCCCGCCCCACACTGGGGACCAAGCCCCACAACCCGGGCCTGTGCCCTGACCGGGACCCCAACCATGACCTCCTGGTTCCTAGGTCGATGCTCACCACTGAGCCGCACCAGCCGGGCTGATTTGCATTTTAGTAGCAAGACCGCGTGTTCCTGCCGTACATTCCTGGCTGTAAGATGTTTCCTCGGGGGCTGCTGGCCTGACCTGGGGTGTGTCTTGCCACCAGGTTAAGCGCAACCTGCTGACCATGTCCTGCCATCTGGACCAGGACACGGATGTCATCTCCGACCTGCGCAGGCAGATCGAGCACCTCAAGTCCAAGATCGAGAGGCAGGAGCACAGGAGAAGCGAGGCCGGGATCCCGGACGCTCGAGGTAGAGCCTGGCGCAGACCTGGTGCCAACCTGGTGCCGCAGCGACGGTGCCGCCCTGGGGCGGGGGGTGTGAGCTCAGGGACAGACGGGGCCCTGTGGTGGGAGGAGGCTGGGAGGTCGGTGACCAGGGCCGGGCTTGAGGAAACGTCACACTGTTTTCCACGGTGGCGGCACCGGTTTCACCCACCAGCGCACACAGGCCCTGTTCTCCTGCCCGGCCAGGGCTTGTTCTCGCCTGTCTTGACGACAGACACTCTGACGGGAAGGGGGGGGCGTGTCTCCCGGGCTTGGGCTGCACTTCCCTGATGATTACTGATGCGAGCACCTTGTCAGGGGCCTGCTGGCATCTGCATGTCTTCTTCTTTAGAAACGTGTTTATTGATGTCAGAGAGGGAGGGAGGGAGAGAGAGAAACGTCCGTGATGGGAGGGATTCATGGGTCGGCTCCTCCTGCACGCCCCACTGGGGATCCAGCCCGCAACCTGGCCTGTGCCCTGGGTGGGAATTGAACCCTGACCTCCTGGTTCAGAGGTCAGCGCTCCACCCCTGAGCCGCCCAGCCGGGCTGCACGTCTTCTCTGACAAACTCTCTTAAGGTCCTTCGCCCATTTTTCACGTTGGATTGTTTGTTTTTTACTGTTAAGTTGTATGAGTTCCTTACATATTTTGGATATTAACCCTTAGCAAATATACGGTTTGCAAATATTTTCTATTGATTCATTATCTACCTATCCATCTATCCATCCATCCACCCCCCATCCACCATCAATCCTCTCTCAGCTGGATGTTTCTATCCCCCCCTTCTCCCTTCCTCTCTCTCTAAAAACTAATGAAAACATATTTTTAAAAAAAGAAGCGAGTATGTGTGCGCATGTATTCATCCACGCACCCGCCCACCCACGCACCCGCCCACCCACGCACCCGCCCATCCCATCCACGCACCCGCCCATCCCATCCACGCACCCGCCCATCCCACCCACGCACCCGCCCACCCACGCACCCACCCACGCACCCGCCCATCCCATCCACGCACCCACCCACCCACGCACCCGCCCATCCCATCCACGCACCCACCCACCCATGCACCCGCCCATCCCATCCACCCACCCACCCACCCACCCATCCATCCACCCACCCACCCACCCATCCACCCACCCACCCACCCACCCATCCACCCATCATTCGTCAATTTATTTCCCACCCACCCACCCTCACAGGGCGCGAGCTCCACCTGTTTGGTGGCAGGCCTGGAGCTCAGCCTGGCTCAGGTGGCACCGCTCTCGGTGCAGCCGGCTCTCTTGCTGCCCCAGTCGCGATGCCCGCCCAGGACCCAGAGAAGGACAGCCGCCTGCAGATGGACGAGACCCGGGCCCCGCTCGCGGGGACCTTCCAGGAGCCGCCGGAGGTGGCGCGCAGCCCAGTGGAGCTGGAGGACGCCAACATGGAGCTGCACGTCGACGTGTCCCGGCACCTGCTGGCCATTGCAGAGTGAGTGTGCCCGCCGTGGGCACCGCCCAGGGCCCGGCGCCACCCTCCTGATGGGGCAGGAGGGCCAAGAAGAACCAGTGGGGTCGCTGGTGGGGGCTCCTTTTTTGCGACTGGCTAGCCTTCCTCCCCTGCCTGCGGGTCCCCACGGGGGCTTTAGCCGAGGGCGCCTTCTCTCCCCTCCCGCCCTCCCTGTAGCGAGGCTGGAGCAGGTGGGGATGGTGCCCAGGTCCCACTGGCCCCTTCACAGGCTGGAGCTCAGAGCTAGCCCTGCAGGCCGGGGTCAGCCCGTGTGGCGGAGGGCGATGCTGAGGCTCAGGGGGTGGGGCTGGCCGTGGGTGAGTGTCCGTCCACTAGCCGGCTCTCTGGACGGCCCACCCTTCCTCCCCACCACCCGCAGTGAGCAGGCTGCCCGAGCTGGACCGGCCTTGTGCTTTGTCACCCAGACAGGCATGGGAGGTGGGACATAGTTAGCAATGACACTGGGACACCCGGCATCGCCGCACTGGCCTGGACGTGCGGGCCACCGGGCACCCGCGTGCATGCTGTGATCCGTCCATGTCTTCTCCCGTCCTCCCTCCTCCTCTCTGTCTGCTTCCAAGGAGCTCCCGCCCCTTCCAGCCGCAGCTCCCGTATCCTTCCTCACGGGCGGACGGCACCTGCCCAGGCTCTGCCCTGAGCTCACCGGGCCTCAGAGGAGTTCAGGAGGGAGGGGCGGCTGGCTACAGGGTCCTGTGCGTAATTGCTCGGTGATCATACTGCAAACATTCTCCGCTTCTTCTTTGTAATCGGTTTTTATTAATTTTTAGAGAGAGAGGAAGGGAGAGGGAGAGGGATAGAAACATCAATGAGAGCGAATCATTGATCGGCTCCTGCACACGCCCTACTGGGGATGGAGCCTGAAGGCCGGGCCTGTGCGCCGGCCGGGAATCCAACTGCAACCTCCTGGTTCATAGGTGGAGCCACACCGGCCGGGCCCTTCACCTCTTTACTTTTTCCAGTTTTTGTCAGACAGCAGACCCAACCCTGCCCCTTTCCGTGCCCACCCTGTGCCTAGCCAGTGGCGCCCACAGGGCTCTGACCCCGCCCCTGTCATGGCTGCAGCTGGGAGCAGGAGAAGACCCCCCACCGCGCCCAGGACATGGCACCCGAGGGGCACGGGCAGCAGGCGGTGGCCGACGCAGCCGGGGACGAGGGCGAGTCCGCAGAGCCCCACGAGGGAGCCCTGGCCGGAGAGGAGGTCTCCGTGCTGCTGGCCGCGCAGCCGAAAGCCGTGGCCCTGCAGGTGGGGAGCGGCCGGCAGCCCGGGCGACACCTGGGCCGAGTCACGACATGGATCGCTGCCCGCACCGGCGCTGGCTCTGCGGGCGGGAAAGCCGGGCTCGGCGGTCAGAGAGCTGGTCCCGGTCCCCAGGGCAGGAGCAGAGCTGGGCTGGCTGCAAACCCATGTCCCTGCATGTTAGCGATGGCCACACCCGGGCGGCAGGGCCTGCGTGCAGGGTGGGAGGCCGTGTGGAGTCCACCGAGAGCCCTGCTGCCGGTCTGAGGACAACACCGGCTCCTCCCGGGGCGGCAGGGCCTCGGCTGGCGGAGAGAGGACAGGGACGCGGCCCGGGAAGCCCGGCTCTAGGCTGCTCTCTGGAGAGTGAGTCCTCCCAGGCTGTTTCCTGGGAAGAGCGAGTTATTATTTATTTATTAGTAAATATATTATTGATGTCAGAGAGGAAGGGAGAGAGAGAGAGAGAGAGAACATCAATGATGAGGGAACCATGGACCAGCTGCCTCCTGCACGCCCCCTCTGGGGATCGAGCCCACAACCCGGAATGGAACTCTGAGCTCCTGGTTCCTAGGTTGATGCTCAGCCACGGAGCCAGGCCGGCCGGGCAAGAGCGAGCGCTTTATCTGAGCTGTTTATGCAGCGGGGACCTGGGGAAGTGCGGGCAGCTGGCTGCGTCCTGCCCCGAGGTGAAAGGGTGCAGGAGTGTTTTCAGGCTAGTGGCCGAGTCTGATGATGTCCTGTCGCTACAAACAGGTGGCAGTTATTTCACTTAAAAACTGTCACCAAACCAAGGCCCGCTTTTTTTTAATTATTCATAACTTTTAAAATATATATATATATATTTCTTTATTCATTTCAGAGAGGGAGAAGGAGAGAGAGATAGAAACATCAGTGATGAGAGAGAATCACTGATCAGCTGCCTCCTGCATGCCCCCCACTGGGGATCCAGCCGCAACCTGGCATGTGCCCTTGGCCGGAATAGAACCTCTTGGTTCATGGGTCAACCTTCAACCGCTGAGCCACACCAGCGGCTACCTATTTTTTTGAGTTCAATTTGCACACCTGGTCCATCAGGGGCATGTGGGTGGGGTCCGTGGGAGGAGCGGGCGGGTGGGGCGGCACAGACCTTGGTCCCCGCAGGCACAGCTGGAGGAGCGGCTTCTGTGCCACGCGCAGGAGCTGGAGGCAGAGAACGCAGCACTGCAGGCCGGCCGCCTGCACGGGGCGCACCTGCTGGCGCAGAGGGACCTGCTCATCGGGCGCCTCCGCCAGCACCAGCTGCTGTGCGAGCGGATCATCCGGGACCAGCGGCAGCTCATTCAGGGTGAGGCCGGGCCCTGCTTCCCCCTCGCCGTGCACCCCGGGCCGTGCACCCCGGACCGTGCACCCCGGACTGTGCACCCCAGGTGTCGCTGAGATGCACACGATTTGTTGCGCCATCTGCTGGGACCGTTTAGGTTTTGTGCCGCCCAGGCTCCCGCCGCCCGGTCAGCACCTTCCTTCACGCCTCAGTGCGTCCGCCTCGGGGCACCGATGTTCACGCTGCTGCCAGCCTCGCGCCTGAGCTGTCCGACCACCTGTTGCTCCTTTGGCCGCACACCTAGGACGGGCTCTTCGGCTTCCTTTTTGTTGTTGCTGTTACTCCTCACCGGAGGATTTTTTTTCCATTGATTTTATTTTTTAAACATATTTTTATTGATTTCAGGGAGGAAGGGAGAGGGAGAGAGAGAAGCATCAATGATGAGAGTTACTGCTCAGCTGCCTCCTGCTGGCCCCGCACTGGGGATGGAGCCTGCAACCAGGGCAGATGCCCTGACTGGGAATTGAACCCTGACCTCCTGGTTCATAGGTCGACGCTCAACCACAGAGCCATGCAGGCCGGCTGTCCATTGATTTTAGAGAGAGTGGAAGGGAAGGAGCGGGAGAGAGAGAAGCACGGATGTGAGAGAGACATGTCAATTGGTTGCCCCCCCACACACACATCCCCACCAGGCGGGGAACCTGCACCCAGGCGCGTGCCCTTAACCAGAATCACCCCGAGACTGTTCTCCGGCCGATGCTCTAGCCACGGACCCCCCCCAGCCAGGCCCTTGAGTTCTACCCTGCCCGTTACTCACTCTTGGAAGTTCCCGTGTTACTCTATCCTGAAAGGCGGGCCGTGAGCCAGCAGGACATTTCCAAGTAGCGGATGGAGCGGAGAGGAAGTCACAGAAACGCGGCCCCTGGGGAGGATTCGCCCGCGCCTCGCTCTGGACCGGGCGGCGTGCCCTGACAGCTCTCCCTCCTCCCGCAGACGCCGGTCTCCTGGTGCCCGCGGCGCTGGATGAGCGCTACGGCCTGTACGCGCGGGAGCTGGGCGGGGGCTCGCTGGGCCGCCTGCTGCTGCTGCACTCCGCCACGGCCATGGCCAGCTCCCTGCCCGTGAGTCCGGGCGCTGGGGGGCGGCCTGGGTCAGCTCTGGTCGGCGTGTCCCCTCCCGCCCGCCTGGGCTTAGCCTGGGACCCTGGCCCTGGAGGTGGGAAGAGGAAGCTTGGGGACCCAGGAACCGGGCCGCCTCTGGCCAGATGCACCTAGCAGTTCCGGTTCCGGCCGGTGTGGGGTGGCGACTCAGGGGGACTCGGGGCTCCGGGGTGTGATGTTCACGGGCAGGTCTGCAACCTGGGCCACCGTTAAAGGTAACGGCCGGCAGGAAGGAAGCCTGGGCCAGGGCGTCTTCTGGGGCCACAGCAAGCCCTTGGGTCTCAGGCTCTCCTCTGGGCTTGGGGGTTCCCAGGGGGTGCTCCAGGCCCCGTGTGAGGCCACGTCTACTGCCCGTTCTGGGGACACCTTAAGGAGGGAGGTCGGGGTGGGGATGGGGACGCCCTTGGGGAGGGGTTTAGGGGGGTGGGCTCTGAGTTCCTCATTGAGACAAACAGACCCTCTGCTTTGCCTTCTGGAGAAAAGAGAGGAGAACCCCCTGACTTCAGCCAGCGTCGCCCCGTGCCTGTTTTTAAATATGTTTTTATTGATTTTTAGAAAGAGGGGGAGGGAGAGGGAATCATGGACCGGCTGCCCCCTGCACGCCCCGCACTGGGGATCGAGCCCCAGCCCAGGCCTGTGCCCCGACCGGAACCGAACCTCCTGGTTCCCGGGGCCACACCCAGCCAACGAGCCCCACTGGCCAGCCCTGTGCCCGTTTTTGCTCCAAGGTCAAGGCCCCCCGCAGCCCGGCCCTCGCTCCTGGCAGAGGCCCCCTTTCTGTCTGTGCCGGGGGCTTCGAGGAAGAGGAGGAGGAGGAGAGCTGCTGGGCGGCGGCAGGAAGGCACCTCCCCGCCCTCAGCGCCTCAGGACACGCTGGCTGGCTGCGCCCTGCGGATGCCTCCCCGAGCTCCCTCCTCTCTCCGCAGGATGGCTCTGTGGGGAACACATCTCCACCCCCGGAGGAGACCCCCGGAGACCAGGCCGACAGGAAGGGCCCCCTAGGGGGCGCCCCTTTTGAGCTGCCGCAGGTGCTGCTGGAGGCAGACAGGTGAGCGGGCTCTGCCTCTGGCCGCGCGTCGCCTGCCCTTGGTCCCAGGGGAGGCTGCGGGAATTGGAGGCCTGGAGGCCGGGTCAGACTCCCCACCCCGGGTTGGGCAGGCAGCCTCCTGGACACCCCCGTGTCCCCCCCAGGAAGCTCCCCCACTCCTTGTCCAGGTTTTATTGGGGCTTCATCACGCAGCACAAATTATCACATCACTGGCCACATCCGCCCTCCTGGGATGGGGCTGCCCCAAGTCCCGCCTCTAACGTGCTGGTCTTTGGGGTGAGCGGCCCCCATCCTGACACCACCTGCTGCCACCAGCTCCTCGTGCAGCAGGACGTCCTGGCCCCCAGACCGTCCCAGGGCAATGGTTCTCAACCTTCTGGCCCTTTAAATACAGTTCCTCATGTTGTGACCCAACCATAAAATTATTGTCGTTGCTGCTTCATCACTGTCATGTTGCTGCTGTTGTGAATCGTCATGTAAATATCTGATATGCAGGATGGTCTTAGGGACCCCTGTGAAAGGGTCGTTCGCCCGCCAAAGGGGTTGCGACCCACAGGTTGAGAACCACGGGTCCCAGGGTTTCGGGAGAAGGTGGTGCCAGGGCTGGGAGGGCCAGCGTGTTCAGGGGCGCCTCCCGGCGAGTCTGTGCCTCAAAGGCCCCCAACCGCCGGCCTCCGGCTCCCATCCTAGCGAGTGTCCTGCCTGCGCCGGGCCTGCCGGTCGCTCGGCACTTGGCGGGTCCCCTCGGAGGCAGCGTGTCCGCGGGGCCTGACCGGGGGCCACAGCGCGGGTTCGAGCTTCCTCTGGGGCGACAGGTGGAGCCTGAGGGGCCCCTGTGTTTCCTCGCAGCCATGGTTTCAAGGTGTCGAAAGCTACTCCCTCAAAACAGTGGGGGAGGCAGGCTGCCCTCACCCTGCCTCCCGTCCGCATCCTGCTCACGCCGCCAGCGCATGAGGTGGGTGTGCGGGTCACGGGGCCCATCAGGGCTGCGCTGGGCTGGGGCGAGCAGCAGGGAAGCTTCCGGAAGGGGACTCTCTTTACGCAGCCACCAAGATGGCTGTAGCGGCAGGGTGACCGTGGAGGTGACCGTGGAGGCGGCCGCTGGCCTCTGGGAGCCCCTCCCCCAGGCCCCTGCTCCCAGGACTCCGGCTGTGCGGGTGCTCAGGGTCAGGTCCTGGGGACGCCCCTCCGTGGCTCTGGGAGCTGGTGTAGGAGCCGTGGCCCCTCCGCCCTCGAGGCCGCGACCCTGAGGCCCAAGCACTGGCCTCACAGGACGCCCAGGCCTGGCTTCTCCCGTGCTTCCTGGGCCCGGTCTCCCCAAAGCAGTCCTCCCCCCAGAGAACGGCTGCCCTGGGCCAGGCCCCTGTGCTTCCCGCGGCCTGACCCCACTGGTGTCCCCTCAGCGGCCCGGCGCTCTGAGGGCGAAGCCCGTGGCCTCCAGGCTGAGCTCCCCGGCCGGCCCGGACCTCGAGGAGGTGGCCGCGAGCACCAAGAGCATCGCCCTCGTCGCGGCCTCCCGGCGCTGCCAGGCCCAGGCCCGGGAGGGCGGCAGCGGCCGCTCCTCGCTCCACCTTCCGGACTCCAGGGATGCGAGCCCAGCAGGCAGTAGGCGGCCCCGCGCCAGCCCCGGCCGGGAGGGCTCCGCGGAGAGGACGGCCGGGAGCAGGCGGTCCCCTCGCCTCAGCCCAGGCGTGCGGCTGGTGGGTGGACAAGGGCCTCGCGTCCTGTCCCAGGGGCGGACAGCAGAGAGGGCAGGTGGCACCAGCAGGGTCATGGTGGATGGGGCCCTGGGCACAAGGGGAGGAGAGAGCCAGGTCCCCGCACCGCTGCCTCCTGCACGCCCCCCACTGGGGATCGAGCCCACAACTGGGCCTGTGCCCTGACTGGGAATTGAACCGTGACCTCCTGGTTCAGAGGTTGATGCTCAACCACCGAGCCACGACGGGCGGGCTCAGCCTGTGTATTTAAATGTGAACCATCACAGTGGGTTAGATGGGAGTCCATCCACGGGGAGGGGCGGTGTTGAGAAGGGGACACGTGGGGACAGGCAGCCCTTCTTTAGGGTGTATGGTCACTAGACCCCGTGGGCCTAGAGCAATCTGGCACACAGTCGGCGTTTAAGCAGTGCTTGGGTTCATCTCAAAGTGACCCTGATGTTTGATCCTCCCGACCTGCTCCCCACACCCTGCCCTGCTGTGTGACTCCCCCCTGCAGGCAACAGAGAAGCCCCAGCCCCCCTCCCCAGCGCGTTGGGATGAGAGCCAGACGCCCCCTGCACCCCATCAGCCGTCAAAGTCCTCGGGCCTCTTCCCTGCTGTCCCCACGGCCTCCAAGACGAAGCCCAGCCCCCACGCAGGTATGGGGTCAGCAGGAGAGCGCGGGCTGGTGTCTCTGCCCTGCTCCCCCCCCCCCCCGTCTCAAAGGTGACCCTGTGCCAGGTGTGTGCTCCTGGGTGCGGGTGAGTTTCAGGGCTCAGGGCAACGAGTGGCCACTGGCTTCTGGAGAGAGGCCGTTGGAGCTGCTCAGCCTCCGCGAGTGGCACCCAGCGGAGTGGCACCCAGCGAGTTTAGCATCGTCCTCAGAAGCGAGTGCCGCCCTGGCCTCTGGCTCCTCAGTTGAGGCGGGGTCCTGGCTCCCGGGCTTGTAGTCATTACAGAAATAGACACTCATTGTGGGGCTTGGGAAATGGGAAATGAGGACAGGAAAGAAGCACCCCCCCCCACCCCAAACGGTGGCTGCAGGACATCCTCGCTGTGGGGGCTGCCTGAGCGCCTGCTGTCGAGGGTACAGGTGTTTCCAGTGGATCCCATCGCAAAGGCAGATGGGAGGCGTGGGTTCCTCCTGGGCCCCAGCAGGGAAGGACCCAGCGTTAGAAAGGCCTGTGGAGCTCGGAGGGCGCCGCTGTGGTCGATGCCCTGGGTTCTGCGTTGTTTTTTGTTTTGTTTTGTTTTAAATTTATTCTTTTATTGATTTCAGGGAGGAAGGGAGAGAGAGAGAGAGAAACATCAGTGATGAGAGAGAATCATTGATTGGCTGCTTCCTAAACGCCCCACACTGGGGATTGAGCCTGCAACCCAGGCATGTGCCCTGACTGGATTCGAACCCAGGACCCTTCAGTCTGCAGGCCGATGCTCTCTCCACTGAGCCACACCAGCTAGGGCTGGGTTCTGCATTTTAAAGCGTCTCCTCTAGCCTTTCGAGTGACTGTTTGCTGCATGTATGACGTGTCAGTCCCCATGGACTGGAGCACAGACCAGAGCTGTCCCCGGCGGGCGGGGGGGGGGGGGGGCAGGAGCCTCCGCGGCCCTCACGCACCACACGCCGCACAGCCGTCCCGCTCCTCCGGCTTATTCGCTCCCTGGAGCTGGAGCTGGAGCTGGAGCTGGAGCTGGAGCTGGAAGAAACCCGTCCTCTCACCCGTGTGGGAGCGAAAGCATGTCAGCGATTCTCCTCCCACCTTCTGAGTTCTGGCCCGGACACCGACCACATTCACAGACACAGTCACAGGAGGAAATCAAAGTGTAATATATGCCCTAACCTGTGTGGCTCAGTGGATAGAGCGTCAGCCTGCAGACTCAAGGGTCCCAGATTCGATTCCGGTTGCGGGCACATCCCCAGTGGGGAGTGTGCAGGAGGCAGCTGATCGATGTTCCTCTCTCACCCATGTTTCTAACTCTCTATCCCTCTCCCTTCCCCTCTGTAAAAAATCAATCAGATATATTTAAAAACAAAACAAAACAAAATGTAATAAACACGCGTGGGGAACCCACTCAGGCATGGCGGGTACGTGGACATTCCAAAGGCACAGGCAAGGTGGCGTTTAGGAGGCGACGGGTCAAGGCAGAAGCAGGCCTCAGATTTCAGAAGAGCAAGGAGCTCTTCATAGGGAGCTGCGGACACACACACACACATGCACGCACACATGCACGCACACATGCACATGCACGCGCGCACACACACGCACACACTCACACGCACACACATACACTCTGGGACACGGTCCAGCCGACAGACCTGCCCGGAGCCCTCTGGGTCACCACACGGAATTCAAATTAATTCAAATCAGGCTGAGGCTGCACCCCGAGGTCTCCTTCCTATACGGGGTGCCCTGCTGAGCCCCTTGGGCAGAGAGGGAGGGAGAGGGTGTCAGAGGTTCTTTCTCCTTCCTTCCTTCCTTTCTCGCTTTTTAAATACATTTTTATTGATTTCAGAGAGGAAGGGAGAAGGGGAGAGAGATAGGAACATCAGTGATGAGAGAGAATCACTGATCGGCTGCCTCCTGCACACCCCCCATTGGGGATCAAGCTGGCAACCCGGGCCTGTGCCCTGACTGGGAATCAAACCTGTGACCTCCCAGTTCATAGGTTGATGCTCAACCACGGAGCCACGCCGGCCAGGCAAGACTTGTTTCTTAATAAGCAGTTTCAAATCATACCCCAAAGGGGTGACTGTTCTGGCAGCTCTCTGGCGGACAGCAGAGGGGAGTGCCTGTCAGCCACAGGCAGTGCGAGCAAGTCCCTAGGACACCCGGGGCCCAGCCCAGGCCCAAGAGAAACCAGCGCCCCCAGGTCCACGAGGGCCTGCAGTGGGCCCCGCGGGTGTCAGGAAAGGCCACCTCCTCCATGGGGCCGGCTGAGGCCGGAGTGGGAGCCAGTCCCGGGTCACATCGCGTGTTGAGGGCCCAGGGGGACGGCAGCGCCACACCCCTCCTCGGGGGCTGGCGGCCTCTGCGTGGAGACGGGCGCTGCACGTAGCGGTGCACAGGGACCCCCTTCTCTGGTGGGCGCGGGTCTGGTGGAAAACTCGGGAGCCCGGGGGCACTGAGCGTGTGTGCTGAGGCTCGGGGGATGGGCAGGGGGGTTGGGGGGGGGGCTGCCTGGGGTTGGCCTGGACCATAGACTGACATCTCCCCCCCTCCAGGGTCTGCAGACCGTGGAGACCACGGCCGCAGCCCGCTGCCCCCCAGCAGCCCTCACAGGCCCCGGGGCCGCAGCGCCAAGGGTCCGAGAAGACCCCTGTGAGGACGGCAGGCAGAGCGGGGGCCAGAGCGCCGGTCCGGGCATGGCCCTGCCCCAAAGCTGGATAGAGAGACGGGCCCTGGCAGGGAAGCGGAGGCAGCCTGCCCACTTCCTGCAGCCTTAGCGCCAGCAGCGGTCTCAGCAGCGACCTCAGAGGAGGGGCCACCCTGGGTGCCAGAGCTCCCCCCCCCGACCCTCACAGGCACCTCGGCTTTTATGGGTGATTCCGACTGCGGGTGCTCATCCCAGAACCACTGCGCATCCAGCTCCTGCTCCGGGAGGCGCCCTCCGTGGACTGGGACCCGGCATTCCCTTGGGCCCAGGCGCAAGTGGAGGAAGCCACGGACACGAGTGGCCGCCCGCAGGAGAGCTTGTCCCCACCCTGTGCAGTAGCTGGGACTGTCCAGAGAGACAACCAATAGGGGGGCTGTGTCCGTGTGTGCATGTGTGTGCATGCGCGAAGTGCGCACACACATACAGTATGTGTATGTACATGCATGTGTACGTGTGTGCGCATGTGTGTGTGCACAAAAGAGGAAGAGAGATTTACTTTAAGGAAGTGACTCACATGACGGCAGGGCCTGCAATCTGAAACCTGCAGGGCGGACGGGAGGCCCAGGAGGCGCCGAGGCCACAGCCTCAGTCCGACCGCCTGAGGCCATGCTCCCCTGCACGGATCCAGCCCTCCCCACCAGCCTTCTGCGCTCGGAGGAGCCCCCGCAGGGAGGGGATCTGCTCCCCTGCACGGATCCAGCCCTCCCCGCCAGCCTTCCACGCTCAGGGGAGCCCCCGCAGGGAGGGGATCTGCTTGACTCCGAGTTCCCGCTGACTTCCAGGTTCATCTCATCGAAACAACAGTGTCACGGCAGCCTCTGGGCTGGTGTGTGACCACATACCTGGGCCCATGGCCCAGACAAGTTGACACATAAAATGAACCCTCCTACCCCTGGCGTGGCCTTGGCCAGCCTGCAGGCACACTGGTCCCCACCCCGTATGCACACGGCTTGCAGATCAGCCAGCGTCGGGGGAAGACGAGGATGCTCTCCCAGTCCCAGGACCTGTCCGTCCCCCCTGCGTCCCCTCGTTCTTCCCGACACCCGGCTCTGCTGAGGGCGACCTGTCCCTCAGGAGCGGGACACGCAGGACGAGCTCGTGGGACGTCCAGACTCTGGTCGCATCCGCCTGTAGAAGCGTCCGTCACCTTTTCCATCAACAGGAAAACATGCAGGTGACGAAAGCCGGGTGGGACTGTGTTAACATACATACATGTATGTGCACGTGTGTGTGGGGGGGGCATGGGTGTGTCCACGCCCACCTGCATGTGTCACCTGGACTGGCTCTGGGAGGACAGCGTCGGCGTGGGTCATGGGGGATTTGGTGGCGGGAGAGGGTGGGCGGGGCCGTGCCTGTGTTTGAATGATCTGGATTTTTGCCATGTTCATGTATGACCTAGGGCAGTGGTCGGCAAACTGCGGCTTGCAAACTGCAGTTCGTGAGCCACATGTGGCTCTTTGGCCCCTTGAGTGTGGCTCTTCCACAAAATACCGACTTCTGTGCATGGGCCACGAAGTTTCAATCGCACTGTACGTGTGTGCCCGCACGTGGTATTTTGTGGAAGAGCCACACTGAAGGGGCCAAAGAGCCGCATGTGGCTCACGAGCTGCGGTTTGCCGACCACGGACCTAGGGTAAACATTAACGATATTAAAAACAGCCGGGGTTCTGCTGTTTGCTGGTGTGAGCAGCAACCCAGGCCCAGCCACGGAAGCATCCGGTTCACAACAGGATGCATGTGGCCGGGCCTGAGAGACAGTGACGTGTACAGATGAGTCGGCACAGATGGTTCTGGAGAGGCCCAGGACGGGGCGGAAATGGGCTGTGCTTTGAGGTCAAAGCTGCACTCAGCGGGCAGGCCTGTGAGGCAGCACGGGGACCCCCCTTCGAAAGGGTGCTCCCCAAGTTTCCAGAGCAGACGGGTCCCCAGTTACAGTTTTCAGGGGATCAGAGTCCCGTGAGGGCTGTGCCTTGTCTGTGTGTGAGATCTGAGTGTGTGTGTGTCTGACCGTGTGTGTGGTGTGTGCAGGCCTTGTCTGTGAGCACACACGTGCGGCCCTGTGTGCGTGTGTGTGCCTGACCGTGTGTGTGGTGTGTGCAGGCCTTGTCTGTGAGCACACACGTGCGGCCCTGTGTGCGTGTGTGTGTCTGACCGTGTGTGTGGTGTGTGTAGGCCTTGTCTTTGAGCACACACGTGCGGCCCTGTGTGCGTGTGTGTGCCTGACTGTGTGTGTGGTGTGTGTAGGCCTTGTCTGTGAGCACACACGTGTGGCCCTGTGTGCGTGTGTGTGTCTGACTGTGTGTGTGGTGTGTGCAGGCCTTGTCTGTGAGCACACACGTGCGGACCTGTGTGCCTGACCCTGTGTGTGTGGACCTGAGTGCACACGTGGTGTGAATGCCCGTGTCTCTGTGGGTGCGTGGTGTGCTGGGTGAGGTGCAGGCCCCGGACCCCTCCTGGGAAGGCGCGAGCTGTTCCGCCTGGGCTTTCCGAGCCGCCTTCCTGGCGGGTGGCCTGAGGCCAGAGGGTCGGCGTCCTCCTCGCTGCCAAGTGCCGTTCCGGAGGCTCGGCTGCACCTTGACTTGGAGACGGGCCTTCGCGGGGGTGGCCAGTTAAGGTCTCAGCTGAGACCCTCCTGGGTGTAGGGGGCCCCAAACCCACAGACAAGTGTCCTCATGAGAGAAGAGGTCACAGAATCGCAGAGGGAGACGGCCTGCGATGGGGCGGCCGCGAGCCCAGGACCACACAGGGCGCGGGGAGCTGGGGGGCAGGAGGACCCTCCCCGGAGCCTCAGACCTCAGTGCCAACCATGACCTCAGCCCCCGGCCTCCAGCCTCGAGGGAAGGCGTGTCTGTCCTGTGAGCAGGTGTACCCGGGGCAGGAGACCGACTGCGTAGCACAGCCCGGAAGAGCGGGAAGGATGTGACAGCCCCGGCAGCAGCCTCCCCCCTGGAATGGGCCAGCCTCCCCTCTGGTGGACCACCCCGAGGACTGAGGCCCAGCTGCCCCCACGGGTGGTCTGCTGAGGAAGCACTACCTCCGGGCTGTCCACTCGCACCTGCCTCCCTCCCTCACCTGCTTCTCCCACGAACTCCACACCCCATTGCACGGTCTGCTTCGGGGGCCGGGGGCCACACTGGGCAGGAGGGCTTCCCTAGGACCCCGGGGCCTGGACCGCCTGCTCCACGGAGACGCCATAGGTACTGGCACACAGTCCAGGCCTCTTTGCTGAGAGCTGTACGTGCGTCCTGAGCGGTTGAGCATTTGCCAAACGGAAAAGAAAGGTGCGCCACAGGCCCAGTGTCTGGGTTCCGCAAAGACGGGCGGCCATTTCTCACGCACCTTCCTTAGCTCTGCAGGCTCAGCCTCTGCCAGGTCCCCCCGCAGAGGCCGCTGGGGGCAGTGCTCCACCCAGACTAAGGAGGGTGGTCCACCCTGCGCAGGGACGGCCACAGCGCCTCCAGCAGGACCCCAGTGGAAGGGGGGCCGGGACCCCCACCGCTCCTGCCATCCTCAGCCTGCAGGACTGCCCAGGGGCGGGGGATCATTTGAAGTAGCGCTCACCAACCGGGGGTCCGCGGACCACTGGTGGTTTGTGAAGTCTGAAAGGTTGGCGACCACTGGTTTGGAGCATTTAACAGATACGGAGCCGGTCGGCGTGGCTCAGGGGTTTAGCATCGACCTACGAACCAGGAGGTCACGGTTCGATTCCCGGTCAGGGCACAGGCCCAGGTTGCAGGCTCAACCCCCAGTGTGGGGGTGCAGGAGGCAGCCGGCCCATGATTCTCTCTCATCACTGATGTTTCTGTCTCTCCCTCCCTCTCCCTTCCTCTTTGGGGGGAAAAAAGATAAGGAAACAGAAGCAGCTGCCAGGGTCACACGCAGGTGACTGCCCAGCATCGGCCAGTTTCCTGCCTCGCCCAGGACCCACACACCCGCACCCAACCTCTGCAACAGAGTGAACCTGGCGGGGCTGGGGTGCCCAGCTCGGGGTCCCCAGGAGGTTCCTGTCCGTTCGCTTGGACTTTCCCAGCACCTGCGAAGGAGGAGAGTGAACCTGCAATTCTCAGACCTCTCCCCTGGGCGTCCTTTTCCTGCGACACCGGGACCCAAGCTCCCAGAGTAGCAGCACCTCCCGGCTGCCTCTCCAGCAGCGGCCGACACCCCGGGCCCAGGCCTCCTTATTTCCATCTGTTCTCTTGTGAGGCAGGTTATGAACCCAGAGCCAGCTGTCTCCACCGGGGACATTGCAATAGCTCATAGCTCCGCCTGAGCACAGAGACGCCCGGCTGTGGCCAGCCCTGGGGAGGCTGCAGCCTTTGCACAGGGACCCAGGGGCCTGAAGGGGGTGGAGGGCTGAGGAAACGCAGCCCTCGGGGTCACCCAGCTGGAAGGAGCTCTGGGCCATGAAGAGGGGGAGGGGGCATCTCCAGGGCGGAGCCGCCTGCTCACCGTCCCTCAAAGCAGGGCCCTCCTTGTCCGGGGCTCTCTGCAGTGCCTGGACCTCTGGCTCCCGAGCCGGAGTTGGCTTCTGGCCCAGACTCGGTCACTTACACCACTGCCACCTTTGGCTGGTTGGTTAACTTCTCTGAGCCTCCGCTGCCTTATCTGTAAGGCTCAATCCCCAGTGTGGGGGTGCAGGAGCACCCCCTTATCTGGGGAGGTACTGAGCAGCTGTTTCAGAAACAGAGGTTCAAAGGCAGCGATGTTGCTAATGTAGGAATTGTGTGTTTTAAAAATGGAAGTGAAATCTATATGATAAAACACCATTTTAAAGTGAACCGTTTGGCTCAGTGTACGTCAGGCTGCGGACTGAAGGTTCCCCGTTAGATTCTGGTCAAGGGCACATGCCTGGGTCGCTGGCTCAATCCCCACTAGGGGGCGTGCAGGAGGCAGCCGATCCATGATTCTCATCATTGATGTTTCTGTCTCCTTCTCTCTTCCTCTCTGCAATCAATAAAAAATATATATTAATTAAAAAAAAAACATGGCCTTCCTTCCATCAGAAGACAGCCGCCGCTGTCCACTGGGAGGGACAGGGAAACGTCGCCGATTGAACACTTTCAGCGCTGAATGCCACTGACCCACGTTAAAAACGGCTAGGATGGTAACTGCTGTGTCATGTGCAGTCACCACCATTAAAATAACGTCGACACTAAGAACAGCGGTCGCAGTGCATCCTGCTCAGCGCACCGTCTCGCTGGTCTCCAAGGCCCTGTGCGGTGATGGGCTTGGAGGCAGCCTCAGAGAGGTGCAGCCACCTGCCCGAGGTTGCACAGCGAGTGCCAGGCCCGGGCTGGGGAGCATCAGGTCCTCCGCAAGCGGTCGGGGCTCGCGGACGGGTCGGTACCCAGAGGCGCTGCCTACATGTGGGTCCGCGGGACCGCGTGCCTGCAGCGCGCGCTGGTCTAGGCGGCTGGGCAGCCCGAGCGCGGGCCCGCGGTTCTTTCATCTGCCCACGGGGGGCGGGGGGGCGGGGGGCAGCCGGGGGCGGAGTCAACGCCGCGACCCGAAGAACAGGATTGGCTGTTGGGGGAGGGGGCGGGCCATCCCAGGTCGTAAATACGGCGCCACATGGCAGTGGCTGGGGCGGGCGGCGGCGGGGTGCGGAGGGCGCAGGCGCGTTGAGGGCTGGCGCCCCTCGGCCTCCGTGGCCCCTGAGCGGGTCGCGACTTCTCGCGAGAAGAGCGGGAGGCGGGGCTGCGGGGCCGGGGGCGGGGCCGGCGAGGGGCGGCCTCGGGAGGTGCGCGGGTCTGGAGGCGGCGGCGGCGGCGACGCCAGGTGAGTGAGGGCGCGGGCCGGGTCCCGGCGGCCGGGGTCCCCGCGGCGCCGCTGTGTGACCTTGGCCGGGTCGCACCCTCTCTGGCCCGAGGGCCGGGCGGGCGGTGATGGAGGGAAAGTCGGTGACGGTTCCGAGCGGCGGGGCGGGGAGGCCGCAGCGCGCGCCGTGCCCCGCTCAGTCCGCGGGTGGAGGCGCGGCCCGGCCCCGCGCGCAGCTCCCGCGGCTCCGCAGCCCCCGCCCCGCCGGCCGCGGGCCCGCGACGCGCCCGCCTCTCGCGGGGGAAGCGCTCGGCCCCCGGAGCCGCAGCGTCGGCGCCGGTTCAGTCATTCGCTTTCTGTGCGCGCCCGGGACGCGGGGCTGCGGCGGCGGCGGGGCTGCCCCCCGCGTGGGGCCGGGACAGCCGCGGGCCCTCGCGGTCCGCAGACCGAGCCGGTCGGGCTGGTGCCGGGCGGGAAGCGGCTGTGGCTGCAGCGCGGCCCGGAGCTGCCGGTGGTTCCCGCCTTGCAGACCGGCCCCCGGCTCCCTGCCCCTCGGCGCCGGCTCGTCGCTGCACAAACCGGAGCTCCGACCGTTTGCCGTGGCCGGTGGGAGGGGCGGCGGGCCCTGCGCTGGTGGGTGCGGGCGGGAGGGGGCCGAGGGGGCTGGACGGCGGCCGGGGTGCCTGCGAGCGCGCTGGACCTCGAGTCCGCGTTTGGGTGGGATGTGGCCGGGCAGGGAGGAGGGACGGGCGGGGGGCGGAGGGGAGGCGGGGGCGGGGGTGCAGGACCTGCCGGGCGCGGGGCGGTGTCCTGCGGTCAGAAGCGGGGACACAGCAGTGCTGGGCGGGGGCGCGGGAGGAAAAGGGAACCGAGGCCGGGCGGCCGCGGGACGGAGCGGAGGCCGCGGGTCGTTGCGATGGGCGTGCGCGGAAACGGCTGCTCTGTAGCGGCTGTTGGGGTGTTGGTGGGCGCCCCAGCCGCCGCGCGGGGAGGACAGCTGGTCGGTGGGGACCCTGCGGGGACTCGGGGCCTGAGGAACCTCGCCAGCGGGGGTGCCGCCCTTTGGGAAGGTCTCGGGCGAAGCCGTTCCTGAGCCGGGTCGGGGGTCCCCAGGCAGGAGGCCGGCTCGTTCACTCCATTTTCTGGGACCTCAGGGGCCTCGTGGGTGCGGCTGGCACCGGCCGTGCCCTCCTGCTGCCGGGCCGAGCGGTGCGGCCGGCCGGCTCCTCCCAGGAACAGCGCTCGGTTCACCGCAGGGAGCGCTGCCCCCGGAAGCAGCCGCGGGTCCACACCGCCGGGCCGGCCGGGCTCCATGATGCGCTCACAGGGCCGACATAACGGACACGAACGCAACACTTCCTGCCATTGGCCCAGGGCGGGCGTTTGTCGCTGCCGAGGTGACCCGGGAGGGGGCACCCGTGGGGGGCTGCTGTGCAGAGCAGGGAGGGTGCTGGGTGAGGTGGGTGGGTCAGGAGGCCCAGCCGGGCGCTGGCTGATGAGGCTCCTAATTCCTGACCCCCGCCCCCTCCGCCAGGGACCGGTGACCCAGGTCCTTGTGGAGAGAGCCTGGGCCGGGCAGGGGCCTCGGCTGGCGGCTGGCGGTGCAGGAAGGGGCTGGGCAGCCGGCGGCACCAACGCACACGGGGGAGAGGAAGCGCTGAGAAGACGGCAGAGCCGCAGGGAAGCTCTCGGACCGAAGCAGCGGCAGAAATGAAGGTCTCAGTGGCTGTGCTGACCTGTGAGCCCCGAGGTCACGGCTCCGGGTCAGGGCAGGAGCCTGGCTGCGGCTCGGTCCTGGTGGGGGCTGCGCGGTGGTAGCTGATGATGTTTCTCTCATCGCTGTTTCTGTTTCCCTCTTTCTAAAAATCAATAAAAACATTAAAAACAAAGCTGGAGGGGACAGCGTTTTCCTCCGGAGAGGGGGGTCCCAGGTGAGCCGAGGGGCACACCGGCCGGTGTTGGAAGGTGTCCCCAGAGGGGCCGGGCGGGCGCGGGAGGCGCTGTGGGGAAGGTGACGCTGACAGGCTCTTGGGCTGGACATCTGGAGGGGAGAGTTCACAGCTGGCAGGGGGCGGGGTGGCGATAACTACATGTAAACAAAGCAAAGAAGACCAAGACTTACTGGTTCCCCGGAAGCACACTGCTGAGCGGGAGCAGGAAAGACGGGGTGTGCGCCCCCGGGACAGCCTTCCACCGGAGACCCTCCGGGAGCGCTGACGGCCGTGACCACGTGCTCTCGGAGCAGGTGTGCGGGTGGCAGGGCGGGGCTCGGGGGGCTGGGGGGGGCGGGGGGGGTGCCATCCACCTGCCAGTGGGCAGCGGGAGACCACGCCAAACCGCACAACTGCTGTCGCCCTGGGCTTTACTGAGAGAAACCCAAAGATTCCCCAGGAAAGAATGGGGAGAAGGGTGGAGGCGGGCCCTGGGAGCGAGGGGGGGCCCTGGAAGTGAGGGGGGCCCTGGGAGTGAGGGGGGCCCTGGGAGCCGGGGCGGGCCGCTGTGTTTCCTGATGAACCCCTCAGGACTGAATCCGAAACAGATGCATCACCCTGCCGAAGCGTGGTACACGCCAGAGGGAGGAGGCCGCGGTCTGGGGATCACTCACAGCCCCTTCTGATCCTCGCGCTTGTCTTTCCTCGTTGCCGTCACGCTCTGTTCGCGCTCCTGGCTGGCCGCTGTGGGAGCTGTGGCCCTGCCTTTGGCTTGTCTTCCTTTAAGTTGTGGGGATCTCTCACGGCAGAGTCGGGGGACGGTACCAGGAGCCCTTTTCCCGTCACCCAGTTCAGAGGTTGCGCAATCGGCCCTGGTGTGTCTCTGGGCCTGTGTTGTGTTAAGAGCTTTTTGTTGCTGTTAATCCTCACGAGGATGTGTTTTCGGTTGATTTTTAGAGAAAGTGGGAGGGGGGAGGGGAGAGAGGGAGAGACGTCAGCGTGCAGAGAGACATGTCGATTGTTTGCCTCCCACACTTGCCCCGACAGGCGGGGATGGAACCTGCAACCCAGGTACATGTCCTTGACCGGAATCGAACCTGAGACCCTTCCGCGTGCAGGCCGATGCTCCATCCACTGCCACACCGGCCAGGGCAGCATAAGAACTCCTTTTTGAGCACCCGCTGGGCGCCGGGCATGATTCTAAGCCGCCAGGGGGCAGCTGTGCTGGCTGGTCGGCTAAGTGCCTCCTTGCAGCGCTTCTCTTCTCGGGCAGTGTCAGTGGGCAGGCTGACCGGTGACTGGCGCTGGAGGCGACCTGGACAAGAGGCGGTGGAGGTGGGGAGCGCAGGCGGGCGTGACCAGGCGGCCTCCCTGAGGGGCGAGCTGTGAGCAAGGATCAGGAGGGAGGGAGGAGGCCACAGGGGACAGAGCTTGCCCCGGGCCGGGCCGGGGGCCTGGTCAGGGTTGTTGATGCCCAGAAAGGCCATGTGGCCGAGCAGGGCCAGGGAGGGGCAGGGGGAGAGACGGGTGCGGGGTCCCAGGCACAGGGCGCGTCACAGGCCGCTGTAAGGGCTGGAAACGGAGCCGGTGGTGCCAGTGATCGGAGGGGTTTGTGCAGAAGCAGGGAGGCCGTGGGCCTGGGTGGTCAGCTGAGAGCTGGGCCAGGGCTGGGGTGGGGGCTGGGCGGGGGAGGGGCCCAGAGGGTGGAGTCTGGATGCATTCTAAGGTGAACCTCCCTCATGGTGACATTTATTATCATTACTTCACCCTGAAATATCTCTTGGAATTGACTTAAGTTTGAGAAAAGAGTTCTTTGGATTCCAGCATCAAATGCCACGCATCTGGATTCGAGTCCTGGAAGGAGTGTGGGTGATTTCGTAGACACGGTCCCCGTCTTCCGAGAACGGGGACCCAGTTGGGGGGTGGACGGGGTGTGCTCTGACATCCCTCCGTGGGGGTAGTGGGGGTCAGGGCAGCGGGAGCCAGCAGACGGCCCGCTGCATGTGGGCCGCTCGTGGGGACATCGCTCCACTTCTGAGGCCACGTGGTCTCCTGGGACACTGGCGCCTTCCACTCTCATCACGTGACCCTTTATTGTTCTCACATGGCCTCCGTCGGGGGCGTGGCAGGGCCACTGGCGCGGGTGGGCCCACGGACACCTGGCTCACAGCGGTGCTGCAGGGCTGGGCGGGCGGCCAGGGCGAGGCCGCAAACAGAAACTTTCCAAGTCCCTGCCGGTGCCCCCACGCGACCGCAGGCATGTTGGCCTCGCACGCCGTCCGTGGGCTGGGCACAGGCGCTCGCCCCTGGCTTCCGCCAGCTGCAGCTGTAAATAGAACCCGAAACGTTCTTGGGCTCTTAACGCAGCGCATGTCACTGGGCGCTGGGCCAGAAGGGAATTCTCTCAGAAATAAGGTAATAAACCCGAGCGTCTGGTAAAAACCAGGCAGGCTGCGTCGGATGCGACTGTGAGCCGGCCTGCGGGTGGGTGGGCAGGCGGCCCACACGCTCCCCGGCCCGCGGGCAGCTCTGCGCAGTGGCTGGCTATGTGGGCCCCACTCGGCAGCTCCGTGAGCAGAGGCCCCGTCGTCCGGAGGACGAAGCATTGGCGCCCAGGCCTGGAGGGACGGCCCAGGCCACTCCGCAGACCCGCCTCCTCGCGCCTCAGTGCTGGGAGGGCTCCGTGTGGGGTCTGGCCGTGTGGGAACTTCGCTGAGCGCCAGCTCAGGGCCTCACGCCCAGGAGAGAAGTCAGCTTCTGGGGCGGAGGTAGTAAGATCACCAGCGCTTCCCCTGTGCGTTGTCATATTACCCACATGCGTATCACCATGATCTTCGAATGTGGAGTGACTTTCCCTTACATTTAACTGCGTTTCATTAAACTTCCCGTGAGCTCGGCGGGCGCTGCGGCTGCGCACACACCTTCATGGCTGAACGACGAGCAAGGTGTGCAGTCGGCAGCCGGCTGTGCCCGCCTGGGTCCCAGCCCTGGAGGCCTGGGCTGTGTCCTTGGGTGTGACCGTGGCCGACCTGCTGCTCCTGCTTGTTAGCCTTGACCTGGACACCCATCTCTCTAGTCACTTGACATTTTAAGTTCCTTTTCCCCGTTTTTCTTTTAAATGGTTTCACCTTCATCGCAAGAAGCTCTCCCGGCCGCACATCTGGAGGCGGGAAGGTCGAGAAAGGCCTGTGCCTCGTCGTCCGGCCGTCACTGGGCTCGGAGCCTCGGGTCCTCTTCTCGCCGGCGGGATGTCCCGCCAGTGGCCGCTCAGCCGGCCTTCCTCCCGCAGGGTCACCTGTCAGTCGCACTCGCTCCTTTGGGCGCTTGTGAGCAGCATTAGTCACGTGACCCGGAGAAGCCACAGCTCCTGAGGGAGCCCAGCGCCGGGGGTGGGGGGGAGCGGGGGTGGGAGGGGTACGGGAGGGAGAGAGACGCCCCTGGAGGAGAACATGGAGGAAGGACCCAAGTGGGGCCTCCTCTGACCTTGACCCCAGGAGAGGCCAGGGACTGAGGGCGCTAACTGGCTCTCCGTTGCCTTGCAGCTCCTGGAGCGTCGGCCTCCCCATGATGCTGGAGTAAGGACACAGGCCAGGGGCCCGCCATCCGCGGCAGGATGACCAAGGCGCAGCTCTTCCGCCTGTGGCTGGCGCTGGGCTCCGTGTTCATGATCCTGCTGATCATCGTGTACTGGGACAGCGTGGGCACCGCCCACTTCTACCTGCACACGGCCCTGTCCCGGCCGCACCCGCCGGGGCCCCTCCCCAGCTCCGGGCAGGACCTCCCGTCGGACGTGGACGAGTTCTTGGAGAAGCTGCTGGGCGCCGGCCCGAAGCGGAACGGCCCTCCAGAGAGAAAGACGGAGCCGCCCCCACCGGCCTCCGGCAGACCCGCGCCCGGCGGCCCGGAGGGCGGCCTGGAGGAGAGCGTGCGGGGCTACGACTGGTCCAGCCACGCCCCGCCTGGCCCCGAGCCCGACGCGCAGGCCGCGCGCAGGAGCCTGCTGCGGGACTTCTGCGCCAACGCCAGCTTCGCCTTCCCCGCCAAGGAGCGCTCCTTCGACGACATCCCCAACTACGAGCTGAACCACCTCATCGTGGACGACCGCCACGGGGTCATCTACTGCTACGTGCCCAAGGCGGCCTGCACCAACTGGAAGCGCGTCATGATCGTGCTCAGCGGCAGCCTCCTGGACCGCGGCGCGCCCTACCGCGACCCCCTCGACATCCCCCGCGAGTACGTGCACAACTCCAGCACGCACCTGACCTTCAACAAGTTCTGGCGCCGCTACGGGAAGTTCTCGCGCCACCTCATGAAGGTCAAGCTGAAGAAGTACACCAAGTTCCTGTTCGTGCGCGACCCCTTTGTGCGCCTCATCTCCGCCTTCCGCAGCAAGTTCGAGCTGGAGAACGAGGAGTTCTACCGCAAGTTCGCGGTGCCCATGCTCCGCGCCTACGCCAACCGCACCAGCCTGCCCGCGTCCGTGCGCGAGGCCTTCGGCGCCGGCCTCCGCGTGTCCTTCGCCAACTTCATCCAGTACCTGCTGGACCCGCGCACCGAGCGGCTGGCGCCTTTCAACGAGCACTGGCGGCAGGTGCACCGGCTCTGCCACCCCTGCCAGATCGAGTACGACTTCGTGGGCAAGCTGGAGACGCTGGACCGGGACGCCGCGCAGCTGCTGCGGCTGCTCGGGGTGGACCGGCGGCTGCACTTCCCGCCCAGCTACCGGAACCGCACAGCCAGCAGCTGGGAGGAGGGCTGGTTCGCCCAGATCCCGCTGGCCTGGCGGCAGCAGCTGTACAAGCTCTACGAGGCCGACTTCGTGCTGTTCGGCTACCCCAAGCCCGAGAGCCTGCTGCGGGACTGAGCCCGCGCTGGCCGTCGAGGTCAGACTGGCCGTCGAGATCAGACCGGGGACGGTCAGACCCGGGGACAGGCTGCTGAGCCTCACCCTCGTCACCGGACGGAGCCAGGGCTGCACCCGCACCTTCTGTGGCCTCGTGTCCCTCCCAGCCTCGAGGGGCAGAGAAGTCCACGGTGTCCTCTCGCAGGGCAGCTGGCACCCTGGGGTGGGCCCCACACTCCAGTTTTTAAAATGACCTGCGATTCTGCACTCAGACTTGCTATTCACTCCGCTGCCTGTATTCAGCCAGAACTGTGTTCATAGTTTTTTTTAAGATTAATATATTTCAGATATTTAATAGGAGACGGGAGGAGGAAAGAACAAAGTAAATTCTACGTCTGCTTGTGCCGCCTGCTCGTGTGGTCATTCGGGCGCAGTGAGAAGGGCACACAGTAGGGCAGTGAGGAGGGCATACAGTAGGGCAGCAAGAAGAGCACACAGTAGTGCAGTGAGGAGGGCACACAGTAGTGCAGTGAGGAGGGCACACAGTAGTGCAGCGAGAAGAGCACACAGTAGGGCAGCAAGAAGAGCACACAGTAGTGCAGTGAGGAGGGCACACAGTAGGGCAGTGAGGAGGGCACACAGGGCAGTGAGGAGGGCACACAGTAGTGCAGTGAGGAGGGCACACAGTAGGGCAGTGAGGTGGGCACACAGGGCAGCAAGGAGGGCACACAGGGCAGCAAGGAGGGCACACAGTAGGGCACTGAGGAGGGCACACAGGGCAGTGAGGAGGGCACACAGTAGGGCAGCGAGGAGGGCACACAGTAGGGCAGTGAGGAGGGCACACAGTAGGGCTCTGAGCTGCGTCACGGCCATGTTCATGCTCAGAAATACCACCAACAGAGATAGGATTCCTGATCCTCAGCACAAAGGGGGCCTCCCCTATGTGTGAAAGGCCCCGGCGCTCTGCTAGGGGGTCAGGGTGAGCGGTCGGGTCAGGGTTATAGTGAGCTCAGGTGGAAGGCAGCCACGCTCCCGGGCCCCGGGCGTCGGGTCCTGACCGGTGGCGCGGCCCATGGGTCCCCAGGCTCTTCCGAGACATCTGCTTCCCGTTCCTCTGCAGGTTCTGTGGTGAACAGGTCACTGGTGAGGCCTGAACGCCATTTTGTGGTGTTTGGCAGCAGGTCTGACCTTATCTGTGGCTCTGGGTCCTCGCCCAATTCCTGAGGGGCTGGCGCCAGCCAGCAGTCCTCCCGGGTCTCCCAGGTGTGAGGCGCCGGTGCTCCCCGTCTGAGCCGTGGCCGGGGTGTGAGGCACCAGTGCTCCCCGTCTGAGCCGTGGCCGGGATGTGAGGCGCCGGCGCTCCCCCTGTCTGAGCCGTGGCCGGGGGGGAGCAGACTCAGCCCCACCCTCTGTGGTGGAGGCACCACCTTCTCTGTGAGACGGAGCCCAGTGTTGGAGTAACTGCTTGAAGAGCCACGGCCACTGCGGGTTCGGTCCCTGCAGTTCCACTGGGGCCCCTGCTCGCCCGGTGGTCTGCCCCCTGTGCAGCTGGAGGTCACCGAGGGTAGGGGGCCTGCCGTGGGGGGCGCTCTGTGGTCTGAGGGGCATGGAGGTGCTGGCCAGAGGCTGAGCTGGGGACAAGCAGTGAGGGGAAGGCAGGCTTGGGGCGGGGCGGCCTGGAGGCTGGGTGAGGCTTGACGCCCGTGGGGAAGGGTGTGAGGTCAGCAGAGGCAGGTGTGGGGAGCAGGTGTGTCACCTGTCTGAGCAGCTGTTTTTCTTCAAAAGGGCCTCTGTCCACGGCAGGGAGGGTCTGAGCCCCTTCAGCCGCCGTAGTGCATGGCTGGGCACCGCCTCCGCTGGCAGCTCCTCACTCAGATGTGTTTGCTTCTAGCCCAGTGATGGCGAACCTTCTGAGCTCAGTGTGCCAGCATTTTGAAAAACCCTAACTTAACTCTGGTGCCGTGTCACATACAGAAATTTTTTGATCTTTGCAACCAGAGTAAAACAAAGACTTATATTTTTGATATTTATTTTATATATTTAAATGCCATTTCACAAAGAAAAATCAACCAAAAAAATGAGTCCATGTGTCACCTCTGACACGCGTGTCGTAGGTTCGCCATCGCTGGTCTAGGATGTCAGATGTCACACCCACTGGCCTGGGCGCTCGCTGAGGGCGGCCCGTCTCCTTGGTCCTCACTCCTGGGTCTGGGGGAGCCCGTGCCCCTGGCTGGGGGGGGCCTGTGCCGAGAGGTCCCCCTTCCTGCCCTTCCCCTGGCCCAGAGGGCAGTATCTTGGGGAGACGTTTGGCTCTGTATTTTTTTCTGCTAAGAAACTAACATTTTAAAAATACATGTATTTTAAAAATTGATGTCAGAGAGGAAGGGAGAGGGAGAGAGAAACATCAATGATGAGAGAGAATCATGGATTGGCTGCCTCCTGCACGCCCCCTACTTGGGATCGAGCTCGCAACATGTGCCCTGACTGGGAATCGAACCCGGGACCCTTCAGCCTGCAGACCGACACTCTATCTACTAAGCCAAACCAGCCAGCGCAGGAACTATAGTGTTTTTTAACTTGGTGCGTACAGATAGGTAATTTAACCGAACAGTTCCATAAACTTAACATCCTTGAACTCTGCCCTGCAGCCCTCATCAGCACATTTACCCACAGCCCTAACGCCGTCGTGGTTTGTGCTACAAAATCCTCTCGTGTCGTGGCTGCCCCAGCATGGCCCCCGGGCCTGTGCCTGTCCGCAGGGAGGGGCTGTGTGCGCGGGCCTGCCCTGGCTGGTGGCTGGTGCTCTGCACCTCCCTCTGCTGTTAGCACGGTTGTGGTTGTGTGTGTGTCACACCGTCCGTCCTCTTTCCTTTTGAAATGTCTGATACAGCCCTGGCCAGTGTGACTCAGTGGATAGAGCGCCGGCCTGTGGACCAGAGGGTCCCGGGTTCGATTCCAGTCAAGGGCATGTATCTTGGTTGCAGGCTCCTTCCTGGCCCGGGCCCTGGTTGGGGCACATGCAGGAGCAGCCCATTGATGATTCTCTCACATCAATGTTTCTCTGTCTTCCCCTCTCCCTTCCTCTCCCTAAAAATCAGTGGAAAATATCCTCGGGTGACGACCAACCACAATGACCACAGGGTACTGACCCCTGCACCTGCGGAGAGGAGTGTCTGCGTTCCCCTCCTGTGTCCTGATGCAGCTTCTCGTAGCTTCTCCTTGCTTCTGCGCCGATACCGTGTCTCCACTTCCTTTGTGTCCACAGTTTATCGGCCTCTGTGTGTGGAGAGGGTCTGCCTCTGTGTGTGGAGAGTTTCTGCCTCTGTGTGTGGAGAGTTGCTGCCTCTGTGTGTGGAGAGTTGCTGCCTCTGTGTGTGGAGAGTTGCTGCCTCTGTGTGTGGCTACAGAGGGCCTGCTCTCGCTGCCGATGCAGCACCCGCTCGGCCTTTGGTGGCTGCTCGGGTGTCATTCCGCTGCGGTGCCTTCGTCGTCTGTTCTGAAGGAATTTCCGCTCCGGCGAGTTTTAAGTTGGTTTTGGGCGAGGGTGAGGGTCTCCTCTCCGCAGTGCGGTTGGCGGTCCTGTGCTGTGCGCTGGCACCACAGCCTGACGGTGAGGTGGGCTTCCTGGCCTCTGCCTCATGGGGCAGTGGGAGGAGCTGCCCCCGCCTGCCCGCCCCCCAGCCCCCACCCCGGTGCAGGGCTGCCCTGGAGCTGGTCAGCGGGGAGCACAGGGCTGAGGGAGGCGGGCGTTCTGGGGGCAGAGCAAGGCAGAAGCGTGAGGAGCGTGGCTGTCTCACCTGCCTGCCCTCGAAGCTCCGTCTAAAGCCCCCACAAGCTCTAGGGGTGTGCTCAATGGTTAGAGCGCTGGCCTGCAGACTGAAGGGTCCTGTTCTATTCCATTCAAGGGCACCACCTCGGTGGAGGCTGTGGGGGAGGCAATCAATTGCTGTGTCTCACATCGCTGTTCCCCTCCCTTCCTCCCTCCCTCCCACTCTCTCTTAAAAGTCAATGGAAAAATACCCTTGGGTGAGGATTGACCAAATAAAAATATGAATTAAGCACCCACGGAACCCAGGGAGGCCCAGGGCGGTGCCGGGGACCTCTTCTAGTGGACTCTGCAGACGTGGACCCGGCCCCCCGTTTGGTTTGAGTCTCCTTCCCACTCGTCCCGGGTGGAGGGCAGGGCCTGGCGCCGTGGGCACAGGCGACTTCATTGTGTGAGCGCGTGAAGGAGAAGCGGTGATGCCGGCAGAGCCCACTCGGCCTGTGAGCAGGAGGCCCCTCGTCCTCCCCCGTGTCTGACACGGTGACCCGGGCTCGGGTCAGGGACCGCTGCCAGGTCGGGCTCAGCTCGCCCCTGACTCCCAGCGCTCCGGAGGGTGTGGGCTCCACCTCCGTCCGCTGGTCCGCCTGCTCCCGGAGACCAGCGTCTGTGTTCCCCTCTGGCGCCACCCCCCCCCACTCCGAGGGGCGCTCCTGTGGCTCCTGCGGCCTCTGCCGGGCCCGTCCGGGGGGCACTCGCCTGTCCTGCACGCAGACCCGACGGGTCACTCCTCCAGTCACGCTGGGGTGACTGCTCGTTATTGATCAGCTGCAGCCTTTTCTGTCCCGTCGTCCCCACCCCACCCCCCATCCCCACCCCCGAGGACGAGAGCCGAGCGTGGCTACCCCATGTCACCGACCTGAGACGCTGTTTCTCCGGGATGGGAGTTTGGAGTGATAACTGGTCCGCGTGGGTGCGTTGCCCACACTCCCTCCTGCCGGTCAGTTTCCGGACGTGGTGGGAAGGGGCTTTGCCAGCCGCTGGGCGGGAGCTGGAGGCGGGGCCAGTCCCTGGGCAGGTGTGGAGGCGGCGGCTAAAACCTCACCCAGTGATGATGGTGGTGGTGAGGCTCTTTATGTTGTCACTCGGTGGCTGGCCTTCCTGTTGAGAAAGCCCTTCGCCCGTGAAGACATTTTCTTGGAAGAACTGGCGGCTGGAGGGACGGTTTCAATGGGCGTTCATTTTGATCCCTTTTAAAACTGGGCTAAAATACCCATAACGGAACAGTCACCATCCTGACCGTGCTTAGGAGCCCCGGTCGGTAGCATCGCGCACACTCACACCGCCGTCCCACCATCATCCCAGAACCTTCCGTCTTCCTGAACGGACTCTGCCCCATGAACACGCACCCCCTCCGCCTGCCCCCGCTCACCCCGGCCGGCCTCTGCTTCCTGTCTGAGCGAGTATGTCCGGCCCGTCCACCTGGTAGCCGGTCAGAGTTCCCTCCTGTCTAGGCTGAGTCACGTCCACTGTCAGGATGGACCGCGTGGTGTGCACCCCCTTGCCTCCGTCCGAGGCCGCGGGGCTGCCCCCCGTCGCTGCGGCTGTGTGCCGTGGCCCCGCGTGTGCAGGCAGCTGCCCAAGTCCTGCCCCTGCTTCTTTCGGGCGTAGACCCAGCAGTGGGGTTCCCGGGTCTCTACTGAGGTTTTGACAGAACTGAATTTCAGTTCCTTTTGCCGCCAAGAATGCGGGCAGAGCATGCCGAGGGAGGAGCACATAGTAGGTCCCCTCCACTGACTCTGCCTCCCTAAATCTGCCTACAGTGCCGATGATGAGGCAGTAGGGCCCCCCCCCCCCCCCCGCCCAGCTGGGACGGGAGGGGACCGTGGCGGGCAGCCGCCGTATCTGGCCTGGAGGGGACACCTGGCCCCCTCGCGGGAGGAGGCACCCTCACAGGCAGGGCTGGGGCCGTGTTGGGGGACCGGCCACCAGCTGGGGCGCCTCGTAGGGCGCCTGTTTTCCGGGACCCTCAGCTCACGCGGGCGCAGCGGGTGCAGCCTGAGGGGGCGCCCTCGCCCGCCAGGTTCTGCGGAAGGGCGCACGCCGCCGAGGGCACCAGGCTCCGCACGGCCTGGTCCAAACAGACAGCCAGGCTCCCGGCTGCAGGACAGCAGGTGCCGAGCAGGGGGCCGGCCTCCCACGGGGGTGCCCTGGCCGCAGGCTGACGCCTCCTCGGAACACGACAGCGCCCCGCCAGCCTTCCCCCCAGACGGTGCCAGTAGAGAGGCTGAGAGGGGACCCCTTTTCATTTCACTTCATTTCATTTTATTTTTTTGGTTAATCCTCACCGCGGATATTTCCCATTGGCTTTTTAGAGAGTGGAAGGGAGGGGAGACCGAGAGACAGCGACGCGAGAGGCATGGATTGGTGCCTCCCGCACACAGTCCTGGGGATGAGCCTGCAGCTGAGGTGCACGCTCTTGACCGGAAGCGAACCCCGACCCTTTGGTCCTTGGGCCGACGCTCTGTCCACAGGGCCAGCCGGGCAGGGCCCCCTTATCTCAAAGCAGCGAGCGCAGCTGGGAGGGGACCCGGACGGAGCGGTGCCGTCGCGGGTCTGTTGCGGGCGACACGGTGCGACCGGTAGATCCCAGAACATCTCGGTCTCAGAACTGGGCACAGACTCACCAGCGGGTGTCAGTGTCGGGTTTCAAGGCGGGCGGGCTCTGGGCGCGGTCTGCACTTTTAAAGGTTTGGTTGAAAACTGTTTTGTTTTTAAACGTTCCCGAAATGTTTCCCGGAGCACAGGGCTGGGGAGGCGCCGGCTTGGGGTGGGCCCAGGTGAGCGGGCGGCTCCCCCGAGGGTCTGCCCCCCCAGGAGGTGGTGGACCCAGCACCCGCCTCACGTCTGGCTCAGGCAAATGGGTTCGTGCCTGGAAATCGTTCCCAGGGGTCATTTCTCCTGCAGCTGCCCCCCCCGCACCCCCAAGGCTCATTCCGCTGACGGGCCCTTGTCCCTGTGAGGGGCCCGCGTCCGCCTGACGGTGGCTGGGCCTGGTTCCGGGCCCCTGTCCGCCGCGCCATCCTGCACAGAGAAGGCCGACCTGAGGCTTCCAGGGAGGACCCGGGGGGACAGGCATGTGGTGGGAACTCTCAGGTGGCGTAGCAGGCTCCGTGGAGTCAGGGCCGAGCCCGAATCGCAGTGACGGGTTCCTGGGCCCCTGTTCCAGATGGGAACACTGAGGCCCGGAGGCTGCGAGGTCCTGCCCGGGCCCCACGCTCCTCAGGAGCCCAGGTGCTCGGAACCGTGTGTAGCGTTTGACTCGGGCCCTTCCCGGGAACTGTCTGCACAGGCCGGGGCCGGCCCAGGCTTTGGGAGAAGCCAACGCAGGCTGGAAGGAAGATGAGAGGCGTGGCCTGGGAGGCCTGGCCCTCAGATCCGTGAAGATGGGAAAGCTGGGGGGGCGGGGGGGGGGGAGTTGGCGGAAAGCGGGCAGGCGGCGTGTGCTCCGGGGTGGAGCGCTGTGGCGACCGAGTGTTGGCAGCGGGAGGAGAGGAAAAACCCAGCGTGGAAATCACCCCGAGGGAGGAAGGGAGGGAGGGAGCGCTGTGGGCCTCAGCCCACAGCGCTAGGAATGCCGCCTGAAATGTGAAATGTGTCAAGTAGCCGCGGGCCCCTCCTGCAGCAAAGCTCACGCTGCTGGGGCGGCAGCTGGGTCCTCCCGCCAGGCGCTGGGTCCTCCCGCCAGGGCGCTGGGTCCGGGCAGCTGCTCTCACCAGCCGGGAGCTCCCGCGGGGCTGGTCCCAGGCTCCCAGGCACTGCTCAGGCCGGAGTCTAGGGAACCATCTCATACGGAGGCATTCGGGCGCCTCAGCCCGCAGGGTGGTGGGTGCCCAGGGTCCCCCAGACCTTACACCCTCCGGGGAGGGGGGCCCCAGACCCTGGGAGGGGGGCCGTGCCCACAGCCAGCAGAAGCCAGCACCAGGCTCCCCGTCCCCCCTCCCCTCCGAGCTGGCCCGGCCTCATCCCTGCTATTGGCCCAGGTGCCGGTGACACAGAAGCCTTGAATTTCTAGGGGCCCAGAAACAGACCCCAAGTCCTCCAGGCTCCGGCCACAGGGTTGCTGCCCAAGAGCGGGTCAGCACGGCCCCCCCACATGTCGCAGGGCTCAGGGCTGGCCTGGGTCCCGTCTCCCCAGGGACCAGCAGGCTCCCGGGGCCAGGCTGGGTGCCCTTACCTTCCTCTCTGCTGGCTTCCAGGCGCAGGCCCTGAACGTCTGCTGCGGGCACCGAGTTCCCAGGGAATTGGGTTGGGCGCCTGTGGGCATGGCTGCCCTCTGCGGTCCTTCCTGCTGGCACTGCACCGCCTGGTCATGCCCTCCTCGGGGCTCCTGCCCACTCTGAAGGCAGCGGGACCCTCATCTTGTTGACGTGACAGTCCTGGTGCCAGCTGCCCACCCAGGCCCTTCTTGCTGCTCCTGCCCTCGGGGCACAGTGACCCCACGGGCCTGTGGCCGCCGTGGCTCTTGCTGTCATGGGGTGCCCTCAGGTGAGTGCAGGAGGTCCCCGAGGGCTAGAGGTAGAGAAAGGACGGCGCCCGGCCTCCTGACCCCGACCCTCCACCCCTCACCCACCAGGCTCGGACCCCAGCCCACCTGTGTCCGGCTGCCACAGCCCCCACCTCTGGCCACACTGACCCTCCTCCCCGCCCGGCCCCTTGGCCGGCCAGGCCAGCTCACCAGGTTGCTGACCGCTGGGAGCCGTCTGGGTAATCTCCCCAGCAAGCCCTTGAGCCACATGGTGACAATTCTCTGGTGACGGCCCTCCCAAGGCAGGAGGTGGCATTAATTTCAAAATGTTCGCCCGGCCTGGCAGCGCGGCTTAGTGGCTGAGCATTGACCTATGAACCAGGAGGTCAGGGTTCGATTTCCGGTCAGGGCACAGGCCCGGGTTGCGGGCTTGATCCCCAGTGGGGGGCGTGCAGGAGGCAGCCGGTCCGTGATTCTCTCTCATTGGCATTTCTCTCTCCTCTCCCTTCCTCTCTGAAATCAATACAAATATTTTTTTTTAAAAAAGAAGCCAGGCACTTTAAAAAAATAATATGTTTGACTCAATATAGTCCAAAATATTGTCATTTCAACTTGTAAACCATATAAAAGTTGCCTGTGAGGTATTTTCCCTCTGGGCTTGGGGTTTTGGTGGAAAGTCTTGGAAATCGGTGAGAGTCACACTCCCATCCCAGCTGGACCGGCCCTTTGACGGGGGCGGACACTGCTTCCCCGCCCCGGGGGGGGGGGCGCCAGGGCCGAGGCCCCTCTCCCACTAACCAGCGGGGTCCCCGGGCCCTGCTGCCGGGTGCCCAAGGGGCATGAGGAGCGGCTCCATGGGGAGGGGTCCGGGCAGCTCTGAACCTGGGCTCGCCCGGTCCCCGCGCCTCCACCAGGGGGCAGCCTCGGCCCAGGCTCCGACTGGGGACGCGGGTGGGCAGGCGCCTCCCGGAGCAGCCGTGCTGGGCCCTCTCCTCCCGGATTTGGATTCGGATTCATGTCCCCTCCTGTCACGCCCCGGCCCGAGCACCTCTCTCCGTGTTTCCTGTGAGAGTCTGTTAGCAACGTGTTCCCTTGGACTTTTAGAATCTGGAAACGTCTTCGTTCCCCGTCGTGTTCGAGTGGTGGCCCCGCTGGGTCTGGGTTGGCCTTTTCTCTGGCACCTGGCACCTGGCACCACGGCTTCTGCTGCTCCCCTGGGTCGGCAGGCAGCACCGACCGCCCGGTGCCCGTAGGAGCGGGCGCTGCCATCGCTCTCCGGGTGTGGGCACAGCCGTGCGGCGGCCGCCGGCGGCAGGCGGAGCCCTGGGCCTGTCCTCGCGCCCTCACTCCTGAGCAGCGGATGGCGCCGCAGGCCTGTCCTCGGCTGCCCTCCACGTGAGAGGTGACACGGAGCCCCTGCAGGCCCTCAGCCTCAGGAGGGAGGCAGAGCCGGGATTGCTGCACCCCAAGACCAGCGCACGGGGGGGGGGGGCACGCCTCCAAAGGGAAGCTGGCCTGTGCGTGGACGGCCGAGGGGACGTGCCCTCCCGCTGGGGGGGAGGAGCGGCGGAAGGTGGCAATTTGCAGGGAGGCTTGTGCCCAGGACGGAGCTGAGGGCCCTTAGGCAGAGATTTGGGGGCGCGAGGGCATCTGCTGGGGCCGGGAGCAGAGGCAGAGGGAGCCGGTGAGGCTGCAGCCAGACGGGGTGTCCACGGCTCGGGGCTCCCCTGGGGTCTGACTGCCACAGCCCTGCCTCCCACCCTCCCCAGGCGGCCCTGGCTCCTAACGCACTTCTCCAGGCCTCAGTTTCCCCCTCTGCCGAAGCCGGGGCTGCGGAGAGGCCAGAGCGTGGGAAAGGGCTCGGCTCCAGGGCCATTGTGCCCGCCGGCTCCTGGGCGCTCGCCACGCTCGGCGCCCGCACAATGCCCGCCTCTGAGCTGAGCGGTGGGTGGGCCGTAACCATGGCGAAGGCCCGGAGGCGGCAGGGCCAACTCCCCGTCAGGTCTGCCGGCCCAGACCCTGGTGAGCGCCTTGTCCCAGGGCTGGAGCGGGTCCCGGGCGAGCGGCTGGGGCTGGGATGGCGGCCTGCCGGGGGCAGGAATGGCGTCCGGGCTGGGGAGACGGGGTTGGGGTCGGGGTTAGAGCTCTTTCCGGGGCCCTGAAGCCACAGCTGGGCTCGGTGGAGGGTGGCCCAGGGCCCCGTGCCTGCTGGAGTGACGGCCACGGGGCACCCCCCGCCCCCAAGCTGCCCCGTGGCCCAGGCCGGTGCTCGGGAGAAGGCTGTCCCCTCTCCAAGTTCCGGATGCTCCGGGCCGCTGGCCATTCACGCAGGTCCCCTCCAGGGGTCCCGGCCCCTCCCCGCTGGATGCCTCGCCACCACTGGCTCTGCCCACTCCCACCCCTGCCTGCTGGGCCCGCTCCGAGGGCAGGGCCAGAATGACCCACCCCTCCAGCGTGGCGGTCAGACCCCAAAGCCGAGTTTACAAAAGCATGGAGGAGGGGAGGGCAGCCGCGGAGAACCACGGCCACTCGGACGTCCAGGCGACTTGGCCAGACCCGGCTCTGCCCGGACCCCCGCGTGGCCGTGGGCAGGTGTCCCCTCCCTGTGTGTGCGCCCCTCTGTGTGGAAACCAACAACCCGCCCGGCCGGCTTGGCTCCGTGATTGAGCATCGACTCCTGAACCAGGAGGTCACGGCCCAGGTCCCGCTCAGGGCACAGGCCCGGGTTGTGGGCTCGATCCCCGGGGGGGGCGTGCAGGAGGCAGCCGATCCATGATTCTCTCTCATCATTAATGTTTCTTTTAAAAAATATATTTTTATTGATTTCAGAGAGGAAGGGAGAGGGAGGGAGGGAGAGAATCAGGCTGCTGGGGGCCCAGAGCCTCCCTGTTGGACCCCGAGGCCCTGTGTGGTGGTCCTGAGGCTGGGGAGAGGGCAGACAGGGGGAGCCTTCAGGTCTCATCCAAGAGGGGTGCCCCCAGGGGAGAGCGCCCCACCGGCAGCCCCCAGGTGCCCCCAGGTGCGCTCGTGCCACTTCCACCTTTTTCCAGCCCCTCCCTGCCCTGGGTGCTGGGTGGAGGTCATGAGCCCCCCAAATCCCTCCAGCCCAGGGCTCCTGCGGCCCCAGCGTCCATTGACCTGTGCTGGGTAGCTCACCTCCTCCCTCCCTGGGCTCCAGGGCCAGGAGGATGGGGCTCGGTGGGGTGGCAGGGGCGGTGGGCGCCCTGGGTCCCGGGTGGAGCAGAGGGCTGCTTGGTGCTGAAAAGACAGCTCCGAGTCCCCACCGCAGGGCTGGGCCTGAGCTCTTGCACCTTTCCTGTGTTTGAGGTTTTCCGTGACAAAAGGTGGGGGTCGCAATGCAGATTTCAGAAGCCTCCCGCCCGCAGCCCAGGTCCCGGCCGCTGCTCAGAGGCCCTGCGCCTGCTTCTCCGGACCCTCACGGAGGCGGTGGGTGGAGAGCCTACCCACCAGCGTCTGCTCCCATTCCTGTCCTACCGACTGCCACCCGCCGTTGCCACCCCCAGGCTGCCACCCCCAGGCTGCCACCCCCCAGGCTGCCACCCCCCAGGCTGCCACCCCCCCTGCCACTGCCACCCTCCAGGCTGCCACCCCCAGGCTGCCACCCCGAGGCTGTAGGAACCTCCATGGGACTTCCGGCCACAGACACTGCGGCCCCTTGGCAGGTGGCACCCACGCCATTGGGACCTGCGGGCACTTCCCTCCCTGCAGGCACCGCCCTGGGGTCGAAGGTGGTGATGGGTTTGCCATGAGCCAAGCTGTCCCCTCAGCAGGAGGAACCGCACGGGGTGGGGGGGGGTCGTGGTTGCCCTGGTGGCCCCCAGCGACCCCGGGTCATGTGAGACCCGCTTGGAGCTCAGCATCGCCCCCTGGCAGCCCCTGCCCTCAGGGTGACCATGAGGGAGCCCTGGTGGCCAGTCCTCAACCCAAGGCCAGAAGCGCTGGAAGAGGACGGGCATGGTGTGGGGGCCGGCAACGGGCAGCTCTGGCCTCGCCCGGCTGTCTGGTGGGAGGGCGGGGCACACATGGACGCCACCCCACTTTACAGAACAGCAAGCAGGCCCAGAGAAGCCGTGTTCCGCTCACGTCCACGTGCATATTCATCCCCCATTCCGCCCAGTACCGCTGGCTCTGGGATAGATGAGGAGGTGGGGCCTGGCCATGCCCCCCCGCCAGGCTGTGGTCTGAGGGAGCAAGCCCCACCTGCCACCTGTCCTGGCGCTGGAGGGGTCCTGCCACCGGGAGTTAAGGCTCAGGACACCGTGTCTGCAGCGGCCTGTGCGGGTCGGCCCGACAGGCTCAGGAAGGGCCTGGAATATGGGGGACCTGGAGGGCACCCCCACCTGGGCTGCCCGTAACCTCGGGCCTGGTGGGACAGACGGGATGAGCTGGCTTTAGAGCAGAGGACGCCGTGAGTCGCTGGGGCCGCTGGCGGAGAGGCTGGTGCCCACTGAGGCCTCCCCTTGGTGTGTCAGACAGCGATGCACTTCGTACCTTCGGACATGGACCCGCCTCCCGAACCCCCTTCCTGTTAGCCCAGACCCCGCCGCCCCCTGCCCCGCCCCGCCTCTCCCTTGGCCTTTGGTCACTGGCCTGTGGCAATGAGCTCTCCGCCCTCCACGGCCACAGCGTCCTTCCCAAGGCACTGTGTCCCCCGACAAGCCCAGCCCCCCCCCCCCCGCAAACAGAGCTGGGGGGACCAGTCCTCGGGAGACTGGCCAGGACGTCCCAGCGCCCTGCAGCTGGCTCAGGCCCAGCGGGCGGCACTCGGAGCAGCTCCCCCCCTCGCCCCCCCCTCCCCCCGGGGCCGAGCAGCCTGGCCCAGACCTGCCCAGGGCCCAGGGCCTGGTCCACCGTGCCTGCCCGTCAGCCCCCCGGCCCCTGCCCTCAACACAAAGGGCCAGACCTACGGGAGGGGGAGAGGGGGAGGGAGGAGGGGCTCTGGCCAGCTGGGCCGAGGACAGGAGGGACGGGGATGTGAGCGGAGACAGGAAGGAAGCTTCCCTGCTGGAGGCCGGGGCTGCCATTGTCCCACCTGGGGTGGGGGCGCCATCGTCCGCCCTCTGCCCTGCTCCGCTGCCCCGATGCTCCTCCGGGGCTCAAAGGGCTCCCCTCTCTGGACCCCACCAGCCTCAGTTTCCCCATCTGTGAAACCTTAGAGGGCAAGACATTTGGGCCAGACCTGCGAGCTGCCTGGCACTCCACGCAAGTGACCTCAGGACAAGTGTGGCTACACTCTGAGCCTCCTGGCTCCCCGTGAGCTGAGGGCTCCAGCCCCCCAAGTCCGGGACCTGCCCAGCACGCGTGGGCAGAGGGGCTGAGCCCAGACCCAGGCGGCCTGACCCCTGCGCCCGCCCGTCTGGGCCGCCCTCACTTCCTGCCTTTCTTTAAACAGCTGGAAAGGCTGAGCACCGGCGGGCGCTCCCACGCTGTGGCGGCCACAGTCTAATGAAGATGGATCGGTAGACGGCCGGTGGGGACAAGTAGACAGAACAGACTAGAGCAGCCGTGGGCAAACTACAGCCCGCGGGCCGGATCCGGCCCGTTTGAAATGAATAAAACTAAAAAAAAAAGAGACCGTACCCTTTTATGTAATGATGTTTACTTTGAAGTTATATTAGTTCACACAAACACTCCATCCATGCTTTTGTTCCGGCCTCCGGTCCAGTTTAAGAACCCGTTGTGGCCCTCGAGTCAAAACGTTTGCCCACCCCTGGTCTAGAGGCTGGCGCGCGCACGACATTCATGCACGGGTGGGGCCCCGGGCCTGGCCTGCCATCAGGGCCGATCAGGTTCTCCGCCGTCCCGCTTCCTCCTCCCTCACTCCCTCAGCACACCCGCCTCTGCCCCCGGTGGTCAGGTGGTCGCCCGCCATGTTCCGCGCCGCCCCCTGGTGGTCAGCACACGTCATAGAGAGCGAGCAAACTCCTGGTCCCCCGGTCGAACTCCCGAGGGGACACTTTGCATATTAGCCTTTTCTATATATAGACGATAGATAGGTGATTGACAGATGATGGATGATTGACAGATGGCAGCTAGATGGACATTAGGCAGATGACAGACATGAGGGGTAGGTGACAGACACTTAGATGTGAGAGATGGTGGATGGATGACAGAAGCTGGGGTCTGCACCAGGGCTGGGAGCCCTCAGGACTCCCCCCCCCCTGCCCCCAGCCACATGCAGGAGGGGACCCGGGGCGGGGAGGAGGGGAGCAGGCAGGAGCCCTTCCCGCTGCCAAAGGAAGCAGGCAAGGAAGCTGGGACCCCCGGTGGGTGGGCCCAAGGTCCCTCCCACATAGAACCCCTCCACACAGGCCCCCTCTCCTAGGAGGGGTGCTGACAGGCAGCTGGCGGCGGCCGGGGGATCCCATGGCACCCACCGCCCTGAGCCTCTGCCCTGGCCGTTCGCCTGTGAGTGCCCCGTGGGCCCAGGCGGGGTCAGCAGTGCATCTGGGACCCGGGGCACAGGGAGTCCCAGCTGCCAGTCCCATGCGGGCGCCCGGCCTGGTCTCCCTGCCCCCATGAGCCCCCCTCACCTCAAAGGGCTCCCCCGGCGCCAGTGGGAAGCCACTGGCCACCTCCCAGCTTCCCCCCTGCCCCCCTGTGCAGCCCTGGAAGGCGTGGCCCACCACGGGGGAGGGGGGGCGCTGGCGCTGGCGCTGGCGGATCCGGGCTGACACGGAAGGCGATGTCCCCCTCAGACGGGGTTGGTCTCACACCTGGGGCATGGAGGGTGTGAGGGCAGCAGGCGCTGGGCAGCCCTCACCCGCAGCCGGTGGCGGGGGGTGGGCAGAGGGTGGTGTCCCTGCTTGTCTGGGACCAGCGGGCTCCAGCCGGGGCCAGGCCCTCCCACAGGAGGCTTCAAACTGCAGGCAAAGGAGGGGCGGCGAGTTAATGGGGAGGCCTGTCCGTGGGGCCCCACCCGCCTGCCCGCCGGCCTGTGCTCCCCACCCACAGGCCCTGGGACCCGTGCTCCCTCCGTGATGGGAGTGGGGGGACAGGGCAGCTCTGGGGAAGGAGCCCAGGTGACTGGGAGACCCTGCCCTGGGCCCTGCTCCCCCCCACCCCCAGGCCAGGCCTCACCCACCTGCAAGGCCGTCCCTGCCACCTCTGCTGGTGGGCGGAGCCGAGCCGGGGATATAGGCGGGCAGGGGCTGGGGGAACAGGAGCCCCGTCCACAGCCGACAGGCCCTCCCCTCCCCTCCCCCCTCCTGACCCCCCCACCCCGTCCTCAGGGCCCGTCCGGCTCTCAAACTTCACTTCTGCCGGATCCCTCACACCTGGAGGCAGCAGCTCCCTCCCTGCAGGGGGTTACAGCCCATTTGGTCCAGCGAGGGGGGGGGCCGCTTACCACCCTTGCCCTGGCCATCTGGGGCCTGTCTGACCAGCCTGAGTCCCCATCCCACCCCACTGCACCCACCTGCCCGGCCTCCCTCGGTGCCCTGCTCAGCTGGCTCAGGGCTGGCTCAGGGCACCGGGCTGGGATTAGACTGGGCCTCAGTCTTCCGAGCTGCATGCTGGGCTCGAAGTCCTGCCCCCCAGTGCCCCTCTGCTCTGAGCCGATCCCCTGGGCGAGGGGGCAGCCCCGCTGGGCACAGGAACCTGGGCACTGTCTCCTCGCTCCGGGGTCAGTAAAGGTGCCCGTGGGGGTGTGGGGTCAGAGCGGACCTGGGTTCCGGCTGGGAGAGAATTCAGAGCCAAGACCCACACTGTCAGAGAACAGTTATTCCTCAGTCACAGGTGGGAGAAGCCATTCCCAGGAGAAAGGGGCTCGGGCAACAAGTGATGGCGGCGAAGGAAGGGCCTGGAGTTTGGGCTGAGGAAGGTGGGGGGGTGGGGGGGCGGGGGAGGGGAATGGGGGGGGATGTGCTCCAGGAGGGAGGGGCACTGGGTCCTCTGTCCTCCGGGTTTAGGGGAGATGGTAGGGGCCCCGGGAGGATCTCAGGTGTCCTTTCAGGTCCAGGTCTCCAGGACTGGCCGCCTGGGCAGCGGCGTTACCCTCTGCGGCTGGGCCTGGGGGCAGCTGGGGCTGGTTTGGCTGCTGGTCTGGGCCTGGAGCTAAAACCCAGCTGAGCCCGGATGCTGACTCTGGGGGGGAAAGGTCAGGGGTCCAAACCGCCTGACCAAGCACACGCTCCGGGAAGGAAGGTCCCTTGGGGGAGGTCCCACCCACATGTCCTTTGCCAGGCCCCTGGGGCTGTCCACCTGGTCACCTTCCGCCCCTCCCCAGCCTCCTTGCTCTGCTCAGGTCCGTCTAACTGCCTCCCACATCGGGTGGGGGGTCAGCTGCCCAGAGCCCCAGCCGGAAGTCGGGGGACCTGGGGGAGGAGCTTGGCCCCGGGAGCTCAGGGCAGTGGCTCGATGCTGCTGCCTGCAGCGGGCCCTGGCCGGGCGGAGGAGGCCTGAGCACCAGGGACACGGGCGGGCCGCCCTCTCTGAGCCTCACTCTCCGTCTCTGGGGTGGGGACGTCAGGCGTCAGGCGTTAGGGGGGAGTTAATTCAGCGTTTGACCAAATACAGCAGGGAATGTTGAAGTTGGTAACGCTGAGTGGCCTGCGGAAGATGTTACGAATATCCAAGTAGCCTTTGGCAGAGAAAGGTTCCCCACCCCTGGCTGGCAAGGGGGCCGCTGCTGCAGGCAGCCAAGGGCCCTGGAGGCGGAGGGGAGCCGGGCCTGTGCCCCCAGCGGGAGAGCCCACAGAGCCCCACCTGGGTGAGGCAGGCTCGGCTCAACCTGCACCGGGACCCCTGCACCTGGCTCGCGCCCCCCGGGAGTCCTGCACGCTCCTCTGCCTGGGGGACCTCGCCCACCGCGGGAGGGAGCCTGGAGCTCGGAGTGGCCAAAGCTCTCAGCCCGGGCTGCCAAGGGCCCAGAGGCTGGGGGCAGAGAGGGCCATGGAGGCCCCCGTGGCCGGCCCAGCCCTGCAGGCACACCCCGGTGTCGTGGCATCCAGGTGGGGCCCAGGCGAGCCTCACGGTCGGGGTGCAGTGATGGCCCCGCCTGCGTGGCTGGCAGCCGAGCTGGTGCTGTGGGAGCAAACAGACCGGCCGCCAGGCCCCGCCCGCCGCTCCCGGATGTGCGGATTTGCCCGGGGCAGGGAGCGGGTCCCACCCAGCTCCAGTGGGACTTCCCCGCCGTCACCTGGATCCACAGCCCGCCCTGGGGCCCCCACGGGGAGCTGCTCACCAGGTCACCAGGTCGGGACGGGGTGACTCCAGATGCCGGCCAGGCTGCCCTGAGCCCTCCTCCAGGACCCCCGTCCTGGGACTTGTGCTCGACAACTGGCCGGTGGGGAGGGCAGCATGGAAACCCTCAGCCGCACAGACCAGAGTCAGGCCCAGGACACGGCTTCGGGCGGCTGTCCTCTGCTGGGTGCTCAGCGGCCCTGGCACAGTGCGGCTCTTCTCCCCTGGGTGGGCCTGGCACAGTGCGGCTCTTCTCCCCTCGATGGGCCTGGCACAGTGCGGCTCTCTCCCCTCGGTGGGCCGGGCACAGTGCGGCTCTTCTCCCCTTGGCGGCCCTGGCACAGTGCGGCTCTCTCCCCTCGGGGGCCCTGGCACAGTGCGGCTCTTCTCCCCTCGATGGGCCTGGCACAGTGCGGCTCTTCTCCCCTCGATGGGCCTGGCACAGTGCGGCTCTTCTCCCCTCGGTGGGCCTGGCACAGTGCGGCTCTTCTCCCCTCGATGGGCCTGGCACAGTGCGGCTCTTCTCCCCTCGGTGGGCCTGGCACAGTGCGACTCTTCTCCCCTCGATGGGCCTGGCACAGTGCGGCTCTCTCCCCTCGGCGGCCCTGGCACAGTGCGGCTCTCTCCCCTCGCTGGGCCTGTGCCCTCGGGGTCAGGCTGATGACTGAGGGCAGTTTGAAAGCACCGGCCACCGTTACACAGGGGGGGAAACTGAGGCCCAGGAGGCGAGGGGCTCGCAGGGGATAGCGTGGCCCAGGGGGCACCGGGCTCTGCTCTCTGCTTCCCTCGGCCACGAGCCCCCCAGGCCAGGCCTTAGCGCTCAGGTTCTCAGGACCCCCTGGGAGGGGCACATCCCCTGGATCGGCATCTGTAACAAGGCCTTTCCCTCATGTCTGTGCACAGCAGCCGGGGGAGGGCTTCCAGCCCATTGTACTGATGGGGAGACTGAGGCCACTGCCTGGTCCATGCTGTGAGCCACCCTCGCAGGGGCACTCGGGGGCCCGGTCTAACGGAGGCCCAGAGACTCCAAAGCCCTTGGTGGCACCACTTTGGGGGCCAGGCTGAGGGACAGGGCTCCTGGTGCCCTTCCCTGGTGCCCACAGTGAGTGACCAGTGATGGCGGCCATCTCTGAGGAAGCTCAACTAGCCCGACAGGCCAGTCAGAAAGGCCGGTCTGGGCCGAGGCAGCAGCAGGCACAAGGCCATGGGAGCCTCTGTGGCCGGGCCGGCAGGCAGCCAGCTGACCTCGGTCTGGAGGGGACGTAATGTCGCAGATGGAGGCTGGGCTCGGCAGACACACAGCATCTGCGTCTGAGGAAAGAAGGGCTGAGAGTCCAGGTAGATGGGAAAGTGGCGGGGGGCCCTGGGCCTGGCCTGAGGCGGGGTGCAGCGCCTGAGACGGGGTGCAGCGCCTGAGATGGGGTGCAGAGCCTGAGACGGGGTGCAGAGCCTGGGACGGGGTGCAGAGCCTGAGATGGGGTGCAGAGCCTGGGATGGGGTGCAGAGCCTGGGATGGGGTGCAGCGCCTGAGATGGGGTGCAGCGCCTGGGATGGGGTGCAGCGCCTGAGACGGGGTGCAGAGCCTGGGATGGGGTGCAGAGCCTGGGATGGGGTGCAGCGCCTGAGACGGGGTGCAGAGCCTGAGACGGGGTGCAGCGCCTGAGACGGGGTGCAGAGCCTGAGACGGGGTGCAGAGCCTGGGATGGGGTGCAGAGCCTGAGATGGGGTGCAGAGCCTGAGATGGGGTGCAGCGCCTGAGACGGGGTGCAGAGCCTGGGATGGGGTGCAGAGCCTGGGATGGGGTGCAGAGCCTGAGACGGGGTGCAGAGCCTGGGATGGGGTGCAGAGCCTGGGATGGGGTGCAGCGCCTGAGACGGGGTGCAGCGCCTCAAGGGCCCAGAGCCCCTCCAGCCCAGGCCAGAGTCCAGGAGGGCAATAGGGGAACAGAACACCCAGCAGGGGGTCAAGTCCCCCCTCTGCTGCTCTGTGACCTGGGCACGACCCCTCTCCCGGCCTCGCACCCAACGTCGACCAGGCACCCACTGCACACGGGGGACGCGGCCCAGACAGAGAGCATTGCAGAGGGAGGCCCGGAGGATAGAGAGCTCAGCGCACGCACACGCATGCACACGCACGTGCACGGACGCACACGCACACGAGCACGCACGGGCAGACGCGCACGCACACACGCATGCGCACGCACGGTGCACGCACACGCACACACGCACACGTGCGCACACACGCACACACGCATGCGCACGCACACACGCGCGCGCACACGCACGCACACGCACGCACACGCACGCACACGCACGCACACGCGCACACACGCACACACACGCACACGAGCGTGCAGTGTTGAATGGTCACTCTGCCCGGAAGACAGCAGGACAGGACGCCGCCCGGCCCGGGAGCTGCCCGTGAGGAATGATCGCAGGCGCCGGGACAGGGTGTCTAGCGGCTCGTCGGGCAGGTGGGTGTCGCACACGGGAAGCAGTGTGTGTCCGTTGGGCTCAACACACCACCAGCACGCGGTCGCCGTGCCCTGTGCTCCGGCCTGTCTGCGGGGTGCAGAGGGCGGAGGGGGGGCACTGCCCCGAGGCCTCCTCCAGGGCCGGGAATCATGACGGCAGAGGGAGCGCTCAGTGGCTGACGGTCCAGGGGGTGCGGAGGGAGGGACAGGCTGGGCCACGGGAGGAGCCCCCTGGGGATGGGCTCTGGCAGCACAGCCGGGGACACGTCGGAGGCCAGTGCCGTCCCCTGTCACTGCCTCACACTCGGACCCACCCCACCCCCCGCCCAGGTCACGTGGTTCCCATCTGCTCAGGCCGACCCAATGGCTCCCAACACCCCCACCAAGACCTGGGAAGGCCCAGGGGAGCCACCAGCTCCCGAAATACTCACACCAGTTCCAGGACAGCTGGGGGGGCCGGGGGCGCTAGACCCAGAGCCGTGAGCAGCATCCAGCCCTGGAGACAGGAGGGGGGCAGAGACACGGAGAGAAGGTGGTGGCTGGCAAAGCCTCGAGGTGGAGGGAGATCTTAGAGGCACATGACACAGGGTCAGGGGGAGACAGGCCCCCAGGGAACACGGCCCGCACTGGGCACCCAGCCCCCACAGACGGGCACCTCCCGCAGACGTGCCCAGGCTGCCCCCAGCGGAGGGAGGGGTGGCACCCCTGAGTTGGGGTCTGACCAGGTGGGCACGGAGCAGAAGTGGGGGTTGGGTGGATGATGAGTGCAGGGATGGGGTCCCCACTGGGGTGACCAGAGCCCCAGGAGCCCATCTGACCGGTTGGGCCCCGTAGGGGAGACTGAGGCCGGGCCAGGTCACTGGTCCGAGGACCACAGCCCGTGAATGGCAGGAGGACACACTGGCTGGGACACTCTTCCCTCGTGTCCTTCACACCCCGGGCCACCACTCCCCAGCTGACCAGAGGCCTGAGAGAACGGCCCGCGGCCCCGGGCCCAGGGGCTGGGGACTGAGCTCCGAGCAGCGTGGCATTTCCCCGGACCGAGGTGCGGCAGCCGGAGCGCGGGGGGCTGGCTCCTGCGAAGGCCGGAGGGTGGGAGGGGACACTGAGGCCGCAGAGCCGGGGCCAGGCCCGGGGCTCAGCCTGGGACTCGGGGCGGGCCGGGCCTCAGAGGTGAGCGGGTCCGTCGTGAGGCAGTGAGCGAGGCGGGCGGAGCAGAGCAGGACGGTGAGGGGGCGCCCAGGACGGGAGGCCCTGGTGCCAGCAAAGGGCGGGACCTCCCCCAGGGCGACCCCCGCTGGTCGCTGGTCATGGGTTTGGACCCTGACCTTCCTCCCTAGAGACCGCATCCAGGCCTCCGTGGGTTTCAGCTCTGGGCCCAGCCCAGCAGCAAGGCCAGCCCGGAGCCCGGGCACCTGAGGGAAGCGGGGGAGGCCCTGGAGAGGGGAGGTGGGGGCGGGGAGCGGGGCGGGTTCCAGGGGAGCTGTGCCCCCGTGGGGCGTGTGCGGGCGTGTCCGGGAGGAAGTGGGGACCCTTGTCCTCACTGCCTCCTCCCTCCTCTCATTTCCTCGGCCTGCCCCCCCGCCTGACCCAGAGGGGCCGCCGGAGCCCAGCGGGCCAGGCTCCCGCCACCAGGGCCGCCCGCCCCTGCCCCCATCTGACTGCTCCCCCTTCCCCGGGATGGGACGGGACATGGGACTCTTTTCAAAAACATTTCCTTTGCAAAATAATCCTCGAAATATGTTTCTGGAAACAGCTCCTGATCCGAACAGGAAGAAGTTAATTACGGTCCCTCCCCAGGGGTGCTGGGGAGGAAGCCTGGTGGTCGAACACGAGTGGGCCCCGGGCGGCCAGCTCTGGCCCCCGGCCTCCCCCTGTCAGTGGCTGGGCCCAGCCCCCCAGCCCACAGACAGGAACGGAGACCCAGGGTCGGCTAAGGACACGGCAAGGTCATGGGTGCGAAACACAGCAGGGCGGAGCCCCTCCCTCTATAGCCATGAGGTGTCCGTGTGAGGGCGGGGATAGGCCTGTGTGAGTGTGTGTGTCTGTGCCTGTGAGTGTATGTGTGTGTGCCTGTGTGTGGGGGCGGGTATCTCTGTGTGTGTCTATGTGTGTGTGAGTGTGTGTCTGCCTGTGAGTATGTGTGAGTGTGTGTGTGCGTGCCTGTGCCTGTGAGTGTGAGTGTATGTGTGTCTGTGAGTGTGTGTGTGCCTTTGTGTGTGTGTATCTCAGAGTGTGTCTATGTGTGTGTGAGTATGCCTGTGTGTGCCTGTGGGTATCTCTGTGTGTGTCTGTGTGCCTGTATGTGTCTGTCTGTGTGTGAGTGAGTGTGAATGTGTGTGTGAGTGTGAATGTGTGAGTGTGAATGTGTGTGTGTGAGTGTGAATGTGTGAGTGAGTGATGCAGCCACCAGGGTGGCTGAGGAAAGCACAGGGTTCCCTGGGCCTGCTGGGCTGGAGCTGGGCGCCCCCAGCCTGTCTGCCCCCCCCCGCCCCCGCCCCAGGCCACCGTCCCAGGTGCACAGGGGGGGCTGGGCCGGGCCTGGAGGAGGAAGGTGGGGGCTCCGGACCACCCAAGAGACAGGGACCGTCTGGCTCCAGGGGGCCCGGACCGGCTGCTGTAGACGGCCTTCTGGCTCTTTCTGTGTGTGCGCCAGCTCAGCAAGCTCTGATGCCAGGCCCTGCCCCGCGTCTTACAGGGACAGGGGCTGCGGGGCCTGAGCCCAGCACACAGCCTGGCCCCCCGCCTGCTGGGGCTGAGCCCAGGGTCATCCTGACGCCCTCTCCCTCCGGCCGGCTGCCCACCTTGTATCTGATGCTGATGAAATAGACGACTAACTCCCATTGTCTGTCCATCCACCCACCCACGTATGCATCCATCACCCATCCAACCGGCCACCCCTCCCTCTGTCCCTCAGTCCTAACTCCCATCCTTCCTGTCCGTCCATCCGTCTCTCCACTCACCTGCCCACCCATCCGTCTGTCCAAAGGGGTCGCAGAGGATGTAGTGGAGACACGGGTGGAGCACCAGCACCTCCCAGCTCTGCCTGCTCCGTCTTCCTCTTCCTCCCCCCCCCACCCCCCCCCCCAAGAACTGCTTCCTCTCCACACCCACCGCCCAGAGCAGGGCTCTGAGGGCAGAGGCCATCGCTGCCTCCTGCTCACTGGCCCCCCCTGGTCGCTGCCTCCTGGTCGCTGGCCCCCCTGGTCACTGGCCCCCCTGGTCACTGTCTCCTGCCCGCTGGCCCCCCTGCTCGCTGGCCCCCCCGCTCGCTGCCTCCTGCTCACTGGCCCCCCTGGTCGCTGGCCCTCCTGCTCGCTGGCCCCCCTGGTCACTGCCTCCTGGTCGCTGGCCCCCCTGGTCGCTGCCTCCTGCTCGCTGGCCCCCCTGGTCACTGGCCCTCCTGCTCGCTGGCCCCCCTGGTCACTGCCTCCTGCTCGCTGGCCCCCCTGGTCACTGCCTCCTGCTCGCTGGCCCCCCTGCTCGCTGGCTCCCCTGGTCACTGCCTCCTGCTCGCTGGCCCCCCTGGCCGCTGCCCAGGTTCCCGGGATCCGATGGGTGGTTGCTGAGTGGAGCTGGGCCGTTGTCATCAGCGGGGCTGCATCCCCGGCGCCCAGAGGGGACTTGCTGTCCAAGTGGACGGTCAGAGGCAGTCTGACCCACGCAGCCCTTGCCGCCCCTCCCAGCCCAGCGCAGGGCAGCCCTGGGTCCGGGAGAGACTGTGGGAACAGCCCCTTGCAGGCTTCAGGGCGTCTTGGGGGGTGTTGGTCACCCCAGGCTTGGGGTCAGGGCCCTGGACTGAGCCCAGGATGACTCGATGGGGAAAAAATGCCCCCAAGAGGAGAATCGCGCCTTGACTGCCAAAGTGTCCGGCTTATCACAGCCCGTCCTCCTATCACTGCGGGGCGGGCGGGGGCCCCTCCAGGGCAGCCAGAGAGGAGGGCCCTGTCGCACTCACGCCTTTTCTCTGGCGGCCACTGGGTGTCTGTCCCACAGTCTCTGTCCCCCCATCTCTCTGTCCCTCACTGTCTCTGTAGCTTCATCTTGGTCTCCCTCCCTCTCCTCCACCCCATTGCCCTCTGGTCTGACAGCCAGGGCTGTACTGTGCCCTGTCCCCAGGGCGTTCCTCCCCGCGGCTGCCAGAAGCAACCTCGGTCCAGGCAGCGACCTCCACGAGTGCTCCCAGGATCTGCGTTCCCCTCATGCCCGCCTGGTGCAGGGGTGTGGCCACCGTGGGCCCGGGAAAGCATCACCGGGGTCTGCACGCAGGAAGGAGTGGGTGGATGGGGGTGGTGTGGGCGGGGGGAAGGGCGCCAGTGCGAGACCCGTGGGGTCAGCAGTCTGGGTACTTGGGTTCCGGCTGGGAAAGAATTCAGAGCCAAGACCCAAACTGTAAGAGAACATCTATACTCATCAAAGCCCGTGTGGCCATGACGCCCTCACGCTGCAACACCTCACGCCGTAACAGCCCATCACCGGGAGGCTGTGTGCACGCGGGCGTGCGGGTGGGCGGGGACTTGACGCTGCCTGGCTCCATGTGGTGAGGCCTGGGGTCCCGTGGGTGCTGTCGGGGGCTTGACGCTGCGAGACTCCCTCCCCCCAAGTGCACAATTATCTTGCCCTGGGCCTCTAGTCTATAATAATAAAAGGGTAATATGCTAATTAGACCGACGTCCTTCTGGACGAGGCCGGGGGGAAGCCCGGTGCCGGAGGGGAGCCAGTGCCCGCAGGCGGGGAACACGGCCCACTCTTGCATGAATTCCATGCACCGGGCCTCTAGTTTATGCATGAAGTCACAGGTGGGAGAAGTAATTCCCAGGAGAAATGGGCTTGGGCCAAGGAAGGGCCCTTGGAGCTTAGAAGTGAGGAAGGTCAAGGTCAAGGTGTGCTTGGGGGGGGAGGGGGTGGGGGGGAGGCGGGGGGGGGGAGCTCCCCGGAGGGGGTGTGCTGGGTCCTTCATCCTAAGGGCTTTAGGGTGGAGATGTTAGGGGGCCCCAGGGGAAGGTCTCAATAGACCATTTAGCGCCTTTCCAGGGGAGTCCTTTCAGTCTGGTCTCCACTGATTGGTTGGCCGGCGCCAGGGCAGGGGTCATCACCCAGTGCAGCTGGCCCTGAGGTCAGCCATGGGGTCACTGGGCTGGTTTGGCAGCTTTTCTGGGCCTGACGCTGAAATGCAACTGAGACCTGGATGTTATCTCCAGGAGGAAAGGGCAGGGGTTCGAGCCGCAGGACACGGGACCAGGGACAGGCTCAGGACACGGGACCGGGGACAGGCTCAGGACACGGGACCGGGGACAGGCTCAGGACACGGGACCGGGGACAGGCTGGGGAGGAGAGGCCAGCCCAGGCGAGGTCCCACCACCATGTCCTTTGCTGGGCACCTGGCTGACCACCGGTCACCTCACACCTGGGGTCCTTGTCTAACTGCCGACCACAGATCCAAGGGGCACCTCACCCCCGTCCCCCCGTTGGAAAGGGAGCCCCAGCGGGTCCCAGCACAGGGCCGGCCAGAGGGTGGTGCCGCGCGAGCTGCTTTGGAATCCTGCCGACAACGCCAAGTAAATGCCAACTTAAGAAACACTGAAACCGGTAAAGAATGTGCGTTTATCTGAGCCAAACTGTCAAACTGTTGTCGGGAGGAGAACGGGGGTTCTCACCTTGCTTGTACGTTAGTCCAAGAAACGGACGCAGGGGGGTCACACGAGCCCCATCGCTGACGGACGAGGGAGGCGGGAGAGAGCAAAGCGGGAACCTGGGGTCGGATGGAAGATGAACTGACAGACACCCGCTTCCTACACAGGGGGGTGCAGGACAGTTCGCAGCAAGGAACTCGAGAGAACAGCGAGGGGTCTGTGGTCCCCACCCTGGCGCGCTGGCTGTGTCCGGAGGCGTCTGGGGCAAGGGCAGCCACCCTGACATTCCACAGGTATGTCACCGCAGGTGCAAGAGGTCAAGGGTCCGTCACGGTAAAGACGGGCTTGTCAGGTTAGCCTGTGGCCCTTTTCGTCACGGCTGGAGCCCCAAACCTCAAAGGGTGGCCCCCGCACGGGCTGGTTTATGCCCAGATGGCCCCGGCCCTGTCCTGTGGTCTCTGTAAAGCGGGGACACTGGGGCCCAGGGGACCACGCCGGCCACCCTGGGGGCTCAGGGCTGCCGCCAGGCCCGGCCTTCCTCTCATCCGCCCAGGTTTTGGCGGGAGTGGGCTGAGTCCTGTCTGTCTGTCCATTGTTCTTAGGCCACCAGCGCCTGGCCACCCCACCCCCACTGCAGAGAGGAGGAGCTGGGGGTGGGCGGGGAGGGCCAGACCTGTTAACAAGCTTCCTCCTCGCCCCCACCCCGCCCTTAACTCCCCAGGCCCTGCCCAGGCGGAAAATTCAATTAGTTTCGAGCAACTGCTTCGCTGAAGCGCCAGAGAAAGGGGGGGCGGTGGGGGGGGAAGAGTATCGCCCGGCACTGGTGTGAGCTGGGGCGGGAGGGCGGGAGGTTTATGTCTGGGTCCCGTCTCCAAACGCGTCTTTGTGTGAGATTGTGTATCCCTGGGTGCCCACGTCTGTTCCCTGCACACACATGGCCCCCTGGGAGCCCCTCAGCCACCCCTGCAAGCCCGCGTCCTGGTGGGCGCCTGGCTCGGGCTTCTCTGGATGGAGGCCTGGCCGGGGGGCGGCGGGGGGCCACAGAGGGTTGGAGCCCCTGCAGGCTGCGTCACGCCTCCCACCACAGGTGCGGCCGGCCCGCTTCCAGACCAGATGGCACCATTCTCGCTGCCCACTGGCCTCCCGACCAGCCCACACCCTCGATTTCCGGCCAGCAGGCCCTCGCTCTACTGCCCCCCACCCTTGGCGAGCCTCCCCTTCAAGAACTTGCCCCAGGCTGGGTCCAGCCTGCTTTTCACTCCCATCATCCACTGCAAGGGAGCAGGGCAGCCCTGTCTGGATCACTCTGTCCCTGGGCCCGGGGGGGCCCAGCACACAGTAGGTGCTCGCTAAATGTTGGCAGAGAGACCGCAGTGCCAGGCCCACACAGAAGGTTAGAAACTACAAGGCGTCCTGCAGCGACACGCTCTTCTCTGCCCGGCAAACTCCTACGCCCCCTGCTATGGCCTGGCTTCCGGTGCCCCTGCAGGATACCCGGTGCTCTGAGGATCAGACGGTCACTACGGTCTTGCCCTCAGCCTGGGGGTCTACGCTTTCCTCTGGGATCCATTCTCCCTCGTCTCCGCCCACGGTCTCCGTCACCCCCTCCCCCCAGGGACCGTGGCCCCTCCTTCCCCTGGGGTGGCAGGACCGTGGGGACCTGAGCCCTCCGCCTCCTCAGGAGACCCCACAGCATCCTTGTGCAGGACAGGACCCGGTGCCCCTCTGACCCCTCCCTCGCCCTCACACCCCGTCCCCTGCCTGGTGGCCTTCCCCCAGTTCTAGGCCGTCCCTGCACCCACGTGGGCAGGGCCCCCACCTGAGCCTTTCCCGCACGAACCACGGCTGCGGGAGGACGAGGGGGACGGGGATGTGTGCACAGCCCCACGGGGAGACCAGGTGGGGACTGCTGCCTCAGAGAGCGTCTTGCTCCTGGTCCCTGGACCCGGCCAGGGGAGGGCCCTGCCTCCAGAGCCCTGCGCAGCGGAGGGTCCCGGGAGGCAGCTGTGGGGAGGGCCGCGTGCAGAGGCATGTGGGCGGCCCCTCCTCTGAGCTGAGGAAGGACAGGGACAGATGGCAGCTGGGGGCTGAGGCCGAGGGGGCGCCTATGGCCCCTCCTCAGGAGCTAGGGGGGCACAGCCTTCTCAGGTTCCCATGCCCCCCCACCCCCGCCAGCTGTGTGCAGCTGGGGCCGCACCCTGAGGAAACCCAACACCCACGGTGGTGGGGGGACCCGGGCCCAGCCACTCCCTGTCCCCCTGCCTCCCTATCTCCCTGCCCCCCAGCCTCCCTGCCTCCTGCCCCCCAGCCTCTCAGCCTCCCTGTCCCCCTGCCCCCAGCCTCCCTGCCTCCCAGCCTCCCAGCCTCCCTGCCTCCCTGCCCCCCAACCTCCCTGCCCCCCAGCCTCCCAGCCTCCCTGTCCCCCTGCCCCCAGCCTCCCAGCCTCCCTGCCTCCCTGCCCCCCAACATCCCTGCCCCCCAGCCTCCCAGCCTCCCTGTCCCCCTGCCCCCAGCCTCCCAGCCTTCCTGCCCCCCTGCCCCCTGCCACTCCCTGCCTCCCTGCCCCCCAGCCTCCCAGCCCCCAACCCCAGCCTCCCTGCCCACTGCCCCCTGCCACTCCCTGCCTCCCAGCCTCCCAGGCTCCCTGTCCCCCTGCCCCCTGCCCCCTGCCACTCCCTGCCCCCCCCCCCCCGCCTTCCTGTCCCCCTGCCCCCTGCCACTCCCTGCCTCCCTACCCCACAGCCTCCCAATCCCCCAGCCCCCAGCCTCCCAGCCTCCCTGCCCCCTGCCCCCTGCCACTGCGTGCCCCCCATCCTCCCTGTCCCCCTGCCTCCCAGCCTCCCAGCCTCCCTGACCCCCTGCCCCCCAGCCTCCCTGCCTCCCTGCCTCCCTGCCCCCCAACATCCCTGCCCCCCAGCCTCCCAGCCTCCCTGTCCCCCTGCCCCCCAGCCTCCCAGCCTCCCTGCCCCCCTGCCCCCTGCCACTCCCTGCCTCCCTGCCCCCAGCCTCCCAGCCCCCCAACCCCCAGTCTCCCTGCCCACTGCCCCCTGCCACTCCCTGCCTCCCAGCCTCCCAGGCTCCCTGTCCCCTGCCCCCTGCCCCCTGCCACTCCCTGCCCCCCCGCCTTCCTGTCCCCCTGCCCCCTGCCACTCCCTGCCTCCCTACCCCACAGCCTCCCAATCCCCCAGCCCCCCAGCCTCCCAGCCTCCCTGCCCCCTGCCCCCTGCCACTCCCTGCCCCCCATCCTCCCTGTCCCCCTGCCCCCAGCCTCCCAGGCTCCCTGTCCCCCTGCCCCCTGCCACTCCCTGCCTCCCTGCTCCCCAGCCTCCCAGCCCCCAGCCCCCAGCCCCCAGCCTCCCTGCCCCTGCCCCCTGCCACTCCCTGCCTCCCTGCCCCCAGCCCCCCAGCCTCCCTGCCCCCTGCCACTCCCCTGCCTCCCTGCCCCCCAGCCTCCCTGTCCCCCAGCCCCCAGCCCCCAGCCTCCCTGCCCCCTGCCCCCTGCCACTCCCTGCCTCCCTGCCCCCCAGCCTCCCTGTCCCCCAGCCCCCAGCCCCCAGCCTCCCTGCCCCCTGCCCCCTGCCACTCCCTGCCTCCCTGCCCCACAGCCTCCCAGCCCCCCAGCCCCCAGCCTCCCAGCCTCCCTGCCCCCTGCCCCCTGCCACTCCCTGCCTCCCTGTCCCCCAGCCCCCAGCCTCCCTGCCCCCTGCCCCCTGCCACTCCCTGCCTCCCTGCCCCACAGCCTCCCAGCCCCCAGCCCCCAGCCTCCCAGCCTCCCTGCCCCCTGCCCCCTGCCACCCCTGCCTCCCTGTCCCCCAGCCCCCAGCCTCCCTGCCCCCTGCCCCCTGCCACTCCCTGCCTCCCTGCCCCACAGCCTCCCAGCCCCCTAGCCCCCAGCCTCCCAGCCTCCCTGCCCCCTGCCCCCTGCCACCCCCTGCCTCCCTGCCCCACAGCCTCCCAGCCCCCCAGCCCCCAGCCCCCAGCCTCCCTGCCCCCTGCCCCCCTGCCACTCCCTGCCTCCCTGCCCCCCAGCCTCCCTGTCCCCCTGCCCCCCAGCCTCCCAGCCTCCCTGTCCCTCTGCCTGCTGAGATGGGGCTCCCCACACTGACCGGCTCTTTGAGGCCTGCGGTACCACGACATGGGTGACATCACCCCAGAGCAGGCTGGACAGCACATGTGGAGCGTGGAGTACCCTTGGGGGCAGGAGCAAGAAGTTTCTTAGGCTCCAGCAGCAGCCTGGGCCTCAGTTTCCCTGGATCGCGCCTCCGGCTAGCCGAGATCTGGCAGCTCCTCTCTCTGGAGGAGCCTCGCCATGGGGGGGGGGCGGGCCTCATGTGACTATACCTCCCTGAGTGCCCACACCCGGCACCCCACTTTGGAGAGGGGACACCGAGGTCCTGCCCATGGTGCCCGCTGCCCCGGCTGCCCTGCCCCCTCCCAGGACCCTGCCCAGAGCCCGCGGGGGGCTGCCAGGTGGCTGGAATCCCACCTCATGTCAGGGGCTCAAGCACCTGCCGCTCCCCCCCTACACACCCCCCAGGCTGCCCCCACCCGGGCCTTTCCCGCAGCTCCGCAGAGCTGGGCCTGCAAGGGGCTTTCCTGCTCTGGGTGGGGCCCTGTCTCCCACCCACCCAGTCCCGGCCAGATCTCCCCAGTCCCAGGCACAGTGAGAGCCATGCCCGGTGCTGCCCCCCTCCCCACCCCCGTCCCCGTCCCTGTCCTGCCCAGGCTGTCCCGGGAACGGGCCAGGCGCTGTGGCGGGCACTGAGCGTTTCCTGGACGTGCTGGGGACGGAGCCCTCCCCGTGTCCGCAGTAGCCAGTGTGGGAGGGGAGGCTTGAGACAGCCCTGCAGGGGACGCCCTGTGGGACGGGCAGGGTGGCAGAGGCCACCGAGCTGTATGCGCCTGGGCCAGGCCTGAGACGTCTCCCAGTGAGGGCACAGGTCGCCGGCGCCTGCGCTTCCAGGGGGAGTCTGAGCTGGAGGCAGAGCTGGGAGGAGGGGTCAGCAGGCCGTGGGGGGTCAGGCAGCCTCAGGGTGGGGGTGCTGGTCACGGCCTGTCCCTGCCCTCAGTGCTCTGTCCAGGCCCCCCTGGCCAGGCTGGGACTGAGCTGGCCCCCCGGGCCCAGCGCCCACACTGAGGCCGGTCTCCCCCAGGGCCCACTCTGACTCCCCTCCCCACAGGCCTCCGCAGACCCGTCTAGTGGGTGCCTGGCTGGGTGACCCCAGCCCCTCTGGAGCCCAGCGACCTGCCAGCACCCTGGCGCCTGGGCCTCAAGCACCCAGGCTCCAGGCGGCACCGAGGCTGCCCTGCCGGCCGGGCTGTGGGGAGCGCAGGGCCCGGGAGGAAGGTGGGAGCGGTCTGTCCTGGTCCAGCACGGCCCCGCCCACCGCCAGCTCACCATCCGCTGCCGCCGCCTCCCTGCAGGGTCCCACGGCCTTTGGGGGGTGGAGGGGCTGATGGGCGCAGGGCTGGATCCCATGTCAATGGGCCGGGCAGGCCGCCTGGTAAGCTGGTTAACAAGCCCCCAGCCCCACTGGGGGCCGGGCGGGGTGTTAACAAGCTCCATTCTCCCAGGCTCCGTGGCCTCCTGGTTGCCATGGCGCCCTGCCTGGCCTCTCGGGCCTCGGCTAATCCTTTTCGGGGCCTTTCATCCTGGCCGTCCCACCCCCAGGCTGGTCGAGGTGCCTCCGCTGTGCCCAGCGAGGCTGGCTGCTCTGCCGGGGGGCGCGGAGGCCACGAATCCAGCCCCTTTGTCCCCGGCATTGTCCCCACGGCCCAGCCCCCCGCCCCGCCCGGGACCTCCAGTGGCGGGAAGGGAGCCTTTGCCCAGTGGTCAGCTCCTGTCCACCAAGGGGCAGGGTCCTCTGCTCGTCCCCCTCCAGCCCCGAGGCCTCCTCTCCGGCAGTCCCCTGCTCAGCTGCAGCGGCAACAGACCCTCCTGCCCCCCACGCCCCGCTGGAGTTCTCACTGGAAGGCCACCCTCCCCACAGGCCGCAGGCCACCCCCTCCCCCCACAATGCCAGCTCCTCCTGGGCAGGGACCCAGCACCGAGGGGGTGGCTGCCGGGCGGGGATGGCGGCTGCATGCGGGTGGGAGCTCGCACGCAGAGAGGGCGTCTGAGCCCCAAGGGCGCACAGCGATCGGGAGGCACATGGGGTCCAGGTCCGGCGGGTCTGACCTCACACCAGAGGTTTGCCCTGTGCTGTCTGCCTCTGGGGCCCAGATCGTTCCTCAGAGACCAGTCTCCCCAGGAGACAGATCGGGGTCCTGCAATTCCAGGGTTCCGTTGGGCTGGCTCCCCACGGCGCCTCCCTGCCCAGCTTCTGCTTGCATGCTCCCAGTGACGGGGAGATCACCGCCTGGCGGGGCGCACAGGGAGAAATCGCTCCCAGTTCTGGCTCCAGCTCAGACGGGGAGACGCTCTGCTCAGGTGGACCTTGCTGGACCTCCTGGTCATTGCGGTGACGGCTCCCAGGGGGGAGCAGAACCTGACTGCTGACCCCAAGCCCCCTATGCCGTCCTCAGGGCGTGACACAGTCTCACTGGTTCTCACTGAGGGACCCAGTGCTGCCTGGCAGCTTTCCGAGCTGGCGAGGTGGACACGCCTGGCACTCCTGGGGTCGTCTGTGGCCCAGGTCAGGCCCTCCTCCCTCTGCCCCCCCCCGCCAGGGCCCTGGGCTCCCGGGGCCTGAGCGATGCTGGGGGTGAGGGTGCCGCTGGGCAGGCCCCGAGAGGGCGGGCACAGCGTGGGCCGAGGCTCAAGGAAAGACAGGAGGCGGGTGGGTGGCAGGGAGAGAAGCCGCCAGGGGGACATGGTGGAGGCCTGAGGTCCCTCCGGCAGGGGTGGGGGCGCTGGCAGCCTCAGTCTCCTCAAGTCACGGGACTGAGGGGAGCCCCCCCCCATGCCCTGCGATGCGCAGGGAGATCAGGGGCCTGAGAAAAGGAAGGGAAGAGGAGGGAGGGCGGCCGGGAGCCTGTCTGCAGAGCGTGGGTGAGAGGAGATTCCGGAACTCTCCAGGGAGACGGGGAAGAGCCAGCTCTGCAGCTGCCTTTGGCTGTCGGAGCAGCGGCCCCGCCGGGCTTCCTGCCCCCGCTCCCCCAGGCCCTGGGCTGACAGGTCGGGGGCCGGCGCCGCGGGATTGGAGACATCACAGCCAGAGGACGGAGGCCTGCCGGCCACGGCGAGGCAGGGGTGTCTGCAGGGAGCACAGAGCAGCGGGGCCTGGCACAGCCGGCGTGGCCCGGGCAGGCCTTCGGCCCCGACCACTGTGCCTGGGGGCAAACGGCAGCCTCAGTGCCCCTCCCCCGTCCGGTTCTGGGGTGGGGGTCACAGAAGCCCTCGCCACAGACACCCCGTGTGGACATGGCGATGGTGGAGGCTGGCACGGGCCCCATGGGGGTGCAGGGTCTGCGCTGTGTGGGCGCCCGGGGCCTGGGGTAATGCCAGTCGGCGAGTTAGAGCAGGTCCGCCTACTGGGGAGCAGGCCCAGCTTCCCACCTGCAGGAGCCCGAGGCCCCTGCCCGCCAGCTCTGCCCTCCTCCTGCCCTGACTCCAGCCTCAGTGCCCCCATCACCCCCCAAGCCCACCCCACAGCTCCTTGGCACCATCCAAATCTGGGTGCCTTTGTTCAGGGGCTTGCCCCTCGGGCCCCGCTTCCTGGCTTGCGGCGTGCAGCCCTTAGCGGTTGTGGACCCAGGGAAACCCACGTGGACGCAGAGGCGGGCAGAGGGCTTGGGGCCCACACTCCAGCCCACGGCTTGAAAACACTCCCTGAGCAGAAGCCGCCAGTGAGCTCTCTGTATTGTTCAAAGTAGGACAGATGTCCCCTTTCCTCATTGACCCCCCCAAGCCCCCATTTACCTGCAAATTGGGGTCCCGATCCCAACCCCCAAGAAGGACCCATGGCCAGGGAGCGGCTCCTCATTGGGGCGGATGTTGGAGCCCAGAGGGGCCCCGCAGAGCAGGCTTGGGTGCGGGCCTGGGCTGCGCCGGGAGAGTGGGCATGGGGGTTGTGGGAAGGGCTCGGAGGACGTCCCTGTGGACACCGGGGCAGCCCCGCCTCCCGGGGACTCAGGCGAGGACATCAGGGCCCGCCTGGCCGGCCACCGCCCGCCTCGCCGGCGGCCCCTGGGGAGGACCCTCCCTCTGGCTCCAGGGGCGGGAGGAGGCAGAGGAGCCGGCTGTGCGGGACACCTGAGCCCGCTGACCAGGCCCCCGGGGGGCGGCCACCCGGCTGGGAGGCAGGGATGCGGCCTGTTCCCACCGTCGGCCCCAGAAGCTGGGCAGCAGGTGGCGGGCCAGCTGGGCCTGGGCGGCCGACCCTGGTGCTCACAGGGGAGACCAGGCGAGGTGTCTCCCGGCCTCCGTTTCTGTATCTGTGACCTGGGCCCCGAGGAGCCAGGTGGGCACGGGGACCATCACTCTGCCTCACGCGTGGGGCTCACGGGGACACAGTGTCCAGGGCCAAGGAGGCCTCGGCACAGGGACCCCCAGCGAGCTCAGTCCTGGCCCGGCGAGCTCAGAGCAGCCCCGCTGCTGGGAGGTGGGCTGAGCCTGTTTGGCACGGGTGATGGCGGCCGGAAGGCGCCTTCCGCTGCGGGGCAATCACGGGGGGCGAGCACGGCCTCGCTGGCCCAGGGCCTGGTGGCCACCTGCCCAGCGCTCATGCCCAGACCTGAGGCTGAGAGAGGAATGTCCGCCCAGGCCCGGCGGAGTGCTGGGTGGTGGGCCCCTCTGCCTGTGCCCCTCTCGCCGTGTGCCAGGCAGGTGCCTGGGGCACCCAGAACCGGGGGTGGGGGCCAGAGGCCTGGCGCCCGTCTGTCCATCGCCTGGTGTGGAGATGGTGACTACAGGCTGCATTCCTGGTGGGCAGGCCTGGTGCTACCCGCTCTCCCAGTCGCCACCCCCGCTCCCCGCTGCAGCGGGCTCTCTGCACCTCCTCACTCACCTGGCATTTGGGGGTGTACTGGGTTGAGTGGTGCCCCCCTAAAAAGGTGAGTCCAAGTCCTAAACCCCCAGGACAGTAAAGAGGACCTCGTATGGAAAAATGAGGGGACCTCATTTAGAGAAAGGGCCCAGCTGGGGAGCCTTCCACACACCCCTGACCCCTGACCTCTGATCCCTGACCAGGGTCGTCAGCTCATTGGTCCAGTGGTGGACTCGGGCCCACAGACTGGAACAGATCAGGCCTGGCTGGGCGCTCCTCCTGCAGCCCAGCCTCGGGGTCCCTCTCAACACCCACTGCCGTGGACCGGGTCCCCTCCCGGGGAACCTCTCTCCCCTGGCTCCCAAGTCCCAGTTCCTCAAGGACATCCCCTCCCCTCCCCCCCGCTGAGCTCCCTCCGCAGCCTGAGCTCCGCCCCCCGCACCTCCCAGCCCACTCTGGCTCACAGGCTGCTGCAGAAATGCTCCAGGGGGGCCGAGCGCGTGGCCGGCGTCTCCGTCGACCCCAGTGCCTTTGCACCTGCTGCTTCCTAGGCCGGATCGTGTCCCAGGTGCTTTGTGAGGCCCCAGGTGTCACCTTGTCTGTTCCCTCCATGACCGCCCAGCCCAAGTGTGTCCCCGTCCTTGCACTCAGTCGCTTCCTCCATCTCGTCACGCCGACCCCGCCCTCCAGCTGCGCCTGTGGCTTAGTCTCCCGGCTCCCAGGAGCCACGGCCGGTGAGTGTGAGCTCCAGGCGGCAGCGCTGGTCCGTCCTGCTCACGTTCTACCCCAGGACCCAGCTCCAGGCCTGGCCTCTCCTCAGTGCTCCCAGCTACGTGAAGGGGACACTAGGGGTGATCAGGACGGCCAAGGTGACCCTGAGCCTCACCGCGTGGGCACCCCCAGTCTGCTCAATGCTCGCCAGCTGACAGCCCCAGTAGGGGCTGCCCCTCCGCCCCCAGCCTCTCCTTCCGTGTGGAGACGGCCAGCAGGTCTGGCCCTGGGAGGACACACCCAGCCCCCAGCCCTTCTGCTCCTAAAGCCAAGCTCAGTGGGGCCCAGAGTAGCCATGGAGCCAGAGGACATCCTGGGGTCAGCGGTCCCGGGCCGGTTTGTGGGTTCACAGTCACAAGTCCCCTGAGCTGGGCACCGGGCTCCTCAGGGCCAGCTGCACCCTTCCAGGTGCCATCTGTGAGTCCCAAGCAAACCCTGTCCCTCTCGAGGTCCCAGACTGCTCCTCGGGGCAGTGAGAACTTGGGGAGCATGCCCAGTGGGACCCGGGCTCTCGGGGAAGCAGAGATTCAGCTCAGAGAGCCGCAAGGGGAGAGCCAGCCACGCAGGGGCCTGTCCCTGAAATGCCGCCCTCAGGCTGCGGGCAGGCGGCAGCGGGGCCACAGGTCGAGGAAGGCACCTGAGGAGGCGCTGGGGCGGGATTCGGATGAACTGTCCAGGCAGTGCCTTCCCGAGGGGGCCGAGCTCCCCTCCGAAGCTGCCACTGCGGCTGGACAGGAAGCGCCCAGGCCCGGCCACCGCCGCCCACCTGGGCCTGGCCGCCTCCCGGGGGAGCGGGGCCGACAACTGCCTCCTCCTTCCGAGTCTGCAGCTGTGCGGGCCGGAGGAGCCAGCGCGGCTGCAGGGCCAGCCCCGGGCGTGTGGACACGTGGACACACGTGTCCCCTGCACGTAGCCGCACGCCCGCAGCTCGCACGTGCAGCCCCGCCGTTGCCAGGCCCCCACCCACCCGTGCACACGGGCTCATCCACATGTGTGACGGCAGGTACGTGGCTGCACACGTGTCTGGGGCATTGAGAGGAGGCCAGCTGGCCTCTCTGCCGCCCTGGGCACAAAGGTCCTGGGACCAACGTGGGGGTGATGGCGACAAAGATGGGCATCTCCAGGCCCAGCAGCTGGGCATGTGCCCCCCTCCCCCAACCGCCCCTCTCCTCCCGCACGTGGTCCTGCAGGGAGGAAGCGGGGGGACCTGAAATTGTCCGTCTGTCCCCTGCTTCCTCATCGGCACCAGCAGGCCTGGCCGAGCCACACCTGAGCGGGGGGGTGGGGAGGCTGTGCCAGGCTGAAGCAGGCCTGGGGGTGGGACGGACATGCGCACAGGCCGTGCGCTGACCCAGCAGGACCCCGAGATGCAGCCGGGCTCTGCTCAGCCCGCTGCCGGGGGCGGGGGGGTCGCCACCGCTTCCCGGGGGGCCGGGCTGGGTCGAGTGCCACCCAGGGGCCTGGGGGTTCCTCGTCTAGAGGAGGCCCTTGGGCAGGAGGCACATCCCTGTCTGGCCCCGGATGCTCAGTTCCCACGCTGTCACAATGGCCACACAACAGGGGCTCCCGGGGGATGGAACCGAGAATGGGGGCTATTGAAGCTTTGAGAGCACAGCCGGCAGACAGCCCCGCCCAGGACACCCGATCCGCCGCCGCCCTTGCCTCGAAGGGGGACACTGTCTGCCCCGAGTCCCCCCCCCACACACACACACAGACAAGGAGGGAAACTGGGTCACTGGGATAGAGTGACAACAGGGGCAGGTGGGGGCGAGGCAGGAGGGGCAGCCAGCCCGAGGGTGCTCCGGGCCTGCAGGTCTGCCCGAGGCCCCATCCCTGGGGGGCGGGGGGCGGGCCTCAGAGCCCCAAGGAGGGCCTCAAGTTTGGGGGGGAGTGAGATGAGAGAGAAACTGCCTGCCTAGGACCCCCATCAAGTTGGGGACCAAGCCAACGCTGGGGACCCTCTCCTCCCCTACCTAGAGGTGCCCGGAGGCCCTGCTGCTGCGGACTGGGGTGTGAAGGCCGGCACCTGCTCCCCCTCCCTTCCGGATCCGTGTCCAGCCCCCCACTGGGTTCCTGGGAGCCGGGGAGCCGGGGAGAGCCAGGCCTGGCTGCAGCTCCTGCCCAGGTCGGCCTCTGCCTCTCGCAGATCCTGGGGGCAGCTCAAGAATTCCTGGGGTGTGGGAGACATGCGGGAGGTGCTCGCTAGCTCCTGTGTGACCGTGGGCAGGGCCGGGCAGGGCCTCTGTCTTCCCATCTGTGAAATGGGACTGAGCTCTCCAGCACACTCTTAGCTCCGTGTCGTTCCCACCATCGTCAGGGACTTCCTGGGCACCAGCAGGGTGTGTGCTGGGGGCCGGGGGCTGGAGGGGTCCCAGCGACAGACAGGAGAGTGAGCCTGGAAGACTTCCCTAAGGAGGTGGCAATGGGCGGGAGGCCTGAGGAAGGCGGTGGGAGCCGGGTATAGGGGTGGGAAGAGGGGCTCCCCAAGGTGGTCTGAGGGTGGGCTTTCTCCCTGCCACTGAACCTTGTCCCACCCAGGCCACCGCTCAGAGGACAAAGGGCCCAGGGCCCCAGCTGGGCTGCCACCGCTGTCAGGAGAAGTGGCAATGCCCGGGCCATGCCAGGCGCCCAGCCCACAGCTTCCTCCGAAGCCGGGTTTATGGCGGCGAGGCTGCTCAGCAAACACCACGGTCACCGGAGCTGAGCCCTGGGCGGGGCCGGGCAGCCCTGGAGTGAGCTGGTGGGGTGGACAGCACCCCCAGCGTGTTTACAACTGGGGCCGGCTGGGGCAGACCGCCCACCAACCCGCACTGTGCGACCAGGCCAGCTCACTTCCCTCTCTGAGCCTCAGCTTCCTCATTTGCAAACGGGGCCCGGAGACACCCGCCCAGCCTCTGACCCTTCGCACCCCAGCCCTCCACTTTCCTGCCCCCCGCCCCCACCGCTCCAGCCCTCCCTGCCATCGGCGAGGGCCGTGCCCTTTCTGGGAGCCTGGTTGGCATCAGGCAGCCTAAGGGCTGTGAGGCGGTGGGAGCCCTTGGCCTTGAGGGCAGGATCTGTGGGGAGCCCCCCCCACCCCCCGCAACCCCGGCAAGGGCAGGGGGGCCTGGGGAATGAACCTGGCAGCCACGTGGATTCCGGCGCTTCTGTCAATACCGCCTTCCTGTTTTGGAGATGAAACCCCGGCTGAGCAAACAGCCCTCAAGGAGCCGCCCCGCCCTTCCCGCTGGAGCCACCTGGAGGCTGGTGGGGGGCAGAGCCCGAGGGCCCAGGGCGGCCCCTGCCCTCACCCAGCCCTGGACCACCCAGGCGGCCTGCCCTGCCCTGCCCCCACCGCCCGCAGAGGCCCACTGAGGCCACCCCCGGAAGCCCCCCGTGGAATCCTTCCGCTCCCCACGGGGCGACTGTCCCAGCGGCTCTGCTGGCGACATCCTCTGCCCTCAGGTCACCTCCTGCAGGAAAGGGGCAGCTGCTCTGGGGCCCGCGGCCAGCACGCGCCCATGCCCTGACCCCAGGCCCGCCTCGGCGCCTGGCAGTGCGCGCTCTGCGAGGGCCTGTGCACAGGACGCTTAGCACTTCCCGGCTGCTCCTGACGGAGGAGTGAGTCCTGCGTGACCTCCGGGTAACGGCCAAAAATGTCCCAGACACTGCCCAGCACCCCGCCCGCCGCTCTGCGGCTGAGACCCCGGGTTAGTCCCTGAAGGCGTGGGTACGGGAGAGCGGGCAGCGCCACTGGCCTGGTCCCCTGGAGGCCGGCCTAGCCCAGTCTCTGTCCGTCCCCGCTGCCTCCCCCACCCCTTCCCACCAGGGCCCTGCCCTCCTCCAGACGCTCCCAGACCGAGCCTGGCTGTTGCAGGGCCGCTCAAAGGGCAGGAGAGAGAACAGAGGCCGAGGTGGCCACCTGCTCCCACCTCCCTGGCCACCGGGCAGCTAGGGAGGCTCGGGGTTGACTCCTGTCCCTTCTGCTCACAAACCTCCTGTGGTTCCCGTGGCCTCAGCCTGACCCTGAGCAGGTCCCGGGGGCAGGTTCCCGCTCCCCACCCCAGCCGCACCTCCCACCACTCCTCTGCCCCGCCCACACCCCGGCCCCACTGCACACCTCTCCCCTCCTCCTTCCACCCCCTTGCCTGCCCAACCTCCCAGCGTTTCCCAGAAGCCTCTGCTGAAGCCCCCCCTCACCACCCTCCCCCCGCACCGGCCCCTGGCACACCAGCCCCTACCACCCTCTTCCTGTTGGGGGACATCTTGGTCCCTGACGAATCTTCCCTCGAGACCGCGCGCTCTGCAGGGCCAGGGCTGCTCTGAGTCACCCCCTAAGCGCCCGCCCGTAGCCAGGCAGGGCCGGGTGTGGAGAAAGTGCCGTCGGACGGGTGGGGGCTGGACAGACGGACAGACAGGCAGGTGGGTGGATGGGTCCCATGGGGGTGGCTTACTCTCGGTGGGTGTGGTTGTCACTCCTGGGCACCCCTCACCAGGGCCTCTCCTGGGGGTGTCCATGCCATAGCCTCCTCCACCCATCAGCCTGTCACAGGGCAGGGCCTGAGGTCGGAGACAGACAGACCCAGGGTCCCCGTGAGCAGGGCCCCTCTGAACTGAGGCTGACCCGCCACCTCCCTCCGGCTGCGGCCCCGCCTGCCCCGGCCTGGGATCTGGTCCCATTGACCGGGCACAGCACAGCCACACCCACCCGCCCGCCCTGCCACCCTTGGCTGCAGCACAAGCTCGCCATTCTTGGCAGGACAAAGGCGGCGGCGGGCGGAGTGGCTCTGGTGTCTCCGGTGGGAGTCTGGTCTCTGCAGGACGTTAGTGATGGCGTCTGGTGGCCAGGCCTCTGCTCCGGGGGCTGCAAATCAAATTAGCTCGGCCCAGCCCCCAGGAAGAGGCACAGCTGCTGGACTGTGGGGTCAAGGGCACGCCTTCTCCTCGCCGACCCCCATGTCCAACCTGCATGCTCACCTGCCGTGGGCATCAGCCCTGCCACCCACCAGTCCTGCCCTCAGCCTACCGCCAGGCCAGCTCAGAGCTTGGTGGGCAGCCCTCACCGGCCCCAGGGCTGGTGTGAGAGAGAGGCAGGGAGCACTCCTATATGTCCGTATATCCACATCCATCCACCCACCCATCTATCCATCCATTCACTCATCCATCCATCCACCCACCCACCCACCCACCCACCTACCCATCTATCCATCCATCCATCATCCATCCATCATCTATCCATCCCCTTACTCATCTGTCCAACCAGTGTTTATTGAGCATCTACTTGTGCTTGGCCTCGATAAAGAGCAGGAGGGGGCGCTGCCCTCACCCTGAGCTCTGTTGGGGCAGGGGGTGGGGGTGGGGAGGGCAGGCAGGGAATGGGCAGTTGCAAGCTCATGTGGTCAGTGCCAGGAAGGGGGGAGCACAGGGATCGGGGAGGACTCCCTGAAAGAGGTAGCCCTTGGCTGGCCTTCTCGGGTGTCCCCTGAAGCCTGGCTCAGCCACTTGACCACTGACCACAGAGGCCCCGAGGTTCAGGGAAGAGGCCTGGCCACCAGCGCTCATAGGTGCCTCATGCTGCAGAGAGCGCCCGCGAGCCAGCAGGGGTGGGCAGGGTGGGGCAGGGCAGGCGCCAGCCATGTCCCTGTGACAGAGTCAAGCACAATCCGAGACCCACGGAGAGAAGGGAACTGGCCCAAGACCACACAGGGCGGCTGGGGGAGAGGGGTTCTGGGCCGAGCAGGCGGCGGGGCGGGGCCGGGGGCTCCACTCACAGCTGCTGGCTGTCTGTTCTTCTCACGGGGCAGTGCCCACCCAGCTGCAGGAGGGGGACCAGCTGCTGCTGTCTGCGTGCCCCTCCTCCTGCCACAGGCTTCTGAGCCAACCCCTCTCCATCCCTTAGGTCTGGGCTGGGCCCTCAGGGGCCGCCGTGGCCGTGGCCGTGGCTGGGCTGTCACTGCCCCGAGGAAGCCCGCACGCAGGCCTCTGGCCTCAAAGAGGCTCCAGGCCGCCAGCTCTTTGTGCCTCACAGCAGCCTGGAGGGCAGGGTCCCCGCCGGTCAGATGGGGCGTCATGAGGCCCCAGCACCCAGCCCTGCCCTCCTGCCACCACCTCAGGTGGATCTGGGGACCACGCCTCCCTCCCCGGCTCTGCTGCGGGCTGGGCGGAGGCTGTCCCAGGACGCTGAGCTGGACGGCGGCCTCCGATGACTTCCTGCAAGTTAATGGGTCACCCATTATGTCTCCTGGATCTTCCCAGGGAAGAGAGGGCGGGGGGGGGGGGGGCAGCCCAGGACCCTGGGGCCCGCGGCGAAGGGGCTTCAGAACCCCAGCGGGCAGTGGGCCTGAGCTCAGATGGGGTGGCAGCCCCACGTCTGAGCCGGGCAGGGGAGCACAGCAGGGTCCCCCAGACTCGCTGGTCATGTGGCCCCCTTTCCTCAGCCTCCTCTCCACCCACCTCCACGGGCAGGTCTCAGCCACGTGGCTGCCCAGAGCCGCTCGCCGGGGCCGGGGGAGGGGCCGTGCTGAGCGGAGGTCAGCTGCCCGGGGGGCACATGGACCCATATCCTGGTCCAGGGCGCAGGCAGCCTGCGAAATGGACAGTGTGCTATCCTCGGGTTAGGGCTGGGGAAACTGAGGACTGTTCCAGGTTCCGAGTCTTAAAACTGGGGTTGGAGGGCAAGCAGTCCGCCCCAGAGGCCCAGCGGTCCTGAGGCTATGCCCCAGCAGGGCCCCCTACACCCTCGCCCCACCCACCCCTTCCCGAGGACCTTAATGCCCAAGGGCCTTCCTGGCAACCTGATCAACACTCCCTGGCCCCCCATTTCCGGTCCTGAGCCCAGTAGCCCCCCATCCACCTCCACGCTATTTGGCCCCGGGGGTTCCCCGGAGGGGAGCCTTGGATCTCGGAGGAGGAGGGTAGGGCAGGGGGCGCCTCAGGCTGGGGCTGAGCCTGGGGAGGGCCACCCCCCTACAGTGTTCAGGCCTCAAGGAGTCACCACGAAATTCCATTCTCCTGACAGCAAAGAAATTGAATCACTCTCCCCAAAGCCCACGGCCCCACAAGAATGCTGGAGGCTTTGTCCTGCTGTTCCCAGACAGGCCGGCCTCAGAGGCGCAGGGAAACCCCTGCAGGGCGCTATGCCATGCCTCTGCCAGCTGGGCCAGTCCCACCCTCACCGGGCACAGCGGTCCTTCCCCAGCCCCACCAAGCCGTCCACGCAATGGGCACATCGCTCCTGCTGTCCTGTGTGTCAGAGGGCTGGGAAGCATGAGCCTCAGAAAGCGGGGTGCTCTGGGGTGCAGAGGACCCTCCCCTGGGCTGGGGGCGATGGAGGGGCTGGCTCCAGGACCTCGCTGGGCAGGGGACGGGGCGGCAGGCTGTCTGTCTGCTGTCCCTCCTGCCTCTGGCAGATGCTCAGACCGAGTGGGTGCCCCTCATTGCGGAGGCTGCTGACCTCAGTCCCAGGAACGGGGTTTGGGGGCTCATGGGTGCGTGGGCAGAAGAGGATGAGGAGGGAGGGCAGGGGCAGCAAGAAACGGCTGGACCAGGTCAGGTGCAGGGACACAGGCCAGTACCGGAGCTGAGGCAGGGCCGCCCCGGAGGGTTGGACCTGTGCACGTGGGCGGGAGGGTAGGCAGACCAGGTGGACTGGGGACACGGACATGGGGTTTCAGGACCGCCCCAGGGGTCCAGGGGAGAGGAGGCAAGGGAGGAGGCTCTGTCTCAAGAGAGCCCAGTCTTGGACTAGACGGGGGTGGGGGGAGTGGGAAGGTGGGGGGGGGGCTGGTGGGGCGAGGCGTGTGGCACAGACACCCTCAGACAGTCGGGGCTGACCTGAGCTCTCGGCTGTTTGGGGGTGACCCCGGCAGGCACTGGGTCCTCCTCTCCTGCCCTCCCCCCCCCCCCCCAGCTGCCTGAGGCCGGGGCTGGGCTCTGGCTGATGAGGGAGGGTTTATGGCAGGAGGTGACACCGCGGGAGGCTTGTCACTTGGGCACCGCCAGCACCATCTGCTCGGGCATCTGCCTGCTGAGGTGCCTGCTAATCACCTGGGGGCCAGACACAGGCCTGGGAACCTCCGTCCCCCACCCGACCCACGACGGGGACAGGGCCGGCCGGGAGCAAATGGCGCAGCCCGCCCCCCCCCCACACACACCCCGCGCCGAGGCCGGCATCAGGGCCGCTCAGCAGACCTGTGCGGAGCGCCTGCCACGCTCCCGCCTGCTCTCCTGCGGGACATGGGGGGGGGGGCTGTGCGACCCTAACGACGCCACCGGACAGACAGAGGGACAGCGCGGGGAGCCGAGGGGCCAGCGGGCAGAGCGGGGGGGGGGGGCCGGGGGAGCCCCGGAGGTCCCGGAGCAGAAGCTGGGGGGAAGGAGGCGCAACCAAGCGGAGAGCCGCCCCGGCCGCGCTTCCGGACCGTGTTGCCGGCCCGGAGCGGGGATCCCCATCCCACGCCGGGGGGCCCTTGGCCATTTCCGGGCCGCTCACCCCTCACCCTCCACCCGATCTGCAGGCGCACATTCCTGCCGCCCCTGCTCGTGCGGGGGGCCGGCCGACCCGTGGGAAGGGCCGGGGGCGACTGCCGCCGTGTGCCGGGGGGCGGGGCGCAGCTGGGCCGCATCTGCCGGGCCGGGAGGGACCAAATGGGCCGGAGGCCGCCCTTCCATCCCGCGCGGGGAGGGGCGGGCGCCTGGAGGGTCCCGGGCCAATGCCCGACGTTCGCGGCGCGGAGGCCGAGGGAGGAGGTGGTGCGGGAGCGGCCGGGACCGCGCGCCCCTGCCCACCTGCGGCTCAGGCGGCGGAGCTCCCGGACCCTGAACACGGCGGCCGGGACCGGCCCTCGTCCACCGGGCGCCGCCCCAGGGCCTGGGCGCGCGCCGGCCCGCGGGGAGGAAGCCGGGCGCGGGGCGGGGAAGCGCCAAGCGAGGACGTTCGGGCGTCCCCGCGGGACCTTTGAGCCCGAGGCCGCTCCCCGAATCCGGTCACGGGGCCGAGGCGCACCCCCCCGCGCGCCGGACCCGCCGGGGCGCCCCGTTAGGGCCGCCGGGACCGGGGGGCTGCCCGCCGAGAGCCGCCGGGAGGGGCGGGGCCGCCCGGGAGCGCGGAGGGCGGGGCCGCGGCGCCCGCTGCTCGGTTCCCAGACCCCCGCCGCGGCCCCACGTGGGCGCTGCAGGGTCCGGGGCCCATTCGCGCGAGGCCCCGCCCCGGGAGCCAGTGAGCGCGTGGCGAGGGCGTGGCCTCGCGGAAGGGCCGCCCCGGGGCGGGGCCGGCAGGGGCTTTAAGGGCGCGGGGCGCGGGCGGGGCGCCGCCGGACGCGCTGCAGGACCGGGCTCTCGGCTCGCGGAGCGGGCGGCGCGCGGGTCGGCGCGCACCCCACGATGCTCAAGCGCTGCGGCCGCCGCCTGCTGCTGGCGCTGGCGGGGGCGCTGCTCGCCTGCCTGCTGGTGCTCACGGCCGACCCCCCGCCGCCCCCGCCGCCCGCCGAGCGCGGCCGACGCGCGCTGCGCAGCCTGGCGGGCCCCGCGGGAGTGGCCCCGGCGCCCGGGCTGGAGGCGGCGGCGGCGCCCGGGGCGCTGGCCCGCGAGGTGCGCAGCCTGTCCGAGTACTTCAGCCGGCTGACCCGCGCGCGCAGGGACGCGGGCTCCCCGCCCGGGGGCGCCGCCCGGCCCGCCGACGCCCACCCGCGGCCGCCGGCGGAGCCGCTCGCGCCCCACGACGTCTTCATCGCCGTGAAGACCACCAAGAAGTTCCACCGCGCGCGCCTCGACCTGCTGCTGGAGACCTGGATCTCGCGCCACAAGGAGATGGTGAGCCCCGCGCCTGGGCGGGGCGGGGGCGGGGCAGCCGTGTCCAGCGGGTGGCCGGGTCCGATGGGCGCAGGCGACGTCTCTGTCCAGCCCCTTCCCGCCGTCCGCCTGGTGGGACCGTCCGAGGTGGGAGGGGGAGAGGTCCGCCCGCGGCCAAGCTCCAGGGCTCAGGACGCCACCACTGACCTCCCCCAACCGCTAGTGCTCGGGCTGGTGCCCTGGGGTGCTGCTGGCCCCCAAACATTGGGGTGCATTCCTAGGGCGTGACTGCCGGGGCATCCACCCTGGGCCCCACTTCCCTGGGGAGGACTTTCCTTAGAGGTGGAGGGGGGGTGGGGGGGACCTCCTGGGCACAGGGCAGGTCTCCCGGAACCGGGTGGTGCTAGGGGATGGGGAACAAGTCATTCCCGAGGGTGACCGGACTGGGTGGCTTTGGGCCCTGGGCAGCACCTCCCTGAAGAAAGCCCTGTGTTTGGGGGTGCTGAGACCCCCCTCCGCTGGGCGGGGGTTGAATGCTGCACCCTCACTCCCCTGCCTGCACACGCGGGACAACCCCACGGTGGAAACCTCCCTCCGGGGGCAGAAGGCGGTTGAGTGGGGGCAGCGGGCAGGGGACGGGCGGCTGGGAGAGTCGGGACTGATTGGGCATTTGGGCTGGGGGGGAGGGGAGGGGGGAGGGGGAGGGGTCCTTGGCTGGGGTGGGGCTCAGAACAGACCCCTCATCTTGGTCCCCGAGTCAGCCCTCCAGGCCCAAGGCTCTCTGACCCCGGAGCCCAGCTTTGGGTCAGGGCTCTGCTGCGGTCATGACAAGGGCCAGGGACCGGGGTCTGTCTGGTCCCGGCCTGGCGGGGGGAGGGCGGGAAGCCCCTGGCCAGCTCCTGGGAACACAGCGTGTCCTCCCAGAGGCCTCGGGCCGGTCGGGGAGGGGACTGCCGCGGGGCGGTTTTGTTTGGCGGCTGGGCCGTTAGGATTCCCAGCGCGGGCGGCTCTCACGCTGGCCGCTTGGGCAAGGTAACAAAGCCCCTTTCTCAGCGAGAAAGGCCTCGGCCTCTTGTGTGCGGCTCTGGCTCCATGGGAACCGCCGCGCTGGCCACTCAGGTTGCCTGGCGATGAGGGTCCCGGCCCCCCCACGGCTCTGACTGACAGTCCTGGCCCGGCTGCGTCCCCCAGCCCCCCCTCCCCGCGCCGCCTCCTGCTGTGTGACCTCTGGCCCCCGCTCAGCCTCTCTGGGCTGCCACCAGCCCTCGTGCCCCCGGCGTGGACCTTGGGGGCTCTCTGCACCGGGAGGGTCTCAGGTGCCAGTCCCAGCAGAGCTGAGGCATCTGGGGCCAGAGCCTCTCTGAGCCTCAGTCTCCTCGTCTCTGAAATGGGAGGCCTTCCCTCCAGGGCGTTGTTAGAGAGGGGGGCACTCAGAGGCAGGGAGGGCACACTCCCACCCAGATGTGGGGCTGCTCTTCCATCCTGCAGCGGACCCCACCCAGGAAGGGCCCGGCCTGCCCCCTGGCATCAGTTCCTGTCAGCAGAGGGTCCGCCTCTCCCGCCCGGGCTGGGTGATTCAGACCCTGGCTGAGGGGGAGAAGTCAGGGCTGCGTGGGGGAAACCCAGAGAGGCTGCATGAGTCTGCGAGTGGGCAGCTGACCCACGTGACGGGCAGGGGGACTTCCTGGAGGAGGTGCCCTTTGAGCTAGATCGAGCGGAAATGCCCAGAAAGAGCCGTCCAGGCACCACAAGCACAAGCAAGGACGGGGGGGGGGGGGGGGGGGCGTGTTTGAGAAACGCCCAGCTATGGCAGTGACCGGGGGTCCAGGCCGCAGGGGCCACACTGTGCTGGGCCCTGATGTCCAGGGTGAGGGGCTGGGCCTTTGGCCCACACGGTCCTCGCTCCCTCCTCCCGGGAGTGGGCCGGTGGCGGTGGCAGCGGCCACAATGGTGGGGGAGAGCCTGGCATCCTGTGTTTCTTTGAATCGCAGCTCCAGGAACAATGCCGCTTCCTGTGGGCCCCCCCTCGCCAGCCCTGCCGCCTGCTCTTCCTCCGCCCGGCCTGCCCGTCGGCGGCGGGGAAGTAGGGAGGGGGCCTGGGGTGTCTCGCCAGGTCCCTGGAAAGCAAGGCCGGCTGGACTGGCACCTCCTCTGCCCCAGGGTGTGCCCCAGGCCGGGGCCCCCCTCTCTGGCCTCTGTTTCCGCCTGTCCCTGCGGGAGGAATGGTGCCCACCTCCGAGGGCGCTTTGCTCGGGGCACATGAGCTCTGGCTCTGCCCGTTGTGCTGAGCGGGAAACTGCCTCTGAACGGTGGAGGAGGCCCGTGCCCGTCCCTCTGCCGGCGGCTCTGATGTGGGGAGACGGGAGGCCCGTCCCCCCAGCCCCACCCTCCAAGTGCTCTCCGCGAGGGCTGGCTCTCCCCACAAAGGTGACTTTAATCTCCGTAGCCTTGGGCTGGGTTTTTAGGGCACCAGCGCTCGGGAGAACAGGCCTCGCTTGAGCTCATTAAGAAAGCATTTTCCTTTTCATCCAGCGGCAGGGGCGTCTGCACGGGCCGGCCCAGCCTCCCACGGCATTCCTGGGCCGAGGTGCCGGGAGCGGGCGGGGGGCTGGTGCGTGTCTGTGCGTGCGGCCGCCCCGGGGTGTCTGCCGGGCTCCAGGAGGGCTGTGTGTGTGTGGAGAGGCTGTGGATGGAGCCAGCCAGCAACCCCCTTGGCGCTGAGCCTGTGTCCCAAGCTGGTGACCACGGGAGTCGGGTTAGGGGGGGAGGAGCCGGGCCGCCCAGGTGCAGGTGGGCCAGGCCTGCACATGCTCGACCCTCCCCAGGACCCGTTGGCACACAGAAGGCAGCCGGGGCCTGGCGGGCATGGAGGTGGGGGGTCCCCTGCTGCCTGTGCTCCGAGCAGCACACCCCCCCCCCGCCCCCCCGGGCTCCAGGCTGAGCACTCAGCCAGGCTGGGTGCACCGGCGGCACGCGCTGGGCGGGCGGGCGGGCCGAGGAGGGAACATTCCTCCGTGTGCCGACTGGCCCAGGCGGGCGCCGGCAGCCCCTGGCCCCACCCCGTCGCCCCCACCCCCTCTGAGGCTCCATCCTGGCAGGGGCGGCCCTGCTGGCAGGTGAGCCCTTGATGTGGCTCGGCCCAGGCTGGTCTCCAGCCTGGGTTCCTGCCCTGCAGCAGGAGCGGGTGAGGGCTGGTGGGGGCGCAGACCCGCAGGCTGGGGCACGTGGGGCTTGCCGCCTCCTCCCTGGTAACCGTCTGTGTCTCCAGAGAAGGTGACCTGCCCGCGGGTCACACGGCCAGGGATGTGTGCCCGCCTCTCCCCCAGGCCTGAGGGCCCAGCCTGAGGACCGCACCCCTGCCCGCCGGACCTCGCGCCCAGCCGGCCGGTTAACCAGGCCAGCTGTATGGTAATGGGCAGTGCGGCCACTCTCGCTTAACGCGGCCGAGTTAAGGCCGCCCCGCGCCCGCGGCCGGGACAGCGCTGGCGGACAATGCGGGTGACTCATCCTCCCGCCGGACCCTTTGTCCGCAGGACTTGGCAGCTGCCTGGCGGAGGCCTTTGTCCTCGACTGACGGAGACTTGGCTCCCCAAAGCCCAGCTCCTCCGCCGTCCCTCCCCAGCAACCCCCCCCCCGACCCTCCCCGAGGCCGGGCGCTGTGTCAATAAGGGTGTGTGCCCGCCAGGTGCGCAGGAGCCCAGGTGCGCCGGAGCCGGTGCCTGGCGGCTGGGCGGGGCACAGCTCGCGCCTGCACAGCTGCCGGGTGCCCTTGGGCCCAGCTGTCGACTTGGGGGTGGGGGTGGGGTCTGCGTAAACCCCAGCCCCCCTTCCACGCAGGCAGTGCACGTGGGGAAACCGAGGCCGAGTGCCCAGCCCTGCCCCTGCCGGGGTCGGGGACACAGGGCGCCCGTTCAAGGCCCATTTCTCCTTCCAGACGTTCATTTTCACCGACGGGGAGGACGAGGCCCTGGCCCAGCGAGCGGGTGAGCCTGAACCTGGGGGCGAGGGGGCACCGCTCCCAGAGGGAATTGTCCCCCATCCTGCTCCCCTCTGAGAGGTCTCGGAGGCCCGGAGCAGTTTACTCAACTGGTTTGCTCAGTGCCCCGCCCCTCCACTCGCCCCCCCCAATTCTCATGCAAATGAGGTCCTTTCAGCTCCCCGGCCCCTTTGAGCAACAGGTGGCCGGTGCTGGGAAAAAGCGGCCTGAATGGGCAGGGGCGGGGCTGCCGGGGACAGGGCAGGGCTGGGGGAGGGGGAGGGCAGGCGCTGGGCCTGGGTCCCGCATGGGGAGGGGCTGAGCTGGGAACCCACGCCGGGCGCAGCTTGCAGGAGCCCGAGGCGCCCAGGGACAGCCAGCCGCCTGCCCACCCTGCTCTGCTCCCGGGTGGTGGACTGCGGGCCGGCCTGTTCCGGGAGCCTGCTCGCCCTGCACTGCAGCCCCCCCCTTGTCCGCAGGCAACGTGATCAATACCAACTGCTCGGCCGCCCACAGCCGCCAGGCCCTGTCCTGCAAGATGGCGGTGGAGTATGACCACTTCATCGCCTCCGGGAGGAAGTGAGTGTAGGCCTCTGGCGGGGCCCCAGGCATCCCCCCCACCAGGCCCCACCCCTGGCAGCTCCCACCCCTGGCAGCACCCCCCCGCACAGCCCGGACCCCTCAGCTCCCTGAGGGCCTGCCTTGCCCACCCGCAGGTGGTTCTGCCACGTGGACGACGACAACTACGTGAACGTGTGGGCCCTGCTGCGCCTGCTGGCCAGCTACCCGCACACCCAGGACGTGTACATCGGCAAGCCCAGCCTGGACCGGCCCATCCAGGCCACCGAGAGGGTCAGCGAGAACAAGATGGTGAGCGGCCAGTCCAGACTCGCCTGGGCTGGCGAGGGGGAGGCGGGAGGCTGTGGGTCTCTGCAGCCCGGGTAGGGTCTCACCACTGCCCCCCCCACCGCCATCCTGCAGCGCCCTGTCCACTTCTGGTTTGCCACGGGCGGCGCTGGCTTCTGCATCAGCCGAGGGCTGGCCCTGAAGATGAGCCCGTGGGCCAGGTGAGTGCCTGGGGCACAGGCCAGGCTGCCCAGGTCCTGAGCCCCCCACCCTCATGCGGGCCTGGTTTGGGTCATCGTCCCAGCAGCAGGGGTCCCCAACCCCACGTGCACAGGCAGGCTGAATGGAGGTCCCCCCCTCTTCCCACCTCCTGCCAGCAGACACCAGGGTGCTAGCACCCAGGGCAGGGGCTGTGGGCAAGACCCCTTGCTGCACCAGCAGCTCCGGCCCGAGCAGGTGGGGGTGGGGCTCAGGGCAGGGACTTGTCCACCTCCTTCCCGAGCCCTGCTCCGCTTCGTGCGGCCTCTGCCTGCGGGTCCTCCCTCCCCTGGGCAGCAGCGCCCCCAGCTCACATGGCAGCCTTCCTCCCACAGCGGGGGCCACTTCGTGAGCACGGCCGAGCGCATCCGGCTGCCGGACGACTGCACGGTGGGCTACATCGTGGAGGCGCTGCTGGGCGTGCGGCTCATCCGCAGCGGCCTCTTCCACTCGCACCTGGAGAACCTGCAGCAGGTGCCCGCCGCCGAGCTGCACGAGCAGGTGCGCCGTCCGCTGGGAGGGGCCGCGTCCTGGGGTGGGGGGCCCAGGAAGGGCCCCTGCTGGCCGCCCCCCAGGCCCCAGGTCCCCCCACCAGCAGGGCCCATCAGACCCTCTGTCCACTCTCCCCGAGGTTTGTCTTCAGCCCGACACCCCGGCTCCATGCCCTCCGGGCCTTGTCCTGCACGCGGGGTCTCCTCTCGCTCACAGCACCTCGGCCCTCGTTCCTGGGTGCGCAGTGGGGGGGCGTCACCGTCCTTCTCGGCCCGAGGCGGGCGGCAGGCAGGCTGTCTGCTCGTTGGGGCCACGTGGCCAGCCTGGGGCGAGGGCGGGGTGCCCCGTCCCCACCCGGCCCGACTCCGCCCTCTCCCTCCAGGTGACCCTGAGCTACGGCACGTTCGAGAACAAGCGGAACTCGGTCCACATCAAGGGGCCCTTCTCCGTGGAGGCCGACCCTTCCCGGTGAGGGGCCGGGGGGGTGAGGGGCCGGAGGGGTGAGGGGCCGGGGGCCGGGTGGGGAGACGGAGGCCGGGTGGGCGAGGCCGACCTGGAGGAGGTGGGCTGGATCACCAGGTGCCCCAGGCCCCCTGCTAGGACAGAGGGGACCCCCACCCCACGCGGACCAGCCCCCCACTCTGTCCCCGCAGGTTCCGCTCCATCCACTGCCGCCTGTACCCCGACACTCCCTGGTGTCCCCGCACCGCCGTCTTCTAGCCGCCGCGGCTGAGACCCTGTCCCCGGGTGCCCCTGGTATCCAAAGGGCCTGGGGACCCCTGTTGGGCCGCCCTGGCCTTGGCATTGGAGGCTGCCAGGCTGTGCCTCCGTGAGTGTACGTGCGCCCGCCTGGGCCGCAGGCTGCTGGCAGCTCTGCTCTGCTCGGCCGGGGAGCGGGCACCAGTGCCCCTGCCCGCCCCGCGCTCCGAGGGCCCGGGGCTCCGAGCCCAGGCCGGAGGGAGTGGTCCGGCAGCGGCCACTGTGCGGGCGGTTCTGTATGGCCGGGGGGGGGGTTCTTTGGGCAGAAGGGGGTCAGGGCTGCCCTGCCCGGCTGGCCCTGTGCCCGGGCACCTGTCTCGGAGCCCCCTGGAAGGAAGCTGGGTTTTAGGGGTCAATGGCCTGGTCTCCTCCTCCTCCCACTGAGCTCTGGCCCTGCCAGCAGCCCTGTGAAGCCCCGTGGCCGTGTGGCTGGGGGGACAGTGCCCCCCGCCCCGAGCTGCGGGGTCGGGGCCGCTGGGCCCCTCAGAGTCTTGCCTTTGTCTCCCCACATGGGGAGGCAGAGCTGAGCGTGTCTCCTCTCCCAGCAGAGAGCGAGTCGCCCACAGTGGGCGTGTCTGTACATATTGTGACAGTATTTTTTACTGTGCTGGTGTTTCGAATGGGGGTGGGCTGTAAAAAGTGGGGTGTCCTTGTCTTGTTCTCGGGGAATGGGGGAGGGTGTTACTTTATCGTTTCTGTGGATCAGAAAAAGCAGAAGCCGGGCCTGGGGTCGTCTCTGTGGTCGAAGCTGGAAGCCTCTGAGTTGTATGTCCGGCCTCCTGACCTCCGACCGGCCCGGGCGCACCTGGCCGCGCTCGTCTCCTGTTTTTCTCTCCGCGAAGACACAGCTAGGAAGGCGAACAATGAGGGACGTTCTCAGGGAATGGCTGTGTGGTTGCTATGGTGACGTCCTTGCTGTGAATAAAGGTGCTCGGGCAGTGCTCTGGGGTCCTGTCTGTCTGCGGCGGCTCCGGGCCCCACCGGCCCTTGGCGCTGGCAGCGGGGACCCGGGGGGCTGGGCCGGGCCGGGACCTCCCGACCTGCCTTCGCAGCCATCACAGACCCAGAGCGGCCACCGCCTGGCCCCACGCTGCGGAGGGGGGACTGAGGCTGGGAGCGGGTGATGCCCAGGGCCAGGCAGCCGGGTGGCCCAACGGGTCCGGCTGGAGGGGCTGCTGCGGCGTAGTCTGGGGCTTCCCCTGTGCCCCCCCCCACCCCCCCAGCAGCCTGGGCAGCCCTCACTTCCTCTTCCTCCCCCACCTCCCTGGGGCTCCAGGTTCCTGCCTCCACTCTGCTCCGAGCTCAGCCTGAGCAACAAACATCAGAAAGGAACTAGGGCCCCCAACCCCCCTCCCGGAACCACTGGGGGCAGAATGCCAGCCCCGCCCCCACCAGCCACAGGCTCAGCCTCCGCTCCTCTGAGCTGGGCCCAGTGGGGGGGGGGCCCTCACAGCCCTGGCTGGTGGCCGCCCTGGCCTGCGGGTGCCTGGCAGGGGCCTGGCCCCACCTTGCCATGGACAGGCCTGAGTCCGCATGGCGTGGCTTCCAGACGGACAGTGGGAGGGAAGGCGTGCCCCTCGCCGTCACAGGTGTGACCCCTGTGGCCGCTGGGCACCCCGTGGGCACTCGGTGGGGGGGAGCCACATCTCGTGGGATGTGAGGGGAAGTGACACAGCAGCTGCGAGCGCGGGCTGAGGCCGCGGCCTCCTTCCTGCCCGGGTGAGTCAGACCCGGGCGCCTCTGGCAGCTGGCACAGTCGCCGCAGAGCTGGCAGGGCCTGGGCACAGGTGTGGCAGATGCGGTCCTCATCAGAGTCGAGGTCCCTCCCGCTGTCCCGTGGGGCTCTGGGCCTGGGGGGCGCACAGGGGAGCAGCCTGTGGCCCCGGCCCTCTGCCCTGCGGAGTGCCAAGCTGAGGGGAGAAGGGAACGTATCCATCCGCAGGAGGGGAAGCAGGCCCAGGAGGGGCCTCCCCAGCAGGTGCCGGGGAGAGAAGAGGGGCCCTCGGCATGCCCCACCCTCTGGGGGCACCATCGTCCCCAACCCACACACCCTGGGCCCAAGGTCCGTGTCCCCGGCCTGGCCTGGCCTCTCCCAGGCTGCTGGCCAGCCCCGGGCTTCCAGGATGAAAACGCACCCTCTGTGCTGGGGCTGGTCGCCTGGGCAGCAGGGCCAGGGCTGGGCAGGCTGAGGGGTGCAGGGCGCCCCCTCTGCTCAGTTGAAGCTTCCCCCCCACTGGCCCTGGGGCCGGCTTCCCCAAGGGGGTCCAAGCTGGAGCAGAAAGGCACTGCCCAGCCTCAATGCTGAGGAGGGGGCTCCAGCCCCAGCACAGCCCGGCACAAGTGGGGGCCCCCTCAGCTCAGCACCCCTGCCAAGCTGGGAGATGGGCAACAAGGCGCCAGCCAGGCCTCCCGCAGACCTGAGGCCGGACCCTGCTGGGCTGCACCAGGCCTGCCCGCTCGGGACTGGGGAGCAGAGGGGATGTGGGTGGCCAGGGCGGCCTCAGCCCTCCGTCTGCCAGGCTGGCCGGCCCCCTGCTGCTGCCCGGCCTGTCTGCCTGCCCCAGGCTGGCGGATGTCCTTGGGGCCGGAGCACATGGGTGCGTGGTAGGAGGCACCAGGCCCTGGGGGTGCCCAGATGATACGCTCACAGAGCGCCCCGTGTGCCCAGCCCGGCCTCCCGGACCCCCTGGACGTCCCACTGCGGGCCTTTGGCGCCACCTGGTGGTCAGTGGTGGCTTCGCCTTTCCCAGGACCCGGCCCTGTTCTAGGGGCTCGGCCCCCCGGGCAGGGAGGACAGAGCCTCCCCAGCCTGCAGCCCCGCGATTGCTCTGAAAAGCTCACGTCCTCCTAGCCTTACGCCCAGTATTTGGTTTGTGCGTGTGGGTCATGCCCAGAGGCAGCGGTCATTCCAGCCACTGCCCTGGCCCTGGCTCAGGCAGGGCTGGCTGCCCCGTCTCCACGGCCCATCCCAGCCGGATCCCTGCTCCTGCTCTGCGTGGTGCCCACGGCCGAACCCCCACCAGCAGCTTCCTGGAAGTGCAGCACGAGGGCCGCCCCAGCCCTTCGGGGTCCCTGACAGCCTGTCCCCAACCCCAGCCCTGGTCTCCTCTGAGGACGCTGCCCAGACCTTGCCCACGACCTAAGGCCCAGCCACCCCTCCTCTCTGTCCGGCTGCCTCCCTTCGCTTTCCTGACCCCACTGGCTCCCTGACCCCTCACCGTTCGAGTCCTCCTCTGCCTGAAACCCCAGGTCAGGTCATGCCCTCGAACTCACCTTCCCTCCCCTGGCCTCTCCCTTCCACATCCTCTGGGCCAGACCTCTGGCCTGAGCTGTTTCTCCCAGGCCTCCACCTGCTCAGCACCCACACCTGGGCAGCTGGAGGCAGAGGCTCACCCTAACCCTAACCTTAAACCCTAACACTGACCCCAACCCTAACCCCTAACCCCTAACCACTAACCCCTAACCTGAGCAGCTGGAGGCAGAGGCTCACCCTAACCCTAACCTTAAACCCTAACACTGACCCCAACCCTCACCCCTAACCCCTAACCTGGGCAGCTCCAGGCAGAGGCTCACCCTAATCCCTTAACCCTAACCTTAACCACCTAACACCCTAATACTAACCCCCTAACACTAACCCCTTAACCCTAACCCCCTAACCTTAACCGCCTAACACTAACCCCCTAACCCTAACCTTAAATTCTAACACTAACCCTAACCCCTAACCTGGGCAGCTTCAGGCAAAGGCTCCCCCTAACCCTCCCCCTAACTCCCTAAACCCCTAACCCTAAACTTAACCCTAACCCTAATACTAACCCTAACCTTAACCCCCTAACACTAACCCTTAGCAGTAACCCCATTACCCTAACCCTAACATCCTAACCCTAATCCCCTAACACTAACCCCCTAACACTAACAATAATCCCCTAACCCTAATCCTAACACCATAACCCTAACTGATAGGGTTAAGGTTAGGGTTAGGGTTAAGGATATGGTTATGGTTAGGATTAGGGTTAAGAATACGGATAGGGTTAGGGTTGGGTTAAGTATAGGGTTAGGGTAAGGGTTAAGGATAGGGTTAGGGTTAAGTTAGGGGTAGGGTTATGGGTAGGGTTAGGGTTGGTGCCAGAGCTAGGGTTAGAGTTAGGGTTAAGGATAGGGTTAGGATTATGGATTAGGGTGTGGTTAGGGTTATGGTTAGGTTAAGGGTAGGGTTATGTTTAGGGTTAAGGTTAAGGATAGGGTTAGATAGTGTTAGCATAGGGTTAGGGTTGGGTTATGGATAGGGTTAGGTTCTATGGTAAGGGTTAAGGATACGGTTAAGGTTAGGGTTTAGGATAGTTTCAGGGTTAGGATTAGGATTAAGCATATGGATAGGGTTAGGGTTAAGTATAGGGTTAGGATTAGCATTAGAGCTAAGGTTAGAGTTAGGGTTAGGGTTAAGCATAGGGACACAGACTTAGGGTTAGGATTACGGTTAGGGTTAGAGTTAGCATTAAGCATAGGGATAAGTTTAAGGTTAGTGTTAGCGTTAAGAATTGAGTTAGGGTTAGGATTAGGGTTAAGCATAGTGTTAGTGATAGGGTTAGGGTTAGGATAGGGTTAAGGATGTGTTATGGTTAGGGTAACTGTTACGCATAGGGATAGGGATAGGGTTAGGGTTAAGGTTAGGGTTAGGGTTTGGGTTAGGGTTAGGGTTAGCATTCAGCATAGGGATAAGGTTTGGGTTAGGGTTAGCATTAAGCATAGGATAGGATTAGGGTTAGGGTTATTATTTAGCATTAAGCATAGGATAGGGTTAAAATTTGGGTTAGTGTTAGGGTTAGGTTAGCATTAAGCATAAAATTAGGGTTAAAATTAAAAATTAGGGTTAGTGTTAGGTTTAAAATTAGGGTTAGAAATTAGCATTAACATAAACTAGTTAGGGTTAAATTATTAGGAAATTAGGAAATTAAAATTAAGCGTTGTTAAAATTATTAAAATTACAATTGAAGTTAGCATTAACATAGAATAAAATTAGGAAATTAAAATTAAAGTTATTAGGAAATTAAAATTAGCGTTGTTAAAAATTAAAATTAAAATTAGTTAGCATTAACATAGAATAAAATTAGGAAATTAGGAAATTAAAATTAGCGTTGTTATTAGGAGTTAGCATTAAGCATAGAATAGGAATTAGGGTAAAGGTTAGCATTAACATAGGATTGAGGTTAGGAATTAGGGTTAGCGTTGTTAGGGTTAGGGTTAGGTTAGGGTTAGCATTAAGCATAGAATAAGGTTAGGTTAGCATTAAGCATAGAATAGTTAGGGTTAGGGTTAGGGTTGTTAGGGTTAAAATTAGGAGTTAGGGTTAGCATTAAGCATAGGATAAGTTTAGGTTAGCATTAAGCATAGGATAAGGTTAGGGTTAGCATTAAGCATAGGATAGGGTTAGGGTTAGGGTTAGCGTTGTTAGGGTTAGGATTAAGCATAGGCTAGGGTTAGGGTTAGGGTTAGGGTTAGCGTTGTTAGGGTTAGGGTTAGCATTAAGCATAGGATAGGGTTAGGGTTAGGGTTAGGGTTAGGGTTAGGGTTAGCGTTGTTAGGGTTAGCATTAAGCATAGGATAGGTTAGGGTTAGGGTTAGCGTTGTTAGGGTTAGGGTTAGGTATGCGAATAAGGTTATGATTAGGGTTAGGGTTAGGGATAAGGACACTCAGGAATATCCCACAAGAGCTTTCACTATTTTGCTCCATGAACCTCCAGCCCCCTCAGGTGTATGAGGGTCACTGTGAGCAGAGTCTCAGGGGAGCAAAATGTTGCTTCCCACCTGGGCGGGGCAGCGTTGATGTGTCCCTCTGGTGAGCTCTGTGAGGCCTGCAGGCTGGCACTCTGGTTAGGGCACTGTCCTGGGAAGCACTGGGTTTCCTACCTTTGTGCCCAGAAGGAGCGGGAGCCAGGGCGGCTCAGGAAAGCTCCTCTCAGGGACCCCTCATCACAAGCCCCGCCCTCCCCCCTTCCTCTCTCCTCTCTGCTGGCTCCGTGGGACCTCCGCACAGCACCTGTTCCCTGGGCCCCTCTGCTGCATGTTGATTGCAAAGGTGGCTTTCTAAAGTCCTCGGACACCCAGCCCTGCCCCCGAGTGTGTGGCAGCTCCGCTGACCAAGGCCCAGCCCCCAGGCCCGTGGCCTGCCGCCCTCCCTCAGGGTCCCCGCACGTGCCCTCCCCCCACCCGACTCCCGTGGGAGTAAAAGTCGCAGGGAGAGGCCCGTTTTTTAAAATCTGTTTATTTTAAAACATTAAACCCAAGCTGAATAGAAACCAGAGATTACAGCGACGAGATTTTAGTATTTGCAAAGGAAAATAAAGCCCCAAAGATATAAAAATCAAACCCCAAACCCATTTGAAAAACAAAATGAAACAAACAAACAAACAAACGAACAGGACAGCACCTCCCGCCAAGGCCCTGGGGAGGTCAGGGGTCAAAGGTCCTTGCCTGTGGCTCGGGCCTGTGGGGTCAGCTCAGATGTTACCCGGATGGGAGGGGCCGGGAGGGTTGGGGGCTCAGCATCGCACTGAGGCGGGTCAGGGCCACAGGGGCGCGTGGCCATCGCGCTGAAAGAAACCCAGGAGAGCGCCCTCCCCGCGGCTCCACCCCTGGGGCTGGCAGGGTCCTGGGCTGGGGGGGGGTTGGTGCTCGGAGGGAATTGCATAGTGAGATGGGGTGGGGGTGGCCCAGAGGTCAGGGGCTTCCAATCAGGCCCCTGGGGCCCAACCCGCCTCCTGCTCACCAGGCTGGAGGGCTGAGCCCTGTGGGGCTTTGCGGCCTCCCTGCTCCCACGAGGCCAAGGGCCTGCCCCCCAAGATGCAGTCAGGCCTGCGGGCCCCAGACCCACTGGTGCAGGGGTGGGTGTGGCGGTCAATGGCGGGGGGCATGGCTAGGAAGAGACCCCAAAACAAAAAAAACCCACGTGGGCCCTGCCCTGCTCCACGCACTGAGCTCAGGTCCGAACCCCTTTGGTTTCCCCTTTTACTCAAATTCGGTGAGTGGGGGACTCGGGGTCACAGGCCAGCGGCACACACCCACGTCCCACGCGGGGCGGCCTCCCAGGCGGCACAGGTCGGGACGGGCGGCCGCTCCTGCTGTCCCTTCACATCGGGGGGCCTCGCGGCCGCAGGGCCCAGCAACAGCAGAACATGGCGGGCACACTGAGCAGGACGGCGGGGGCCCCTCCTGCCAAGAGGCCATCACACTCCCACCACACGGGGGCGGGGTGGGGTGGGGTGGGGGGAGCCCAGGGGCCTGTGTCCCGCCCGGGGGCCTGGAGCACGCTGGACAGTGTATGAGGTTCAGCCATGCCCAGGGGCCCAGGGGCGTCTACTCAGGCCCCCACGTCCTGGCAGAGGCTGTCCCGGGTGGGGGCCACCCCCCCGTTTGGTCCCAGATACCAGCACAGAGAGACGGTCCTGGGGGAGGGAAGGGAAGGGCCTCTGGAGTTGGAGCCCCCAGGTCTGTCACTGCCCGGCCGGCAGCGGGACCCTGGCCCAGCCTCTCCCCGGGGCTGGCTCCTCCGGGCAGGACAGCACACACTGCACATAAAGCCAGAAGCACCTTACGGAGGCCTCGCCCCCACTTCACAGGCAGGGAGACCGAGGCTGCAGGGACCGCGTCCTACAGCCCACACCCTCCTGGGGTAGCACCTGCCGGGTCGGCCTGTGCCCCCAGCGGCGCCTCGAGAAGCAGCGGCCGCTCAGCCTGACTCCCAGCCGGTCCTCCGGGACTCAGGGTCACACTGGCCGGCCGGGCTGCAGCACCGGGCGGCTGGGTGAGGTTAGTGGTTAGTCCCGGGCGGCAGGGCCAAGGGCTCATTCACAGGCAGCCCAGGACCCCCGCCCCCCACGCCCCGTGGCCAGGCTCCAGGCCACGGCACCTGTCCTGGGTGGAAGGGGGCCGGGAGGGAGTGTGCGGCACGCGGCCCACGTACCCTAGAGATGAGGAGCATGGTTAGTGCAAAGAATGAACCGGAACAAGGTGCCAGGCCTGCGGGGAGGGGTTTTGGCACCATGGTGAGCGGCCCAGGCTCGGCGACGCCGGCTGTCCTCTGGCCGCGTGGAGGGCGGGCGCCGCAGGAGCTAGAGGGAGAGAGCGGAGCTGGCGGAGGCAGAGGCGGAGGTGGGCCCAGGAACCTCTGGCAACTGGCTGGAGGGGCCTGTGGTCAGGGGGGAGAGAAGGAGCCAGAGACACGCAGGAGCACGGAGGGCTGGGCAGAGGGCGAGTGACCACAGAGGCGTCAGGGCTGCGGAGGGAAGGGCTGAGCTGGAGGCGCAGGTCCAGGGTCTGTGCTGCAGGGGCTGCCGCCTGGCCCAGAGCAGGGCTCTGCGAACCCGAATCCTTAGAGGGCAGAGGGGTGGGGGACCGTGAGGGCCCTGTGTCCGTGACAGCGCTCCCATGTGTCCAGGCGTGGACCCCAAGGACAGGGTGCAGCTCAGAACCCCTCATCTCCATTGGCAGGGCCCCTGCAGAAAGGGGGGAGGGTGCAGCCGGGCTGGAGGCCTGGGGGAGCCAGGGGGAGGCGCGCTGCTGGCAGGGGAGGAGCAGGGTGATTGGCACGTGGGGCGGTGGCCGGTTGGCGGTCTAGTGGCCGCTGCCGCTGGAGTCGGGGCGCGGCTGGCTGGTGGCGAGGTATTTGGCTCTCATGCTGGACGTATACTGTGGGAGACAGGGAAGCGGTGTGAGCAGGGCGTGGGCGGCCGGGCAAGGCCTTGGGGAGCCAGCCAGAAGCACCCCCGGGGCAGGCAGGACGGAGTAGGACAGCGTGACTGGCAGCCCTGGGGGCAGGCTCAGGAGAGGCCGCTGGCCCAGCACCAGGACTCTGAGCTCGAGGCCCCGGCCGGATCGGGACCCGCCTCCTGCCCGCTGGGAGGAGCATACTCGGCCCATCCCCATCTCGGGCCTGTGGGCACTGTGCCAGGCTGAGCTCTGCGCCCCCTCCCCCCAAACCAGTGCCCAGAGGCTCCAAGGCAGGACCCAAAGGCCACCCAGAAGCCGCCTCTCCCTGCAGGACCCCTGCCGAGCCCCCCAGCAGAGCTCCCGGGGGTGGCGGGCTGTGTCCCAGGAAGTCAGACGGCCACAGGGGCCTGGGTCGCAAAAGGAGGCCCCTAAGCCACGCGGGCCCTCGGGCGGAGGTGAGGCCCCGCTGTGGCCTCCTCCCAGGCGACAGAGGAGGACAGAGGCGACTGGGCGGGGAGAGCTGCACGTCTCGATGCCCTCGCTGACCCGAAGCACAAGGGCCTTGCTCAGTGCGCGCGTGTACATGGGTGTGCGCACGTGTACATGGGTGTGTGTGCATGGGGGTGCGTGCGTGTACATGTGTGCCTGTACATGGGTGTGTGTGCGTGTACATGGGTGCATGTGTACATGTGTACGTGTGCACGGGTGTGCATGTACATGTGTGTGTGTTCATGGGTGTGCGTGCGTGTACATGGGTGTGCATGCTCACAGACACGTGGAGGAGGTGTGTGCTAAGACCGGGCAGTGTACGAATGGTCAGGTGCCCATGCGGGGTGGGGACCAAGGCCAAGGCATGTGCCACAGGCCACCTGGCGGCTGACTCCACAGCCACACGCTACCAGCCCAGCCCCCAGCTCTGGGGGCACCGCGCCCCCTGGTCCTGCGAGCCCTCCCGGAAGTGCTGGCGGGGAGAAGGCTGCACGTGCCCAGCAGGGGCCGGGGGGATCCGGAAGGAGCCGAGCACCAGGGGCCCATTCTGGGACATGCAGCGAGGGCCGGGGAGCCATGCGGTGCTCAGCTCTGGGGGCAGCGTGCACGCCGTGCACCACCTGAGGGCACTTGGGAGGTGCGGGCGGCATCGCGAGGGCCAGGCCTGCTGGCCGCACCCGGGGCCAGGTGCAGGCGCGCACAGGGCTCTGGGCGAGGTCTCCTGCTGGGAGGTGACAAGAGGGGCTGTGGCCACCTGCAGCCGGGCTGGCGGGGGGATGCTCACCGTCCTGAGGTGAGTGACGGTCCCGGCCAGCACCAGAGGCCCCTGTGGCTGGGCCGGAGGCCACAAAGCCGGAGGCAGCCTGTCCAGAGCTGGCCCGTGGCCCTGATCTGGAACGGCCCAGGCCCAGCAGGTGGGCTCCAGGCCAGCCTGGCGAGGGGGCTCGGTGAGCAGAGGGCGTGAGGCACGGGGCACAGGCGGGCGGGCGATGCACAGGGCAGGGCACCCAGGTGGGCCAGTACCTGTCACTCTGAGGGCATGGCCACCACGGCGGTCAGGCACTGTCCATGGGCTTAAACTGCCAGCCCGTGTGGCCACCAGAGTCCAGGGCAGCCAGATATCGCTAGGAGGGCCCGGGGGGGGGGGGGTGCAGGAGAGAGAGAGGGAGAGAGAGAGAGTGCAGCCTCAACGCCAGGTGTGGGCCGGCAGAGGCCACGAGGCCGGAACAGGCGGTGAGAAGGGCAGTGGGATGTGGGTGACAGCCTGGAGCCCAGCTGCCCCAGGTCCAGTCCCACAGGCCCCAGGCCCCAGGCCAGCTCTGTGCGCCCACATGGGCACGAATTTCCAAAGCAAAGTGCCTCGCCTCTCTGGCCACCTGCCCCTGCAGCCACCACCTCCAGGAAGCCTGCCTGGCTGCCTCTCTGTAAGCTCCGTCTCTTTGGCACAAACCACCGTGTCCCCTCTTTTCCGCGTCTCAGCCCCGAGGGCCGAGGGGACCCCAGGCCAGGCTGGACCGGCCAGGGGCCGAGAACTGGGTCGAGCTCAGAAAGGTACAAAGAGGAGAAGAGAGGTCAGGTGGGAAGAGGGAAGTCGGGGCCAGCTGTGAGCCCACCCCGCCCGTCGCCACGCTCGCCGCACCCACCCGCCCTCCTGCCCCGAGACTTACTGAGGGCGGCGGGGACTCGCGGCCGATGAGGGGGGTGTTCTCACAGCGGGGGTTCTGGAAATTGGCATTCTGGCTCCTGAGGAGCAAGGAGAGGGCTGAGTGACCGCTGGCCGTGGTCCCAGCTCAGAACCCGAGGGCCCGTCCCGGAGCCGGCGGTGTGCCCACCTGCTCTGCCCGCACCCTCCCCTCCGGACGCCAGCAGGGCGGGCACGCCCTCCCGGATGCTGCCGGCCCGCAGGGGCCGAGGGCTGCCGCGAGCCCAGCACAGTCACCAGGGCTCAGAGTGGCTCCGGGTGCCCGCCTGCCCTCGCCCGGGCCCTGGGCCACAGCCTCCCTGTGGCCAACAGACCCTCCACCTGACCAAGCGGCCTCCCTGCGGGGCAGCCCCACTGTGGACAGTCCCCGCCTCTCTCCCCGCTGCCGCCCGCAGCGCCCCTTCTCCGGCTCTGAGCTGCGGCCGGGGACGGGCCCGTGGCCACACGGAGCTCCGGTGCAGGCGGGCTCGGCCCCCGCGGCCCGGGCTGCCCGGCTCCCAGCCGACTCACATGTACTCGGTGACCGGGGCGTTGCTGACGGTGTGGGCCGCGGCCGGGATGCTGGCCTCGCTGCCGTAGCTGCTGCCGCAGCTGTACAGGCTGGGCATGTGCACGCGGTAGAGACTGTCGTGGGCCTGCCGCGGGCCCGGGGCCACCTCCTCCTCCCCGTCCTCCTCGGGGCCTCTGTGGGGAGCGACACCGGCACCAGCTCAGGCCGGGCCCGGGCGGCGCCACCGGACCGTGGGGCCGGCTCTGGTGCCGTCTGCGGGTCCCAACCCTGGCTCAGGCACGCGCACACCACGGGCTGTCACCCCGCGTTCCTCTGCGGGACGGGGAACCCAGGGCCCTGGCTCGGCCTGCACAGGCACGGCGACCGTCCGCCGATTAAAACAAGGGAGCAAAGCCCTGGCCGGTGTGGCTCCGGGGACAGAGCGCAGGCCTGCGGACTGAAAGGTCCCAGGTTCGATTCTGGTCGAGGGCACAGGCCCGGGTTGTGGGCTCGATCCCCAGCGGGGGTGCGTGCAGGAGGCAGCTGATCAATGATTCTCATCATTAATGTTTCTCTCTCTCCCTCTCCTTCCTCTCTGAAATCAATAAAATATTTAAGCCGAAACCGGTTTGGCTCAGTGGATAGAGCGTCGGCCTGCGGACTGAAGGGTCCCAGGTTCGATTCCGGTCGGGGGCATGTACCTGGGTTGCGGGCACATCCCCAGTGGGAGATGTGCAGGAGGCAGCTGATCGATGTTTCTCTCTCATTGATGTTTCTAACGCTCTATCTCTCTCCCTTCCTCTCTGTAAAATAAATAAATAAATAATAAAAATAAAAATAAATAAATAAAATATTTAAAAAAAAAAAAAGAGGAAGAGGGAGCAGGTCCCCAGGGGGAGCGCAGGCCCATGGGGCTGACCTACACCCAAAGAGCCAGAGCTCAGGCCGCCCTGCTCTGCGGCCCCCGGCGCCCCTCCTCCACTCCGCCCGGGCTGCTGCGGGCCAGGGCCGGGCCTCGGGCTCTCAGGACGCACCCGCCCTGCCTGGTCCCCCCTCGCACCACCAGCCGGGTGGCCTCCGAGGGTCTGCGCCCCCTCCGTGCAGTTGGGTGGGCAGGACAGGGGTAGCGATGGCTGAGCACCAATGGCCAGCCACGCCCTGGCGTGTGCTCACACCAGTGACCCATCCAGTGGCCTCTGGCCCCGGCCTCCTCCACCCCGTCCTCCTCGGGGCCTCTGCGGGGGGCGGAGGGTACACACCTCACGTCAGTGGGGACACTGAGGCCCACCTTCAAGGGGTAAGTGACGGTTGATGGTTACTCAAGAAGCAGGGGTAGTCAGGGTCTGAATCCAATCCAGACACTCCTACAGCTGCCATCTTTCTTACCGCTGCCACCATCATCGCCATCCCTACCACCATCACCACTGCCACCATCACTATCACTATCACCACCAGCACCATCATCACCACCATTGCCATCACCACCAGCACCAGCACCACCAGCACCACCACCATCATCGCTATCACCACCAGCACCACCACCATCATCACTATCACCACCAGCACCAGCACCACCATCACCACCATTGCCATCACCACCACCACCATCTCTACCACCATCATTATCACCACCACCACCATCACCACCACCACCACCACCAGCACCACCACCACCAGCACCAGCACGAGCACCATCACCAGCACCATCATCACCACCATCACCACCACCATCACCACCCCTCCCCCCAGCAGGCAGCAGCAGCATCGCCTCCACAGCAGAACACAACAGAGTGCATCCAGACAAAGGGCAGAGATCTGAACCGAGGGCCCCACCATCCACGCTGGGCCCCCCAACAGCAGCCACACCCGAGGGTGGGAGGGGGTCGCTGTGGGAGACAAGCCCTGGGGGCCCAAGGAGGAAGGGGCCTGGCACCGGATATACCGCCCAACCCAGCACTGACTGGGGAGACTGAGGCAGGGCTGCCGGGGGCCCTCCTTGCAGCTGTGAGTCCCTGTAGCCAGCCAGGTGGTCCTCGCAACCAAACCTACATGACCGCATGGGGACAGGGATGGGGAGACGGATGAGACAGCCTGAACCAGAGGCGCGGACGCGGGGCACGGCGCCAGCACCACGGCAGGAGCCCTGCGTCTCCCGGCCTGCTCCGCACCAGCGGCCCTGGGCCAGGAGCCCCTCTAGACTCCGTTTGCCATCTGTGAAATGGGGCTGCTCGCCTGGTACACGCCAACCCGTCCCTGCGGAGACGCACAGGCGTGGAGGTGAGGGGCCCTCGTCCCTGGCTCTGGGGACGGGACGGGGTGTCGGGAGGGCCTGGGGAGCTGGCGGGCCCGGGCCCTCACCTTTTCTGCTGCCAGGTGTGTGGGACGCTGCAGACGACGGAGCTGAACATGAGCGCGGTGACGAAGGAGAAGAGGGCGAGGTAGATGAGGCCCTCGACGCCGTCGTAGCAGAGGCCGGTCAGCGCCTGCACGTAGTCCTGAGGCCGCAGGAGAGGCGCAGGCCCAGCGACCGGAGACGGGAGGCAGGCAGGTGAGACGGACATGCTGGACCGTCCCCCGGCCCCAGGAGCTGGCCTCCAGGCTGCCCACCCGGGCTGCCCTCCCCCCTGCAGCCCCGGCCCAGCGCTCACCAGGTGCAGGCTGCGGCAGTCCACCAGCGCCGTGAGGTGCTGCAGGTGCACCTCCGTGCCGTTCAGCGCCTCCTGCACGCGGAGCAGAGGGTCCTGGGGGCACACGCCGTGCCTGGTCAGCACACGGTCAGGAGGGGGAGCCTCCAGGTCTCCACCCAGCCCAGCCCCCTGCACGGAGACCACCCTCAACCCTGTGACCTCGGCACGGACCTCCAGGGTCCTGGGCTTTGAGAAACCGCATCCCCCAGAGTCCGTGGCCAGCCGTGGGGACAGCTGAGGACGCAGGGACAGACCACAAACGCCTGTCCCAGGCGCCACCACTATGTGTCCCTTTACTGCGACGGGAGGGACAGAAACACCACGTCCCCTGACATGGCTGGTTCTTTACAAGTTGAAATTCCAGAAGCAGTTCAAGACCAAGGAAGATTTCACGGCATTTAAACAACAAACATTCCCGACAACACGTGCAGGGCGAGCCTGATTGTGTCTGTGTTGCAGTGCGCCTGCGTGGTGTGTGTCCGCATTGTTGTGTGTCTACGTTGTGTCTGCGCTGTGCGTCTCCATTGTTGTGTGTCTGCACTGTGTTGTGTCTGCATTGTTGTGTGTCTGCTTGTGTCATCTGCGCTGTGTGTCTGTGTGTGTGTCTATGTGTGTCTGTGTGTGTCTGTGTGTGTCTGTGTGTGTGTGTGTGTGTGTCTCTGTGTGTGTCTGTGTGTGTGTGTGTCTCTGTGTGTCTGTGTGTGTGTGTGTCTATGTGTGTCTGTGTGTGTGCGTCTGCAGTGGTGCCCACATTGTGCCGTGTCTACATGCCAAGGACACTGACGGCAGGAGCCAGCCCACACCTGACCTGGGACCTGAGCCTCCAGGGCTGAGGCACAGAGGTCGACGCCTCTGGGTGACTCTGTGAAGACATCAGTGGCTGACACACCTCCCTCCCCACTCACTCAGGTGCAGAACACCAAGAGGGGAGGCCGGGGGTGGGCTGTGCACTGTGTGTGCACCATGTGTGTGTGCACTGTGTGTGTGTGCACCGTGTGTGCACTGTGTGCGTGTCCCAGGCTGGGCCCTGAGCACCAGGAGAGCTCAGTCCCGAGTCCCCAGGACGCCCCTTTGCAGGGTCCCGCCTGGTGGGTCTTTACATTTGTTCCCAGTTTCCTCACTTTTTAAATGTAAAGAATTTATGTGGTTTATACATTAAGAGGCAGAACTTTTTAAAGAACCCACCACACACCCTCAGGGACGCGGAGGGAAGGGTGACGCCCGCTGGAGTCACCGCCTGTGGGTGTGGGCCCCGCCCCGGCCTCACCTGCGTGGCCGGGTGCTCCCGGGGGACCGTCCTCAGGAGCTCGGCCACGATGTCCTGCATCTCCACCAGCGCCTTGTGGCTGCCCGACAGCTTCTGCTCAGAGAGAGGCCGCGGTTGCAGCAGGGCCACAGCCAACGCCCCCCCCACCCAGAGGCCCTGCCCACATGGGGCGTCCAGGGTGAGTGGCTGCGCCAGGGCCCGAGGGGGCGCCAGCACGCCGCTCTGGAGGCTGGCGGGTCACCCCGCCCTGGCCGGCAGGGCCCCGGCACCCGGAAGACACGGCACCTTTAAAGCAGACGGTCCTCAGTCACGGGGAGCGGCGGGCTAAGGGTTCCCCTCAAACCCACGCCCACACCTGCCCAGTTATCCCGGGGGACACAGCACCCTCAGGGCGAGGCTTCCTGGGGAGCCGCCACGCCCACCACTGGCTTGGCCTATAGGGCTGGCCGAGGGCGACCCAGGAAATGAAACGAGTGAGTCCCAGGGATTTGGGGGCATCAGCAGGCCACCCCAAAGGGGCACTTAGTGACATCAGCCCAGTGTTCGCCCAGCTGTGTCCCCAGGGCCTAGGGTCATGGCCGAGTGGGCAGTGGGCTGCGGACGTCGGAGACGAAGGGCGGGGCCTGCCTGGTGCTCCCCTCTGTGCCCTGGGACGGCCTCCCCGGGGCGGGGCGGGGGCTCTCACCTGCTGGAAGGGGCTGGCGGTGCGGGGCGAGCAGGCCAGGTAGTACTGCAGGGTGTCTGCGGAGAGAGCCGGCAGCTCAGCGACTGCCGCTTCCGTCTGTCTGCGCACGTGGCTACGTGTGTGCTCACACCAGCACACGTGTGCGCACGGACACACCTGCGTGCATATCGCATGTACACTGCATTCTGCGGGCGCACACGCACTGGCCTGTGGTGGTACCTGCACGTGGGTGGATCTGCCCGTGCGTCTGCCCGCACCGAGCGCCTACGTTCCCGTGTGAGGGGGGACGGCCTCCAGGGAGCCCAGGGCGGCCCGACCCTCTGCTCTGAGTGTGTCCGCGAGGGACTGGTTCTCTCCGGGCCGCGCCACCCCTGCCCTCCCTCAGCAGCAGACAGGGCCCTGGGGGGGGGGGGGCGCTGGAGACCGGGAGCACCTGCTCAGGGGTCCCTGGGGGAGAACACGCCTGAGGCCAGTGTCACCCTAAAGAGAGAGGCACGCAGCCCCCAAGTCGCGGCTGAGGGCCCAGTGCACACGGGGGGCCTGTCCGTCGCAGCCCCATCGAGCAGGCGCCTACGGACGGGGACTCCCCCAGTTCTGACCTGCAGAGCCCAGCAGACCCCAGCCTGGCTGCAGCCAGTGAGGAGCCCTGGACGGCTGCCTGGCCCCACAGGCCTCTGCGGGGGGGACACTGGCTTTGGGCGCCCCTTCCTGGGACTCTGGGCCCCGCGCGGGATGGAGGGCAGGGCTGGCCGCACCCACTTGGCCCCGCAGGTCTGGGGTCCACCAGCTGATGCTGAAACAGGAAGCACTGCTCCTCCGGGGCCGTGCCCACCCCGCCCACAGGCGGCCACGGAGCCGAGGACCCGGGCAGGCCGGGCTGTGGCACCGAGGCTAGCGACAGTGGCAAGGACAGCTGTCAGGGCCCTGCCAGCGCTCCCCCGCCCCCCCTGCAGACCCGGCTCCCTCCTCCCCCACATGGGGGCGCCCCAGGCTGAGGTGGAAACGGCTCCTGAACACAATAAGCTAAAACCCAGCCTCACACGGGGCTTTCCTGGGCAAAGGGGGTTGGCAGTCCCACGAGGGCCACTCAGCACCCCCAGGCTCTGCCCCCCACTCAGCCCACAGCCTGGAGTCCTGCCGCCTCCCCCTGCACCCACACTTCTGGGGAAGTCCCGCCAGCTCCGCCCCCTCCGCACAGCCTGCAGGCTCCACGCGTGTGCAGGCAGCAGACACACTGCGCTCCAGGCCCCTTTAGGCTCAGGGTGCCCCGTCTCCACCCCTGCTCCCTCCGGAGGCCACACGCACCAGCAGCCCAAAGCGGCCCAAAGGCCTCCATCCCCCCTGCTCCCCACCCTCCAACGGCCCAGAGTCAAGTCCAGGCTCCGGCCACAACCTGCCCTGAGGCCTCCTCCCCCTCCCCTCCCCTCCCAACAGGTCTATGTTCTGCCTCACGAACATAGTTTGTCTCTGCTTCAGAGCCTTTGCACAAGACACACTGCGTCTTCGGGTTCAACTTTAATGCCACCTCTTCGGCAGGCCACCCTGACTACCTGCCTGAGCAGCCATCATCATCCGCTGCCCCCATCACTCGCTCCCCTCGCCCCTCCCCACAGTCACCTGCCCACTCCCGGCATCGCTGGACTCACGGTGCCTGTCCTCATTTCCACAGCCTCTCACTCAACAGCCTCCTGTGCTGGGGAGGTCCTGCCTCCCCCAGCCCCAGCCCCAGACCGAGGGTCCGTCAGGGCGAGGGTGCCCGGCCTCACTCAGGTGGGTCTTCCCAGCCCCGCCCCTGGTGCCAGCTCAGGTGGGCACAGGCTCACCTCCACTCAGCACCGCGTGCTCCTCCACCATCCTGGTCACATAGGTGTCGGGATCCACACAGAAGTCACTGGAGCCCTGGGATGGATGTAGGCAAGGAAAATGGGGTTACCAGGCTAGGCCCCCAACCCTCCGCTCTCAGAGGTAGAGCCTGGTTCCCACCCCTGGGTCCCCACACCGAACAGGGACACTGGCTCTAGGCCAGTGGTTCTCAACCTTCTGGCCCTTTAAATACAGCTCCTCATGTTGTGACCCAACCATAACATTATTTTCGTTGCTACTTCATAACTGTCATGTTGCTACTGTTATGAATCGTCATGTAAATATCTGATATGCATGATGGTCTTAGGCGACCCCTGTGAAAGGGTCGTTCGACCGCCAGAGGGGTCGCGACCCACAGGTTGAGAACCGCTGGTCTAGGCACTCCCAGCGGGTGCTGGGCAGGCCAGGCATCCAGGCCCTGGGGGCACTGCCTCGCTGTGTGCCAAGGACAGGACCCGCCCCTTTGGGCCCTCATGTCCTACGGGAGGGGGAGGGGCGAGAAGTGTGGCTCCCCCATGACTCGGCCCAGCAGACAGGGATCCCCGCCGCCACTCACCACAGACGCAGCCAGCTCTAAGCCCAGTGCACCCCAGCTGATGACCAAGGCCAGGACCCCCAGCAGGCAGACCCTGGGCCAATGAAAGCCAATCAGCACCCCCAGGTGAGGGGGTTCATGCCACCTGCTGGGATGCCAGCCAGAGGGCCAGGCCCAAGGGCACCCCTGGGGGTCCGCCCACACAGGCCTGTGGCTCCTCCCCAGGCAGGCCCTGTGCCTGACCCGCTGAGGAAGGAGGGTGGGGAGGGGCTGACTCAGGGAGACCGGCTTGGGCGCCTCCCCACCCCTGGGTCGCAGGCCCACACTCACCCGACGAGGATGCCCTTGGAGCTGCGGATGAGGCCGACCAGCGCCAGCAGGCAGATGGCCACGTCCAGCAGCAGCAGGCCCAGGTAGCCCAGCCACCTGCGGAGCACGGAGGTGTGGGCCGGGCGGCACGGGCGGGCAGGCCAGGCATCCAGACCGAGAGCCGCAGCGCCCAGGCGAACAGCCGGGCCCAGGGGCCGTTTCTGGGCAACGTGGCCTGGAGTCCGATGCCTCGTAGACAGACGGCCCCACGGGGACTCCTGCCCGAGCGGCTGCTGCAGACCCCGCCGCTCCAACCCACCCACCAGGCTCTGGTGCTGGAGGCCTGGCCCTGGAGGGCGCGCTGGGCGGGCGCGGGGAGGAGAGGGCGGGCGCACCTGTACCAGTCGTAGAGGTCCACCTGCTCGGCCAGCGCCTCCAGGGACACCGCGGGGTTCCCCCAGAACGGGATGGCGGCCGTGTAGCCCAGCAGCGCGTCCAGCAGGCCCTGCAGCCGCCGCACCGCGCGCAGGGGCTCGGGGCGGGCGGCCAGCTGCTGCTCCAGGCTCTGCAGGCCGGGCTCCGCCGTGAGGTTCAGGGCGGCCGCGGTGTCCCACACCTGCGCGGGGTCGGCGGTGAGCACGCGGACCGCCCCTCCGCCGCCCTCCCCTCCCCACACGCAGACCCGGGGGCAGCAGCAGGGCGCGCCCTCCCGTCTCGCCAGCCACTCACGCGGTCCTGCACCCCCGCCACCGTGCGGTTGGCGTGGCGGAGCGAGTAGGTGGCCCGATGGACGCCGTCGCTGGTCTCCCCGTTGCCATAGAAACCCACGGCGATGCCGGCGCTGGGACAGGGCAAGGCCATGTGAGCGCGCTGGAGGCCCCGCCCCGCCCCGCCCACCTGCCCCGCCCCGCCCGCCCACCTGCCCCGCCCCCCGCCCCCTCACCTGCCCCGCCCACGCCCCCGCTCACCTGCCCCGCCCACGCCCCCTCACCTGCCCCGCCCCCGCCCCCTCACCTGCCCCGCCCCGCCCCCTCACCTGCCCCGCCCACGCCCCCTCACCTGCCCCGCCCCCGCCCCCTCACCTGCCCCGCCCACGCCCCTCACCTGCCCCGCCCACGCCCCTCACCTGCCCCGCCCACGCCCCCCTGCCCCGCCCACGCCCCCTCACCTGCCCCGCCCACGCCCCTCACCTGCCCCGCCCACGCCCCCGCCCACCTGCCCCGCCCCCGCCCCGCCCCGCCCGCTCACCTGCACACCAGCGTGGCGATGACCACGCACCAGGCGGTGCAGCAGCAGTCGGCGTCCAGGTGTTCCTCGCTCTTGCGCCGCCGGCAGCACAGCCAGAAGGAGTAGAGGAGCAGGAAGAGGAGGTCCAGGGCGAGGCAGGCCAGCGCGGCGGCCCCGAGCAGCAGCAGCGCCTGCGGGGAGGGTGGGGGGCGCTGGAGGTGGGGCTCCCTGCCCTACGCCGGTCCCAGCCCAGTCGCACGTGCTCCCAGAGAGCCCCCAACCTGGGGACCGGCCCCCACCCCCTCGGGCAGTGCCTGTGGTCGCCCAGATCTGGGAACCCCATACTGGACACCTCCCGGCCCGCACCCTGCCCAGGGGAGCCCGCCGCCTCCTGGGCCCCAGAACCCAAGGCTGGTCGTTTGGACAGGCCCCCCCCCACCCCCCGTAGAGCCCGTGAGGAGGCGCTGCGGGGGGGGGGCGGGCAGGGCTCCCAGGAGAGGCAGGCACAGCCAGGAGACCCACGCGTGTCCGCCGTGGGACAGGCGCACAGCAGGCCTGGGAGGCTGCTAGCATCCGGCCCATCCTCGCCCTCGGCCCGCTCTGGACCGGCCGCCTTTCCAAACCTTTGAGCCCCCGAAGCCCGCCGCGTCTCAGGGGGCTCCTTCCTGGGGGCTCCCTCCTGGCTCGGAGGCTGGGGGCCCCCAGGGAAGCAGCTGACCTGCGGCTCAGCCCGGGAGCGGGGGTAGGAGGCAGCGCAGACCCCATTGGCCCAAACAGGCGCCAGCCCCGCCCCCGGGGCCCCTTCACCCCATTCTCTGAACCGGAACTTCAGAGACCTACGGAGGAAGGACACACGCCCACGACCTGTCCCCTCCGGGTACAGGGCCAGTGCACCCCGCGGGGGCGGGCGGGCCACACAGAAGGCCTACACGTGGAGGTGCCCCCCCCACCCCGGGCACCATAGCTGTGCTGTGACCCCGGGGCGCCCTCAGCTGCCCGCCGCCCAGCCCTCAGGAGGACCCTGGACACACCCTCCCTCCCCGCTCAGCAGCGGTGCCTTGGCCTGAGCTGGGAGCTGTCGGGGGTGGAACACCCCAGGTCCACCGCCCCCAGCAGGGCCCCTGGGACAAGAGGCTGGGCCGGAGGCACTGGGACTGCTGCCTCGCAGCCCTGCCAGCTGCTGTCTCCCGGGAGACGGTTGCCAGGCAGCAGGGAGAGGAGGCGCTGGCTTGGGGAAGGCCAGGGCACCAGCCTCCCCCCCGCCCCCCCTCCGGCTGCCCCCTGCTGCCCAGCAAGCAATCTGCAATGTGGGCACAGTGGGCGTGGGGGGGGGGCGCCTCCACTGCTCCTTCAGGCGGGGGTGCAGCCACCCACTGCCTGGCACCGGCCCAGAGCCTGGCAGGCCCCGTCGGCCCGGCTGCCCCTGCTCTCCAGCGGGACGCGGGGGTGGGGATCGAGCCTAGTGGGGCGCGCACCAGAGCCACCTCTCGGCCCCAGGCTCTCTAGGTCCCGGACTCCAAGGATGGGGGGGGGTCAGCTTGCCCAAGGTCACGGGGAGACAGGCCCGGACCCAGTCATGGGGGGGCACATTCACTGTGAGGGGCCTGGCATCAGGCAGCACCCTGACCCCACCCAGCACTGCCCCACGCTGGGAGCCCGTAAACATTGGGGGCTTGGAAGAGCGCCATCCGTGGGTTCCCGGGTCGACCTCACATGCGGGGCTGGGCCCTGGTGGGAGGTGCCGCAGTCCTGCCGGCCACCTCAGGGTCCGAAGGGCAGGACGCCCACTGCCCGGGGCCTTGGCTCCAAGGGATGTCTGCCCTTTCCCAGCCAAAGCCCCATCCAGCAGGGCAGCCCCCAGGCCCCGCCCTGAGCCCCCCACCAGACACCCCCACCCTCACCCAGAAGCCTCTACAGAACCCCAAGACCTGGCCGCCCTGCCCCACGGTTCTGCGGGCCTCACAGACTGGCCCATCTCCACCCACACTGGCAGCCCTGCTGGATGTTGCCCTCTGCTCCCTAACAGCCTGCCCCTCGTTGGGGGACACAACCTAGGGGAGCAGGGCCCTACCCCCACGTCCAGAACACAGCTGGCTCGGAGCTGCTGCTTAAAGACAGCACTCAGCCCGGCTGGCGTGGCTCAGTGGTGGGTGTCATCCTATGACCCAGAGGTCACGGTTCGATCCCCAGTGCGGGGTGTGTGTGTGGGGGGCAGCCAATCCATGATTCTCCCTCATCATGGATATTTCTCTCTCGGTCCCTCTCCCTGCCTCTGAAATCAACTTAAAAAATAAAAACATGAAAAAGACAGCAGCAGGCAAGTGCTCTCCAGACGCTCCTGGAGGCGGCGTCAGGGGCGGGCGTGGAGCTCGAGCCCGGGTCACCACCTCGGCGGCGCCAGGACACCCACTCCCATTCGCCAGATGAGAAAGCTGAGGCTAGATAAGATCCTGGTACCCGGGCGGGGCCGGCTGGGCTCCCAGGTCTGGGAGGTGCGGGGCCTGCCCTCCCCCCAACCCCGCAGCGGGCGGCGCCTGTACCTTCCCCGGATCTTCCTCTACTTCGATTCACTTCGTTTTGTTGCTGTGGGTTGTTTTTTTGGGTTTTCTTCTTTTTTTTTTTTTAGCCACAAACACATGCTACTTTGTAATTAAAACACAGAACCAGAAACCTGTGAGCAGCTCTTTTCAGCGGGGCGTGGGAGGCCTCGGGGCAGGCCCTGTCGGAGACAGGGCAGCACTTCCCACCCGCTTCCCAGGGTGAGGGCCCGGCACCCCAGGCCCACGTGGGGCTGCCCGTCGCCCAGTCCCTGCTGCGCCGGTGCCTCCGGAGCCGAGATCATGGAACTTCCTGGATGCAGCCACCAGGAGGCACAAGGGAGGGCCTCGTGCCCGACCCCCACAGCCCCCCAAACTCAGGCCTGAGGGGAGCCCAGCTCTCAGGGAACCAGGGCGCCAAGGTCCACCCAGGCTACCCTGCCTGGTTCTAGATGTGAGGTGGAGTCGGACTCTAACCTCCGTGCCTCCGTTCCTCCACAGGGAGACGGAGACGTGACATCACCGCTGGGCACTTACTCGGGCCGAATGAGCTCGTGTGTGTAAAGGCTCAGAAAGGCACCTCCGTGGGGAGCCCCATGGGTGCTGCTCCAGGGCCCCCTGCCCACAGGCAGCTGGTGGGCTGCGGACAGGAGGCGGGGGGGGCACCCTGGCTGTGGGGGAGGGCGCCCAGGGCAGATCACAGACAAGGTGAGCGTGAGCACATCCACACGTGCATGCCCTCACACGTTCACACCCACACTGGTACATTCACACATGTGCACGCCCACACAGGCCTATCACACACACACCCATACATTCACACATGTTCACGCCCACACAGACCTATCACACACACACATACACACCCATGTTCACACCCACACCCACACCCACACATTCACACATGTTCACGCCCACACAGGCCTATCACACAGGTTCACACACACACACACACACACACACACGTGCGTTCACACCCACACATTCACACATGTTCATGCCCACACAGGACTATCTCTCTCTCTCTCTCTCTCACACACACACACACACCCACACACCCATGTTCATACCTACACATCCACACCCGTACATTCACACATGTGCACACCCACACAGGCCTATCACACAGATTCACACCCACACGTTCACACAAACACTGGTACATTCACACATGTTCACACCCATACAGGCCTATCACATAGATTCACACACACACACACACCCATGTTCACACCCACACCCACACCCACACCGGTACATTCACACATGTGCATGCCCACACAGGCCTATCTCTTTCACACACACACACACACCCATGTTCACACCCACACCCACACCGGTACATTCACACATGTGCACGCCCACACAGGCCTATCTCTTTCACACACACACACACACACACGTTCACACATGCACATAAAGGAGTTGCCCCCATGAGCTCCCGAAGTGGCTGTAAACTTTCCAGGATTGTGGGTGAGGGTGTCCAAGCACCTGGGCATCAGACAGACACTCGTCAGAGCCTGAGGGGCAGAAGGGCCGGCGGTCACCTGCCTGGGGGGGAAGGACACACCCATCCTGGGGGGACAGGCCTCCCTGTGTCAGGGAGCTGGTCAAGGGTGGAACCTGTGCCCAAGAGAGTGAGCCTGTGGCCTGGGGCTCCAAGAGGGGTACCGTGGGCAGGAGTTACTCAAGCACGGGAGGCAGTGGCAGGTGGAGGCCCAGGTGCCCCACCGCGCCCCGCAGCCCTGCGCACAGGGGGCCAGGTGTCCAGCACCAGGATGACAGGGACCCCCTCCCACCACCTGGCCTGGTCTCTCAGGTGGTGTGGGAAGACCTCAGTGAGCTCACCCATTAGCAGGGTTGGTGCCCTGTGGCCCAGAGCCTGGCACACAGTGGGTGTTCAGAAACTCGGGGCCTCCAGACGCCCCCCCCCAAGCTTCCACAGACCAGCAGCTTCCTTCTGGGGCCTTAAAACAAGAACGGTGGGTGCTGGTGTGGCCTGGGCAGCCTGGAAGGCAAGCCGGTCCCTGTATCCACAGCCCCAGGGGGGAGCAGGAGCGAACCCGGGTCCTAGCCCAGCACATCCGCCAGCACACGTGTCCTCCTGTCCCCGGGGCCAGGTGCCAAGCGTGACCTTTGCCCCAGTTCCCGAAGGCAGTCTCAGGGATCAGGCTGCCGAGGCTTCCCTGGCCCCCCCACCCCCCGCCCGCCCGCTGGCTGGTGCCCGGCGCCCAGCTTCCCGGGGCCCATTCAGAAAGAGCAGGGCCGTCTGCTCCGCATCTGGGCTCCGACCACATGGAATTTTCCATCTGTGATGGAAGTGATGTCAGCACTGGGTCAGCGAGGCGAGATGCTTGGGCCGCATCCTGACCGCCGGCCACCACGCTGGCCACCAGCCACCCGCAGCGCCAGGAATGCCCTGGGCTCAGCGAGGACGCAGGCAGTCAGGGCTCGGGTGGCGCACGTGCACCAAGCGCCCCAGCCCACGCGCCCCCCTGACCTGCCACTCAATTTCCAGCCTGGACCGCGCGTCCTTTTCAAGGACCCTGCAGCCCCCGCCACGAAGCGTATCCAGAGCGGCCCTGCCCTGAGCCCACACTCTCCCGGTGCCCTAAGGCCCCCAAAGCCCCCCCCGAAACATGGATGAGCCAGAGCTCCAGCCCAGTCCAGGCCCCCACCAGGCCCTGGCAGGGAGACGGGGCGGGAAGGGGCCCAGGGCAGTCCTGTCCTGTGGGAGGCAGCCCCCGGGGGGAGGGCTATGCGCCCCGAATCTTACTAAGAGCCGTGCAGCCCGAGGCCCAGCTCCATCCGAGGGCAGTGCCGGAGGGTGTGGGAGGTCCCGGCCTCGAGCTGGGCCTGCCAGGCGCTCCCTCCTTGGCCTGAACACGCCTGTCAGATACCGTGTGGGCACCCCACCTGTGCAGAGTGGCAGCTCAGCACCAGGCCACCCCCAAATGCCCTAGACCACCAGCACCACGCACGGCCCGCCCGGCACATCCACGTGCCCCCTGCGGGGAGCACACCACACCCGGTGCAGACACCGGACCCACAGACAGCCTGCCTGCTGAGCACGCACCCCCACGGTCCCGGGTGCCGGCTCTGGCCCTCTGCCCGCCCCACAGTCCACAGCCTCCGCCCCGGGAGACCCTCACAGGGACCCTGACCCAGCTCCAGAGGACACATCGCGCACCCTGCTGCCCCAGCCACAGCATGACCCCTTGGCCAGCCTCGCTGTGGGCGGTCACATGCCCCCAGGGAGGCTGGAGAGGTCAGGGACTTCCCCAGGCACAGCCCAGGGTGGCAGCGGCCTGCAGGCCCTGGCAGGAGAGCCCGGAGGCGGCCTGGGCCAGAGGCCTGCCCACCTTGGCCCGGCCCTCCCGCTGCCGACAGGTGGTACAGGGAGGCCTCCAGAGGGGCCTGGGCCCTCAGTGCCTGCCCACACGCTGGCACCACCGGCCTCGCTGCCAGGACAGCCTGCGTGAGCAGAGGCCGAGGCTGGGAAGCCAGATGCGTGGCATGTGGTTCAGCACGGGCCTGGCACTGGGGCCACAGGGCACACAGACAGCTGGGCTGGGCGGGGCCAGCGTCTTCCAGACCCCGCAGTGCAGGCTGGAGGCTCCGAAGGACCGGGTGCAGAGCGTCAGGGGGTCTCAGGGGGTGCCAGCGGGGCACCATGAGAGGGGGACAGTGTGGGCAAAGGCCCAGCACAGGTCCAGGCCTGGGCCTGCAGTGCCAGGGGGCAGAGTGGGGGCTCTAGTGGGTGGGCAGGGCAGACAGATGTCGGGGGAGCAGTGGGCCCCTCCACTGCATGGGGGGCGTCCGGCCGCAGCCCCAGAACTGCCTTCTCCACAGGGAGACGTCCTGGCTGGAGCCCCGGGCGCACGGTGAGAGGGGGGGAGGGGGCGTTGGGCTGAACCCTCTGCCTGGTCTCCTCTGGGAAGACACACACTCCAGAGGCCGCTCCCCTAAGGGCTGGCCCTCTGCCTCAGCACCTACAGGCTCGCTGGGCCCCAGACCCCCAGACGGGGAGGCACCCACGTCCCAGGCCCGGGAGCATGAGGCCAGAAGGGACCCAGGGCCCACACTTAAGTGACAAGCTCCACAGGCCCCAAGGAAAGCTCCAGAAAACGCCCCTGCACCTCCCGCCAGGCCGAGGGGTGCCGTGCTGAGGGCCCGGGCCAAGGGGTGCCCCGCTGAGACCCGGGCCGAGGGGTGCTGCGCTGAGGGCCCAGGCCGAGGCCGAGAGGAGGCCCGTGCGGCCGCAGCCCCCGCCCCTCCAACAGGCTTGGCCGCTGCTCCCAGATGCCGGCCAGAAATTAAAAACACATTTCCATCGAGCGGGCTTGGGTTTCTCGAATTCCATGCCGGTGAGCTCGTGGCCCTGCGGGAGCCTGAGAGGGGCCCCCGCTTTCTGTCCAAGTCCCTTCCCCCCTCCCGCCGAGGGCCGAGGTCCGAGGTCCAAGGTCCGGGCCAGCAGGGCACAGACGCCGGCTGCGCTCACGTCCTCTCCGCTCGGCACACACTACGCTCGCCTCCCTGCCAGGAACCACGTGGACAGAGCCCAGGGGCCCCAGGGAGCTCTGACCGGTCACCCCCAGGCCCAGCACCCGCCCCCCTGCAGCCAGGCTCGCGTGGAGGAAGTGCTGAGGCCTGCTCTCCCCCCACGCCCGCTGCCGGAGGGCTGATCAGACGCCAGAGACCCGCACCTGGGCTGCCTGGTGCCGGCCTCGCAGCTTTAGTACCGCCCAGCGTGACACCCAGAAACCCCCTGCCCTCCGCCAGGGCTCTGCGAGCGCCTCTCCATCGCCACCTCTGGGGGCCCGGCCCGGTCTCAGGTGGGGCTGTGGCATCACTGGGGCTGGTCTCTACCAGGAAGATGAAGCCTGAGGGGCACAGCCGGACCCCAGACTCGGCCAGACCTGCACCGAGCGCCCCCACCACAGTCAGGGACCCAACCTGGGTGCCAGGGCCAGGGCGGGCAGCCCCCCTGCTCAGAGGCAGAAGTGGTCACCGAGGGTTTGGGGAGCCTGGCCTCACCCCATGCCCTGGGTCAACAAAGGACAGGCCTGGCCACAGCGGGGCCTGTGAGAGGAAACAGCCCCTCTGGCACCCCTGCCCCTCACAGCCCCCCGCCCTCCCGTGGGGACCCAGGTCTCAACCAGCCTCCTGTGTGCAGGCCTGCATGTGCCCGAGCTCTGACTGCAGGTGTGCACGCTCACACACGTGTGCAGGCCTGCATGTGCCCGAGCTCTGACTGCAGGTGTGCACGCTCACACACGTGTGCAGGCCTGCATGTGCCCGAGCTCTGACTGCAGGTGTGCACGTTCACACACGTGTGCACGTTCACACACACATGCCCCAGCTCCTCTGGGCACACAAAGCCCAGGTCTTGGGCAAGGGGCGTGGAAAGGGAGGCTCACAGAGGGCCCCGCACAGGCCCTCTCCCGCAGCCCTCCCACCCACCTGTGACCTGGCCACGCCCCACACCCTGGCGCCTTCCCTGGTTCCAGACAAGAACAGGAGTGGCCTCGTGGCCAGGTGGCACCAGGGGCAGCTCCCTCCTGCCCTGGCACTGGGCTGGAGGCCTGGCCTTGACCCAGGCCCACCACAGCCCTCCAGTCCCCCAGCATGACAAGGACCCCCGCTGCCTGGGCAGATGTCTGCCTGCCCTGGAGCCTCGGGGGCCTGCTGGGCAGGCACAGACCCGACCTCGCTGGCACCTGCCCTCCTGTCTCTAGGAGGGCCCCCCTCGGCACCTCAGCTCAGGGATGCCCTTTGGGAAGTGGCCCTGGCTTGGTGACAGAGCCCGGCGTGTGCCCATCGCAGCGTCAGCTCCCTGAGGGCCCTCCCCTCCGCAGGACTGCGGCCGCCCCGAGACCCGGAGGGCTCTGTGTCCCTGCCCAGAACAGCCAGGGGCTCCCGGGGTTCTGCTCCTGCCCCCCGTCCTGGGCCCCAGCTCCTCGGGGGCCACATGGGCCACTTCCCACACGGTGACCCATCTCTGTCTGCAGATTCGGTTCCTCTTCTCCAGCAGAGGACTCAGCCTGGGGGAGGGGTCCAGTCCCGACACCAGCACCTGCGAGGGGCCGGGGGCCTCTCCCCGCGACTCAGAAGCGGCTCTGAGCTGTGTGCACGGGCAGGGGAGTGCCTGGCCGGCGAGGAGCCTGCCCACGTCTTCCGCTCACTGATGCCAGGTGCCAGCGGCCTCGGTTTTGCTTCTGTGGGGGTGACGGTGCCCAGAAAAATGCTTGTAAGCAAACAGCATGAGCTTCTCTGGCACCGCGGCTGTGGCCTGGAGGTTGGCGCCACCCCCAGAGCCTAACTAAGAGCCCCAGGCCGGCATCACACAGCTGATGTCCCTGCCCCACAAGCCCCCCAGCAGAGCTGCCACCTGCCCTCAGACCCTCCAGAACCAGGAGCCAAGGGGCCTAACAGTAGAGCTGGTGGTGCAGACCCCGTACCACACCGGGCGGGGGACATGGGGTCTGGCCAACCCCGACCCCTCAGCGGGTGGGCAGTTGGTGGCAGAGGCAACGAGCACCTGCCCTCCGTGGGCCAGAGGCAGGCACGTGACCCCAGCTCAGCCAATTGGATTCTTCCCCAGGACTTTGACTCTGGCCAAGAGGGGAACAGGCAGAGTCCACTGGGCCCAGGGGGGCTCCCTACCCTCCCACCCGTGCACGGGCCCTGCACCCCAAAGCCAAGCTCGTGAGCTCTGTCCATGCAGGGGGTGCTTTAGAAGCTTCCGCCCGGCCCCCATGTGCTGTCGTTTCGTGCGTTTCTGTCACTTGCAGCCTCAGAACCGGACTGCCACATGAATGCAGGCCAAGCCTCAAGAACCAAGGACCACGGACACGGTCCCAAACACGTGATAATGAAAGGCAGGTGACGGAGGGCACGCGGTGCGACTCCAGTTCTCAGCGGGCTCCCCCTCCCCCGCTCCCCAGGATAAGTGCATGGACGGGCTCCGCGGGGAGGGCTTTTTCTGTCTCAAGCTCTTTCCTATTTTCCGAATGCTCCCTGGACGTGTAATCCTTTTGTAAATGAGAAGAGAGGCGACAACTGCCGTTGTTTAACCAGAGCGAGTTTCCTTCCCATTAGCAGTGAGGATGACATCAGGGCCAGCCCCGCCCAGTGGACATGACCGCTCTCCACCACGCTGCTGCAGGCATGGGCTGAGCTTGCTCGAATCGCATTAAACTCCGTGCTGCGTTCTGGTGGGAGACCCCCACGTGGTCTCCAACCCCTCAGGGGCCATTCAGCCCTCCCGGGCAGCATGTCAGACCAGAGGGACTCTCTTATTTTGGGCTGAGGCCCAGGCTTCCCCGACTCAGGGCCTTTGCACGTGCTGTGCCCCTGCCTGGAACCCTCTTCCCCAAGGCCTCTGCACAGCTCCCTCAGTCTATGTTTAGGGTCTTACTGGAAACATCCAAGTACTCAGGGCAAACCTGAGGCAACTGCTACCATCTGGCCTGGAAGACGGGCCCGGTGTGCCCACTGCACACCAGGCTCCGGGCAAGTCCCAGCCCACGGCCCGACCATAGTCTGGCTTGCAGCCTCCATGGAAGGCCAGGAGGACCTCCTCCAGGAAGCCTCCCTGACTGCCAGGCCCCAGCAAGCCCTGTCCTGACCCCACCACAGCACTATTACACCAGGCCATACCCGTTTTTCTCCATCAGTTTGGAGCTTCCAGAACCCCCTGAACTGGTGAGGACAGTGAGCAAGAATGAGAAAGACTGAGGGTAGAGAGTATGACCTCGCTACGTGACCCGGAGCCAGTCTCCTCTCTCAGCCTCAGTTTGCTAATCTGTACAATGGAGAGAGTCCTCATCTCCCAGGCTTGTGTGACAAAGGGCTAGTGAGAGATGTGCCCACACAGCATTCCAGAAACAGGGCGACCCCCGGGGCTTTCCAGTGGGGTTCACCATGGCTCCCCACAGCCGATGGTGGGGGTAGGAAACAGCAGAGAAGGGCAAAGGCTGGTCTCCCGTGCCACCCCACTCCGGCCCCAGGTCAGCTCGGGAGGTCGAAGCCCCCGCAGCTAGGAAGGCTTCCCCAGGGGAGGCGGGCAGGGGCCCTAGGCCATGGCCCAGGGCACCCCATCGCCCACCACCCAGGGTGGCTCCCTCTGCTGCACACCCAGCAGGGAGCAGAGCCGGGCCCTCGCACTCCCACGGCGCCCCTACAGGGAAGGCACACCAGCGGGGTTTCGGGATGAGGCCTGAAGGCCGACAGGGGCCGAGCGCTTGTCCAAAAGCACCAGCTCCGAGGGCAGAGGCAGCGCGCATCCCAGGCCTGGCTCGCCTGCGGCCACCGCCAGGAGCAGGGGGCGGGATGGAGACGGGCTGGTTTCCACGCTGTGAATTATTCAGTGGCTAATTCTGCTCCTCAGAGAGGAGGCAGGAGAGAGAGTGAGTCAGAGCCCTCCCACAGCAGAGGAGGGGACAACTCAGGAGGCTGGCCCAGAGGCTGGGTCCTCTCGGGGGCAAAGGGCCCTGCAGGAGGCCAGGCTGTGCCGAGGGGTGCCTGCCCCCCAACCCAGGCCTCCCAGGGCTTCAGGTGTCTGCCCCTGGCTCACTCTCTACCAGGCGTCCTGGAATCCCAGCTGGCACATGGGGGTGGGGGGGTGGCACCCGGAGAGCAGGAGCCAGGCAGCCAGTCCAAGCGTGGTTGGCAGCATGCAGAGGTGGCAGTCCCCGGGCCAGCAGGAGAGCTCGGGGCGGGCAGACAGCCCAGGTGCCCAGGGGTGGCAGGGAGCCTCCTCAGGTCAAGCCCAGCCCCTGACCTGTGGACGCAGAGCCCCCGCGGCAGGTGTGGCAGAGCCCAAGCATCAAGTGCCTGGAGGCACAGGTGCTGCCCACATGGCCGCCGCCCGGGGCTGGGCCTCTAGAATGTGGGTGCTGGTTGATACACTTCTGCTGCCTCGGGGCGTGCCTGGGCCAAGCCCTCGCCCCCTTCCGAACCTGCTCAGACACAGGCCAGCAGGCCCGGGAGCCGGGAGCCGGGTGCCCACGGCATCCTCGCCCGCTGCTTCTGGCTGCTCTCTGCCCCGGAGAAGGGAGGCCACGGAGAACAGAGTTCTGCACAGGTGGGGTGGGGGGGACACGGTCCACGGGATCCGGGACTCCCAGGCCGTCTTGACAAGCAAAGCCAGTGCCACCCATCCCGGAGGCTGGGCAATGATTGCCAGACGCAGCCCAGAGGGGTTCCAGGTGGCCAGGCACCGGGCCCTCAGGGCTGGAACCCGGATCCCCGGGCGGGAAGGCACAGCCCACGGCCTGCTCCCCGGCCCTGCTCCCGCCGCAGAGGCGACCCCGCAGGTCTCAGCGCGGTGGGGTCCTCCGGGTAGGGGGCTCTGGCCCCCAACAGCCCCCGGTGATGGGCAGGGGCCTGGGCAGGAGCTGACAGCTGGCAGAGAGAGCTCCATGGAGGGGAGGGAGGCGGCTCCAGGAACCCCAGAAAGGAGGGCCTTAAGTGACCCCGGAAGGGAAGCGAGACTGCAGGAGGGCCCCGCACCCTCGATGGGGGTAGGGGTCCCTGATTCGCTGGAAAAGGGGTGACCCATGACCCAGAAGGCGACCCTCAACAGGGGGAGCAGCCTGATTCCAGACGGCAGCAGAGAGGGGCGTCTTCAGACCCTCAAAAAGGTGGGGGCAGCGACCTTCGGGGAGGGGCTCCGACCCGCGAGGGGGAGGGGCCGTGACCACAGATGGGGGAGGGGAGTCTTCCGACCTTTGAAGGGAAGGGCCGTGACCCGGCGCCCTGACCCCCGACCCGCGACCCCCTCCCCGGGGCCCAGGTCACCTGCTGGTAGTCGGGGTCCTCGGGCCGGAACTGGCTGCTGGTGGGCTCCCAGCGCAGGCTGAAGTGCGGCAGCCGGTGCAGGAGGTTCACCCACCAGGGCGCCGCGTAGCTGACCCCGGCCATGGCGGGCCCGGCCCCTCGGACACGCGGCCGCCGCGCGGCTCCTCGCTGGCCCGGGGCGTCGGGTTCAGGGGCCCGCCGACCCCGGCCTGGTCGCCCGCATCGCCTGCGCGCTCCTGGGCCCGGCCCGGCCCGGCTCGGCCCGGCTCGGCCCGGCTCGGCGGTGCTCGTCGGCGCTCGGCTCCGCTCGGCCGCCCGCGCCCGCCGCCTCTTTGTTCGCCGCCGCCACCGCCTCCGCGCGCCCCCGCCCGCCGCCGCCGGCCCGCCCCCGGCCCGCCATTGGCCCACCACCCTCCGGCCCCGCCCTCCCGCCGCGCTCCGGCCCCGCCCCCGCGCCGCCATTGGCACGCTGTGCTAGGCTCCGCCCACCAGAACTCCTCCCTCCCCGCCCCCAGCCCAGGGGCGCTGAGCAGGAAAGACGGGAGGACCAGCGCCCTCTCCGCGCCCGCCAATGGGGATGGGGCTCGAACGCTGGCTGCGCTCCCCGGGCCGGGCTGGGCTGGGCCGGCCGGGCCGTAGCTCGTTGGTCCCGCTGTTGGACGTACATTAAGCTTCTGTGGGGTCGGCCTGCCCAGCAAGGGACCCAGTGACCTGTCTGTAAAGTAAGGACGATCTAGATTCAGGCCCTGGCTTGGTTGCCTACAGCTGTGTGACCTCCGGCAAGTGACGCACCCTCTCTGTGCATCCACGTCCTCATCTGTGAAAGGGAAGAACGACGAGTGAAAAGTGCTCAGAACATCAACCAACGTGTGACCCAGCACACGCTGTAAGGGTCTGAGGGTGGACAGAACCCCTCCCTGGCCTTCCCTTTGGGAGAGGTTTGTCTTTGGTCCAGACCTAAGAGGAAGCAAGCCTGGCACCCTTGGGCCTGGAAACTCAGGCAGCTGCCAGGAGGGCGAGCACAGATGGTGGGGTTCCACAGCCAACACTCCCTATTGGGGCATCTCCATGCCCCTTAGAGTGCAGGTGGGGACCCCGACACGGGAGACTGGAGACACTGTAGGTGCTTGGCCCTGGGCACCCCTCTCTGCACGGATCAGTAGGTGTGTCCGTTGGCTCTGGCTCCTCACCACCCTGGGGCATTATTTCTGGGTCTGAGTCTGAGAACCAGGTTCCTGGGCCCTGCTGCCTGCTGTGTCCCGCTCAACCAGCTGGGCCAGCTCAACGAGCAGACGGGCCTCCTGGCAGGCTGGGCAGTGGCTTCTCGGGGGCGGGAGTTCGGGGGGGGGGGCTGTCCATCTGCTCATCCCACTGCCCTGACCCACCTGTTCCCTGTGATGAGGCGCAGGCATGGGGGGTTGGGGCCAGAAGCTGTGGTTTCTGTTCTCAGGGTAACTCACAAACGCCACCCAGTTGGGGAATAACAGTGGGGCGGGAGGAGGGAGGTCGCACGCACCATCCCTACAGGACACAGCTCCTGACGCCTGTTACTAACAGCAGATCACACAGCCACAGACCCCCTGCTTTGCCCCCAACACTAGTGTGCAGCCCCCCAGGGTCCCCCGGCGGAGGCACAGGGTCCATGAACTCCTTTCCAGGTTTCCGGAAGCCTCACAAATGGTGCATTTCCCTGCTAAGGCCGGAAAGCCTGCCCCAAACATGATATGGAATGCTGACTCGGCTTAATGGGTTGGCTTGTGTGCCCCAAAAGGTCGGTTCAAGTCCTACTTCCTGGGGCCGGTGACTGTGCCCTTGACTGGAAGGAGAGTCATTGCAGACGGGAGGCCATACCAGGCCCCCAGGCTCTGATGCGGAGATAGAGACGAGGGAGGACACGTGGAGAGATGGAGGCAGAAGTGGGGGCGATGCGTATACAAGCCAGAGGACCCCGAGGAATGCCGGAGCCACCCCGCCTCTCAACCTCAGAAGGAACCGACCTGCCGGCACCGGGACCCCAGACCTCAGCCTCCAGAACCCAGGCAGCAGTCCCGGTGCTTTAGGCCCCACAGGAAACAATGCGCTGGGCGGCTTGCTGCTGCGGTCGGTGAACCTCTCCTAAGGGGTCCACGAGGAAGACGATAACGGGGTGCAGGTGGAGAAGAGGGGGAACCAGTGCACACGCACGGCCTGGAGGAGCCCACCAGGGCCCCGATCTGGACCCTGAGCCCCGAGCCTGCTGCCGCCTGGGGTCCACAGCTGGTGGGAAAGTCCCCGTGGGACTGAAAAGCCCCGGGAATGAGCTTTCCTGGGAGGGCCAGGGGCTCTGCAGTCCCACGCGAGCAGCTGTGTGAGCTCAGGGCAGCGTCCCTACTCCTGTCCCTGAACTGCACACTGGGGTGAGGGTGCCAGGGATCGGGGGCAGGGCAAGCCTCTCCTTCGGCCTGCAGCATTGAGACCTGGTTTTCCTGCCTGGCCTGGATGTGTGGCTGGAGTCTGGCCTTATTCCCATTCTACAGACAGAGCTACTGAGGCCCAGATCCCGCCGTTGCTCGAAGGCATGAGGTTGCCACCCAGTTAGGGAACCAGATTCCAGCCAGGCCACAGGCTGGGTGACCCGAAACAGGGCACCAGCGGCCCCAGACGACTCGGTCTGCAGTGCTGGCCGCGGACTGGGGCACAGGGATGAGCCGCCATGACTCAGGGTTGACTCAGGGGGAGGTGACGGATGGGGAACTGCTCGGTCTCTCCCAGCTAAGGAAGTGGCCCCAGGCGACGACAGCAGCTGCAGCATCCCAGCTCCCCACCAGGGACCGGAAGGCCCATCTGCGAGGACAGGAAGGACAACCCTGGCCGTCATCGGCCGAGAGCCCTGAGCCCGGGGCCAGCCCGCTCCACCCTGGGCCCCGTCCTCCCGCTCCCCAGGCGGCTCCTTTCTCTTCTGTTTCCGGATCTATGCCCTGTGCTGGGCTCAGGTCCTCTGGGAGCTTTGCCTGCTCGTGGCTGCAGCGAGGACAGTCATGCTTAGCTCACGGGAATGAGGGAAGCATGTAAAATACCGGGACGCAGCAGCGCGGTCCGCACTGGCCAGAGGGTGGAAACGGCCCGCGTGCCCGTCAGCTGGCGATCGGAGAAGCGCCTGGCGGTCGAGCAGCGAGGAGTACTATGCAGCTGTGAAAAGGACGGGGTGGGGCAGACTGGCTACAACGGGGCGCCTGGACCACAGGGTGCTGAGTGAGAGCCGGACGCAGACCTCCCTCCACGGGCAGTGGGGTTCCGTTCACTGTGGCGTCCAGAACGGGCACCTCCTTAGAGACGGAAAGTGGGTCAGAGGTTGCGGGGCCTGGTGAGGGGTGGGAGTGAGAGCTCAGTGAGTGTGGGGTTTCTTTTCCGGGTGGCGAAGATATTTCCAGAATAGATAGTGGTGATGGTTGCACAACATTGTGAATGTGCTAAATGCCACTGAGTTAGACTCGAAATGGTTAAAACGGTTATGTAAATGTACCCCACCCCCCAAAACAGGATGCATGAGAAAGGGCCTCCCTGGGGGTCTCCCTCCCTCCCTCCCTCCCTCCCTCCTTCCCTCCCTCCCTCCCTCCCTCCTTCCCTCCCTCCTCTCCCTCCCCCCCCCCCCCCCCCTGGGAAGCAGAGTTTGTGAGTGAGTCTGGGAGGAGGAAGCCTGGGCACAGGCCTGAGCTCCTTGGCAGCATCTAGAATGGAGGGGGAGGGGCCAGGCCAGGCGCTGCCAGAGTCCAGCTCCCCGGCCAGCAGGGGCTGGGCTGAGGCTCCTGGAGGGCTGTCCCAAGACCTGTGGAGCCTGGAGAAAGGCCAGGCGGCCGGGCCCCCGGGGCCGGGGCGGAAGCCAGGACAATGGAATCCCCTGCGTTTGGACGTGGCCCAAAGAGGTTCATATTTTCCGTGGAGATAGAGCTCGTGAGACAGCGGGAGGCTGGGTTTCCCTGGCGCCCGCAGCGATGCGGCCCAGCCCAAGGCCGCTCTGGCCCCGCAGCCAGCCAGGCCTGCTCACCGCGGACACCTGGCCGGTGGGTCCCGGCTACCGGAGAACCACGACGCTGCTCACGCCGGCCACGGTGACATCATGTGTCTGTCACACCAGTGCAGGGCCACACATCCTTCTCGCTGCTCCTCCCCGTCTGATGGTGATCTGCATCCTTGGCGCTAATAAACGGAAGCTGTGGGAATGCCAGCTGTCGGCGACGTGACTCATCCTCGAAAGTCACCGAAACGCAGCCTGGTTTTGGCAACTCCCCAAGCTGGCGGCCGGGTCAGAAGCAAGGCCGTCCCGGGGACGGTGTCCACAGACGTCTGGCCCCCGCAAGTCACCCGGTGCCCTTCACGCCACACCCTCACCCTCACGACACCGACGACCCCATCCCCGTTTTAAGAGGAGGAGACAAGGCGAGAACGAGGTGCAGACGATGGGAACCGTCTTATTTCCGGTCTAATGCTGTCCCACAGCCTGAAGGACCCGTTACCTACTGCTCCCGGAACTTGGTGGCTTAACACAACCCCGGTATTTGTTCACCACCGGGGGCCAGCGGCTTGGGCTCAGCTGGGCTGTTCTCCTGTCGGCACCTGGAGTCCCATGGCAGCTCCGAGGGGGCCGGGGCTGGTGCTGGTCCATGGGCAGTGGCTCCTGCAGGCCACCTCTGCCTGGCATCTCGGCGAGGCAAGAGGGTGCAAGCCCCAAGCGCGAGTGGCCGGCCAGGGGCCCACTTAGTGATGTTTGTTAGCCAAGGCCATGCCAGCCAAGGTGCGGACACGAGAGGTATAGACACGGGAGGCGCGGACACGGGAGGTGGTATGGACACGGGAGGCGTGGACACAGGAGGTACAGACACAGGAGGCGTGGACACAGGAGGCGGCGCACACACGGGAGGCATGAACACGGGAGGTGGTGTGGACACGGGAGGCGCAGACACAGGAGGTGGTGCGGACACGGGAGGCATAGACATGGGAGGCGTGGACACAGGAGGTGGCGTGGACACGGGAGGCGTGGACATAGGAGGTATAGACACGGCACGGACACGGGAGATGGCGTGGACACAGGAGGCGCGGACACGGGAGGTATAGACACGGGAGGCGTGGACACAGGAGGTATAGACACGGGAGGCGCGGATATGGGAGGTGTGGACACGGGCCGTGGCCGTGACGGTTCTGATTCTGGGATCACACAACGGGGGAAGATTTTGTAACATCTGAAGCCTTCAGGGGGCGTCCTTTCGTCAGCTAGTGACCCTCTCGCGCCCTGGTGGGCACGGGCAGGGGCTGGACCGGATGATGGGCGTGGGCGTGGAGGCTGGTATGGCCTCCTCCCGGCAGCCTCACCACCCTCGCTCCACCGGCGTTGGGGCAACGGCGGCAGCAGCTGCTAGAGGGTATGCCAGCCGCTGGCCCTGCCTCAGGGGAAAGCCGCCTTTCTCGGGCCTGGGAGGCAGCCAGCCGTGCGGAGGGCGGCCTGGTCGTGGAGGAAAGGCCTCCCGTCCTCTCCTAAGCTTGCTGCTGCTCTGGCCGTGAGCGGAGGGCGGAGGCCCTTCGAGCAGGCAGCTAGCTGTCTGAGCCTTGGTCTCCTCGTCTGCAAAGCAGGGGTTCCCCTCCACCCCGCCCCCCCAACAGCCGGAGGCCAGCCTCCTGCCCCCGAAGCCTGTCCCCATGCGGCTCCCCACGTGCCCTTGGGGCTGTCACGCTGACAGCAGGGTCTGTGCCATGGGGGCCCCTGGGCGCCCAGACTCAGCCCGGCTCTGACAACCTTGCTCCCTCCCTCCCTCCCTCCCTCCCAGGCGGTGTGAGTATGTTGGGGGGCGGGGCGGGCAGGACGGGCTGCCTCTCCTAGGGGCCCTGGGCCCAGGGACTATGAACCCAATGTCCTGCTCGAGGTCACCTGGAGCACGGCCATGCCCTCGGCCCTGCCGCTGCCCCGGCCTCCATGAGGGATCTGCCTGTCCCTCCCCTGCGGCCCTTCCCAGCTCCCGGCCTCAGGACCAAGTCCAAAGTCCCCCTCTGCCTCCACCTGGCCCCTCCCTCCCGGCAAGGCGCTGGGTGAGCAGGGTCCGGACAGGAGCACGGCCATGACATCGTCGTGGGCGTTGTCCCGTCCAGGCCCTCGGGAGATGGTCCCCTGGCTGGGACAGGCTGCCCTGGCCGCCGGCTCACAACCTCCCGGAGACATGGCTCCCTCCCTGTGTATCGATGGGGAAATGGAGGCGGCCCCAGCCTGGCGGGTGGCCAGCAAGCACCCCAGCCAGGACCCTCCTGGGTTCTGCAATGGCCGCAGGGCAGGGCGGGGGGCAGTGGGAGCCGGAGCCCCACTGGGAGGCCTCCCCATCTGCCCAGGGCTGAGGTCCCAGCTCCACGGCACAGTCCGCTCAGGGTGGCCACCCTCCCTGCCCCACCTGAGGGGGCAAAGCTGGGGGCTGAGGGGTGGGGCCTGAGGGGCTAAGAGGTGAGGGGCTGAGGAGGCTTTAAGTGGAGAGAACTCCCCAGAGGGAAGCGGGGGCTGAGTGTGTGTGGCGGGTGCACCTGCCGCCTAATTCTGTTTCCGGGCCGGCTCTCCTTTCCCGGGGAGCAGCCGCGAGGTTGGCCCTCACCCCACTCTCCCTGCCCAGCTCAGCTGGGACCTCAGCCCCTGGCTCTGCTCTGACCGGCCTTGGGGGAGCGCGTGGCAGGCTGTCTGATGTGCCCGCTCTCGGCTGTCACGGCCCCATTGGCCCCACCGCGCTCTGCAAGCACCAAGTCTCCTAGTGCCACTGCCAGCTCGAACGGGGGCATCGGCTGCCAGGACGGGCTCGGGCACATGCCTCGGCCAATCACAGGTCGCTGGGGGGCTCGGACCAGCTCCGCCCAGTGCAAGGGCCGGCAGCAGTGCCCGCGGACAGACCACGGACCCGTCTGTGCACGGCGCCGGGAAGCCACGCTTCCAGGACACGTGGACACTGCCTCTAGGGCTGCCTGTCCTCGCCGCGGCTCTGCACTGGTCCGGAACACGCTCTCCCCCGGCTGCTAGAGCGGAAGTGGAATGGGATTTGGGGAACGCGACCCACTTTTCCTCTCCTGGTGCTCAGTCCTCACTGGGGAGCAGGAGAGAAATCGGGGGACGGATGGGGTGTCCGGAGGCAGCCCGGCTGAGGCTCGCGGGCGCCCTCCTGCTCAGGTGCCCAGCTGACCGGCCGCCGGCCAGGAACCAGCATGCGTCCCCGCGGCCCAGCACACAGGCTGCACGTGAGCCACAGCCCACGCCTGGAAGCAACTGAATGTGCGGGTTTATGGGCGATGGTGGCAAATACGCTGCAAACTTCGTTTATTCACAAGGCCGGCAGCACGGAGCAGAGGGGACTCCCGCTCCCCAGAGCCTCGGGGCAACGAGGTGCAGCCAGGGACCCGCCCACCCAACCGCCAGGGCCACATTCAGAGGGGACTCCTGGGGTCTTCAGGAAGCACGAGGGGCGGTCAGCTGCAGGAGGCCGGAGGTGGGGCCCAGCGGTCTGTGTCGCTCTCCGGTCCTCGGAGCCCGAGAACAGGTGCCACCGCTCCCAGGGCGTCCTGGGCGCAGCTGGGCTTTCTAAGGCCCAGGGCCGGGCTGGGCACCTGCCTCTCCCAGCGCCCAGGCCCTTCCTCCTCCAGGACAGCACAGCAGCGCCTGCATCAGAGCCATGTCCGTCCCTCCTGCCCACGGGGATGAGCCCTGGTCAGCAGAGCGACATCCAGGGCCCACGCATGGAGGCCTGGGGCCTGGTGGCCAGGCCGTCCCAGCCATGCCCCCCCCCCCCGGGGGACCACACACTGCAAACCCTGCAGCCCCACATGCGCCCTGGCGTCAGCCCCTCCTTTTCCTGCCTGAGTCTGGGGCCACCTCCCGCCAGCGCCCGCCTCCCGAGTCGAGTCTGTAGTCTGTCCATGTGGGAGGGGGGATGTGAGCTAAAGGTGACCCTGTGGGATGGACAGCCAGCCAGGCCCTGAGGGGGGTGTCCCTGGAGCCTGAGGGGTGGTCCCGCCGCACCCGACCGTGTCGGCAGGTGCCCCCACAGCTCCGCAGGCCGATGGTGTCACTGCCAGGTCAGGGTCTGGGGAGACAGGTGTGCTCGCTGTCAAGTGCAAGGTGATGCGCAGGGGCTGCAGGGAAATGGCCCAGAGCCACCCCTCCCCCCACCCTGGACGCGTAGGACCTGGGCCTCTGGCGCTCACTGAGGCCACATCCCTGCTCCTGGCCTTGTCCAGTCTCCCCAGGGAGCCTCAGTCTTGCTACCCCCCGAAATCCCACCCCCAGGCTCACGCAGGCCCTGCTCCCTCACCTGGCCCCGCCCCCGCCCCCGGGGGTGCCTCACTACTGGCGCCCACCTGGGTGCGGGAGCAGCGGGGCCAGTCTGGCAGCACGCGGAAGGCGGGCCCTGGGTCCCAGCCTAGGCTGAGCCCGGCACGCACGCCCGGCAGGGGCAGGGGCATCCCCAGGGAAGAGTTGCAGGGTCTGAGGGGCCACAGGCAGGCTGCAGGCTGCACGCTGCACGGCTGTCAGGGAGGCGGGCGTGTGCTGGGGCAGCGGTGAGGCCATGTGCGCGGAGCGGCCCAGCAGTGCGGGGCCCAGGACGGGGCCCAGGACGTGCACACATCCACGCGCCCAGGACACCAGTCCAGGGCTCGTCCCGCCCTTCCCTTCCCAGCTCTGCCCGTGGCCAGGCCTCTGGATGCCCCGGAGCCTGCCCGCCCCCTTGGCAGGGCCTACCCTCCAGCCCCGGGGTCTCCCGCAGGGCCCATCGCCTGGAGCTCCCGGGGGGGACAGCCTCGCAGAGGCCGGCTTGGGGCGGAGGGCGCCTCAGAGTCATGCAGCACCTGCGGGGCTTTCCTGCGCCTCCCCCCCCCCGCTCTGCACCGGGACAGGCCCAGCGGGTAACGGAGGAGGGAAGGGGGGCTCGCACCCACAGATGGTGCAAAAGCTTCGTTCGGGCCAAGGAGGCTCCCGGCCCCGACGCCGCCCTGTGGACACGGGGGCACCGGGCAGGGGCAACCACCGGCCCCGCTGGGGGTGGGGGTGGAGGGGGAGGCGCTGGGGCCTCACACAAACCAGCCACACGAGAAGCCGGAGGTGCCGAGGGAGAGCAGGTCCTGTTCTTTCCCTAAAGGTAAGTGACTCCCGTGTCTCTGTCCTGCTAACCTAGCTCTCCGTGGACAGAGCGTCCCCATGCGCGGCGCGCCCGCAGGCACCCAGGGCGGGGGGCAGGGAGGGGCTTCTCTTCAGGGGCAGAGCTGGAGCCATGATGACTTCGTCCGAGTCGTCTGAGGAGACGTCTTCCCAGGGCACAGACGAGGGAGGGGGCTCGGCTGAAAGGAACCAGAGGGGGAGGGAGGGGTCACCCCACTGCCCTCTCCTGGCAGGACGCCCAGGGTCACTGCCAGAGCGGTCGGACCCGCGTCACACCGCCACGGCCTCTCCCGTCACCACCTAGTCCCCCCAGCCTCTTGGCTCAGCTCCGAACATGGGCCTTTCGACACGCAAACGCTGGGAGAGGCAGCCTTGCCGGCACCGGCACCAGCACCGGCACCGGCACCGGGAGGCTGAGTGTGAGCGGGCTCCTGAGCCGCCCTGGCAGCAGGTCCAGGCCGGGTGGGCGGTGGCGGCGCAGAGGCTGTGCCTGGGCCACCAGCTTCCTCCTGAGCATCGCCCATCAGGGCGGAGGCAGGACCACCCAGCAGCCACTCAAGCTGTGTGCCCACTGCACACTGGGCTGCCACCGCCAGGCAAGGGGCCCTGGGACCAGGGGACAGCGTGTGCGTGGGGGGCAGGCCCTCCCGCTCCGCGGCTTCGCGGGATTGGAGGGGAACGTGGCTGAGCCGGCGGTGAGATGAGGGGGACTCTCGCCGCATCGGCTTCCTTCTGTGACTCTCGGGGAAATGACCACCAAAGTGGAAACTTAGGAAATTAAAAACATCGCCCTGGCCGGTTGGCTCAGCGGAGAGAGCATTGTCTTGGGGACCGAGGGGCTAGGGTTCGATTCTGGTCAAGGGCACAACCTTGGTTGCAGGCTCCTCCCTGGCCCAGGCCCTGGCCAAGCTTGTGCAGGAGGCAACCCATCGCTGTCTCTCTCACATCGATGTCTCTGTCTTTCCCTCTCTCTCCCACTCTCCCTAAAAACCAATGGAAAGATACCCGCAGGCGAGGACTAACAAAACGAAAAGACCACACAGGCCTTTTCCCTTAAAAACGCCGGCACCCAGAGGAGCCGGGGCTCACGGACCGGCACAGATGGGCTCTGGGGAGCAGGCTGCACCCGGGACACACCTGCGCCGCTGTGTGTGGTGGAGGCGAGGCCACCGGGAGGCAGGTGTGCACACGGCAGCCCCATCACAGGACCCGGCTGCCACGGGGTCTGCTGGGCCGGGAGGCGGAGCCCCAGTGCAGGGGCTGGGGTGGGGTCCCAGGACAGCGTGCGGAGCTTTACAAACGGAGGTTTGGAGAGAATATCGGAGTTTGAGAGCCGGGACAAGGCTGCAAAAGGCGATGAGGTGGCAATTTCCGAGGAGGGGTTCCGGGTGAGCTGTGCGCAAACCCAGCTTGTCCTCAGCTCCCCTCCCCGCACCCCCTGCAGGGAAGGGGTGTTGAGCCGAGGGCGCCTCCTTCCCAGCCCCCATGGCTGCTGCTGCCGCGGCTCCCACTCACCAGGGCAGGGCTGCGGGGCTGGGCCCTCCATGGCGTCCCCGCCACTCACTTCATCGTCTTCCTGACCTGAAACACAGGCCAGAAGCAGTCAGCGCCGGGCGGGGCCCTCACGCCCGCCGTTCTCCCGACACCTTCGGTTCAGAAAAACGCTGCAGGCGATCGCTGTGCTGGGTGCACAGATCCCGGCCACTGCGCTGTGCACCGACCCTCACACCACCTCATACCTCGATGACACCTCGGAGCCCAACGGCTGCTTCTTCCCGTAGATCCCTGATTGGGAGCACGGCACCGCCTGCCCGCCTGCCCACCTCCTCTCACTCCGTCTTTCCCACCCGAGGACGAGGACGCAGCGGGCCAGCGGGAAAGGCTGCCGGTGACACAGCACCTGCTGGCGCCTGCCCACAGCCAGAGCTGCAGGCTTCGCCGGCCGGTCTCAGGTCTCCACCCACCCGGGCTCATCCTCCCTCCAGCAGGTGGGGATGAGCTGCCCACTTGTAGGACGAGGTGGGAGGGTCCGCAGGCCAGCACGGAGCAATTCCCAGCTGCCACCTCGCATGGCGGCCCGCCAGGCTCCGACCTCACAGGCCCGCCACCCTGGTTTCTAAGCGGTGGCTCTGGGCCTTACTGAGCGGGAAAGGAAACTGGAGCCATTCTTTACTTAAAACCCAGCCCCGGGAGCACTGGCTGAGGGAGGGCCCCCAGCTGGAGCCGAGAGCAAAGCCAGGACGCCTGCCCGCAGCTAGGACTGGGTGCTGGCAGGTGACTGGCCTGCAGGTGACTGTGGGTTTAGAGTCCCAGGAAGTGCCTGGGGCTCTGTCTCTCCCACAGCCTGGGGAAAGGGTGGAGCTGTGACGGGGAGGCTGGGTGAGGGCTCTGGCCAGGTGAGACCCTCACTCCGCTCGACGTCCTGTGCTTCTGCGTGGTGGCTGTTTGGCCCTGGCACCGACATTCAATGACCTGGACTTACCAGCAGGCGCCACAGTGGGGGCTGGCGGGGAGGGCGCGCTGAGTGTGGCCGGAACAGGCGATCTGGTAGAGGCTGCAGGGAGCACCCCGGTCCTGGAAGAGAGCGACCGCAGCTGACCACCGCCGGGCTCGCTGGCTTCCTCGGGCCACTGGCCTGACAGGATGGGCAGCAGGTAGCTGCGCCCGGCCGAACCCCATCCTGACAGCTGGCCGTGGGGGCTCCCCGAGTCCTCGGTCAGCCTCCCGCATGCTCGCTGAGGCCGGGCCTCAGACACCCCTCCCTGCTGTCTCGGTGGGGAGGCCGCCATCCACCTGCCGGCCTGGCTGAGTGCCCAGGGAGGGCCCGCCATGGTCGTACGGTGGCCCCGCGGACCGTGCAGTTCTGACTCAGCTGCCCTTCTGCAGAGCGAAGCTGTAGACCGAACAGCGCGGGGCCGCCGTCTGCCAGGCAGGCCGAGAAGCGGAGGTGTGTGGGGGGCGAGGGAGCAGCGTCCATGGGACCGGGAGGGGCCTGCGCTTCCCAGGCAGCAGACACTGTGGCACGGGACGCCTGCTGAGCTTACTGCGGACCCCCCCTTGGACCCCACCCGTGGGCTGAGTTCGCTCAGAGGGCTGAGTGCTTGCAGCCGGAAGTCCTGCCTGAGGGGCAGCGTGACCAGCAATGGCACTAACTCTTCAGGAAGGTGTGGCTGCAGGAGGCCCGAGCCTAGGACAGCCCCGTGGTTCCTCAGAAAGGGGGATGCGCTAGGATGTGGGGCAGCCAGTCCACCAACTGGGCTCTGCCAGCCACACGGGTCTCACTCTCCTACCTGACCCTCCCCGTCTGACCAGGATGGTGGCCCACCCACCTGCACGGCACGGGAGCAAGTTTCACAAGGGGGAACTTTTGCTCTGGCGACGCCGTGGTCCCGGCTCGCCCCTGCGCCTGGGCGCACCTGTGCGGAGGATATGGAGTGGGCCTGCCAGGCAGCTTACCTGTGCCTGACACGTGCCAGGTGCGCCCGGAAGACTGACTGGATGAGGGTGACGGCCGCCTCCTGCCTGGGGTCGCCCTCAGCCTGGACAAAGGGGCTCGGAGGGCGGGGTGAGGGAGGGCTCTGCGCATAACGAAAGGGTGAGAGCCCTGAGAACCGCCCGCCCTTGGGCGGCACAGCGGGCGCCCCCTCCGGAGAGCAGGTGGGCACAGCTCCATCAGGGGCTCGGCTCCTCCTCTCTGGCAGCAGTTTCCGCTGCAGGTCCCTAGTGCCTGGCTCTAGAGACCCTTCAGGTGACACCTCGCCACTTCCCAGGGACAGGCGCATGGACGCTCATGCCGAAGCTCCCGCCTCAATAGCAAGGAGGACCTTCTGCGGATGTCCTAGCGCCTCCACTACTGGACCCCAAGGGCGCCAGGCGGGGCCTGCAGGGCCGGGAGGGAGGCAGGCACAACCTCGGGCGAGGAGGACCGGGGCCGGGGAGGGGCCCGGGGTCCTGCCCCGGGGGGCGGGGCGGGGGGGGGTACCTGGCTGGGGAGGCCGGGCACACTGGGAGGTCCGGGACCACACGCTGGGCTCGCCAATAGCCTCGCCCGAGCCAGGTGTCCGCGGAAGGCCGCCTGGAGCACCGTGGCCGCCTGCAGGGAGAGGACCGGAGTTGAGGGTAAAGCCCAGGAAGGTGGCGGCTTCGGACCAGGGGAGACTGTGGGTGGAAGCTCTGAGAGCAGAGGCAGGGCGTCCCTCACGACCGACCGCACGGTCACCGAGACTCACAGCGCCTCTCCCACCAGGACCCGGGGCAGACAGGTGACCTGGCCCCCAGCGGCTCCGTGTGTGCGTGGAGCACAGCTGGTGTCGTGTGGCCGCTCCTCCAGGTCACCCCGCCCCCCCACCTCCGGAGGAGCGGCCACACGACCTCCGCAGGTTAGTGCCGCAGACGCGCGTCTTCGCGGTGGGATTTCGTGGGGACCAGGGCGAAGCTGCCTGAGCGTGCCCACGCTCACCTTTCCTGGCATCGGGGAACCGAACCTGCTCACCTCGTCCAGCGCGGCCTCCCGCTTCTGAAAGAGACAAGGTATGAGTCAACCGAGGACGAACTCACAGTGGAGTCCGTTTCCTGGTCCTGCCCCTGCCACAGTCGGGGGCAGGGGAGGGAGAGGAGGTGCCGGCTCTGCCAGCTGCCAGGCCTGGGACCAGCCACTGCTATTGCGAGCGCTCACTCCTCCCCAGGGGGCTGCTCGTGCCTCCAGCGGTGGTGTTTGGTCCCCCCCCCCCCGCCCCCTGCCATTCTCCGCAGTGTCTGCTGTCTCCCACGTCCTCCTGCACGTCACCTGCACCGACCACAGACCCGCCTGTCTGAGGGCAGGTGACCGTGGGTTGGTGAACAACGGGCAGTGGCTTTGGCAGCTGGGAGGGGCCTCAGCACCGCCTGGTGGGTGCAGGCCAGCAGGGCCCGGGAGCCCTCACCTGGCGCCTGTACACCTTCCACCGGGCCTGCAGGGTGCTGGCGGCCGCGTGTCTCCGCTGCTCAGAGCAGGCGCAGGGCTGGGACGGGCTGTCCTCGCTGGCGCCGGGCTCCAAGTGCTGCGGAGAGGGACTGCCGGCAGGCCCAGGCCCGGGCTCCTCCGGGGCCTGCAGGGAATCGTGGGGGAGGGGTCACTGGGCAGACTCAGCCGGTGCCCGAGAGGTCTGTGCCCGCACGCCCAGTGGACAGCGGGAGGGACCGCACGCGGGCCGCGGTACAGGCGGGTCTTCGCCGCCCGGGCCCTGGGGACGCGGGCTCCGGGAGGCAGCCCAGCAGCTTTGCAGAGCACAAGAAGGACCAGCTTCCCGGGCCCTTTTGTCCTCTGCGGAGGCTTCACAGACATGGGCCTTCGGGGTGAAGGCCGTTCCTAGCCCAGCTTTGGAGGAGAAGCCAGAGTGGCTGCTGTGACGGTCAGACTGTGACTGGGGCACTTGGGGGCCCACACGCACTGCCTGCAGGACACCCCAGAAAAGCCGCCACGAGCGACATCCTCACCCCTGAGTGAGAGCTTCGGGGACACGTGGCTGGAGAAAGCCTCCCGGAGAGGCCGTACCTCAGGGGTCCCCTCAGTGGGGTCGTCTTCCTCTGCCTCCTTCGCTGCCTGCAGGTCCTGACACTTCCGGGTCAGTGCTTGGATCTCCTCTCTAGTGGGAAGGGGACAGGGACACCCTTTGGCCTCACGCGGTGCGCAGTGTCCGTGCGTGGACATCTGGCAGCAGACGAGGGATGTGGGCCCAGCTGCCAGCAGCACCCACACGGGCACCAGGTGTCTGTCCGTCGGGTGGGAGCACATGGGGCTGGCCCCCCAGCATCGCTCTGGCCAGGCGAGAACGGAAGAGGCGCTGACTATGCGGTGTGGGCAGGTGCGCAGAGGAAGTGCGCCCGCTGCGGCTCTAAAGGAACGCGAACGCCTCTGCGCTGTGACCTGCCCTCTGGTCGCCCAGCCGGCACCAAAGCTGCGCCTTTCGTCTGAGGACAAACACTCATTCGGTGCCGGTGGCAGGGTCCAGGGAGGGGCCGGCGCCCTGTCTGCCACGAGGGGGCCAGCAGCCCCTGGGGCAGCCGCGGGGAGGCCACGGCGATGGAGAAGACAAGGCGTTCGAGCAGAAGCAGAAAGAGGAGCAGGGGCACGCCGCGCCGAGAGGGAAGGGCCCGGCCGCCGGGGGAATAAGAAATCTGGCAGAGGGAGCCGTCCCTGGGCCTGGGGCAGTGGTGACCCAATCCCACTCCTGTTTTAGCATCTCCTGCTACTACAGCCGGAATGGAGTCCTGTCTGGGTGTACGTTTTTTTTAAAATATATTTTATTGATTTTTTACAGAGAGGAAGGGAGAGAGGTAGAGAGCTAGAAGCATCGATGAGAGAGAAACATCGATTAGCTGCCTCCTGCACATCTCCCACTGGGGATGTGCCCGCAACCCAGGTACATGCCCTTGACCGGAATCGAACCTGGGACCCTTCAGTCCGCAGGCCGACGCTCTGTCCACTGAGCCAAACCGGTTTCGGCCTGGGTGTACATTTAATAAACTTTTGTAAAAATAAAGTTTGTTTCAGCAACCTGCCTTAGTAATTGCTCTGAGTGTAATGTTTCTGCTCAGATTTCTACGCGTGGGGGCCTTTGTCACTGCTGTGAAAGCCAAAGCGCACAGCCGTGTCCGTACATTCACGGTGTGGGGGCCGCCACCCCTGCCTAATTCTAGGACCCAAGGGTTCCCATCGCCCCAGAGCCCCACACCCGTCTCTCACCCCCACGCCCTGGCCTAGCCCTGCAACCACTGACCACTGCCTGCCTGGCCCGGCCCGCTCTGGACGTGTCGGGTCATCAGTGGCCTGCCTGCCTGCCGCTCCCGTGGACGCGGTCCTGAGGCCCATCCATGCTGGGTGCATGTCAGGCCGTGTCCCTCTCGTGCCCTGGTATGGACACCTCCGGTTTTTCTCTATTTGCCCGCCAGTGGACTTTTGGGGTTGCTTCCGCTTAGGGGCTGTGGTGGACAAGGGCGTGTGTGGGAGGCACTGTCCCCGGGAGGCCTGACGGGGCGCAGAGGCACCAGGACAGCTTGCTGATGGGCCTACCTGGAGGAGAGGCCACGCCCGCTGGCTCCGCTCGCTCACCTCAGGGCCGCCTCCCGCGTTCGCCTGGCCTCCTCTCCTCGCCGAACCTCCTCCAGCTCCTTCTCCATGTCGGCCTTGGCCTGCAGCAGCTGCCTCACCTCCAGACTGGACAGAGGACCAGACGTGCGGTCAGTCACCCGCCCGGCCTCACCGCAGGGCTGCTCAGCACACAGCCCACGCCCTCTCATGGCTGCAGCACACAGGGGCCGAGGGGAGGCGGAGCAGGATGCGCCACGTGCACTGAGCATCGGCCGCCAGCGGGAGCTCAGACGCGCCGCGGCGGCCTCACCGTCCTGGGCACCGGCGTCCCCGGGCCCCTCCCAGGAGCTGCGCGCACGTGGCCATTCCTGTCCCATAGGTGGCGGGCTGAGGACGGGGCTTTCGGAGACCTGTCGGAGGTCCCGCGAAACCCGTGTGACCGAGATCGCACATGTGGGTGGTGGGCAGAGCGGGCACAGCAGGGCTCGGGGAGCAGCTGTTGCCCTGCCACGCGGCAGCTCAGGAGGCCATCGCAGACGTCATGGCCTCAAAGCGACCAGCCTCGCGTTTAGCTCCCTGACACTCTAACTGAGGAAGAGCTGGGCACCTCACTCTTGGATGCGCTATTCCACTCCACTGCGGGGGCAGCAGCAGGCGGCGCCAGGGCGTGGCCTCCGCTGTCACAGACGCAGGGCACTCAGCCACCGCAGCCGGGGGCCCTCCCCAGGCCTGGAAGTGCGCGCGCACCAGGGGGTCTCCGCGGACACCAATCAGATTTGAGGTCTGGGCCCCGGCCTCCAACCAGCCCCCGGGTGGGCGGGGCCTGAGGTGCCGCATCTCTAACCAGCCCCCGGGTGGGCAGGGCCGAGGTGCTGGGTGCTGGCTCCCCGCCACCCAGCAGCAGGCCTGAGGGCGATGCGGCCTCAGAAGACCGTGTGCTCGGCTACTCTCGCAGAACGGGGACTAGCGAACATGGAGTCATAAACACGGACCGAGCCTGTGGGCCTCTGCACAGGATTGAAGGAGAACGTGGAAGCCCCCTACAGCCCTAAAGGCCCCTCTCATTGATGCAATATGGCCAACGAATGTCCTTTTCACACTCACGCCGCCTGCATTTCGCAGCCGGAACAGAGGCTGAAAGTCCCCTACAAGCATGTGTGGCGGCTGGGAGCCGGCACTCCCCCGGCCCACGAGCGGCGTGAGCCCGGAGAACACACTAGAGTGGACGCCGCTTGGGACACGTACTCTCTCTCCTGCAGCTGGGCCCGCAGGGCCTTCCGCTCGCCCTTCAGGCTCCGCAGGGCGCCCCGGAGCCGCTCGCTGTCCTCCTGGCGCTCGCTGTCCTCCTGGCGCTCGCCATCCTCCTGGGGCTCGGGGCGCGGCTGCTGGTGCCCCCACGTGCTGGACACGCAGAGCGCCAGGGCGTCGGACCGGCCCCCATCTGGGGCCTGCGGCGGGGGGCTCTCCAGCGACCTGATCTTCTGGGGGCAGCACAGGCACGGGTTAGCGTCACTCCGAGCGACCTCCCCACCCTGGCGCCAGCGCCTTCAGCCCAGAAAAGCTCGGCCACTGGCCCCGGGGCCGCCTCCGGGCCTGCCCTTCCCAACACGCTTGGTTTTAAAACGCCCCACATCATAAAGTCCTACGTTTCAGCTTCTAGACGTGAAGTTACAGGATTACTTGCTCAGCCAGCAGTGCGGCGGCCCTGAGCTGCTCTCCGATGCCTGGGCGCCCACCATGGGCCCTCAGTCTGACGGCTGGCATCAGAGAGCGGGCAGCGTGGCGGGCAGTCTGTGAGCTCAGGCGGCACAGGCTGAGGGAGCCACCACGAGGCGTGGGCAGCGAGGAGCCACCCGGCACAGGCGCCGCTGTCTGAGGCGCTGGGGCCTCTGCACCCACCCCGCCGGGCGCCCGCCCTGGGCACCCCCTCTGGTCGGTGCCCGTCCGCAGTCAGCCATGCGCAGGGCCGCCCGGCTCAGTCCCTAATGCAGGAGCAAAGCCCCGCTGTCCCATCTCCGTCCGCCCCTCCCTGTGCAGGGCGGCCCTGACCAGGTGGGGATGCCGACGGTGCTCACCTTCTCCAGCTCCGCGATCCGCCGCAGCAGCCGGGGCTGGCTCCACCCCACGCACCCTGTAAAGACACAGTGTGCAGCGTCCGCAGTGGCCCGATGCCGGCAGCCACCCCGCCCCTTGCCTGGCCCTGCCCTGGCCCCCCTGAGGCGGGTGGGTTCCTGCTCCAAAAGGCTTCTCCGCAGGGGGGTCTGCCCCTCCCACTGTGGAGTCCCCGGTACCGTCTCCTAGGCCTCAGGTGACCCTCAGTCCCGAATCTGCCCTCTCGGGCTCTGGCCCACTGGTCCATGGGCACGGCTCTTCAAGGCCATGGTCCTCACTGTGCCAGCCCCACGGCCGTCCCCATCCGCAGCCTCTGGACCTGCCCCCGCATCCTGCACCTGCTCCAGGTCACCACTCGCTCCTGGCCCCTTCTCTGCTCACTCACAGGTGCTGTGATGTGGCCCGGCCACCTGCTCTCTGATGGCCACCAGGCCTCGGTCTGCCAAGGCCTTGACCCTGACCTCACTGACCCTCTCCCCAAATCTGCTCCTCTCTGCACTGCACACAGGCTGGCCCAGGGCACCAGCAGCCTCTGCGAGGACACTGCAGGCCCTGTCACCACAAGGGCATCTGCCTGCTTCCGTTTACTACAGTCTCCAGCCCCCAGGCCCGAGCTGGGCACACTGCACGCGCTAAGTTCCGGCACGTTCCGCATGGCCTGCCCGTGGCGGTGTCTGCCCTGTGGGCCTCGTGGTGGGGGGGGGGCCCGGGAGGCTGCGGAGGTACCCTTGGTCCGGGCGACGGTGGGTGAGCTGCTGAGCACGCGGTCCAGGTCCTCCTTCAGGCTCTGGTTCTCCTCGGTGAGCTCCTGCACGCTGCGGGACAGGCTCAGCAGCGCCCCGCTCAGCTTCCGCTGCCGCCGCAGGCCGGCCTTCCGCTCCCCCGCGGGCCTGGGAACGAGAAGCCGCTCAGGCTCCGAGAACCGGTCCTGCAGGACATGAACTCTGACCCCGTCAGCAAGCTGTCTGCCGCACAGGGCTCCGTCCCTGCGGCGGGCACGGAGGGGGAGGCCCAGCTGCAGACACCGGGGCATAAGCACCCCTAGTCCCAGAGCCTAGAGCAGGCGCCCCCTGCCCGCCCGCTCCCGGTTAGTGACCTGGTCGGCACGGACACGGCCCGGGTGGGCAGGCGCTGCGCCCGGGCCTCAGCCTCGGTCACTGAGTGTCGCCCGCGGTCTGCCAAGTGCGCGGCCACCTTCCCACTGCAGGAGGCAGCCCCTTTGGCCGAGGGCTCAGTGTGACCCAAAGAATGTCATGCCCCTGGGAGACGCCGAGACCGACACCTGAAACACGGCAGTGAGCGGAGCCCCGGAGCTGCTCCGCCCGCCCAACCGCGTGGCACTCACCACCCAGCGCCTGCGGACGGGGCCACACAGCACTCCTGCCTCACAGAGCAGGCCATCTGCCCTACACAGCGTCCTTCCCACGGAGGCCAAGAGCCACGCGGCGGGGCCAGCGCCTCCCTGTCTGCTGACAGCCTGTGCCGTCTGGGCGTGGACAGGGGACCCTGCATGGTGTCTCCCCAACACGTGGCGTCTGGGAAGCCAGTGCCTGCGACGCTGAGCGGGGCTGTGGTGGGTGTGGGCAGCGAGGGCACAGGGACGTGCTGCTGGCAGTGAGCGGGGACGGAGGGCACCTCCGTAACCATGGCAATGGCGCCCAGAGGAGGGAGTGTAACACGAGATCATCGTACTTCCGTCCCGACGGTTCCGAGCTTGCCAGCAGCGTCTGGAGGCGGTGGATCTGTGGACATGAGAGAGGCGTGGAGTCCTAGCGCCACGGACGCCTCCCCGGAGCGCAGTCACAGGCCAGCTCTGCCCGGGTGAGAGGGAAGCGCTGGGTGCCTGACTCACGTTCCTGGTGGCAGCAGCGACCCCTCCCTCCCCACCAGCCTACGCCCGCCCGGCAGAGGACCCCACCTCCTCATAGTACGTCTCCATGGCGACCCGCATCTCCTCCAAGCTCGTGGTCTTCATGTCAGCCTGCAGCTTGCTGAAACCCAAGCTCAGGGTGAGCGGCAGAGCCCGCCCCGGGCAGAGACACGGCCTGTCCTGGGCCTCGGAGAGGCGGGGGTGAGGGGGTACGGGGGTGAGGGCGGTGAGGGGGGGTCTGGGACAAGCCACGCATCAGGGCTTCTTGTGTCAAGACCAACACGTCCCTGCTGCAGGTGAAGAGCGAGCCCCAGGGGCTAAGAGAGAAAGCGCCTCTTCAAAGTGGAGCAGCAGGAAAAGCCAAAGGAAAACGCTGCTCCCTACTGACACCTGCAGGAGACGGCTGGTAGTCACGCTCTTTCTGGTGGAAGACGAAGCTGGGACCAGGGCCCTAGGGCAGAGGGGGGCCCTGGGGCAGAGGGGGGCCCTGGACCACAGGGGGGACCTGGGGCAGAAGGGGGACCGAGGGAAGAGGGGGACCTGGGACAGAGGGGGACCTAGGGCAGAGGGGGACCTGGGACAGAGGGGGACCTGGACCAGAGGGGGACCTGGACCAGAGGGGGACCTGGACCAGAGGGGGCCCTGGACCAGAGGGGGACCTGGGGCAGAAGGGGGACCGAGGGAAGAGGGGGGACCTGGGACAGAGGGGGGACCTAGGGCAGAGGGGGGACCTGGGACAGAAGGGGGACCGAGGGCAGAGGGGGGCCCTGGACCAGAGGGGGGACCTAGGGCAGAGGGGGGACCTGGGACAGAAGGGGGACCGAGGGCAGAGGGGGGACCTGGGACAGAGGGGGGACCTGGGGCAGAGGGCGGCCCTGGACCAGAGGGGGGACCTAGGGCAGAGGGTGCAGGCGGGAAGTCAAGCTGCACCCGAGAACCTGGAGCCAACGCCAGCCTGCATGAGGCAGCCCTGCTCCCCCTGCCCCGTGGCAGCCCCAGGAGGCACAGGCCGCCCTCCCCCCGCCCTGCACCGCTCCCCCCCACCGCCCGCACCTGATGGTGCTGTCCTTGTCCTTGCACTGCTGCTCCAGCCGCAGGACCCTCTGCTTCAGCCCATTGATGACCTGCAGCAGAAGCCACGCCTGAGGCGGACGGCTCCCTCCTCGGAGCCCGGCCTGCCCAGTGCGACCGTGTCTGTGCCGGAGGCGCAGCTCCTGCAGCTTGGTCGCTGCCCAGCACTGCCCACACCACGGCCGCCATTGCCGGTCCCTCCGTCCACGTGTGTTAAATAATGCGGGGGGCTGGGGGTCTTCTGTTCCTGCTCGGCTCCTGCTCGGAACCAGGTGCCCGTGGCACCCAGCGCCTGTTTAGTGGGGGCGCCCGTGACCGAGTCACCTACATCAGATTCCACCTGCGGGAGCTGCTCAGCCCACCCTCCGGGCCCCTCCCGGCCCCTCCCAGGCCCTCCCAGGCCCTCAGCGGCGTCTGGCGATGCCGGGGCTCCGGGAGGAGGGTCTTAGAAGCTCCGAGCCCCTCGGCGAAACCTGCCTCACCGGGCGGGCGGGCGGGCAGGCGGGCGGGCGCTCTAGAGAGAAGGCGCCTCCCTCGGGCGGCAAGGATGCCTGTCCGGTCGCAGCTGACACTCACCCAGCCAGCGTCCGGCCTTTTCTCTCCCAGAGTCCACACAAAGTCCGGGCCCTGTGTGAGCAGAGCGAGATGTGAGGTCATGCAGGCAGGCCCACCGCCCGGCCACCCTCTGGCCAGGGCACCGCCCGCGGGCGGACACTCACGCGGGACGGGTCCAGCAGCTGCTCGATCTGCCGGTCCTTCCGGCTGTTCTCCTCCTCGAGGCGCCGGAGCTTTGTCCTCAGCAGGTCCGCGTCGCTTCTCTGCATGTGCAGCGACTGAGGGGAGAAAGGACATACACTGTGCACACACACAGCATGCACACACACTGCACACCATGCACACACACCGCACACCGTGCACACACACAGCATGCACACGCACACTGCACACCGTGCACACACTGTGCACACACACAGCATGCACACACACCGCACACCATGCACACACACCGCACACCGTGCACACACACCGCACACCGTGCACACACACCGCACACCGTCCACACACACACCATGCACACACACCACACACTGTGCACACACACAGCATGCACACACACCGCACACCGTCCACACACACACCATGCACACACACCACACACCATGCACACACACAGCATGCACACACACACTGCACACCGTGTACACACGAGCACACACTGTGCACACACACAGCATGCACACACACCGCACACCGTCCACACACACACCGTGCACACACACTGCACACCGTGCACACACACCGCACACCGTGCACACACACCGCACACCATGCACACACACCGCACACCGTGCACATATACCACACACCATGTACACACCATGCACACACACCATGTACACACCATGCACACACACACCATGCACACACACCACACTGCACACACACCGCACACATACTGCACACCGTGCACACACGAGCACACACACACCATGCACACACAGTACACATACACACCAGGTACACACAGACATATATCACACACACACTGCACACCATGCACACACACTGAGCATATACACTGGGCTCACACACCACGCACACACACACCACGCACACGCACACCACATACACACACACCACGCACACACTATGCATACATACTGAGCATATACACTGGCTCACACATCGCGTGCACACAGAGAGTGGGAGGCACCGAGGTCACAGCTGCCTGGCTGCCCTCAGGGCTGTGCGTGGCAGGGTTGGAGGTGGGGTCACAGTACAGAGACCGAGGGCACTGCTGACCGGGGGTGAAGTGCCAGGAGGGGCAGAACCGCCCCACGCAACTAGGAACTCTCCCCCCAAAAGGCCGTGGCACAAGGTCACGTGTTCTTTCCGTGTCCACATGAAGCACCCTTCTCCCTCCAGGGACTCGTGGGCTCAGGGAGGGCAGTGTCTGAGCCAACCAGCCCCCCAGGGCTCCCAGGGGGCTGGCAGGCAGCCATGCCGCGTGTCCCGCGGGTCCGGCAGGCGCGCGGTCACTGGGAGGTCAGGATGCCAGCAGTGGGACTCTGTCCCGGAAACACGGAGCACCGCTCCCCTGTGCCTCCTGGGGCGCAGCTTTGGGCGTTGGGGGGAGGCAGGAGGCAGGGGGCTGGGAGCTGGGAGCTGGGGCCACACTACGAGCTGGAGAAGCCGGCCAGGACCAGCCAACGGGCACAGGCCCGAATAGCCCTCTCTCTAGCAGGGGGCGGCCTGACGGACGAGCGCTGCCCCACCCCAGCAAGCGCCACAGAACGCGCCCTCCCTGCCGGCCTCCGCCCTGCCGGCTGCAGCAGGTGCTGCCCTCCTCCCAGGGGCAGGTGTGGGAGGTCAGAGGTGGCCCACTGCGGGTCAGGACTTTCCATCGTCCAGTGGCAATGAGGCCACACACACTTAACAAAACGGAAGACTTAACTCTTAATACAGCGACAATTACATTACATGTAAATGATCTAAACAGGCCAATTAGAAGCCAGAGATTGCAAAGTAGTCTAAACACCTGACCCAATCATAGGCTGTCCACAGAAACTCCTTTAAACTAACGAGGTAGGGAGGTTGAAAGGAAAAGGCTGAGAAAGAGATGCCGTCAAAACGGTCAGCTAGAGGGGAGCTGGCCCTGGGGGGGTCCGTTGGTTGGAGTGTTCACCTTGGACAGACCGCCGCCCTCTCTGAGTCTCAGGGTCACCACCCAATAACAGCTGTGAGCTGTGCAGAGTGGCCGAGTGCGTGGGAAACGCCCCGTCAGCACCAAGGAAATACACGAACGGGAGGCGTAAAGCACTGAGCGCTGGGATCGCCGGCCGGTCTCAGGGCCAAGGGGCTCTGCAGGGCGCAGACACGCGGGCGCGGGCCTTTCCTCCACCAGGGTCACCAGCCAGGGCCCGGCCGGGGCCACGCTCCCGCTCTCCCATGGCCAGGCCCAGCACAGACCCCCGCTTTCCCGTCATGGCTGGGTAACCCGCCAGGAGCAGGTAGAGATGCTACCTTCTTCAAGTCCATGATCTCGTCATACATGTCCTCCTTCTCTCTGTAGACCGGCGTGCCCGGGGCGAGACCTGGAGGAAACACAGCCTGTGAAGGACCTGGGAAGGAGGGAGCTCTTAGCCAGATCTGGAGGAAAACCTGGGAGTTAATAAAATTATCCTTAAGAGTAAAGAGCGGAAATCCTTCAGTGCTTTTAGTCCAATCACAGTCTGTCCCCAGAAGGAATGGAAATGGCCATGACCACGAGCCTGGGGGCGGATCCACAGTGCAGGGCTGGGGCGGAGTCGAGGGGACACCTGTACCTTGTAGACAGCCAACAAAACAAAGGCCATGAGCAGTCCCCGCCAGGGTTCCATGCCGCAGGCAGGCAGTGAGGGGCGCTTGGCCCGACACCGACCCACGTGTGCAAGGTGCCCGGGCGGTGCGGTGCGGGGGGGGGGGGGCACCCGGGCGCCGGGGGCACGCGGGAGAGGCCCAACAGGAGACAGAGGCGCGAGAACAAGCCTCCACTGTGAGCCCTGGCCTCTTCGTGGTGCGGCGATGCCCACCTCTAGCGTTCCTACGGCCGATGTCACTAAGACTGTGTGGGGAGGCGGGAACAGGGGGCCCGGGACGCTGTCACGTCAGGAGCGCCACTTCCTGGGGGCAGAATGGACTTTCGGGGTCACTGTCTTCGGGACACTCCATAGAGGAAGCCTGATTCTCACCCCTTTCTGCTCCTGCTCGGTCACATGGCCCCCGTCCCATTGCTGGCTGAGCGCCTGGGTCTGAACGTTTAGCTCTCAGCGCCTCCCAGCGCCTCCTGGCAGGTGGTTGGGAGGCTGGGGGGGAGCTGCTCCCAGGCAAGCCTGCCTCCGGGGAGTGCCGCTCCTGCTGGCCCTGGCCCGGGGGCGGTCACTGTGCCGGTCCCAGCGGGGAAGTGGAGCCTCTCCTCTCGCCCTCCTCGTGGGAAGGCTCGGACCAGGGGCCGAGGAGCAGGCGCCAGCAGCCGGCCCTCAGAGCGGAGAGCCTGCCTGCCATGCAGCTGCTGCCGCTCCCATGGCATTCGTGTGCCCACGGCCCGTCCAGCTGTCCGTCAGCGCGCTGCCCACAGCTCACGGACTCCGACCCCGACAGCGCGCAGGACGGAGCCGCCTCCACGCAGCACCGACAGCCCGAGACCTGGACAACGTCACCACGGAGACCGGCCCAGACCAGCTCTGTGCTTCGTAAAAGCCAGGAGGCTCCACGTCTCAAGATCCGTGTGAATTTTCCAGACAAGTCACATGAACCCTACCAGACCGCTGTACCGGTTTCCGGTAATTTCCGAATCTGCCGCTGTCCCGCTGTAACTAATTTCGGGGACTCTGCCTAGACCTATTTTCTACCATGTCTCCAAGTTCCATCTTATTCTAACCACGTGCTTGCATGTAACTAACATTTTCCTATACCATGTTGGTTTCTTTAACGCTCAGGAGCCCAGGTACAGGGGACAGCTAGGTTCAGGGCCTCGGGCCTGGTATGGTTAAAACCCTCTCACACCCCGCCACGCCTGCACCCCCTCGTGAGCCGCAGGTCACTGTTGGGGAGCACGGACCTTGCTTGGCACTTCCCAGCCACAGCCTCTGTGGCGTCAGAGGCGTCCTGCTTCCCAGGGGCATGCTGGCCGCCGTCCTCAGTGGCCGCCCGCTGGCCGCGGTCCTCGGCTTGCAGTAATACGGCGACTCTAGAAACCAGCGCAGGGTCAGGGCGGCACCGACCTCCGCCAGGCGCTCCTCCCGGGTTGCTGAGCGTCGAGCAAGGAGAAACCCAGCCGGAGGCCCAGGAGTGCGGTGCTGGCGGCTCGAAGGCTCGGGGCACGGCTCAGGAGCTGCTGGGCGGGGCCTCCCTCCGTGGCTCAACGACCCTCCGTGGGCACAACTCTGGGCCTCCCTCCCAGGACCCAGGACGCCCACCCCGCCCCCAGCAGCCACTTCCCCAAGTAACTGGGGCCAGGCGCCCGGCTGTACTTACTGGGCGATGTGGGTGGAGGTTTGTGGCCACTTTTCCTCTTTGTCTTCTGGAAGGAAGGAGAGCCGGGGGCAGCAGGTGAGTCCCACGCCCGGCCAAACCCTGGCTGCTCAGGGTGGGGTGTGAGGGCAGCGACGGGGAGACCGACCTGCAGGCCGAGCAGAGCAAGGCCCACAGGCTCAAGGGGGTGCCACCAAACCCGGGCCCCCCGTGGCTCAGGGGGTGCCACCGAACACAGGGCCCACGTGGTTCAGGGGTGCCACCAAACCCGGGGCCCACATGGGCTACAGCTGAGGAGGGTCCCCAAGGTGTGGTGGCTCCAGTCACATCACAGACACAGGGGATGTGGGAGCCTTAAATTCAACTGGAAACGCTGCACAAGTGGTGGACCTGCCCGGCTAACTGTCCTCAGGCCTGGATGGCGGTGAGACTGTCCCCAGGGTGGGCTCAGGCAGCGCAGACCTCATGACCAGGAGAAGAGGGGGTGTGTCTGGAGAGCCGGTGGGACAAGCAGGGTGGCGACGCAGAGCCGCGCCCCTGGGCTGCCCGCCTCGGGCCCGGTGGCCTCAGGCTCCCCGGCAGGGACCCCTCACTTGGCCTCGAGGCACCAGGTCTGTCCCAGGCAGTTGGACTTCAGCCGAGACTGCTGGCCCGTCCCTCAGCAGGGCTGGGGGACAGTTCTTCACCTTGCAATGGCCCTCCCACCAGACAACAGCCGCAGAACTGGGGGAGTGCGGTGTGGGGCCAGCTGCCTTGGGGGCAGCGGGCTGGCTGGAATGCCCAGCTGGGAGCGGCTCCATTCTCCAAACAACCCGGGGGCCGAGGGTCCACAGGTGCCCGGACCAGACCTGTCCGACCTGCTGCCTCCGCTCCTCAGGCTGGGACTGGCCAGGACCCCGCGTGCAGCTCACAGCACCTTTTCTCCCACAGCTGCCCTGACTGCACCCTGAGCCCTGCTCCCTCCCCTCCCCGTCAGAACTGGGGGCGGGGGGCAGGGCCAAGGCCAGATGCAGGAGGGGAGCCTGCCCACTGCTCAGGACCAGCTTCTGAACACAAGCTTGGCACCGACAGTCACAGCTACTCAGCTAAAGGCCTGCCGCTCTCAGAGGCACCGGGGATCCGGGCTCCAGGTCCGCACGCAGCCGTGCTGGGAGTGCCCGCTGACTGCTGAGGGGCGGAAGGGACGTCACCAGCACGGGGCCCCGTGGGCCTCCCGATCCCACTCACCGTCTCAAAGTCGGAGTCGAAGGTAATCGCCGACAGACTGTCATCTCCCTGCAGGAAGAGACGCACACATGGAACTTCCAGGCACCTGCCTGGCCCCCGCGCGGGGGTCACACTCACAAGGCCGTGTTGAGGGAGGAACCCCAATCCCCGCCCCAGTGGGAGCCACCAGCAAGAGGGGCAGCGCAGACACAAAGCAAAAACCGCCTCCACCCCTCAACCCAGCAGGCGTGTCCGAGTTGCTGGGGACTTTCGATCAAGGACCAGACCCTGTGGAAAGTGCCTCTTTCGTGGCCAGCGTGCTCAAGTGCTCCCTCTCTCATCTTCCATCAGAGCACCAGGGCCCGTGACCTCTCCCGGTGAGAGCACGGCAAAGTCCCGTGAAAACCACGCGTCCCTGTGGCAGGTGGGCTGGCGAAGGCCCTGCTTCCCGGTCCAGGGCCCGCCTGGCCAGCGAGTGAGGTCCTGGCCGGCTGGTGGGGTCCAGGTCCCCGGTCCCTGCCGCACGGGTGGCCACAGCCTCCAAGCCACACCCCGGGCCCACGTAATGGCAAGGGTAAACCGGGCTGGTCTAGGGCCTCCAACAGCCTCTGACCAACAGGAGCTTCTGCTGAGCCGAGAGGAACCCCTGGCAGGTGAGGCTGAAAGCCTGAAACCCGTCCCGGCGTGGCTCTGAGATCACTGGTGGTCACGCCCGGGCTCCATGGCACCCTGGGGCCCTGCGGGGCGGGCCTGTCACAGCAGGAACCTCCTGGGGTGACCCCCGGGGGGGGGGGGCGGTCCCTTGGCCAGAAGCTTCCCACTGGCCCCAATACAACTCAAACGCCTTGCCCGGTCCGCGAGGTGGGCCCCCTCCGCGATGCCTGACCCCAGGGGCCGGCACCCCCTGCAGCTTCCCACGCAGGACCTGGCACCGGCTGCCCCTCTGCTCCAGGGACCCCGGGGCCACCGCTCCTGACCCCCGCCCCTGCTGCGTCCCGTCTGACCGCTCGGTGATCTGTCCGGGCCTCGCTCCCCCTGGGGAGCGCGCTGCCCCCACAGACGTCCCCCAGGTCCTGGGCCGGAAGCACCGGTACCGGGCGTGCCGAGAGCCGCGGGTCCGGATCCCAGAGAGGAAGGGGGGCGGCGCCGCCGCCGGGAAGCCTTCTCCGATCAGCGCTGGGCAGGGCCCAGCTCCCTCCCACCGGGATGGTTCGGCCGCTCGGCCCGTCCGCGGCCCCGGCCCTGGAGGCAGCGGGTAGGCACGGGGCGGGCGAACACTCACACAGTGAGCTCCGTCGCCCGCGGGCCGCGATCGCGGGCACCGCACACGCCTGGCCTCCCAGGAAACCAGGCGAGGGCGCTGCGTCCAGGAGGGCTTCCTGGAGGCGGCGGCCGATGCGAAGGCGGGCGGGGTCCGGGGTGCTGGAGGCGGGCGAGGGCGGCGAGGCCCCGCCGACCGCACGTGGGCGGGGGCCGCAGGGCCGCTCTTATGCGGTAACAATCCCGGCAGCTGTCACCGGCGGCCGCGGCGTGCGCCCTCCCCGGCCCGCGTCCCCGCCGCCGGACCCGCGAGCGGGAGGGAGCGAGGAGGCCCGCCCCCCGCGCTTACCGTCTCCGAAGCCGGATCCCCGGTGCCCAGCGACATGGCTGTGGCGCTGCGGGCGCGGCGGTCCGGTTCCGGGGCTCCGCGGGCCGCCTGGCCCGCCACCTCAAGACCTGTCCGCGCGCCCGCCGCGACCCCGCTGCCATGGCAACCGCGCGGGCCCCGGATGTGGCGCCCGGCCAGCCGGCCGACTGTGCGCATGCGCGGCAACCCCCCGCGGGCGGGCCGAGCCGCAGCGCTCCCGGAAGTGCGGGCGGGGCCCCGCCTCGGGCTCTGCAGTCCGCACGGCGCCCCCGCCCTCCCCGCGGGAAGCCCGTGAGCCGCTCTGCGCCCGTTTCCTCGTCGGAGGAGCGGCGGTGGTGCCGCCTGGAGGCGCGGAGTCGCCGAGTTTGTACCGAGCGAGGCTCTTCGCGCAGCGCCATCTCCCTCCCCCACCCCAGCCCCGCTCTCCCATGGGAGCCCAGCCCAGGCGGTCTGACCTCCGCACCCAAGTGCTTCTGAGGGCCGGGAGGGTGAGGACCAGCAGGGTGTGGTCCCAAGTGGGTCCTCCATCAGAGTTCACGTGTTAAAAGCCCCCTTTTACTTTTTAATACACATAGGAATTATGCTTCCCATTTCCTTGTACCTGCAGGTCAGGTATTTCCCCCAAAATGTTGCTGAAAACTGACTCTGTACAGATGAGCTTTGTTTTTGTTTTTATCCGCGAGCCTGGAGGACCTCGGGCAGCCGGCGGGCCCCAGAGGGCCCAGGGACCGCAGACTTGGCCTCCAGGCTGAAGACGCCCCTTTCGGGCACGTGCTCCACCTCCCAGCCCAGCCCAGAGATCCCGTGCCTGGGTGGGCCACGCCCCTACCTGGACAGTCCCGCCCCTTCCGGGGATAGTCCCGCCCCTTCCTGGAGCCCCGCCTTCCTGGCGCTACGCCCGTCGGACGCTCTGGCACGTACCACTGAGTATCCCGGCGGGGGGATGTCCTCGGTAGGGGCGACCAGTTTGGCGCTGGCCTGACCCCGACGCTTTTCAGGTTGATCCTGCTCCACAGCTCGGGCCTCCTGGGCTCTAGTGATCTCGCGGGAGCTCTCGCGGTTCCCCCTGCCCGCCGTCCCGTCCTCCCCCCTCCAGGTTTAGCAGGTGGCGCGGTCCGGGGCGGGGCCTGCGGGCGGGGCGGGGCCTGTGGGCGGGGGCGGGGCCTCGGCGGCGGACGGACCGGAGTGGATGAGCTGCGTGCGGAAGGGTTCCGGTGTCTGTGCAGGTCGGCCGGATCGGGACCTCGGGCGAAGGCCCGCGTTTACACGAGGGCCCCCACCCCCACCCCCGGCCTCGCCCAGGCCCCACACGCAGGTGCACACCCGGCTCGGGAGGGACGGGCAGTGTGGACACACCGCTGGCCGCAGTGTTCCCGGACTGAGGCGCGCTGACCCCGGACTGAGCCGCACTTGTGCACATAGCTGCCCCGGACGTACCCGCACCCCATCTCTGGCCCGCCTGCAGCCTAGGTGAGCATCATGCTCTTACCCTCCCACCAGAGTCCACGGTTGGCAGCTTGGAGCTCTGACCCAAGGCCTCGTGGTTTACAGCAGACGGACTCCCTCCCAGGCACCACTCCCCGACCCGGGCCGAGGCTTTGCCTGGGTGCCTGCATCACCCCGGGGCCGGGATCATTGCGACCCGCCCGCCGTCTGGCAGCCCTGGGCCCTGAGCAGGCAGGGGGGCTGCTTGCGACCAGGGCTGGTGCGGGCCGGGCCCGACCTTTCCTTTGCAGGACCCCCGGCCTCGTCATGGACCCCGAGTGCGCCCAGCTCCTCCCGGCTCTCTGTGCGGCCCTGGCAGACCCCAGGCAGCCCGTGGCAGATGACACCTGCTTGGAGAAGTTGCTGGACTGGTTTAAAACCCTAACTGAAGCAGGTAAGGGGCGCTGTTCTTGACTTTCCCCAGAGGCCAGAGGGTGCACAGGGCTCCCCTGGCCTGGAGGAGGGGTCCCCATCTGGTCAGTGTCCTTCCCTCACATCCTGAAGACACCCCCCACACACACACTTGGGGTCACATCAGGCTGAGGAAGTGATCAGGGCGCGAGAGCTGCAGCTTGAAGTTTACCGATTCCAGCCGGATTCAGGCCTCCGCAGTTCTGTCCGTGCTAGGTGGCTGCCGAGGGCGAGGGCACACGCATTTTCCTGTTCTCAATGCATTTTTTTTCTTTATTAAAAAATCGGTTTTGTTTTCTCTCTGATTATGAAAGGAAAACTTTTTTTAATCCTGATATTTTTTCCATTGATTTTTTAGAGAAGACTGAAGGGAGGGAGGGGGACGAGAGAGACAGAGAGAGAAACATCGATGTGGTTGCCTCCTGCACATGCCCAGACCGGGGCTGGGCATCAAACCTGCAGCCCAGGCATTCCTTGACCGGGAATCGAACCCGAGACTCCTCCATGCAAGGCCGACACTAACCATTGAGCATACCAGCCAGGGGTGTAACACATATTCTTTATATAAAACTTCAACCACATGCCCAGCTGGGGGCTCAGTGGTTGAACATCGATCAGTGAACCAGGAGGTCAGGGTTCGATTCCCGGTCAGGGCACATGCCCAGGTTGTGGGCTCGATCCCCAGTGTGGGGGGTGCAGGAAGCAGCTGATCAGTGATTCTCTCTCATCATGGATGTTTCCATCCCTCTCTGAAATCAGTAGAGATATACTAAAACTTCAACAACACAAAGGAGCAAAGAGGAAAATTAAATCAGTCACCTTTTTATTTCCTGCCGGCCATTTTCCTAACACGAAGCCGTGTCTACAATAAAAAAAGCAAAATATGCTAATTAGACCGGACGCCCTTCCGGATGAAGCCGGGCTGCGAGGGAAGCCCGGGTCCCGGGTGCCAGAGGGACGCCAGTGCCGGCAGCCGGGGGAAGGAGGGCCTGCTCTCCCCCTCTTGCACGACTTTCATGCATCGGGCCTCTAGTGTTTCTTATGAACACGAGGTCCCACCATCGTACCGTGTGGGGTCTTGCCGCTTCTCTCTTACCTCACAGCAGTGTTTTCTGCATGGAGCAGGTCGATTTACTGACTGTCCTTCACTAGATTTTACCTAATCACGTCTCCATCGCAAGGTGGTCCTGTCTCTAACGGTTCGTTCCTATAAACAGTGCCACAGTGCTCCGACACTGACTTCTGCTGTTTCCCCTTAGTCAGTCTCTTACCCTCTTTTGGGTGGAACGTGGAGGCTTTTCTTGTTTTCTCCTACCGCGCTCCTCTGACAGGGCCTCTCCGAGGGCCCGCCCTCCTGCAGGCTGCCCTGGGCGGTGAGTGCTTCTGCTGGGATGCAGTTCCAGGGGTTTCATACTTCCCATGATGATTTTCTTCGGCCACAAATTCTTTAAAGGGGTGTCTTTTAGATGCAAAACACGGGTTTCTTTCCGTCTTCCCTGTTGATCGCTCATTTATTTCACTGGAGGTAGACAGTATCTGCGTCTCACTTTTCGCACACCTGTTGAGGTCTGATTGAGGCTTTGCACGGGGAGTTTCTGCAGATGTTGTGTGGCGTCTGCTGCATGTGCTGTGTTCTGCTGTGTCCTGGTGGCCTCGTTTGTAAGCCACGTTATTTAAATATATCTTTATTGAATTGAGAGGGGAAGGGAGAGGGGGAGAGAGACAGAAAAGAGAATCACTGATTGGCCGCCTCCTGCACGCCCCCTACTGCAGATCAAGCCCGCAACTCAGGCCTGTGCCCTTAAGAGGAATCGAACCCGGGACCCTTCAGTCCGCAGGCTGACGCTCTATCCACTGAGCCAAACGAGCTAGGGCTGTAGTCACAGTTTAAAAAATAGTTTTACCCGCTATACTGAGCTATACTAATGGACTCACCATGCAGCTGACGCATGTAAAGCGTACACTTCCGTGGCTTTTAGTGCATTTACAGGGCTGTGCAGCCATCGCCACAACCTCATTCTGCAACATTTTTCTCCCCAAAGAGGCCTGGTGCCCAGGAGCGCCACCCCCCACCCCCAAAGCCGGCACTGGCTTTCCCTGTGTCCTGTCTACGAGCTCCACGCCTGCTCCTTCGTTCACGTGTTTGTTCTCGTTTTGCGTGGCTGTTTCTGCGAGGCGTGTGAACACCTTAGGCTGAGATTGTGGGCCCGGCATTTTCTTCGGGAATTCCTTTCCCTCCCGGAGCCTTGGCGTGGGGGGCGAGCAGGCTGGCGGGTCCGTCGCCTCTGAAATGGCTCCTTCTGAAGCCCCGAGGGCTCTTCGTGTTGAAGCCACTTTTTACGGTTGGAAGATGCCGCCTGTCCCTCCGCCCTCAGCCCGCAGGTCCGGTGCGGGCCGCAGGTCTCCCATGCCAGCGGCGCGGCCAGGGGCCTGCACGTGACCTAAGCAGCTCTGCTCACACCGCGGACCGGTTCCGTTTGCTTCCTGTTGTATCTGAACCTGTTCTCGCCTCTCCTTTTACGGTTCCCTGTCTTTGCTCCTTTCCCTCCTTGCCCTGCCCTCCGCGGCGGCTAAGCTTTCGGATTTGTCAGCCCTCTCTCCCGGCTTTGAAGTTGCGCGTCCCAGCCTGTTCCCGAGCGGCCACCCTCCAGCTCGTTAGCGTCTCCCCTGCGTCCGAGGGGCTTCGGTTCCTCCGGGCGGCACGATCGCTGGGCCCTGTTGTCGGGTGTTTGGAGCCAGCCCAGCCCTGACAGCGGTGCCTGTAGATTGCCCGGCCTGTGGCTGCCCTTGCTGCCCCCTCCTCCTCGCCCTGTCCGTTCCCTTCTCCCCAAGCTCAGTGTGCGGCGTCCTCGCTGTGGGCCCCCCTTGGGACCCGCCTTCACCCGCGGTGCCTCCGTCCGGGAATGGCGCGGGCGCGTCGGTGCGGGTAGACGCGGGGGTGCGGGGTCAGCGGGGGTCGGCAGGAATGGCCTGCTGTGCTTCCGGCATCACGTTCGGGCAGTTTAAGAAAAGTGTCCACTTGGGAGGGAACGGTGGTCCTGCTGGAACTCGCGTCTCTGTCATAATCGGCAGCACCGGTCATTCGGCCCCCGCACTTCCTGTCTGCGCCCTCGACCCGTGTGAGGTGTTGGCCTCCTAGTTTGTTCCCTGCGTTAAGGCAGCGGTTCTCTACCTTCTGGCTTTTTAATACAGCTCCTCATGTTGTGACCCAACCATACAATTATTTTCGTTGCTGCTTCATCACTGTCATGTTGCTACTGTGATGAATCGTCGTGTAAATACCTGATATGCAGGATGGTCTTAGGGACCCCTGTGAAAGGGTCGTTCGACCGCCAAAGGGGTCACCACCCACAGGTTGAGAACCGCTGAGTTAAGTGATGGGCCGCTACTGTAAACATGTCCTCCCGTTAGCTGCTCCATCTAAAGGCCCGAGAGGGGGTGGGAGCTGCCGGCCGGAGAGCAGCCCTCGGGACGCGTGGCTGTGCGGTGACGGCCCCCCTGGCCTTGTCCAGGGTCCAGCCTGCAGCTGCTGCAGGACAGCCCCTGCCTGGTGGAGCTGCTACTGCAGGTGCCGAGGGCCCCGGGCCTGAGTCCCCGCGTCCTCGCCTTCTCGCTGCGCCTGGCGGGCCTGCTCGCCGCCCAGGAGGACTGCTTCCAGTTCCTGCAGGTGAGCCCGTCCTCCGGCCGAGTGCGCGCCTTCTGCCCCGGCAGGTGCCGGAAGGAAGCAGGGGTGGCTGTCACACCCCAAGTCTCCGCAGTGGCTTGTCTTGTAAGGGGTTTGCATGGGGCCGGGGACAGCCTGACCCCCCGGGCGTGCGGGGGCATCCAGGTGGGGACAGACAGCGGGAGGTGGGTGTGCCCTGATGGTCCCCTCAGGCCGGGGTCAGGAGGCCAGGAAACCAGGGGGTCCTTAAGCCAGGTTGTCCTGGCAGAGGTGGGCCTGTGGGGGTGCCGCTCTGGGGGGATCCCTGAAAGGAACCACAGGATGGACGAGCCTTTGTTTACGGCTCCCAGGAGCCAGCTGCCCAGGGCCCACTCCCTCTCCCTCCAGCAGGGGGAGTTGCTGCCTGGGCTCTTCGGGGAGGCCGGCCCCCTTGGTGGAGCGGCCTGGACGGCGCCCACTGTGCGCAGCGGCTGGATCCAGGGCCTGCGCTCCCTGGCCCAGCACCCCAGCGCCCTGCACTTCCTGGCCGACCTCGGTGAGTGCCCCCCCTCATCGCCGCTACTGTGAGGCCCCCGGGAGACCTCTGCACCGGGAGGGGTGTCGGGCTGTGAGGCGCTCTGGGGTGACCGGGGCTGGAGGCCCTCGAGAGTGGGAGCGTGCTTGCCACGGCTGAGAGCCGGCGGGCGGCTTGGGAACCAGCTAGGAGGGACGGGGCGCTGTGGGTTTAACGCCTGGCAGTGTCCGGTGCTGACCGGTGACTCTCAGCTCAGGCTCTTGGGCTCCAGAGCAGAGGACGCCGGGCCTCCGCTGGCCCCTCGGCTGTGGGCACCAGCTCTCCCCGAGGTGCTGCTGCGGCTGAGGGAGCTGTGGGGCTGTGGGTCCCCATGGTCCCCCGTCCCGCTGAGCCGTCTCCCCCCCGCCCCCCCCCAGGTGCCCTGGACACCGTGGTCTCCCTGCAGGGAGACTCCAGCCTGTTCGTGGCCTCGGCGGCCGGGCAGCTCCTGGCGCACCTCCTGGGCCTGTCTCTGCGGGGCCAGGCCGAGGGCTCCCCCGGCCCCCAGGTGTGCGACTGGCCGGCCAGTGCCCAGAGGATCGTGGGCCACATTGAGGAGTCCCTGTGCTCCCCCGCTGCCCCGCGGGTCACGCAGGCCCTCAATGTCCTGACCACCACCTTCGGGCACTGCCACCAGCTGTGGACGCGGGTGCTCTGGGCGCGGCTGAGTCCCCTGGTGGCCTGTCTGCTCGAGAAGGACCCCGTGCCAGCTGCACACTCGCTGGTGGACCTCCTCCTCAGTGCGGCCCGGTCAGCCCCGGGGTCAGGGGGGGCAGGGGGCGCTGGTTTTCCTGGGAGTCTCAGGGCGGCTGATAGGCCGGGAGTAGAGGGGTCACCGGAGGGTCTGGACGCCTGCGCCCCTGGGAGGGACCTGCGTCTCCGCTGGGCACAGCAGCTGTGGGCATGGCAGCCCTGCTGGGCACCGCGTGGCCTTGGGGGAGGGCAGGACTCACGTCTCTTGCTGGTCCTTCTCTGCAGGTCCCCCGCGCTGAGCTCCGACCACAGCTGGTGGGAGACGGGGGCGCAGGCTCTGGGCCGCCTGAGCCCGGCACACGCAGGGCCCCTGGCTCTGGGGCTCCTGACGCTGCAGAACTGGTGAGGGTGGGGTCCTGGGGGGCAGGCGGGGCCTCGCTGTCCATGGTCTGAGCAGCACTGTCCAGGCGGTGTGGCCAGGCCGCGGGCATGTCCTAGCTGCTCCCACGGCCCCCACCCGCCGGTGGGCCGGGGTACCTGTCGAGGTGCCTGTGGGGAAGCTGCCTCTCAGGGCGTGTCCAGGTGCTGGCACCGCCCCACTGCCCCTGACTGGGCCGCTTGAGGCAGCCGCTCGCCTGGGTGGGAGCAGCACTCACCGCACCCTCCGTCCTCAGTCCCCAGGCCCTGAGCGCCCAGGCCTTCGCCGTCCTCCTCCAGCCCCTGGCCTGTGTCCTGAAGGCTGCCGCTCAGGCCCCCGGGCCCCCAGGTACCACTGGGCAGGGCGGACCCACGTGGGGGGACGGACCTCGGTCAGGGAGGCTGGCGGGCAGCGGGCGCCACCCCAACCAGGGGTGAAGGATGGGACGGGCCACCCAGCTCTGCTGCTCCTGTCTTCCCGTCCCCGCCCAGTCAGTGGGCTCGTCGCCCAGTGGGCACCACGGTGGCACAGAGCAGCCGCCTCGCCCGCCTGGCTGGGCTCTGGGACTTACCACTTGGGCCTCATGACGGGTTGGGGTAGAGAAGGACCAGGGGTGCCCTGCGGGCTGTCGGGCGTAGAGAGGAGCTCCCGATGCAGGAGCCGCCCCAGGATGGGCAGCGGACGGCGGGGCCTCGACCTGGGGAGCCCGGGGCCAGGCTCAGGCCCAGCCTGGTCGGCTGAGGTCACCTGGCGAGCCCCTGCTTGGAACCTAGTCGCTGGCGTGGGGGTGGCCGGGGGTTGGTGACCGGTGGTGAGGCCTGTGCGGCCCGCAGGACCCCGCTGACCGGGAGCTGTTTCTGGTCCCCCGCAGGCTTGCCGGCCGGGCCTGAGGATGACCCGGTGGTGGCAGATGCGCTCCTGTCCTCCCGGTCGGCCTGCGTGGGCCTCCTGTGCCAGACCCTGGCCCACCTGGAGCTGCTGCAGCCCCTGGTAGGTGTGTCCCCGGCCTGTGTCCCCAGGGCAGCAGGCAGCAGCCTCGGCCACACTGACCCCCCTCCTCCTGCAGCCCCAGCGCCCCGCGCCCTGGCCCCAGGCGCCCCTGCTGGGGGCCGTGGTGATGGTCCTGCGGTTCTGCAATGGCTCAGCGGTGCCCGCCTCCGGCTCGGACGTGGGGGGCCGCCTCTGTGCCATCCTGGCCGGCTGCGTCCGCGTCCAGCGAGCGGCCCTCGGCTTCCTGGGGGCGCTGTCTGCGGACACAGGTGAGCGAGGACGCTGCGCGCGCGGCTTAAGCAGGTCCCACAGGCCGCCCTTCCCTCGCTGTTCTGGACGCCCTGGGCCTGTTGGCTTAGGGCGGGGGAGGGGCCCTCCCTGTGCTGGATTCTGGGAGCCCTGGGCGGGTGGGCGGGCGGGCGGGAGGTGGGGGTTCCACCCACCACGTCTGTCCCAGGGGCCCCCGAGCTGGTGAAACAGGTGTTGGCCGTACTCCTGGATTACCTCCAGAGCCCCGACTCCAGTCCCACGGTACAGGCTGGGGTGCAGGCCTGGGGGTGGGGGAGGGGCGCCCTGCAGGCCTCCGACCAGGCGGAATGGGCGCTGGGCAGGGAGGGAGGCAGGAGGGGCGGGCTTCGTACGGTTCTCGGGGGAGAGGGGGCCCAGAGCCGGGGACCCTGTGCCGGTGCCTGGTGTTCCCTGCAGACGCACCGTTCTCAGCTGAGCCGGGCCTGGCGGGGCGCAGTGACTTCCACACTCGCCCTGAGCAGCAGTGGGAGTGGGCGAGGCCCCAGGTCCCTGGGCTCGAGGCAGAGGCGGCCTGGAGTTCTCGTGTCTTGGGCAGAAATTGCGTGTCCCCAGGAGTGAGGTCCCGATGAGGCTGCCTCTGCCCTCCCCTCCTCTCTCTCATCTGGAGGCGCCTTCTGCTTCCTGAAGCTTCGGCTCCTGGAGACGGGCCCAGTGTGCCCTCCCACAGCCCATCTGACCCCCAGGGCAGGGGCAGGGGCAGGGGGTGGGCGGGGGCACGGGGTGGGCGGGGCCGGGTCTCCCCTCCGCCTGCAGCCCCGCCCTCCCCAGGTTCTGAAGAAGGCCTTCCAGGCCACACTGCGGTGGCTCCTGAGCGCCCGCACGCCCCCGGGCTGCTGCGACCTGGACCCCCCCACCCAGCTGTTCCTCAGAGGTAACCCGGCCTCCCGCAGGCCACCCTGGGGAGCCACAGGGCTGGGCAGGGCCGGGAGGGGTGGGGCTGGGGGGGCTGAGGGGGCCGGGAGGGGGTGGCCGGGAGGGGGCGGCAGGCGCGGGCCACTCTGACCCCCCTCCCGCCCCAGAGCTTCTCCCTGTGCTGCAGAGGCGCCTGTGCAGCCCCTGCTGGGAGGTGAGGGACTCGGGCCTCGAGTTCCTGACCCAGGTGGTGGGACGCTGGGCAGGTGAGTGCAGGCGGCGGGGGGAGGGCGGGGGGAGGGCGGGCCCCGCGGTGGCACCGACACTGTCCCCTGGCTGGCTTTGGAGCCTGGACCAGCGAGGCTGCAGGGTCAGCTCTGGGTCACAGCGGCTGTGGCGCTCGCACCCGCAGGACAGGCCGGCTTCAGACACGCGCTCCTGGCTTCCGAGGTGCCCCAGCTCGCGCAGCAGCTCCTGCAGGACCCCGAGAGCTACGTCCGAGCGAGCGCGGTGACCGCCGTGGGGCAGCTCTCCAGCCGAGGGCTGCCCGCCACCCCCGCCGGCCCTGAGCACCCGGGAGGCCCGCAGGTAGGCAGCGGCCAGGCCTGGGACCTGCCGAGCGTGGCGGCCTGGGGCAGGGCTCCCCCCCTCAGCTCCCAGCACCCCATCGCAGGGATGCAGCCCCCTCCCCCGTTGACAGATGAGCACATACGGGGCGAGGGCACGTGCTCAGCCTGAGGCCTGTGGGCGGGTCCTGGGGGCTCTCCCTGCACCCCGCGTGGGCGCTCGCCCCCGACCCTCCCACCCTCCTGTCCTGCAGAAGAGCCTGCTTCCGGAGCTGCTGCACGTGCTGGCCGCGGACTCGGAGGGCTTTCCCCGCAGGGCGGCCATGCAGGTCTTCACCCAGTGGCTGCGGGACGGCCACGCCGAGGTGGCCGAGGACACGGAGCGCTTTGTGGCCCGGGTGCTCCAGGCGGCCAGCCGGGACCTGGACTGGGAGGTCCGGGCCCAGGGCCTGGAGCTGGCGCGGGTGTTCCTGGAGCAGACGCTGGGCCCGCCCGGCTCCCGCTGTCCCTACGCCGTGGCCGCCCCGGAGGCCGCCGCCCCTGGCCGTGTGGCCCAGGCCCTGCGGGCCGCCTGCCGCGTGCAGCTCATCGAGTTCGCCTTCCGCGCCCTGTTTGACTATGACCGGCCCGTGGCCCAGAAGTCCTGTGACCTCCTCCTCTTCCTGCGGGACCAGGCTGCCCCCTGGGACAGCCTGCAGGAGGCGGGGGGCAGCCCCGACGTGGCCTCCGTGGAGGCCGCCCTGCGGAGGTGGCGGGCGGGCGAGCAGGGCCAGCCCCTGGGGCCTCTGGAGCCCGAGGCCGTGCTGGCCGTGCTGCAGTCCATGGACCTGGAGGGCCTCCGGGGGGCACTGGCCGAGAGCAGTGACCACGTAGAGAGGAACCCCCAGTCGCTCCTACAGGACATGCTGGCCACCGTGGGCATCCTGGGCGACAACGAGGCCGACTGCTACTGAGCCACCCGCAGCGACCTCCCTGCCCCCCAGCGACCTCCCTGCCCTGTCCCTCCCTCAGGCCCGGGCCCAGCTCGGCCGGCTGCACGGGGACCCTCGGGAGCCAGGCCTGGGAAGCCCAGCGGGCCAGTCATGTGTTTGGAAGTGTTATTAAAGTGGCTTATTTTCTACTAAAATCAGTACCGGTGGCAGGCCACTGAGTCGGTGCCGTGTCTAAGACGCCGGCCAGGTGAGGCTTGGAGGAGGGACGAGGAGGGACCTCCTGTGGCAGCCACCTCCCTCTGGCCTGCGGGTCTGCCCTTGGGCCCCGGGGCCTCTGGGATAACCAAGGGTCAGAGCATGCGGCTCGGCCTGGACAGGGCCTGGTGTTGGGCCCTGGCTCCATGATAGTGGCCCCGATCCAATCACGGCCGGGCCTCAGCCTCAACCCCCAGGCCCCCCCGCCCCGGGCAGGTGGCGCTGCCGTGGTCACGTCTGGGGAGCTGAGGTCCAGGCTGGCCAAGCAGGTGCCTTTCGGAACCGGGCAGGCCCGGCTGCCCTTCCCTCCCAGCGTGTGCGCCCAGTGAGGCACGATCAGAGGAGAAGGGCCCGGAGACACTCGGAGATGACTGGACCCGGAGGAAACACTGTAACGGGGTTGCAGCAGGAGGGTGGGTGGGGGCTCAGAGCCTCGCGTGCTCACGCTGGGGACATCCACAGATCGGTGACCGTCCACCTTAGGAAAACCGGGAAACGACCAAATTAAACCCGAAGTGAGTAGAGGAAAAGAAATAATAAAAGAGCAGAAGTCAAACTGGAAACAGGAAACCAATAGAGAGCATACCTAAACCACAAGCTTGGTTCTTTGCCCAGCAGATCGAGGCATTGGTAAGCCTCTAGCCACGCCGAGAAGGAGCCGGCAGGATTCACCGGGGTGGGAAATGGAAGGGGCCGGCACCCGGCCGCGGACGCGGGGAGGGGAGTGAATGTGGTGAGCAGCCTATGCCCACGGCTTTGATGACCGAGATGAACGGACAGTCGGCCGAGACCCACACAGGAGACGGTTTAACAGACCTGTTGCTGCTAACGGGACGGGATTAATAACATTCCAAATCAGAGCCGCCGGCCGAGACGGTTCCCTGGGAATTCCACCAGGCGGCTGCGGTCACCCATGCTCTGCAGTTGCTTCTGGAGGTAGAACTGGGCTGTTTCCCGACGCACTCGCCGAAGCCAGCATCGCCCTCACACCAAGTCCAGGCAGGGAGGCCTCCCTCCCTCCCTCCCGAACACAGACGTCAAATCCCCGACAAAATGAGGAATCCAGCGGCTGTCAGTCGATTCCTGCCCTGACCAAGTGGGTTTAGCTCAGGCAGGCCGGGCCGGCTCAACCTCCGTGGTCACATCCGCCACCGACAGTCCCGGCTCGGCTCGGGTCCCGGGGCACACCCGGGGCGGTGCGGTGCAGAGGCGAGGGTGGGAGGGCGAGCGGGCCGGCTTCCTGCCTCTGGGACCCGCTCCCGGCTGTGCGGCGGGCTGAACTCTGACCCCTTCCCACCCTCAGAGCACCGCCCTTCGGTGTCCAGGTTAAGGTGGGGGGCCTCCCGTACACCCCGACTTGGGCAGGTCTGGCCGACTTCTGTCCCCGGACTCCCTGAGGTCACTCAGACCGCACCCTGGCCACCCGGCCTCACCCAGGGCGCTCAGGGTCCCGGGGCTGCGCTGGGCAGCAGGAGTCCAGGCTGCACGGACAGCAGTGGGCTGCCCTCAGGTCGCGTGCCCTGGACGCGGCCACCTGCTCGGCCTGAGGCGCTGCCCCTGGCTGCGTCCTGCGGGGGGCGCTCGGCCTGGACCAGGCGCTGCGGAAGCTGCAGCTCCTCCTGGGCTTCCAGCTCAGAGAGGGACAAGGTGAGCCGCGCCCAGGTGGCGCCCAGGCGGGGAGCGGGCGGTGTGAGCGGACCGCGCTGTGGGCCGGGTGCCGAGCCCGGGCGGAGTGTCCAGCCCCAGGGCTTCCTGCAGCCTGAGCCTGGGGCCTGGGCAGGCAGCGTGGGGAGGAGGGACGAGAGGCGGCTGTCTGTCCGCCGTCCACAGGGCCAGGTTCACAGGGTGCTGCTCGGTACCTGGGGTCCGCATCACGAAGGCCTCCCGCGTGGTGGCGATGGCGTGGGCCCCCGTGTGGCTTTGCTCTGCGCGGCGCACTGCACCCCCACCTCCGCCCCCCAGGGAGGGCAGCCCCCACAGGCCCGCGAGGCCGTGCTGCCCTCTGCCGGCGGCGTGGGGCACCGCAGGGGCATCATATCCCAGTAAATTGTAAAATCTCCGCGCCGCCACCCCCTGGGCCACCCCCAGCCTGGAGCCCGCGGCGGGGCGGAGCCTGGCCGCAGGGCCCGCCCCCAGGAGGCGGGGCTTCCGGGCTGCGGGAGGCACGTCCACGTCTAGTAAGACCCACCGGGCCCACGGAGGATGAGGCGCGCCCAGCGCAGGGGAGATGGGAAACATTTGGGAGAACCCGCCCCTGCCGGTCCGCTGCTGGAGGGGCCACGGCCCCTGCGACCTAATCTGACCGCTTCTCCTTTCCTTCTGCAGAAGGTCGCTCGCTGGACCGGGGCGAGGTCAGAGGGCATTTGAATGAAAACTTGGCTTAGGGTTTTGCCGTGGCCACCGCCTCTCTCTGAGAGAGGAGAGGTGTCCCCAGCAGCCAGAGCTGACCCCCTTTCTGGGGGCCACAGGCCTGCTCCCACGTGGCCGGGCAAGGACAGCGAGGGAGGCAGACAGGGACCCGCACATCTGTCCCCCCACAGGTCCCCGCTGTGGACTGAGAAGTGAAGGCAGCGCCGAGCCGTGGGGTTCTGAATGAGGACCCTGTTCTAAAGGAGTCCCGTCCCTCACACCGGGCATCTCACATGGGGCATCTCACACGGGGCATCTCACACCGGGCATCTCACACGGGGCATCTCACACGGGGCATCTCACACCGGGCATCTCACACGGGGCATCTCACACGGGGCATCTCACACGGGGCATCTCACACGGGGCATCTCACACCGGGCATCTCACACGGGGCATCTCACACCGGGCATCTCACACCGGGCATCTCACACGCTGGCGGCATGGACGACCCAAGCACGTCAGGCAGCGGAGGTGGGGGGGATGCGGGTCCCGCACACGCACCGCCACGGAGGCGATGCCACTTTCCCAGCGCGTCTGTCTGTTTGTGCCCCTGGCCTTCGGCTCTCAACTGACCCAACAAGCACCGTCCAGTGGGAAGGAGAAGCCACTGGCCGCAGAGCCTCCGGGCGTCGGTGGACCCAGGAGGGACCTTCTAAAGGAGCATTGAGAAGCGGAGGTTTGTGAGCGGACAAGGGTGACGCTCAGGGCACAGGTCCCCACGCTGCCAGCTCGGCCCGGGCGAGGGGGTCACGCCAGTCCCCACGGCTGCTCTCGTGTGGGATGCAGCCAGCAGTCCAGCCCGAGGGCTGGGACACACGCCCAGCTGCGTCTTGATGAAGGGCCAGGAGCACCCAGGCCCCGTCTCTGGGACACACCCTCTCCGCGCAGCCCTGACTCCCCGATTCCTGGCCCCTCAGTCTCCCTTTCTCCCCAGGGCCAGTCACTCCAGATGAGACTGGAGAACCAGTCGGATCCTTCCTCCCGCCCCAACCCACGCCCTAGCCCACCCACCAAGCCCCGCCCACCCCATACAAGCCCCACCCACCAAGTCCTAATCCCACCACCTAAGCCCCGCCCACCCAATGCAAAGCCCCACCCACTAAGCCCTAGGCCATCCACCTAAGCCCCGCCCTATCCCATACAAGCCCCACCCACCAAGCCCCGCCCCAATGAAGTCCCAAGGCCAAAGCCCCGCCCCATCCAGCCTAAGCCCCGCCCACCCCACTTAAGCCCCCACAGACAGGACAGTGAAGTTAGCCTCGCTGCGGGGCCGCGGTAGGGGAGCGTGGGGCAGGGAGGAGGGAAGGGGCCTTGCTAATACGGGCCATGGGACATCTGATTCAGCCTTTCCTGGGAGGAAGTAAATCTCCAAAAGGGCTAAAGAAAACAATCAGCACACACCGGCCTAGCCACCCGGCTAATGTTACAGCTCCGCGTCCAATGACAGCCACCGAGTTCAAAGGAGCGGCCACTGCGCTCCGGGCACAACGCACACAGAAGGGCCAGCACGGCCACGCAGTGGCTTTGCAGACCCGACGGGCCGCGCGGCTGCTGGAACCCCTCCCTGCGGAGGATGGCATCTCTCCTGCAGACCCTCTGCCCCGAGCAGGCCTGTCTCCATCCGGGCGTTGGCCACCATCAGACCCGAGTCTAGAGGTGCCCACCGGGCGATGCCTTGCTGTGGCCCAGGAGGCCCCGCTGGCCTGGGGGCTGCTGAGCAGCCTGGTTGGCACCGACCCTGAGCTCTGGGTCTTTCTTAGGGAAGCACCTGGCCAGTCGGAGCAGGAAGGAGGCCCCAGGTGGGAGCCGCAGCCGGCTCCCGGCAGCCGCTCGGCCCTGCCTGGCCTGGTCCTGATGAGCAGCTGCGGCACCTTCCCCCCGACTCCGGAGGTCCCAGCGGCGGGGTGGGTGGCCAGCCTCGGGCGAAGGTGCCAACCTAAACAGGCCCCACCTGCCGGCTCCGAGGCCCTGTTTGCATAGGGAGGGCGAGTCCCAGCAGGAATATTTTTATCCCAAGGCCAGGAGGAGCAGGGCTTCCCTGGGGAGGCACAGGGACCCCAGGGGTGGCCCGGGAGCCAGCACAGGCCTGGTCTCGGCCACTGTCCCCGCCCCGGCCCGCGGGTCCTCGTGGAGCTGGATTAGTCCTGGCTCCAGTGGGGCCGCTGAACACAGAGGAACCCACTGCAAGGAAACCAGCTTATGGCCAGTGTGTGGCCCTCGGAATGAAGGCCGGGAAAGCTCACCTGGGAACGAGCCAGGAAACGCCTCCGCTTCGCCAAGCTGCGCATGAAGAGCTGCCGAAAGCCCGTAAACCCGGGAGAAACGGCCAGCAGCCCCCCCCCCCCGCCTGAGCACCTTGATTAACGAGAACCCGGAATAACAGGTTTATTTTTAGACCAGCTTCTTGGGCAAAGAGGCAAATGAAAACAAGCGGCAGGGGCTATTTTAAAAAGCAGTTCCCAAGAACGTCCACTCCGTGTCCACCCAGCCCCTCACTGTGATGAAGGCCGGCCGGCCCAGGGCCGGCTCAGCAGAGGTGCCGAGCGCAGTGTCCGCCTCCTCGGCCCGAGTGGCCCCCGGAGGGCCCGCAAGGCCGGCTGTGTCCCCCCCCGCCTCCCCCCCAGGACGCCAGGCTCTCAACCAGCCAACCAGAAACCAAGTCGGCCGGTCCCATGTGAGGCCATCGCCGAGCACTTGAATCCCCTGTGTCGTGTGGAGCTGGGCCAGGCCTGGCGTCCCGGGCTCTCAGCCCGTCCCCGGGGCTTCTCTGCCCTCGCAGGCCCTGCCACCCTGGCTCCTGGCCTCCCGACACCACTCACATCTCGAGCGCATCTCTCCTGCACGCGTCCTCCCCCGTACCAGCTTCTGCCCGGAGCACAGCATCACCGTCACCTCAGTGAGGCCACCGCACGTCCCTGTGGGCTCACGGACACTTGGCACCGTGCTGTTCTCCCCGCGTGTCCGTGTGTCCGTCTCAGTGGCCCGTGGTCAGTGGGGCCTGGTCCTAACACCTGGGGGCACACTCACCTGCCAACAGGAGGCCAGAGAGCAGGAGCCCCCGGGCGCCTTGGTGCGTCTGAGCCCACGCATCCCTCTCCCCTGCGCTTATAGCAACAAGGGCGACCCAGCCTCTGGTCCTCCCCACCCGCCTCAGGTCACACCTGTCTGAAATGAGAGTCGAGGGTGCATGGGAGGAGCTGCTGGGGCAGGGGAAGCAGGGGGCGGGGGCAGCTGGGCGGGAGGCACCCTGGCCATCTCCCTCCCCGGCTGCTCCCGCCTCAGTCTGTCGGGGAAACGGCCAGTGAGCGACAGCCTCTCACTCTCGTTCCACAGCGGATCCCACGCAGCCCGCTGTCACCTCCTGGGGGCGTCGCGCCACGCCTGCCCGTTGGAAGCTGTGCCTGGAGGCCTTCCTTCCCAGCAGCACCTGTGCCAGCCGCCCGTGCGGCCGGCCTGTTTAGCACGTGGAGTGAAACTGTGATCACCACACAGTGAGCCCGCAAGCAAACCAGCATCAGTGCCCTGGTCTGAATTTTTGGGTCTGAAATTGAACTTAATGTTGGTTTTGAGTACTAAGTGTTTTTATTTTTTTTTAATGTACTTTTATTGATTTCAGAGGAAGAAAGAAGCATCAATGATGAGAGAGAATCATGAATTGGCTGCCTCCTGCAGGCCCACACTGGGGGTGGAGCCTGCAACCGGGGCAGGTGCCCTGAGCGGAAATCGAACTGTGACCTCCTGGTTTTCAGGTAGATGCTCAACCCCGGGGCATGCTGGCCGGGCTGAGCGGAATCTCCACTGAGCAAAGGAAAACTAAGGATTTGTTTTAATAAACACCGAGAGCCCGGGGGCGGTCACACGGCAAACCAGACGCTCGCAGCCGTGCTATTCGCAGCCGTGCTGATCCGGTGCGAAGGGCCGCCTGGAGCCCACGCGGACACCGTCCTCACGGCGCGCTCTCACCCGCGGGCGTCACAGCCACGCTGAGGGTCCTGCTTCCAGACCAGTGCCTGCTCCCGGAGTTCATAACCCAACTCAAGGCAAGAAACGCACTCGAGTGCTGCAGCCGCAAAGCCGTCACCCAGCATCTCCGAAACGATCTCTGCAAACAGAGCCGTTACAACCTGAGCAACCCCCACGTGTGGACGCGTAAGCGGGAGGAACACGTCTTCTTTGAGGAAGTTTATTGTTACATTTTTGCAATAATAGATGAGGCACCACTATCTCCTGCTCCTCCAGCATCTCAATACAAAAGACAATATTCAAGGGTGACAGTGAAATTAAGATAAAAAATTACAAAAGCCGCGGCTTCCGAGACAAGGACTAGTCTATGTGTAGAAAGTTGTAAATGGTTTAGTTCAGCCTCACAAACAGGAACTTCTTCTCCGGTCAGGCGCCTCCCAGGACTCAGAGCAGCGCCTGGGGCAGCGAGAAGCCCACAGGGCGAGGGGTGGCCGAGCTGGTGGGGGTCTTGGCCTCTGGGCCATCCTGCCCCACTCACCGCGGTCACAGTCCCTCACACTCACACGAAAGTGAGGAGCAAATGGGTCAGCCTGGTTAGAGGCAAAGCGCTCAGGGCCTGGGGGTGGGGGGTGGGGGGTGGGGGGCCGGGACCCAGCCGCCTCTCCTGAGCCCCGATTCCCGGTCGGGGAGGACCAGCCCGCTCCTCACACCCAAGAGCCGGCGCCCCTTCACCGAAGGCGCCCCTTCACCGAAGGCGCCCTGACCTCAGACCCGCCTGCCTGAGCTGCCCTGTGCTCCTCCCCTCCAGGCCACACGGCCGGTCCTGGGCCGCAGCCTCAGCTGGTGGAGAGCTGCAGGGACAGCCCCAAACAGCACCTGCTCACCAGAGCGACCCTCAGCGCACGCACTGACTTCCATGCCGTGCGTCTCCTCACTGAACAGTGACAGGTGACTCAGGAGCAGGCGGCCTCCCCTCCCTCTGGGTCAGCCCCCGCCCTAGACCCACGGCTGCCGAGTGGCTGACATGGAGCCGAGGGAGGCGCAAAGGGACACAGGGGGGGCCCAGGGTGGCCTGGGGACAGGGGTCCGGGACGTGAGGAGGCCAGTGAGCTCTGCTGCCGGCTGGCCAGGGAGCGCTTTCCTTTTCTCAAGTGCTAGGCGAGCCCTACCCCGAGAACCGCAGTGGAGGGACCCGCACGCAGTGGAGGCGATGCACCTACAGTGTGGCACCGGCGGGGGCGGGCCTCCAGGGGGCTGCAGCTCCGCCCCGAGCTGGGAGCACGCGGTGTGGAATCCTAGAGGCAGAGCCCGGACAGGACAGGCCCCGCTGCGGGCGGCCGGAGGGACCGGCTGTGAGAGGCACTGGGGGCGGCCGTCTGCAGGGCCCAGGTGGGTGCGGGGCGGGCTTCCTGAGGCCAGTGTCTGCGGTGCACAGGCCGCTGCGGGACACGGGCTGCGCTCACCCTGCAGTTCCCGAAGCTGCGGACAGGAAGCCGGGCTGTGCCACAGCTGCTGCGCAGGCACTCGGAGGGGCATCACCTGCAGGGGGTGTCTGCGGGGGAGGGGTGTCTGTGAGGGAGGGGGGCAGGGCGGGCGGCCGGGAGTGATGAGCACCGCCGGGCGCTGTGTGGAGGGACGAGCCCTGTCCATGCGACGGGCCAGGTGACAGCAGGACAGCGCCCGGGCATTAAGGCACGACAGGCCGGCGCCCACCCGCCCCCAAGGCTGGGCTCTGGGAGGGGGCACAGGAGCTTTAAAAGGCAATGCGGTCCCTCTGGCGGGCCCCCGGGCCGTGTCTGCGCACGGGGCCGCCTGTCGCCAGGCGGGGCTCCGGGTCGGCGGCAGAGAGGCCTGCGGGTCAGAGGGAGCGGGCGGGCGGTCTGTGCGGGCGGTCGAGACGCGCACGCACCTGCGCGCACACGCACGCGGACACGCTCGGAGCGGCCATGGCGCCCGTGGAAAGCCGCGCGCCCGACGGCGGTCCCGGCCGCCCGGAGCTCAGTAGTGCCTTCCCGGATTCAGTAGCTCGCGGCGGCCCCCGCGGTCGGGGCGGGCGGCCGGCCTCACTGCAGCATGATGTCCTTGAGGTTCTCCTGCAGGATGGTGTCCTTGACGGCGTGGAAGACGAAGCGGATGTTCTCGGTGTCGATGGCCGTGGTGAAGTGGTGGAAGAGCGCCTTGCTGCGGTTGCGGCGCCGGCGGTCGAAGCACTGCACCAGGTAGCGCTGCACGTCCTCCAGCCGCTGCGGGTCGCCGCGGAAGTCGGGGAAGTGCTTGCTGATGCTCACGCTGCGCACCTTCTCCACCAGCAGGTCCGTCTTGTTGAGGAAGAGGATGATGGACACGTTGACGAAGAGCTTGTTGTTGACGATGGTCTCGAAGATGTTCATGGACTCCAGCAGCCGGTTGGTGCGCCGGTCCTCCATGAGCACCTGGTCGTACTCGCTGGACGACACCATGAACAGGATGGACGTGATCCCGTCAAAGCACTGGAACCACTTCTGGCGCTGGGACCGCTGGCCGCCCACGTCCACCATCTTGAAGGGGATCTTCTTGATCACGAAGTCGTGCTCCACGATGCCCTTGGTGGCCTTCCTGGCCAGCAGGATGTCCTGCTTGCTGGGGAAGTAGTTCTGCAAGACAGGGGGGCGGGCGCTTAGGGAGGGGGGAGGAGAGCTTGGGGGGGTATGGGAGCTTAGGGAGAGGGGCGGGCCTTAGGGAGGGGGGAGGAGAGCTTAGAGAGGCGGAGGAGAGCTTAGGGAGGGGGAGGAGAGCTTAGAGAGGGGGAGGAGAGCTTAGAGAGGGGAAGGAGAGCTTAGAGAGGGTAGGGAACAGGGGCTGGGAGGAGAGACCGTCCCAGGGGTTTGGAGAAGTCGCACCAAATACCGAAGGCCACACTGGCTGGTAGAACTCGAGCGGTGCCAGGACCAGCAGGCTGGGGGCTGCTGCCGCCCTCGGGAGTCACGGGAGGGCAGGTACCGGGGAACACCTGCCCTCTGTCTTCACCCCAGGAACAAGCCGTCTATCTTTGTTTCTGCGCCTCAGCTACCGTTACTCCCCTAACCTCCAGAGCTAATGCATCCCAAGCCTCGCTGGGAACCAGCACCTCCAGGGTGTTCCTGGAGGGGGAGCTTCAGGGCTTCAGCCGCGGGCAGGCGGGCGTGGGAAGTCTCAGGGCCCGGAGTCACCCCTTTGCGACCCACGTGACCCCCAGGTGGGTGCTCAGGCTGCAGTCTCCCCAAACCCAACAGGGACAGCAATGCCTCAGGACCAGCCACCAATCCGCAGGGCAGACGGGAGCCCGCAGGGAGAGACACTCCAGGCGCGTCAGCGAGGGAGAGAGGGGCCGGAGCGAGAAGCCGCCGGGGAAGCGGTCTGAGTGAGGGACCTGCCCGTGGGCTTGTGAGGATGCTGACTGGCGGCGGGAGTGGCGGCCTCCACACGGACGCGTGCGAGAAGCCGGGAAACCCCGGCCGCTGGCGTTAGGAATGGCTGCAATTTTCCGGGAGCGACGGTGGTGTGTGGGTTTGATTTCTGAAGTCTTACCTTTCGGAGACAGGCTCGACGTATTATCAATGAAATAATGTAACGATGGGTATGTCCCTGGGAGGGGGTGGGGCTGATGGAACAAGACCCATCACAAGTGATCATTGTTCAACCTGGGGTTTCATGGACTGTTTTTTTTAAGCAGCTTTCTTTTTAAAATTAATTAATTAGTTAGCTGCTGTTGTTAATCCTCACCTGAGGATCTTTTCCCCCTAATTTTTAGAGAGAGTGGAAGGGGGAGAGACAGAGAGAGGGAAAGATCGCTTTGAAAGAGACACATCGATTGGTTGCCTAATGCCAGAGCCTGCAACTGAGGTACGTGTCCTTGACTAGAATCGAACCTGGGACCCTCAAGTCCGCAGGCCGACGCTCTATCTGCGGAGCCAGACCAGCCAGGGCTCATTAACGCTGTATGTTGGTGTTGGTACACGTTTGAATCTTCCACAATAAAACGTTACAAAGCCCACCTCCCTGACGGGGTCTGGGCGAAGGGATTCGGCAGAAACACCGCCTCCCGTGTGAGTCAGCAGGACTGGCGGTCTATGGACAGGAGTGGAGTTCCCTCAGGGGAACGGGTGGCCCTTCCCGCACGGCCGTGGCTTCGTCCTCTCCACGGTCACCGGGCTCCTCAGCCCGGCGAAGCCCCAGCCACCGGAGCCGCGTTGTTCTCCGTCGCGGGCGGGTCTGACTCACCAGCTGGCCGATCCGGTCCAGGTTGTCCAGGAAGTACTTCACCGACTCGCCCTGTCGCGGAGGAAGAACAGACAGGGCTCAGTCAGCCGCGAGCCGCAGCCCGGCCGACAGGAGCGCTCGCGAGGGCGAGGTGCTGGGCCACCGGGGCAGTGGCATCGCGGGGTACGAGGCGCATCTGGAGGAAGCGGCCAGTGAAAAGCACCACACGTTTCCCTGAGGAGGGGGATGGTGGGAGTGCCCGCCCCCCAGGGATGCGCACTGTGAGAGGTCGCCGGAGCCCAGCTCTCGCGGCCCGGGGCTCTCGCATCTCGCGGCCCAGGGCTCTCGCGGGCCAGGGCTCTGCTCCTCACTGAGGCTCTGCGGGAGGCGGCTGCGTCTTGGGAAAAGCAAGGGGCACAACCCGCACCCGCGGCAGCGCCATCGAGACCTCGGAGGGAACGAGCGGGACGAGCGAGGTCACGCCGAGCTGCGGCTCACAAAGAGGAAAAGGAGCCGGAGTACGGGACCCAGCGGGCCCAGGGGAAGCGCCCAGAGTCCCCTCCTTTCGGGAAGGGCCAGCCTCCCATTCTACAGAAGGCCCCTGGCTGACTTGTCTGAGGGTGGGACAGTCTTCCTGCTGGAGCACAGAGCACAGAGCACAGAGCACGCTGAGCAGATGCAGGTCGTCCCCCCCCACCCCCCCTACACGCGCGCGCGCGCACACACACACACACACACACACACACACACACACACACGCCAGGAGGCTGTGGGCGCTGACTGGGACCGTCCGCTCTGGGAGGCGAGCGGCCGGCATGGAAAGGCACCCGCAGCTCCAGGGAGAATGACACCTCCCCTCCGGCAGCCGCCTCCGCCACGTGACTGCGGGCCCTCCCCTCCCCTCCCCTCCCGCACGCAGCCCTGGCAGCGGGGAAGCCAGGATCCGGCACTCGGGATGCAGCGCGTCCGCCCGCTGCTGTCTGTGTTCTTGCTTTGTCTGCACCCCCTGCCTCTCCCACGCGGACAGGAAACAGCTGGGAGGGAAAGAGCTGTGGAGCCCCCACCAAACCTGCCTGTTGCCCTCCTTCCCCGAGATCCCTTCTCCCTCACCTCCTGCCGGCGCGCAGGCCCGTCGGCGCTTACAATGGAGACTGCCAAGCCTCCACGGGAAGCGTGAGCCCCTGGCCGCCACCCAGCCCGCACGACAGAACTGGCCTTGTCTCACCTCGGAGACTGTCTGCTAAAGCAAACCCCAGCTTAGCTGGCGGATAGAACAGCACCCAGAGTCCCCACGACAACATGCGTCATGTCCAGGATGCCACCCAGAATCACTATGTGGAGAGCCAGGAAAAGGGCACTTACCCTCAAGGAAAAAACAGCCACAGACAGCAACTCAAATAACCCAGATCCTGGGACTGCCAGACAAAGGCTTTAAGGCAGCTGTCGTAATTGTGTTCAACTAGGGACTATGCTTATAATGGATAAATGCATAAGAATCTTAGCAGGTACACAGGAAATAGAGCGCCAAGTAGAAATTGTAGAAGTTAAATGTACAGATTCTAAAGAAAAAAATGAGTGGACGGACTTAACAGACTGGAGATGACACAGAAAGAATTCATGAGCTTGGAAATGAAAAGATTCACAAAGCAGACAGCAGCTGTGGCGTCCGTGGGGCAACAGCAGAGGGTCTTACACCTTAACTGGAACCCAACAGGAGAGGGAGAGCCGGGCAGGAAGGATGCTTTTTGTAAAAAAAGCACACCACTTTCCTAATCTGGTAAAAGATATAAGTTTACAGATTTCAAGAAGCTCACAAATTCCAAACACAGTGCATGTGGAGAAAGCCGTGCTCGGGACACTGTGCGCTTCAAGGTGGAAACCTCACTGTTCCGGTCTCGTCCTCATGGGAAAACGCTGAGCGAGCTGAACACCAACACCTCTCCTGAGATCCCGCTGAGAGTCAGGCATGGCTGACTGTGGCCCGCCCACCAGGGACGGGCAAATACAGAGAATCACAGCCTATCGGGACCAGGGAGGTGGCTGGAGCGACCGGCATCATGTCCAGCTTTCAGCCGAAAATCACAAGACGCTCCAAGGCAGGAATGGGTGTGAGAAGACAGAGCCAGCGTCAAAACCAGACTCGCACCATTTTTCCCTTTGCTATACATTTTGTATTTTGCAATAATTCTAGATGCACAGGAAGCTACAAAGACAGTACTGAGAGGTCCCGTGTGCCTGCAGCCATTTCTCTCGATGGCCCGCCTTGCAGGACGACAGCACAGTGTCAGCGCCGGGCGCCGGGACTGACACGGGCACGGCTTGGGCATCGGCTCTCAGCGCCGCATCACGTCTGTAGGGCGTGTAACCCCACCCCTCGCAATGGCGACGACAGCATGGCATCCGCCCCCTGGAACCTGACCTGGGCCGAAAGTTCTTCGATGTGACATCCAAAGCACAGTCCGGGAGAAAGTCATTTCTGAAAAGAGTCCGTGTTGGTATCATTGAAATTCAGAACTTCCGTTCTGCCCAGACCCTCTTCAGAGGACGGGGAGATGAGCTACAGGACATCCTTGGCCCCACAGGAGGACTGTCTGGAGCAGATGAAGAACTCGGAAACTTGGCCATAACAAATCCCTCCGAATAGGGAACGGGCACGAGGCTGCAGAGACTTCACTCGGAGGAGGACAGAGGCAGATCAGCCGTGGACAGGCGCTCGCTCCACCAGCACCCCGGACACGCCGCCTCCTGACGCTCAGGCAGAGCCTGAGGCCGGGCAGACCAGCTCGTCTCCCTGTCTGCTAAAGAGGGTCTGGGCAGAACGGAAGTTCTGAATTTCAATGATAACAACACGGACTTTTTCCAGAAATGACTTTCTCCCGGACTGTGCTTTGGGTGTCACATCGAACAACTCTCCGCCCAGGTCAGGTTCCAGGGGGCGGACGCCATGCTGTTGTCGCCATTGGGCCTCTGGCCTGGGCACTCGTCATGGCCGACTCCAACACGGGTGGGTCGGAAGCTGGCTGGCAGGCTCCGCGTGGACAGCCCCTGCGTGTCACTCACTCATTCCCACAGAGCAGCCCCCCCACGCACGCAGCCCCCCCACGCCCGGTATTCACCGATCGGGGCTAAAACTGAGAGAATCAGAAAACTCGAGGCTACATGAGCACGTCTGCAGCCAGCCACTGTGGGACGCCATCACGCCCCACGGGCCTCGGCGTCGCGCACCACACCCTTGCGGGAAGGAGGGCGGAGAGCTGTCTCATCGCGTCTCGTCTGGTGCTGAGGACCCGCCCCAGGCCTCCAGCACCCCGGCCAGAGCGCGGAGACCACCCTGCAGTGGGCACAGGGCACAGACATGGTGGCGCGTGAGACGACAGGACGTGGGTTGGGGGGTGTGCCGTGGAACCAGCACCCTGAGGCCCACACGGAGACGCTCCAAACGCAGCAGTGACGTCGAGACGCGATCCTGCAGCCTCTCACCCACGTGTAGGACTCGGCTCCCAGTGCCGCCCCCACACCCACTGGTTAACCCTCAGGGGAATCAGGCAGGGCCACTGGCACCCACTTCACAGGCGACAGGACCGAGGCGCTGGGCCAGGAACCTGCCACATAGCCAGGTGCATGGCTCCTCAGTGCCGCGCGGGGCCACCAGGCGGGAACCACCCGGGAAGGGAACCACGCAGCGAGCCAGGCCAGCGGCGGGTGGCTGTCAGGTGGCGGCAGCGAGAGGGCGGGTGGCTGCGGCCAAGTGCGGGCAGCCGATTGGCTCGGCGCCTTAACTGCTGACGGTCTCAGACCTTCTGCGGTCTCACAGGCTGAGACAAATGTCTGTATCTGGTTTTCAAGAGAGCGAGAGCGAGAGAGAGAGTGAGCGAGAGAGAGAGAGACAGAGACAGAGAGAGACAGAGAGAGAGGGAGAGAGAGAAAGGCAGTGCAGGCCCCGAGCCGCGCCCTCGGCGGGTTTCCGGAAGGTGCGCAGATCCTGCGAACTCCCAGCTGCCGGCCACGCTTCTCAAAGCCGGTGACGGGCGCCCCGGCCCCTCCACCCTCCTGCCACCAGGAAGCAGCAGAGGCTTCATCTTAGACCCCGGACACACGGCAATGCCATCCACACTCAACCCTAAAAAGGCATTAACCACAAGAGACCCCTGGGCTTCCGGGGGAGGCCGGAGTCCAGAGCGGCGGTCGCCATCACGGGCCGCCGGTCCAGAGGGAAGCCGCGAGCCAGGGGCCGTGATGTGTGAACGCGGACCCTGGCCCTTGGCTGTTCTCTCCCGTCCCCGCTCTGCCTCGGGGAACGGGGTGTGGGGAGTGACTGAGAAGACGGCCCACGGCGGGTGATCCGGGGCCCCCACTTCCCCCATCACTCGGGCTGACACTGAGTAGCGCTGCCCCGTGTGGCCCCGATGACCCACCCTGCTTGGTGCACCTCCCCTTGTGCCCGGACGATGCCCGGCCACAGGAGGCGCCAGGCCCGCCCCACGCCTTCCCCAGGCACAGCCGGGCGCACAGAGCTGGGTGCCGTCTCCGGGGCAGCGTGCTCTTCATTCCAACCCACGCCCATGACCACGGCTACGCCGAGGACGCCACGCACCGCCCACAGGTCCACCCGCACGTTCCCGCAGGACACTGTCCCTTTAAGTCCTCCCCTCCCCTCCCTCCAACCGGCCACTTCCTTCTCCAGCAGCGTCTCTGGGAGCAAGTTTAGCTGCCGCCGCCCCACCCCCTCCAGGACGGCCCAGGCCTGTCAGGGCTGTCAGCCCCGGGGTGTAGGGTGCCTCTGCACAACAGCTTTTTTGGGGGGGGCACTGCAGATGGGAGCCTTCCTCGCCCGGGCCAGGGCGGCCTGGTCCCGGCACAGCCGTGACTCCTGCTGGGACAGCTGGTTGTTCTGGGTCCAGAACCACACAATTGACACGGAGTCACAAAGCCCAGCCTCACCCACCCGCCGGTCTCCTCCGCCCCGGGCTCAGCGTGGGAGCCTCCCTGAGGGCATCTGCAGTGGGTCACGCGGTCCCAGTCCCAGCCCAACCGGCGGCTCCCTGCACAGGCCTTCTCACCGTCTCCTGCCCAGAGCTGCCCCCAGGCTGGGACAGGGACAGAGGGGCTGTCCAAGGGCCCCTCCTGCCCACAGGTCCTGAGGTCACGGTTAGGGCTGGGGTGGGTGCGGGTCCTAAGGAAGGCGACGAGGGGGCGGGACCCGAGGCCCAGGCAGGAAAGGGGGCGTTTCACCGAATGTTGCCCCGGGACAGGAAGGGGTGACAGAGCACCCTGCAGCCACTGGGCCTGTCCCGGATCATCGCTTCTCCACGCTCCAGCCCCCACGAACGCGTCCACTTCACGCACGCCTGGGTCCCTGCTCCTCGGGCCTGGGTTTGCCGACAGCCGTTTCGTGAACAGCTGCCCACAGGCTACGGAATAAGGTGTCGGCACGTGCTCGGTGAGCGACAGCGACTAAAACACTGCCTCCGCCGGCAGACAGGTCGGTGCCCTCGCTCTGCAGACACTTCCATTCTGCTCCCCGCCCCGCTCGCCGTCCCATCTGTCATGCCCACGGGACAGGACGGCAGAGACAGCAGCCGCGTCCAGCTGCCCAGCCACCCACAACACCACACGCCACGCTCCCCCTCCTCCCCACCCCACCGCCAGCCGAGCCGCGCGGAGCAGTACAAAGCCAGCGCTCTTGGGGCGGGGGGTGGGGGGGTGGGCGGCTGGGGAGCTGGCTGGACACGTCCGTGCAGGAGGCACAACGGGGCCTCGCAGTGCCAGCTGGGACACGCCCCCGCCGGGTTCCTGAAAGATCGCGGGCAGTCAGCACAGACCATGCGCCAGCAGCAGCCTCTCCGTGGAGGTCCCCCCAGGTTGCGCCACGCGCCTGGCACGCGTCATCACGTTTACCCAAACCTCGTGCATCACTCCCGCGTCCCCAGCTTGGTAGGTGACCTGCCTGAGGCCGAGAGAGCCGTGCGGCCCCCCATGGACGGACCAGCAAAGGCCACACGCCAGGGGTCGGCACCAGGACGGCCATCCATCCCGAGGCGGCCTGGCTGCCAGGGGAGCCTAACCCGCCCCCTCGCCGGGGAGAGCCAGGCCGAGGTCAGGGTGCTCCTCGCTGGCCGCTCCCCATCACCCCATCCTCCCCCCTCGAGGCACAAATGGCAGGAGCGCTCCGAGCCCTTCCCTCTGCCAGGGCCTGAGTCATGGAGCGCTGCGGCAGGCGCAGGGGAGACCGGCCCAGACGCTGCTCATAAAGGGCGCTTGTGCTCAGGCTCCGCCGCCACCGCGGACCCGAGCGCCGCCACCGCGGACCCGAGCGCCGTGGAGGAGCGCCGTGGAGGGAGGGACGCAGGCGGCCCCGAGGCTCCCGCCCCTCCTCCCACATCACTGACGGGCTCTGCTGTGGAGGGAGGGGCTCAGGGCAGGCACCTGCTGCGGGGGGGGGGGGGGGGGGGGTAGAGGTGGGGGGGGCGTGGCCCCGGAGAAGCTCGCACCCCGCGTCCAGGAGGAGCGGGGGAGCGGGAAGGAACCCGAGCGCGGCCTGCTGTTCGCCCCCCTGGGCAGTTTGTCTTCGTCTCTGGCGGAGAAGCGGGCCGCCCACAGGGATGCCGACCTCTGGCCTCGCCAGCGTCTGAGTCACAGCCGCCTCCGGGCACGCCCCGCGTCCAGGCTGCCCCGTGCAGTCCTCGGGTGGGAGGAGCCCGCACTCACGTGCGTACAGAGCTGACTCCGGTCTAAATGCCGCGCTGCGTGGGCCGTGGCGCTGCCGTCACCCCCGGACGCGCCAGGACCTCAGGGGCCTCCCGCGCGCTCTCCTTCACCGGAGCGACCACAGGAGTCCACTAGCCTCCAACGCCCCACAGAGCCACGCAGGCCGAGCCGGGCCCTCCGCGCCCAGACTCCATGCGGGACGCAGCTCCAGGCGGGCCGAGCCGGCGAGATGACGGAGACTGACTGGCCAAGCCACTGGCGATCCAACCTCCGTCACTAGACAGATGCCACCTGCTCCCTTCTCCGCAGCAGGAACGGGCGTGAAGCACTCCTGTCAGCTTTCCCCCTCAGGAGTGGAGCTGGCAGAGGGGACGCGGGGCCGGGGCCCTGTGGGCAGTGTCCCCCAAGGCGTTGCTGGTGGAGCACCCGTGAGGGCTCAGAACCCAGCCCGGCTGCCCGGGGAGCCGCCTGAGAGCCACACAGGGTGTGTCCCGGAGCAGAGCCATGGAAACGTAAGCCACCCGGACAAAGAGGACATTTGAAAGGTGTCAATAAACTGCTTCTCAAAGCACCACATTTCCCGCTGTCTCAACGGAGACTTCTGCTGGATGTTTCCAAATGTGTGTCTGAAGCTCACGACTCTCCAGGCAAGAACACTCCCGCCTCCCTCCCTCTCCCCCAGACCCCGAAACAGCCTTCTCTCCCCGCCCCCCCCCCCCACCCCGGCTTCCTCAGAGGCCACTCGGGAAGCCACCTGGGGCTAAAGGCAGGCGCCTCAGCACACGCTGTCCGTGGCTCCCCCGTGGCTTTGCGCTGACCGCCGGGCTCTCAGCACCGTCAGCCTGTGGCAGGAGGGGGGCTGGCCACGTGTCCAGTCACGAAGAGTGAGACTCCCAGCACAGTCCCATGGCGGCACCCACCCAGCCAGAGCAGGAGGCGGGGCCTGGCTCGGTGGCCGCACTCAGCTCAGGACATGCACGAAGGGGAGGCGACGTGGGAGCACCAAGAGTCTGCTCCGACCCTCTGCGGCCACTCACCTGCCCGCCAGCTGCCTGCCCACAGCCCTCCCACTCGCTGCTCTCGTCTCCTCACAGGATCCGCGCGCTCAGGGATGTGCACACGCGCACCCCGCACCCCGCCCATTCACGTATTTACAGTCTCCCCGGCAGACAGCTCCGCCGGGTGCAGACTTGTTTGTGTTTGCTTGCTGCTCTTTCCCAGGACTTGTAGGAGCGTCTGACACGTGGTGTCTGCCCCACAAATATGTGCTGAATGAATGAATTCCATAAAATTAAAGACACACGCTGGGAGCACAGTTGCGAGGTGTCTCCATTAGCATACGTGATACTTCATTGAGTGTCTGTATCTCCTTACTCAACAGAGAGTGAGACTCACAAAACCCCGTGTGCTCCCAGGGGCTCCCCCAGGACCCCATCACCCCGGGCAGCGCTGCAGCACGTCCAGCAGCCTCGGGGGGGGGGGGAGTGGCCACGTGACCTGGCTCCGGCGATGAGCTGTGCCAGGCCTGCTGGCGGGTGCTCCAGGCCACGAGGCCATCACCCTAGAAGGAGGGGTGACTCTTCCCCCGCACCTCCTGACTGGGGTGCACGCCGCACCGCCTGTGGCAAGAGCCAGGCCCCGGGACCTGGGAGGTCACCCACCCTGTCGCCTGGGCTGGTGGGCTCTGAGCTTCTCACACGGGAAACGGTCCCGGGCTTTGGGTCACATGCAACCCTCTGTGACCGCCTCCGGCACCCTCTCCCCCAGCACACGCCCCACCTGCCGCCAGCAGCAGCCCGGCTCTTTCCAAGTAGGAGTCTGGAAAGTTCCCGACTGCACCCACGGAACATCGATGAAGGCACTGCCCTCACCGCCCTGCCTGCGGGCCGCCTGTCTCCTCTAGTCCGCACCGTGGACAGCGGCAGCCGAAGAAGCAGTCCTCCTGGAGGAGAGGGTTCCCGCTGACGCCAGGCGGCCTGGCTGAGACTCTGGGCGAGGAGGCAGCTGGACTGGTGCCGGCCTCAGGACCGCAGAAAACTCCTACGTCCCCCACAGCCCAGGACACAGCTTCCTTCGCCAGGCCGGCTGCTGCTTCTGGTCTTACACCCAGTCAACAGCTACCCCCCACTTCCCAGCAGCCGAAGGAGACGGGCAGCAGGGGGGCCTCCTTCCTAGAAGCACCGGACCCGCACGGAGGGCATCTAGCCCAGCCCCCAGTGTCTCCAAAGTTTGGGGAGAGTTTCTGGAAACCCGATGAAAACAGTAGCAGCAAAAGCACAGCCGACTTCCCAGGCTGCGAGGCTACCCTGGCCCGGACGCTGGGAGAGCGGAGCTGGGTCCTGAGGCACTGGAGCTGCACGCCGCATGGCAGGTGCCCAGGAGTGCCAAGGGGCATGTGGGCACTCCCCCGCCAGAGCCGCCCCAGGAGGCTCGCCACGCCGAGCGCACGCAGTGTGCAGCCCCGACAAAGCCCACGTGCACGGGGCGAGGGTGGGAGGAGGGTCAGGCCCGGGAGGCCCAGGCAGTGACCGTGTGCTCCGACACCCTGAAGGCACGGGGATGACAGTGTGTGTTAGGGGCGTGGCCACCCTCCAGGCCCCTTCTGCAGTTAGCACACAGCCGCTCAGCCAGCCGCAGGCCCATCCTGGGGCTGCCCACCCCTCGGGTCCTAAGGAGGCAGCAGCCACCGCCTGTGATGGGCACCTCTCCTCCACGCCGACAACGCAGCCCACACGGCCGCCTCCCCTACACTCTGGGAATGTCACAGCCTCGATGCCTGTGAGCACGGCCGGGGACATCACTAACGGCGGCATCGCTGGACTTGCAGAAACGGAGACACACTGTGCTCTGAACAGAAACGGAGACACACTGTGCTCTCAACAGAAACGGAGACACACTGTGCTCTGGACAGAAACGGAGACACACTGTGCTCTGAACAGAAACGTCCTCTCCGTGGAAGCTCCGGCTGCAAAGCCCCAGGACGGAGCCTCCAGAAAGCGCAGGCCGCCACCTGGACGTGAAGCTGGAGGATGGAAAACGGGCCCGTGAACACCTGAGCGGCGTGAAGCCAGCGGCGGAGGCGCACCTGGGCCTCGTCCCCCCACTCCTGAGCAACAGCCCTGGCGCCACCAGCAACGGGAGGGCAGGTGAGGGCCTACAGGCGAGCTCCAGGGTCACTGTCCAGCCCCCGAGCAGAGGCGCTGCCCCCACCCACAGGACCGTGCTGCTCCTGGAGCGGTGGCCTGAGAGCAGGATGGAGAGCAGGCACCGCTCCAGCCCCAGTCAGCTCGGCACCTGTGTCTCCCCGCTGCTCACGGGTCCGTTAATGAAGATGACGATGCCCTAGCCCAGCGGTCGGCAAACTCATTAGTCAGCAGAGCCAAACATCCACAGTACAACGATTGAAATTTCTTTTGAGAACCACATTTTTTAAACTTAAGCCAGTGACGGCGAACCTTTTGAGCTCGGCGTGTCAGCATTTTGAAAAGCCCTAACTTAACTCTGGTGCCGTGTCACATATAGACATTTTTTGATCTTTAAAACTATAGTAAAACGAAGACTTATATTTTTGATATTTATTTTATATATTTAAATGCCATTTAACAAAGAAAAGTCAACCAAAAAAATGAGTTCGCGTGCCACCTCTGACACACGTGTCATAGGTTCGCCATCACTGACTTAAACTATATAGGTAGGTACATTGTTATTAACTTCATTAGGGTCCTCCTAAGCTGGCTTTTGCTAAAAACGTCCTCAATCTGATTGAGGTACATTCGCTGAGGTCGACCCTTTCCAACTCTCTCATCCACACTTGTCTTGTATACTTGTTTCATCTATCTCCTTTCGTTCATCCTCTCTATATGTCCAAACCATCTCAGCATATAGTGGGGCCTTGACTTACGAGTGTCCCGACTAACGAGTTTTTTGAGATACCAGTTGTCTCTTGGCTGATTTTTTACATTGAGTTGATAGAGTAATTTGAGTTAACGAGCTCCTTAATGAGCTCGGTCTTGGAACGAATTAAACTCGTAAGTCAAGGCCCCACTGTACCTTTCTCAATCCTTAATACTACATCTTCTTTCACTCCACAACATTCCCTAAAATTAACTTAAAAAACTTTACTTAAAGTTTTAAGTCTTAGTTAAAAACCATAGTTAGAACCACTTCTTCAAAATAGACTCGCCCAGGCCGAAAACCGACTTCTGCGCGTGGGCCACGAAGTTTCAATCGCACTGTACGTGCGTGCCTGCACGTGGTATTTTGTGGGAGAGCCACACTCAAGGGGCCAAAGAGCCGCACGTGGCTCGTGAGCCGCAGTTTGCCGACCACTGCCCCAGACAAGTGGTCGCCAACCGGTGGTCCGTGAGGTCCGGGAGGTTGGTGACCGCTGCCCTAGACAACAAGCAAAGAGCTGTGCAAACATGGAGCATGAAACATGAGGTCCAGTCTCCAAACCACTCCTGCCCGCGTCCAAGCTCTCAGCGTCCGGCCCGCGCCTCCCTCAGTGCACCCCGCGGTCACCTCTGGAAACGCTGCAGATCGGACCTGTCAGCTGGTGCTTCACCACCGCCGTGGCTCTCTCATAATTCCAATCGCCTGGCATGGCGTGCGCAGCCCAGTGTGCCCTGCCACACTCCCCGTGGCTGCACACCGCTCCGGGTGGCACAGGGACGGAGGGTTCCCAGGCCTCCCCACCCGTGCTGTCACCGTGAGCCCTGCCACGCTGGCTGCCGTTCGGTGCCCTCCTGCTCCTGCTGCCGTGCGCTGTGCGGCCTTGTGCTGCCGCTGCCACGGCAACCACAGGGGAAGCCAGACCCCAGGTGAGGAGCCCAGAGGAGCCCGAGGAGCAGGAGACGCAGTCCCCCCAGCGCAAAATGCTCCCACCACCTCCAGCTGGGCCTGGTCAGTGCCGCGCCCTTGGTCCCTCCGGGAGCTAAGCCGGTCTGAGGGGGAGGCCACTGTGTGAGAGCGTGCCATGGGTGCGTGGCCTCTGGGCGCCGGCCCGCCTCTACGCAGCACCCACAGTTCCCGCTCAGGTTCATACCTCCATGACTTTAAGTGACGAGGAGGACACGCGTCTCAAAAGGTTCAGGCTTAAAGTGAAGGGGAAGAAGCTGAACAGAACCCGCCGCAGGGAGCAGGTGAGCTGCCCAGTGGTGGATCCGAGCAGTGTGTCCTGGGAGCTCCAGGCCCCACACTGCCCGCGGGGCGCGTCCCAGGGGCATTACCCCTTCCCCCCAGACCTGAACCCCGAGCTCCAAGTTACTGTCTCTCACCCTTCGGGGCCCTCCCTGCCTACAGACCCGGCTGAGCCCGAGTCATCCGCTCCCCCGACAACGAGACAGTGTGGCCGCCTGCCATGTGCGGGGTGAGCTGTGTGCCGCCTGCCGTGTGCGGGGTGAGCTGTGCACTGCCTGCCGTGTGTGTGTGGGGGGTGAGCTGTAGGGTGAAAGCAGCCTCCGCCTGCCTGTGCAGAGTCCAAAGGCATCGCCCCGAGGTCACCATCTTCGGGGAACCCCCGGGCCGGCTCACTCACCAGCTGGAACTCGCTCCTGCGGCGGAAGGCCTCCCGGATGCCCGAGTCCCCCCAGAGGGCGCTCAGGGCGGGCACGTAGAGCTGGAAGGTGGCGGGCTCCACGGGCAGCCCCGCCTTGTTCTCGAAGGCCATGAGGAACATGCCGTGCTTCTCGTTCTCCGAGTGCTGCCACGGGATGCCCAGCTTGTCCCGCGCGTCCACGAGCACCTTGGAGCCCTGGGGACAGAGGAAAGGGTGAGTGAGCTGCAGAGGCCGGACCACGCGGAGCTGCCGGCAGCAACTGTGACAGCAGGACACCCCGCTGTCCCTGTGCCACCCACACGGCCCTCGGCTGTCGCGTCAGGCGCGGATGGGTACTCCTGGGACACGACTGCGCCATGAGGTTACGCACCGGGCGGCAGCGTGCCCTTTGTTGCCCTCACTGGGGAGGTCCTGGGAGCACACGCCTGGGGGGAGACCTGGCCACCCCTAGCACAGCCAGCACTGAACAGGCCACGGCAGGAGGCGGCAGTGAGGGAACCACTCCAGCACCACCAAACCCAGACCCACCGAACCCAGACCCACCGAACCCGCCTCAGCGGACGAGGCGCGGCACCACACCCAGATGGAGACGTGCACCAGGGATGTAAACAGGACGGTCCTGGGAGCCGGGAGCCGGCAAGGCGGCAGCGCCTCTTCAGTGCCTGACCCCGTGGGAGGCACCTTCCAATGTAGAGGCCGCACGAAACGCGATGAAGGAGGGCAGCCCGCGGGCAAAGGGACCCCAGAGCTCGATGGAAGGGCTGCTGGCCTCCTGGTGCAGCCCCTCCCCCCCATTCCTCTCGGGAACGACGCCTCGTTCTGATGGGCCGTTCTGATGGGCCGGCTGCTCCTCACCAGTCCCTCCTCTGGGAGCCGCCCACCTGCTCGGCCAGCTTCCCAGGCGCCCAGCAGTGGAGCGGAGCCCCTTCCTGGGAACAGCCGCTTCACCCCCAGGCGGGGGCCTGGGCACGTCATGGGAAACAAAGGCTCGGCGGTCACGGACACGCCGTCTCCCGCAGGCCTTTCGGTTCTGAGCACGGCGTTGAGCGGGCAGATGCAGGGACCCCAAAGGCTGTTTGAGATGCTCTAGCCACACGGCACCGCCCGCAGCTGCGCCCGCCCCAGAAAAGGCCTGCCCAGAGCTCAGCGGCCACGGGCTCACTCCCCCTCGGGACACGTGGGGGCAGTGCTGTGCCCACTTCACAGAGGAGACGGACGCAGCTCAGGATCAGGGAGGCCAATGCGAGTGCCTGTTTTAACCCATGTTCTTCCTGCACCTCAACGGGTGTGTCGGGGAGACGGGCAGGGGCAGGAGGGTGGCACGGACTTCAGAAGCAGATCTGCACTGACCTGGGCGGACCCGGCATTTCTGGTTTCCTCTAAATGCTTGTTAAAAAGTTAACTAGACCTAGAAGCAGGGACATGCTGAACGCCTGGCGAACTCAGAGGAGACGTGCTGAGTTCAGACCCGACTTCACAAACAGGGAACGCCTTCACTCACACCCGGTCACAGCAGCGTGGCCGAGACCCCGCCACCGGGCTGTGGGCAGCGGGACGCGGCCAGTCCGAACTGAGATGTGTTATACCACTCACTGCATTTCAAAGACTTCGCATGAAAAATAAATGGAAATACTTTAAAATTTTTAATACTGATTATGTGTTATAACAAAATGATAATATTTTGGGTATTTTGCATTATTAAAATACATCATTTTACTTATTTCTTTTACATTTCTCAATGTGGGTAATTTAAAATGTGTGTTTTTTTTAAATTGATTTGAGAGACAGAGAGAAGGGAGAGGGATGGAGAGATAGAAAGAAACATCAATGAGACACAAACATCAATTGGCTGCCTCCTGCACACCCCCTACTGGGAATCGAGCCCATAACCTCTTGGTTCATGGGTTAACGCTCAGCCACTGAGCCACGCCAGCCGGGCTGATTGTGGGCAAAGTGTGTATGAGGTTCACCTTACGTTTCTGTTGGACCGCATTGCTGTACGGGAACATTTCTTAAAATGAAGTCTGTTTCTTTCCGATTACAAAAATGTCATTTTTTACTGTAGAAAATAGAGGAAACAGCTACATAGAGAAGCAAACTAAAATATCACTGTCTGGAAAGAACTTTCATTAACATCTTAGAATGCTCGTCTCGCTCCCTTTCGGTGACAGTCACGCAGTCTCCCTCCGTCAGGTTCAGGTGGACGGTACAGAGGTCCCGCCGCTCAGGCCCCGCACGGTCATCACGATGTTCCCGACGAAGCCGGTGCCGCAGTCGCCGTGACTGCTCTGCACCTACCCGCCTGCACGGCTCACTCCCTTCCCCTTCTCTCCTGGCCCAACCCCCCCGACACTGTCAGCCTGCTTTCTGTTCTCAAAAAGTCTCTACCTAGAGATAACGTCTGAGATCTGAGAATGTCCGGGTCTCGCTCCTGATGGAAATCTCTGTGTGACATTAACATTTCGCGTGGCTCAGGCTCTGGTCGGCCACCATCACATCCCACCTGGATTCCTGTAACCTTCTCGCTGGTCTCCTCACGTCTGCTCTTGCCCCCTTGGCATTCTCAAACCAGGCAGCATTGCATTCCTCTGCAAACCCCACCTGACTCCCTCTCATGAGAGGGTAGGAGCTCCGGTCCCCACAGAGGCTCGCTGCACCCAGCCGTTGCCTCTGACCCCATGTCCAGCCTGCTGCCCCTGACCCCGCACCCAGCCTGCTGCCCCTGACCCCATGCCCAGCCTGCTGCCCCGGACCCCGTGCCCAGCCTGCTGCCTCTGACCCCGTGTCCTCCTTATCTCCTGCCTGCCCTGGGCCAGGGCCTCCCTGCATCTGCCTGGGGCCTGGCCCTGCTGGCTCCTGGTGCCTGAAACCCACTGCCCAGGATCCACATGACCCCCTCCCTCAGTCCACAGCCACTACGCGAAGGCCAGCCTCAGCGAGGCCCTGAGTGGCCACTGACCCCACATCACAGCCCCTGCTGCCAGCTCCCAGCCTCCGCTCTTGCTCAGCGCCGGGCCTGACGAGGCCTCTGCTCTACCCGCCGGGAAGGGAGGCTGCGAGGGAAGGGAGGCTGTGAGGCGGCTCTGGGTCGCGCTTGTTCTCTCCACAGCCCCAGGCCTGCACGGTGCGTGATCTACTTGGTGACAAGGGTGCCTGGGTCTCGGGTCCCCCGTGGGCGGCCCAGGGACCACCTTCCTTCCTGCCTCTCAGGCTGCGGCGAGGATTCCTGACAGCAGAGGTGGGACCGTGACAGTCAGATCTGCCTGGCGCCAAGGCAGAGCCACAGGACGATGCCGCCACCACCGTCATGTCCACGGCTCCTCGCCGGCAACCTGGCCACACGGGACCGTTAGTGAGGCTGGGAGTTAACGCTGGTCTGTGCTTTATTTGAAAGCAGCTGGGCTGTGCTGGGTTAGGAAATCCCTTTTAACACCGCTATGCGCTCGCTTCGCAGCACGCCTACTAAAGCTGGAACCGTGAGAGAAGATCAGCATGGCCCCTGCGCAGGGTGACACGCAAATCCGTGACGCGTTCCCTATTTAAAAACACAAAACTCTCCTCTTCACGTACACAGATAAGAGAAAAGCCTGTTTACAGGAAAAGCTCAACCATAGACAGCTCAGCTCACTGAGGTGAGTAAATTAAAGCGACAAAGCAACGGGCCAAGTTCGCACAGAGCACCTGCCCCACGCGGGCAGCCCCGTGTGACGAAAGCGGCCGCGCCCACAGCCCCGCTCACACCTTGTGGGAGAAGCTCTGACAAAGGGCCGCCCAGACGGAGGAGAGCTCCCAAATCAGCCGCCCCCCTGTTCAGGGACGCGGGGAGCACCCCCCACGCCGTTCCCGTGGCTCAGAATCCTGGTCATGACGGTCACCATAATCACCATGAAACTCTGGTCCCAGACGGCAGGTGCCGGCCGGTGGCACCAGGTAACAAGAGCATGGGAAGCAGGGCCCCGGGTCCCTGCAGGGCGGGCGGCCTCGCAGGCAAAGAATCAGGAGGACACCGTCCGGCACAGCCGCGGGAGGGACCGCACCTCCAGCAGCAGATTAGACTCGGGAAGGAACGGACGCAAGGACGCCCGCGCCCCAGCTTCCGGGCTGGGCCTGGGGGACGTGCTCCGGAGGCCGGTTGGCAGCTTCACTCCAGACGGGCAGGCTCGGTCCCCCCGGCAGGGCTGACCTGGCTCACCCGCAGCTCCGGGGTCACGCGTGTACAGGGCGGAGGGTGTTGCCAGGTCCGATGGGGGACACACTGGCTTTACTGCTCAGACGCGTGCTGCGGTAGGAGCACTGCGGTAACTTCCACCAAACGGCTGCCGACTGCACAGTCCCATCCTGGCGCAGACAATGCTCCCCAGGAACCACCTTCTACAGAAACCTTCTCCAGCCCTGGCCCTTGTGGCTCAATGGATAGAGCACCAGCCTGCAGATGCAGGGTCCCAGGTTCATTTCTGGTCAAGGGCATGTACCTTGGTTGCAGGCTCCAGCCCTGGTCAGGAGCATGCAGGAGGCAACCAATTGATGTGTCTCTCTCACGTCGATGTTTCTCTGTCTCTCCCTCTCCCACTCTCTCTAAAAATCGATGGAAAAATACCCTCGGGTGAGGATCAAAACAGAACAAAACAACCCAACAACGTCCTCAAAGTGAAAGGCTGTCAGTGCTCTGCGGCCGGATGCTCCGCCCTCTGCAGGCTCACGGAGCTTCGAGAAGATTCCCAGTCCCAGGCGTCCTCCAGACGGGCTGGAATCGAGTGAGCCCGCACCCGCAGAGCAGGCCTCATGCTGCCCGCAGAAAGGTCGTGGCACGAGCACCCGCAGCGCCCTCGGGAGTCCGCGCGCCGGTGCGGGTGGGGATGGCGCAGAATCAGGCCTCGTGCTCTGACCAGGACGATGCAGAGGCTTTCGCGGCAAGCGAGCGAGTGACTGTGCCAGGAAGCTGGGCCCGTGGCTCCTCCTCCCTCAGTGGCCCGGCCCCCCTCCAGCCCTCCTCCAGCCACCTGAGCTCCCGGGCCTCCCTCAGCGACAGCGAGAGGCCTGACCAACGCCCGGTGAGCCGTGTCTCTCCCCTGCCAGTGCCAGCGGAGGCACCAGGTCAACCATCTTCCTGCGGAGACCTGACCTGCGTGTTCTTAAACCATGCAAATGCTTGGTTTAGGAGGTCGTTAACGTTATCATTTGTTCTTCCAGACATTTTCCTCTGAACGTATTTATTCACCCGTCCAACCCATGCTGGATGCCCACCGCGTGCCGGTACCAGACCCGGCCTGAGGCTCACAGGCACGGGACCAGGGCTGACATTCAGGGCTGGGACCGAGTCAAATGTGGTGCCGGGACCAAGATCCCCAACACCAAGCCCTGCCCACACCGGCTCACGGACGTCAGCCGCACTCACTCTGCCCCCAGCCTGTGGGCACGCGTCTCGCTGGAACCTGTGCGTCTCCCCTGCTCCTGGCGCTGCTCCGGGACGCTCTCCTTTGGCAGTCTTTGGGTCTCACCGGCCAGGTGTCACCGGCCGGCACTGGCCGACCTCAACGCCGCTCCCGTCTGCGCAGCACCGCAGTGCCCTGTGGCTTGGGGAGCCATGGCCGGGCACGGCCTCACCTCCAATCTCAGATCTCAGGAGTCCCTTCTCCAGCCTCAGGGGGGATGAAAGACAGTGACCTGCGGAGGCGGCCAACAAACCCCACCCCTGGCCAGGGTCTGTGCCCCTACCCAGGGCCCCACCGTGCGCCCCGCCCGCGCACTCCCTGGACCCCAGGTGGGGCAGAGGTGAGAAGCTGCCATCTTCCAGGAGCACAGCGCCAGCCTCCACTGCGGCCTGAGACGCCACCCGCGCCCGTGACGGCTCCTCCTGCATCGCAGCAGCCACTCCCCACGCACGGCCGCTTTGCTGGAAGGGCCGGCGCCCGGCCCGGCGGCCCCCCCCCCCCCATGTGCGACGCAGCTCCCCGGGGACGGGGACGCAGAGGCGAGAGGAGCTGCTGCTATAAAAAGGCTGCTTATCTCAGGAAGTCTCGCACTGAGGACAGAGTGTACGCTGAGGACACGGCTCCGAGCTGGGTGGGGGGAGTGCTGGGAGGGAGCAGGAAGGGGGGCATGGCAGAGAAGATTCGAGAACCCAGGGAGGTGGCCCTGCTCCTTTGGTCTCGGCCAGCTCACAGTGGCCTGCGGCTCACAGGGGCCTGCGGCTCACAGGGCCAGCAGCTCCCAGGGGCCTGCGAACCTCCCAGGGGCCTGCAGACCTCCCAGGGGCCTGCAGACCTTACAGGGGCCTGCACCTCACGGGGCCTGCAGCTCACAGGGCCTGTGCACCTCACAGGGGCCTGCGTTCTGGTCGGCTGGACGCACATGACCCGAGGAGACAGAGCTTTCGAAAGCTTCTGTAAACACCGAGCGGGCGCTCCGCTCACAGCTGGACGGGCAGGCAGCGGTTCCGACGGAGAGGACAGGCCGTGACGCCTGAGAGGGAGGGGCCTGCAGGTCTCCTCCAGGGTGAACCACACGCTCAGAACGGAGCCGTGGTCTCACTGCTCACTCTGCTCGCTGGCGGTCACTGTCCTGCACCCACGTTTACTTATGCTTTTTAAAATGTTTTCATTGATATTTGAGAGGGGGGGAGAGGAAGAGAGAGGAACGTCATCGGCTAGCTGCCTTCTGCACGCCCTACTGGGGATGGAGCCGGGCATGTGCCCTGACCGGGAGTCATGGGCTGACAACCACTGAGCCACACCAGCCGGGCACTACTGATGTATGTTTGATACTCAATTCGCGCCTGTTCCTGGCACTCTCTCCTCGGTGCCCAGGAAAGGCGTTCACACCCGCTCACACTTGGTATCCAGCCCCGCCCGAGACCGGCTCTCATCCCAGTCACCTCTCGGGTGACATGCTGGATCCTCTCTCGCGTTGGCTGTGGGGCTACACCTAATGTCTTTCCTCTTGTATTTGACCGGCTGGAGTGCCACACGCCCCGGAGTCACTGGCGTCCTGGCTGCCGTCGGAGGGGGAGGCCTGTGCCGGGAGCCGCCGGCTCACGCCAGCACCACGCAGGCTCCCGCTCGCTGGTGTCTGTGGCCGAGTGTAAGTGATGTTCTCTTGGGTCACGTCATTTACATAAAATACGTTAAAGCGCAGGCTCAATATCAAAACAATTTGGGAATAAAAGCCATCATTAAAGAAACAATCACCCGAGTATAATTTTACAAAAGCAATATGCAAGAAAAATGACTGTATATTTATTACAATATATTGCTAATTAACTTTAAAACATGGGGAAAAGTTCTTTTTTTAATTTTTTTTTAAAAAATATATTTTATTGATTTTTTACAGAGAGGAAGAGAGAGAGAGAGAGTTAGAAACATCGATGAAAGAGAAACATCGATCAGCTGCCTCCTGCACATCTCCTACTGGGGATGTGCCCGCAACCCAGGTACATGCCCTTGACCGGAATTGAACCCGGGACCTTTCAGTCCGCAGGCCGACGCTCTATCCACTGAGCCAAACCGGTTTCAGCGAAAGTTCTTTTTTAGAAGACTTAATTCAAGATGTAAGTCTTTTCATCTACTTCAAAACACACTGAAACATTTTCCTTTTCCCCACTCATTTATTTTTAAAGATGCCATTTAAAAACACAAGCGAGGGGGGCGGGGGCCATGAGGGGATAAGGTCACATATGTAATACTTTAATCAATAAAGAAAAAAAAAGTAACAGAATGCTGCAGCCATTCCCAAATAAAGCACTATCTAAAAAAGATCCTTTAAAAAATAAAATAAAATATAAAAACACAAGTGAGAGCCCAGCCGGCGTGGCTCAGTGGCTGAGTATAGATCTAAGAGCCAGAAGGTCATGGTCAGGGCACATGCCCGGGTTGTGGGCTCGATCCCCAGTAGGGGGCGTGCAGGAAGCAGCGGATCCATGATTCTCTCATTAGTGATGTTTCTACCTCTCCCTCTCCCTTCTTCTCTGAAATTAATAAAAATGTATTTTAAAAATATAAGTAAAAATAAAAACACGAGTGAGGCCCCCCCGGGGGGAAGTGGCCGCTGCAGCGGGCACAGGAGAGGGAGCTAGGGCACTTGGGCTCTTCCTTGAAGTTACCAGGATTCAGAAACAAGACCAGTTTCCAATTAAAGAACATGCTGAAGACGCTGTGGCCTCCTCAGCAAATATTTACGCATCCTAAAAATACGCAGGATCACAAAACCCCGAAGCAAGATTCAAACCACAAATTAGTTAAAGCGCCTACAGTTCCCAATGAACGCACCCCGTGACGTCAGAGGAGTGCACGTAGGGAGAGGGGCTTACGTAATCGCTGATCACGAAATCCGCTCCCAGGGACTCACACCGTCACGTCACGATCGCCACGCAGCCGCGAAGGAGCGCCCAGGGCAGAAGGCCATTTAGACGTGGCACCCCGCCCTGCTCCTCAGAGGGGCACGCGGTGTCCTGCTCTCCCGGGGGCGGGTCCACAGACGCTTCCCGTCGCCCCGGGCCGCGGCCGTCCCGCACTGCCTGAGACTGTGTGCTTCTCCACGCGTGGCACCGTATCCCACGGGGTTTCCGTGTGGCTCTGCTCACGTGGGAGAATGACCACACTGAGTTCAGTTCCCAAGTCCCCGTCTGACGCCCCAGGTCAGGAAAACTATAGATGCCCCGGAACCTGTGACCACCCAAGCAAGACTCCCATTTGTTACTATTATTTTTTTAATTTGTCATTCCTCACTCAAGGATATTTTTTTACATGGATTTTTAGAGAGTGAGAGGGAGGGGGAGAGGGAGGGAGGGAGGGAGAGAGAGGGAGAGAGAGAGAGAGAGAAAGAGAGAGAGAGAGAGTGCCAAACATCAATGTGAGAGAGACACAGCGGTGGGTTGCCTCCCCCACACCCTGACGAGGCGGGGATCAGCCTGTGGCCGAGGTTCACGCCCTTGACTGGAATGGAACCTGACACCCGTCAGTCCGAGGGCTGACGCTCTAACCACTGAACACCCGGACAGGGGAGACACCCATTTTTTAAGAGATGAGTCTGAGGAGAGGAACCAGGCCCGTGTCACAACTCCCGCCGGACAAAGTCGCACGAGAGAATCCTGTGCACGGGGCTCTAACCTGCAAGCGCGTGGCGAAGCCGTCGCTGTGCGCTGGGGGCCGGGGCAGCTGGGGACCCTCTTCTTTCGCCGAGTGACCTGTCTCTGAGCGATGAGGTTGGACCATAGAAACTGTGTTTTTGTGGGTCAGGAGGGTCACATATAAGAATTTCACACGGTTCAACCTCTGTGCACTGTTGCTCCTCCCCTGACTGCTTCTGGGAGGTTTTCTATTCCCACATGAGTATTTACCACACACACACACACACACACACACACACACACACACACACACGTACATCCATCCCCAGACTGAGCTTATAACACTGGCTGCAGAGGGGAGAGGGGGTGTTCGAGGCTCGCTGGCCCAGCTGGACGGACACCGGCGGGCACACCAGCTCAGGGCACCTGGACACAAGCAGGCACGCTCCCTGGGGCAGGCGGCTCCCAGGACAGACCAAGAGGCTGAGTCCCTCATGCTCACTCCTCCTCCCCAACTCCATGGTCCTGCCGCTCACCCCCTGGGAGCCAAGGGCGAGGGAAGGCGAGGAAACGACTGTGGCTGAAACGCCTCCTGTGGACAAATGAGGCCAGAGGCATGAAGACCCTGCCACCACCTGACCCCCGCCTGACCCGAGGGGTCCAAGAGAACCAGTAAATAGCAGATAAGGTGCTGCCAACATGGCAGAGCACCTTACGGAGGGCAGGCGCTGCTCCTTCTAGCAGGTGGCTCGGGAGTGTGTGCGTGCACAGCACTCTCTCACACACACACAGCACGCACGCACGCACGCACGCACACACACGTGCACACACAGCACGCGCGCCCACACAGTGCTTGCTGGCCGGGCTTCCTGCGATGCTGACCCGATGAGACGCCTGCTTTGGCCGCCCGTCCTGGGGGATCTGGAATGCGGCTTAAACAGCTCCTCACTCTGCAGTCGGCCAGGTAAGCGCCGAGAGGACGTAAAGGGCGGTTCCTGTCTCAGTTCCACTGGCCTCTCGGGGAGCTCCCCCCGCCCTCCACTTCCACAGTTCACAGCCTGCCTCAGCCTCACCCGGTCACCGCGATCCCAGGAAGACACGTCCTTCCCCCCGGGCGAGAGCAGCAGCACATGAAACTGCCATTGTGGACTGCGTGTCCTTGAGAAAACACCTGGATGCCCATCACACAGAAGTAGTTTGGCACCCCCGTGTGCCAACCATGCCCGACACGACACTGAGTGCCCGAGGGCAACCCTGCTTGGCCTGGCCGGGGGCTCAGTCGGTTGGGCGTCGTCCCGAGCACTAACAGGTGCTGGTTCGATCCCGTCAGGGCACATGCGGGGCTGCAGGTTCGATCCTGGTGTTGGGGTGCAGGAGGCCGCGGGCCGCAGTTCTGCTCTCACACCAATGCTTCTCTCTCCCCTCCACCTCCCCCCCCTCTAAAATAAAATACACATAACAGCCCTGCGCACAGTGCTGGGAACTCGCACGGCCACACCTTGGGAGCGGCCTCTCCTTCACCCGCAGGGAGCCAGCAGGGAGCAGTGGCTGAGGGACTCCCCTCCCCGTCTCGGTAAGTGTCAGGTCTTGTTTGGAGCACACACCTTGTCTACAAAGACGAACACAAGTACCTTGAAAATGAAGCCACTCTGCACCCCAAAGTGCTCGGCCCGTGCCTGCCTCACTGACCAGCACTGAGCACGGACTGCTTGTCATGGGTTCCCGGCAGCCTGAGCCACCGGCGGCCCCAGGACGTGTCCAGCAGCTCTAGCCCAGGTAACCCTCGTCACACATCCTGTGCACAGGCTCCTGTCCCCCCAGGGACTTCACAGTGACCTTCCGGCGCCTGTCCCCGCCCGTGTCTCCCATCCCCATAGAAGCCCACGGGCAGATGGGCAGGAGGACGGGAGGGCCCAGCGCCGTGCACCCTCCACTCAGCTCACGCACAGGGCAGCGCTGAGGCCTGGCCCTGAACGCGGGCGCGGGCTTCCCACGGCCTCACCTGCTAGGAGCCTCTGCTGGCCGGTTCGCACAGGCACTTGGGCTCACGGGAAGCCAGCGTGCCAGCCACCGGACACCCCCTCCGAGGTCCCCAGAGCACGAACACTGAGGACACAGGTTCTGAGTCTCCGTGTCCCCTTGGCTTAGTGTCCGCTCGGCTGTCTAAGAGGACAGGTGACCTGAGACCTGGCCCACACCAGGGAGGTCTGGCTGCCCAGTTGATGGCACAGGGCAGCTGACCAGGCTGGTGCCAAGGTTCAGGCTAGACTGTCACATAGATGCCCAGCTCAGAGAGAGGGGCTGTCCCAGGCCTCTGCCCCTTCAGAGAGCGGGCCCAGAACATTCTCCGCCCATGGCATCCGCTGCCCTCTGTCCACCTGCGAGAACTCCCACAGCCACACTGTCCTGTCCTGGTTCGCTGCACTCACAGCACAAGTTCTGAGCGACTCAGTCCACCGGGCGATGGGCGTGGCCTCTCTAACGAAGCTTTCCATTCCCAGGACCAGGGGTGGGGGACGTCCGGCCCGCGGGCCATCTAAGGCCTCAAAATCATTTGGCCAGGCCCTGCCAAGGCATTAGGGGCGAGGTGACTCAGTGTTTGACCAAAGATAGCCGGCTCGTTTTCAAGTTGATAATTTTGTATGGCCCTTGAATGACATTACAAATAGGCAACGGCCCCTGGCAGAATAAGGGTTCCCACCCCTGCCCTGGACCGAGCGCCTGGGCCTGCGTGAGCATCAAGCCCGTGTGAGACACCGTGTTTTCCTGCCCAGAACCCCAGGCGCGGAACAGCCGCAGCCAGCGACCCCCGGTGCTCGGCTGGCTCCAGGGCAGGCGGTGGCGGGAAGCAGGCGCCGCGCCCACCAGCAGGGATGCAGATGCCTCTGGCGCTTTGTTTACCTGCAAAGGACACGACTCACGGCCTGACACGGCCTGTCTTGGGCCGCCACGGCCTCCAGGTGGTGCAGGCTACGCGCAGGTCATTGCACAACGCGGGCCTCTGGGGTTGGAGGCCGCCCTGTAATTATCTCTCCAGGTAACACTATGTCCGTCCGCGTTCCACCAGAACCCAGACCGGTGAGATCCATGATCCATGTCGACACTCAGCTGTGTCACTGCAGAACCTGGCTCCGAGCCTCCACACAGCACTATCCAGCGTCCAGCCAGAGGGAAGGCAGCCTGTCCGCTAAGGCAGATTCCGAAAGCTGGGGACCCAACGGCATGTGCTCTGAACCCCCAAACAGCCAGCGGGCCTCTCTGGGGTGTTAGCTGAAGGCAAGGGTTGGGTTTGCATGACTGAGAGACCAGCCCACGTGCCCGGCAGTAACAGTGGACCTGCCACTGAATTCGATTTGCCAGCAGGCACCCCACCCCGGTGCTCTCCCGGGCCCAGGGCACACGGACGCCCCGTCCCACAAACTGCGGCCTGGAGACGGGGCTGCTGCGGGCAGGTCACGAGCTCAGCACAGAGCAGCAGCGCAGCTTCCTCCGAAACCCCGTCGCCGCAGCCAAAGAAAACACGGCCGCACCGTCCTGAGGAGGAGGAGGAGGAGGAGGGGGAGGAAGAGGAGGAGGAGGAGGGGAGGGGGAGGAGGAGGAGGGAGGAGGAAGAGGAGGAGGAGGAGGAGGAGGAGGAGGGGGAGGAGGGGGAGGAGGGGGAGGAGGAGGAGGAGGAGGAGGAGGAAGAGGAGGAGGAGGAGGGGAGGAGGGGGAGGGGGAGGAGGAAGAGGGGGAGGGGGAGGAGGGGGAGGGGGAGGAGGAGAGCAGCTCGCAAAGCCCAGCACAGGCGCAGCCCGTCCACGGCAGACTCCTGAGCCGCCCTCAGCCGCAGGCTGTCCGCCTGCCGCTACATGGTGCACGTGTGTTATCTAGGGGAAGGTGCCCACCGCTACATGCGTGCATGTGTGTTTTCTAGGGGAAGTCGTGGCTTCCAGCGCAAGTACTGAGACCACGGCTCTGCAGCAAGCACGCATCGTGACCCCGGGTCCCAGAAAGTTCCATCCAGTTCTTCCACTCATTCTCGTCTAGAACCTCCTCCGATCAGAAGCCCTGCCTGACCACACAGACGCTGGGCGGAGACGGCCGAGACGGGCCCCGTGTCTCCTCCGCCTGCCGAACCCCGCGGACTTCAAAGGCCGGCGCGGCACACGCCCCGACAGGCTCTTCCAGGTGCCCGGCCAGAGCGCCTCCTGCTCCCCGAGCGCCTCTGCAGCCACTGAGCCTGGCACACACCCGACTGGGCACCGGCCTGTCTCCTCCGCCGCCAGCGTGCCCGGGGCAGGGACTGGCAGCGCCCACTGTGGAGCCCCCAGCACCTGGCAGAGGGTCTTGGGTCCATGCCAGAAAAGTCTGTCAAGGTGGTTCTCCGTTCCAGCGTCAATAGGAGATGCTCGTTTTAATGCTCTAGTCCAGCGGTTCTCAACCTGTGGGTCGCGACCCCTGAAAATACATCCTGCAGATCAGATGTTTACATGACGATTCATAACAGTAGCAACATGACAGTTGTGAAGTAGCAACGAAAATAATTTTATGGTTGGGTCACGGCATGCGGAGCTGTATTAAAGGGTTGCGGTGTTAGGAAGGTTGAGAACCACTCCTTCGCCAGGTTCCTGAACCATGGATACTCGGGGGGCGGGGGGGCCCGCGGGTGGTGAAAGGGACACCCAGCAACCACATGGTGACCCTGCCCTCCAGGCGGTAACGGAGGAGAAACAGCGAACACAGCTGACATTTCCTGGACCCCCAGTGGCTGTGACGCTCAGTGTTAAGAGGGCCGCTCGCCGGCGGAGAGGGGAGGGGGGGGCGGGGGCTGAGGGGGAGCCTGGCTGCTGGGCCTCGGCACACAGCGCCCGCACCATCGCTGAGACGCCACGTCCACCGGGAGGGAGACGGTCACCTCTGAGGTTAGGAAAACACAACGCGGGACAGGGAGTATTTACAGGAAGGCAAAGCGACGCGCAGACTCCCATGGCCCGTGGCGGGGCCTGGAGGAGATGACGCAGGGCTGACACGCTCCCACTCAGCCACCGCTGCCGCCAGGGAAGGGCCTGGTCCTGGAATCCCAGGCCGGGAGGGACTTCCGGTTCCGCCCAGACTCTCCCTCCCCCTCTCCCCACTCTCCCTCCCCTTCCCCCCTCCCCCTGAATGCCAGCCTCTGAGCAAGAGGACACGGTGGGCAGGAGAGGTGTTGCTATGGGCTCCACCGCAGGCGAGGATGCCCTCCAGGGGCCGGGGCACAGATGCAGGGGCGAAGCAGAGCGAAGGCCAGGGAGCAAACCCCCCTGGAGAACGCAGAGAAGGCTGCAGAGGCTCCACAGGGAGAGGGACAGGCGGGGCGTCAGGAAGGGACGCGCTCCGAGCGGGCCGCGGCGGGGCACAGGCGCAGACGGGCCTGCCCTTGTGGGTGTGAAACCCCATCTGAGTGCTGCAGTCAAGCCAAGGATGCAACGTCCCAAGAATAATACAAACACGTAGGACATTTAAGTTTGAACTGTGTGGAGGGCAAAGGGAGCTGAGTGGGAGTGGAGTCCACACTTCACTTCAAGCTGCAACACAGGTTCCAGCACCGGGACCAGCTTCAGTGGTTCTCAACCTTCTGGCCCTTTAAATACAGCTCCTCATGTGGTGACCCCCAACCATAACATTACTTTCGTTGCTACTTCATCACTGTCATGTTGCTACTGTTATGAATCGTCATGTAAATATCTGATATGCAGGATGGCCTTAGGCGACCCCTGTGAAAGGGTTGTTCGACTGCCAAAGGGGTCGCCACCCACAGGTTGAGAACCGCTGCTCCAGATGTGTGCATAGTAAACCTAGAGCCACCGCCACGAAACGAGGCGGAGCTGTGCCTGACACACGTGACAACCAATCCTCAAAGACAGAACCCTGAGACCCCTCCCCATACCCCACAGGGAGGCCCTGGCCGGTGGCTCAGTGGTTGGAGTGTCAGCCCTTAGACCAAAGGGTCTTGGGTTCGATTCCCAGCCAGGGGGCGGTTGGTCAATGTGTCTCTCTCTCTTTCCCCCCTCCCTCCCTTCCACTCTCTCTAAAAATTAATGGAAAAAATATCCTTGGGTGAGGATTAAAAATAAAAAAATAACCCACAGGAAGGTAAGAAATAAAAAAATAATAAAATGAGCCCTCGCCAGGTTGCTCAGTGGTTAGAGCACCGGCCTGCTGATTGAAGGATCGAGGGTTCGATTCCTGTCAAGGGCACATACCTTGGTTGCAGGCTCAATCCATCCCTAGCCCCGGTCGGAACACGTGTGGGTGTCACCCAGTTGATGTGTCTCTCTTACATCGATGTTTCTCTGACTCTCCCCCTCCCTTCCACTCTCTCTAAAAATCAATGGAAAAAATATCCTCAGGTGAGGATCAAAAAACAATAACAATAAAATGAGACTTATGCCCCAACACACTAATAGTTACTTTACCTTAAATGTCAACGGTCTAAATATACAAACTAACGGACAGGTGTGAACAGAGTGGATAAAGATGATATGATGTAACAACACACTGACTATAAAACTCAATTCACACAACTCAGTAGGTCGGTTACAAGCACACGGATAGAAAACATATGCCCCGATAGCACTCAGGACAGAAAAGTGGCCCCGTTCAGACAGACAGATGTCAGAGCAAAGAAAACTGCCAGAGGCCAGGAAGGAATCACTAATGACGAACGGATCAATCCCCCAGGAGATGTAATCCGAATATTCACACACCACACAACAGAGGCTCAGCCTGCTCGAAGCCAACACTGAGCTCAAGGGGAAAACCGACAAATCCACCATCAGACCGGCGGCCCCTGAGCAACACGGCCTTGAACTGCTGGAGCCACTTACGTACGGATTTTTTTCCAACAGGTGCTGCAAATGTGCCTTCTCTTCCCTGTGACTTTCTTAACACGCGCTCTCCTCTAGCTTACGTTACTGTAAGAATACAGCAGACAATACATATAACATACACAATACGTGCGAATGGACTGTCACGTCATCGGTAAGGCCTTGGTCGGCAGAGACTGCGTGGAGGGTGGAGACTTGGACACGGCACTCTCAGCAGCTGCCACCCCTCAGTCAGCGAGGCGACAGGAAGACACCCCATCAACCAACAGGATCTCACTGACATAGGAGAGCACTTCCCCGAATAACCACCTTTTCCCAGTTCCCACGGACCGTTCCCAGACACGGGCGCACAGAATACAGACCATATTCAGACCCTGACAAATTTAAAAGAAACGAAACCACACAGTGTTCTGGCCATAATGGAGTCAGAGAACTCAGTGACAAAGGTGGCAGGAAAACCCATAAACTCAGAAACAACGATGCGCCTCTGAGTAATCTGTAGGTCAGAGAAGACATCGCAGAAGCAATCAAAACGCACGTGGGTCCAAATAAAAATGGAAATACCGCACACAGACATGTGGGCAGGCGAACGCGGCACTGGGCAGGAAGTTATAGCACTAGGAATGCTTACGGCAGAAGAGAGGAAGTGTCTCAAATAAACATGCCAGTCTCCACCTCGAGAAACTAGGGAAAAACAGCAAAATAAACCCAAAGGAATAGAAGGAAGGAAATGATAAAGAGTAGCAATAAATGCAATTGAAAATAGAAAAAGCCCTGGCTGGTTTGGCTCAGTGGGTAGAGCATCCGCCTGTGGACTGAAGGGTCCCAGGTTCGATTCCGGCCAAGGGCACAGGCCCGGATTGCAGGCTCGATCCCCAGTAGGGGGCGTGCAGGAGGCAGCCAATCAATGATTCTGTCATCATTGATATTTCTATTTCCCTCTCCCTTCCTCTCTGAAATCAATAAAATAAATATTTTTAAAAAATAGCAAAAAAAACATAAAGAAGAACCAATGAAATAAAAAGCTGGATCCTCAGGGGGAGAAAAAATCAAGAAATCTGATAAACCTCTAGGAAGATGGACAAAAATGAAAAGGAAAGGAACAGAAGCCAAGGCTACTCTCACCGCTCAGTTCAACGTAACACGACAAGTCCTGGTGCTGCACTACGGCAAGAAAAAGAAATAGAAGACATACCCGTGGGGCAAGAATAAATGAACTGTCCCTATCTGCAGACAACACGATGACTTATCTACAGAATCCCAAGGGGCGCACGGGAAAGCCCTGGGACCGGTAAGTATATTCCACACGGTCGCCGGGCACCAGGCTGAGACACAAGAATCAGTGCCGCTGCTGGGCTAACGAGGAGCATTTGGAAATGGAAATAAAAGCACATCGTCCTTTAAAACGGCTCCAGAGGAAACGAAATGCTTTAGCACAAATGGAACACAACACAGGCAGGACGCACAGGCTGACCATCACAACATGCCGGTCAGAGACGACCTTCTAAGCCAGCAGTTCTCAACCTGTGGGTAGCGACCCCTTTGGGGGTCGAACGACCCTTTCAGAGGGGTCGCCTAAGACCATCGGAAAACACATATATAATTACATATTGTTTTTGTGATGAATCCCTATGCTTTAATTATGTTCACTTTGTAACAATGAAAATACATCCTGCATATCAGATATTTACGTGACGATTCATAACAGTAGCAACATGACAGTGATGAAGTAGCAACGAAAATGATTTTATGGTTGGGGGTCACCACAACATGAGGAACTGTATTAGAGGGTTGTGACATCAGGAAGGTTGAGAACCACTGTAAATGAAGACATACCATGTTCATGGACTGTGAGACTTACCACAACAGAGATGTCTATTCTCTCCAAACTGATCTGTAGTTTTAATGCAATTGCTATAAAAATCCAAGCAAAGTGTTTTTTATAGACACAAACTTATTCTAAAATTTATAAGGAAAGGCACAGTCCCGGGAATAACTAAGAAATCTTGAAATTGTTTTCATCTATATTAAGGCCTACTATATGTCTAGAGTAATCAACACAGTGTGATACTGGCAGAGGAGAGACAGACAGATCAGTGGGTGGAACAGAGAACCCAGAAATAGACCCATATTGATTTTTTAAAAAATTTTAAGTTACTGATATTTTAGAGAGAGAGAGGGAGGAAGGGGGGGGGGATGAAGAAACATTGATTTTTTTTGTTCCGTTCATTTATTCCTTCCTTGGTTGATTCTTCTATGTGCCCTGACTGGGGACTCAACCAGCAACCATGACCTATCGGGACAATGCTCCAAGTAACTGCGCTGCCCGGCCAGGGCCGACCCCACTGATTTTTGACTAAAGGTGCAAAAGCAAGTCAATGGAAGAAAGACAGTCTTTTCAACAGATGTTGTTAGAACAATTTAATATACATAGGCCCCCTCCCCAAAAAAAGGAAAAGGAAAGAAAAAAAAACCCTTCACCTTATACAAATATTAATTCAAAATGGATCAGGGACTTAAATGCAATATGTAAAACTATAAAACCTTTAGAAAAAAAATAGGAAATCTTTGGGATCTATGGCTAGACGAAGTGTTTTGAGACTTGACATCAAAAGCATGAGCCATAAAGGGGAAAACTGATGAAATGAGCCTCATTAAAAGTGAAAACTTGGCTCCCTGAAAGTCGAGGGGATGAAAAGTCACCCTAAAGTCAGCGGTTCTCAACCTGTGGGTCGCAACCCCTTTGGCGGTCGAACGACCCTTTCACAGGGGTCGCCTAAGACCATCCTGCATATCCGATATTTACATGACGATTCCTAACAGCAGCAACATGACAGTGATGAAGTACCAACGAAAATAATGTTATGGTTGGGGCACAACATGAGGAACTGTATTTAAAGGGCCAGAAGGCTGAGAACCACTGCAGACAGACCCGGAGAAAATACTTGCAAACCACGTATCTGTGCCGGTGGCACAGAGCTCACGGAAAGGCGTTCAACACTGCGACCCATGAGGGCAATGTGGTCACACAGCCGTGGCGGCACTCACACCCACAGACGCTGGGACTGAAGAGGTGACACCGCCACGTGCCGGCGGGCGTGTGGAGCAGTGGCTCACTCCCGCAGGGCTGGTGTGGGTGCAAAACAGTGCGACCGCTTTGCAAATAGTGTCCTCACAAAACTGAACATGCAGCCAGCCGGTGTGGCTCGGTGGTTGAGTGCTGACCTATGAACCAGGAGGTCAAGGTTTTGTTTTTTGATTCCCAGTCAGAGCACAGGCCCGGGGTGTGGGATTGATCCCCAGTAGGGGGCGAGCAGGAGGCCGCCGATCCATGACTCTCATCATGGATGTTTCTCTCTCCCTTTCCCTTCCTCTTTAAAATCAATAAAAAAAAAATTAAAAAAAAAATCAATGGAAAAATTTCCTTGGGTGAGGACGAACAAAATAAATAAATAAAAGGAAAAAGAAAACCACAAAAAAATAAAAACAAAACTGAACATGCAGCTACCATACAACTGACCAATTTTATCCCAGATACACGAAAACTGATGCACATACCAAAACATGCACAGAAGTGATCATAGGTTTGCTCATACGAGACAGAAACGGGAAAGGACCCAGATGTTCCCCGACAGGTAGGTGGTGCGCTGTGGTAAATCCACACCACGGATGCTGCTCGGCAATCAAAAAGCAGAAACGACTGGTGCCTGACACCTGAAACAATATGGCTGAATCCCCAGGGAGATAAGCTGAGCGCTGAAAGCCAATTCCAAAAAGTCGAATTTTGCCTGCTTTGCGTATATAATATTCTTGAAGTGGCAGAAGCATACACTCGAGAGCAGACAGGTCAGTGCCAGGGCAGGGAGTGGCTATAAAAGGCAACATGAGGCGCCCTTAAGGTGATGGAATGTTCTGTACCTTTCCCCACGTCAACATCCCGGCTGCAACGCTGCACTGCAGTTTCGCAAGATGTTTCCACGGAGGCTGACCAGGTGGAGGGGACACGATGTCTGTATTATTTCTTACAACTGCATAGGACTCTGTGATTATCTCAAAAAAAAAAAGACCAGGTTCCCAGCTCTGCCACCTACTAATTAGGTAACTGACCTTGAATTTAACCCCCGATCTCCAAATTCTCCTGGCTAAATGGCACAGAGCCATCGGAAGTGCCAGGGGAGGTGAATGTGGGTGTGAGCGCCTGGCGATGAGCATGGCACGCAGCTAGGGCTTTACAAACAGCACAGACACTGTTCTGAACAGGGGAGGTTTTATCACTCAGGTCACTCTCTCCCATCCCGATCCTAAAAGGGCTGTCCCCCGTGAAGCCACCCCAGGCCTCTCCCCTCAGGGATCTGTCCGAACAGCTACTGAAATAGTCACAAGAAATGAAGTGAGCTTCACTACGGAACTGCACTTAGTGAAAATCGTGGGAAGGAAACCGGGTGTTGGTTCAACAAGCCCGTGTCTGCTGCTAAGTCAGTGAGGTTCATGTTCCTATGCATCGGGAAAGCATAAGGCCGAGTTTTCTAAAACACATTTCCCCACTGATCCAGACGAAGATTCCGTGTTTTCCAAAATATCTTCTCTGCCTCTCGAGTTTAAAGAAATGAGACAGTCGGCCGAATCTTTGTGCCTGGCTTGGAGGCCAGAAAAGCAGCAGAAAGCAACGCTGGCCGGGGACACAGAAAGACAATCAAGTGCACTTTACCCCAGAGGACGAGGGGAATTTCAAACACACAGGGTCCCGGAATCGCCCCGGGCACCCGGCCTCGGAGGGCTGGGCCCGCTGACTCACGCAGGGGCTTTGGAAAGAGGTGAAGAGGGGAGGGGAGGTTTTATCACTCAGGTCACTCTCTCCCATCCCGATCCTAAAAGGGCTATTTCTACGACAGTGAAATATTTCAGTAACAGACGAATCACGGGGGAATGCGGGCGCGGGATCCGGATGCGGGCCTGGACGCTGGCAGCCCAGGGTCCCAGGATCCCAGCACCCAGGCCCCGGCGAGGAGGCCCGAGCCGGCCAAGGCCAGAGCTCTCTGGGGGTGAGGAGGGACACGTGCCGGAGGGAAGGGAGCTGCCCCCTGGCTAACTTTAAGTCCCTCGGGCACACAAACCTGCCTCCAGGCCGCGGCCTCTACCTCGGCTTCCAGACAACCCTCCTCAACCTGTAATTTGGTTCCCACCACCAGGCCTGGGGAGGACGGTGAGGGGACAGGCAGGGGAGATGAGAACCTGAAACAAGGGAAATGGGCATCCAGGGGCATCCAGGGGCAGTCCTGGGCAGGTCCCCCAGACCCCGCGCACACAGGCTATAGGTTTTTTGTTTTTCCCCAATAAATTGTAAGGAGTAAAACCGGAGCAAGAGACAGCGGAGAACCTGGAGACCCAGGCACCTCAGGCGTGTATTAGAGGGAGGCGATTGTATCCGGACGCAAACAAACAAAGCCAACGAGGACCCGCGGAGGGGGTGGGAACAGGCTGGTACCCGAGATGCGAGGGGTCATGGGTTCCCGGCTGATGCGGGGAGACACGCGCTAGCTCGGTCTCACCTGACGGCACCCCGCAGGGCGGCAGGGGCCCGGGTGGACGCTGGCCCGCCGATCGCTGGTGAGGCCGGACGTCCAGGCGCCCCCCTGTCCTCCCAGGCACACGGCTGACCTTTTCCGGATAAACACTCGGAACCGGAGGCTGCGGCCCGTTCCTCCCGCGTTCCCGGCGCTCGTCTACGCCCACCGGGAGGGCAGGGCAGGCTGCCCGGCTGCACCGGGCACCGCGCCGCTGCCATCGAGGCTGGCCGGCCTCCCGCTCCCACCACGCCTAGGCCCCCACGAGGGCAGGGCGGGAGCGAAGGCCGCCACGCCGCCGGGCACACGGGGCGCGCATCCTTGGCCCGCTCCCCGCGGCGGGGGGCACGTGGGCCGCAGGCAGGGGGCGGTGCCCGCGCCTGGGGGCGGCCCGGGGCGGCGGGGGTCCCGGCGGTGGTCCGGGGGCCGCACCTGGGCGCACCTGGACACACCTGGGCGCACCTGGACACACCTGGGCGCACCTGGACACACCTGGGCGCACCTGGGCGCACCTGGGCGCAGGTGCGCGGGGGCGCGGCGACGCACGCACCTTGAGGATGTTGTCGAAGATGGTGTCGCGGAACTCGAGCAGCGCCTTCTGGTCGAACTCGCGGCCGTGGATGATGCGCATCTGCTTGAGGAAGGTGGACTTGCCGCTCTCGCCCGCGCCCAGCAGCAGGATCTTGACCAGACGCCGCACGGCGCGCCGCTCGCGGGCCAGCCCCGCGTCGATGTCCCGGCTGCGCCGCCGCGCCTCGCGCTCCGCGTCGCGGGCCCCGCTGCCGCCCGCCCTGCGCTCGCGGCCCCCGCCGGCCTCGGCCGGCAGCAGGCAGCGGCTGAGGGTCCGCACCACGCCGGACATGGCCGCTCAGGCCATGGACCCGCCGCGGGCGAGGCGAGCCCCGCGCGGCAGCCGGCCGCTCCCTCAGGCCGCGTCCGCCGCCGCCGCCGCCCGGAGGCCCGCTCTCGCCCGCCGCTTGGCCCCGGCGGAGGGGCGGGGCGACGCGGCCCGGGGCCCGGGGATTGGTCCGGCTGCCTCCCATTCGGACGAACGCGCCCTCCGATTGGTCCTTGCCACGCCGAAAGGCGGGCATCCCTCCGGCTTTTGGGGCGTGGTCGGAGCCGAAAGAGGCGGGACCGTGGGGGTGGAGGCGCTTCTCATTGGACGCTCGGGCTGAGGTTCTTTCTTTCAGAATGAAAGGGAGGCGGGGTCGTCGGGGAGGCGGAGTGGTCGTCCGCCATGACCAATTATAATTGCTCCGGGATCACGTCAATCACGGATAACGTGTCTGGGATTGGGGGTTTTGCGAAAGGGGGCGGGACCAGAAGTGCCAGGTGTACAAAAAGTCGCCCTGGATTCCCAGATGGGACCAACCTGTGAGACCTGGGGCTCTGCACTTTGCGCTCCGTGTTGCCGGAAAGCTGGGGAATGCCGCTGAGAGGTTCACCCGCCGCTCGACCTGTGTTTAGGGAGGCAGCTGTTCCTAAGCCATTTTCCTTCCAGGAACGGGGAGGGGGATGGGCCGTGCATTTCAGACAAATGCGCCCTCTGAGAGCCGCCTGGGCTCTGGCTGCTTCCCCGGAGCGGGCGAACCAACCACCAGAATCACCGCAGTGACAGCGCGGGGCCTGGCGCTGCTGGGTCAGAGCTGGGACCTGCACTGGACCCCGTGCCAGTTGACCAGTCGAATAACCTCTTCGGCAGCCCCTCCTCCTCCCCCACCTGTTTTGTTTTAAGTTTATGTTGTTATTGATTTTTGAGAGAGAGAGGGAGGGAGAGACAGAAACATCAATGATGAGAGAAACATCACTGATGGGCTGCCTCCTGCACACCCCCTACCTGAGACCAGGCCTGCAACCCGGCGCGTGCCCTGCGGGGGAATTGAACCAGTGACCTCTTGGGTGGTCGACACTCAACCAACTGGGCTACACCGGGATGGTAGCACCTACCGCACATGGCTTGAAGCATCAACAGAACCTGAACTTGCACAACCCGGAGCACGGTGCCCGGACCCAAGTTCGCTCCTGCTAAGCGTTGGCCCATCTTCTTTCAGAGTCTTCGTGTGAGTCAAGCTCCTGAGAAACGCAGCGTCTCCTCACCTCCAGGCGGCTGGCCGGATTTGGGAGCCGGGGCCTGTTAACAGATAAACTGCGGCGTATTCAGCATTTTAAGAGTCTGAGCACAAATCGATCCCCGTCGGGCAGTGCCAGACTGAAGAGAAGCTCTGCCCCAGGACGGGCGCAGGACAGAGACTTCATAGAGCAGCGGTTCTCAACCTGTGGGTCGCGACCCCTTTGGCGGTCGAATGACCCTTTCACGGGGGTCGCCTAAGACCAGCCCGCATATCAGATATTTACATGATGATTCCTAAAAGTAGCAACATGACAGTGATGAAGTAGCCACGAAAATAATGTTATGGTTGGGTCACCACATGAGGAAGTGTATTTAAAGGGCCAGAAGGTTGAGAACCACTGTAGCGCGGGCCAGAGAAAGGGGGCTGTGTGATTGGCGATAGCTTGGAAACCAGTGGGTTGTTCATGACTGGTTGTCCTTCGTGTTCTGATCTTGTAACCTGGAGGCATTCACAGGCGGGGATTGTGGTTTTCCTACCAAGGCCGCCTCAGCCTCGGGCCACCTGGTTGGATTAAGTGAACGGGCCTGAAAGATCATCCTGTCCACCCCTCGCCATGAGCAGGCGTGTGAAGTAAAGACCAGCGCAGAGGGCTTAGCCGAGGTTCCATCACGGGCCGTGAGGACCCTGCCCTCTCCCCCTGCGCTCACTGCATGGTGGGGTGGGAGCACCAGGAAACGTTAGCGGGTGTGATCTCACTCGGTTGTACAGATGCTTTTTGCATAGTTATGAAAATGCCAGGCGCTGAGGGCTGCGGGAGAGGAATCTGAAGACAGATAAGATGCAACCTTTGAATCAAGAAACTTACAACTCAGCCCTCGCCGGTTTGGTTCAGTGGAGAGAGCATCGGCCTGCGGACTGAAGGGTTCCGGATTCGATTCTGGTCAAGGGCATGTACCTCGGTTGCAGGCTCCTCCCCGGCCCAGGCCCTGGTCAGGGCTCGTGCAGGAGGCAACCCATCGATGTGTCTTCCTCACACTGATATTTCTCTCTGTCTTTCCCTCTCTCTTCCACTCTCTTGAAAAATCAATGGAAAAATGTCCTCGGGAGAGGATTCAAAAAAGAAAGAAACGCATACTTCAGTGCGGGCACCAGACCACACAAGTCACAGGCACGCGTGGAAGGGTGAGTCCCTAGTTCCTGCCCGAGAACCGAGAATTAGCGTCACCTTATGCAGTCCTTTGTCATCCTTCAAAGTGACGGGAAAAAGGTCGGTTTCTTTGTGAAAATGGCCTTCCCCAGGAAAGTTAAACGCTAAATGCTAGCTGCCTGAGAGAGCAAGAGGGCGAGTGCAGAGGCCTCGAAGGCCGCGTTTCTTAGAAAGAAATCGGAAATGTTGGACGACCGAGGAGGGGGCTGTGGAATTCAGCAATGGGCCAGCGTTAGCCCCTCACGCAGCTGAAAGACGTGAAGGGGATTCAGAAAACGCTTTGAGCAGAGGCAGGAAAGAACCAAAGACCACATCTGAAAACGAAAGCTAGAATGATCGAAGTACATGGAAACGGAATAGATATATTAAGGTGCAGACTCGGACACGGGTGAAGAGAATGCACTGAAATACAGATCTGAAAATAATTACCCGGAATCCAATACAAAGATAGAGAGGCTAAGAGACAGGAAAGATAGAGGAGGAATCGCTAACATATAGTTACTCAGACTTCCAGAAGGGACACGGAGAATGGGGAAGAGGCAATATTGGATGTGACAGTGGCCGGGCATTTTAAATGGACAAATGACACAAAATGCTTAGTGGATCCAAAAGGGAACCCAGACCAAGAAACACGACAGCAAAACTGCAAGGGCATCAAAGACAAAGAGGCGATCTTAAAAGCAGCCAGAGAGAAAATAACAGTGACTATAGTTTAAAATTATTTTTCATTTTTATTAATTTCAGAGAGGAAGGGAGAGGGAAAGAGATAGAAACATCAATGATGAGAGAACCACTGATGAGCTGCCTCCTGCACGCCCCACACTAAAGATGGAGCCCATAACCCCGGCATGTGCCCCAACTGAGAATTGAACCTTGACCTCCTGGTTCAAAGGTCGACACTCAACCACTGAGCCGCACCGGCCAGGCAATAATGGCTACTATTTATATAATAGCTACTGGGTGCAGGGCCCTACGCCAAGCACCTTGCACAAGCTTCCCATGTAACCCTCAGAGGAACCACCTACACGCAGAGCTGATAGCTCAGTGACAAAAGTGGGAGCCAGATGGGAGATCATATCCTAAGACCATTGAGAAAAAATAACCACTAACCGAGAATTATAAACACAGTCAAATAGATTTCAAGACAACGGAGAGCCCAGCTGGTTGGCTCAGTGGATGAGCGTCAACCCATGAACCAGAAAGTCACGGTTTGACTCCCGGTCAGGGCACAGGCCTGGGTTGCAGGCTCGATCCCCAGTAGGAGGCGTGTCGGAGGCAGCCGATCCATGATTCTCTCTCATTGATGTTTCTCTCTCTCTCTCCCGCTCTCCTTCCTCTCTCTGAAATTAATAAAAATCTATAAAAAAGAAAAAAGTGGAGAAAAGGAGGACATTCCAAACAGATAAAAACAGATTATTTTATCTATTGTGTGTAAAGGGCTGAATTGCGCCTCCTTTCCCAAATTCATAGGTGGAAGCCCTGACCCCCAGCACCTCACAGTGTCACTGTATTTGGAGACAGGACTTTAAAGAAGCGGTGAAGTTACAACGAGGTCACTAGGGTGGGCCTTGATCCTATATGATTCAATCCTATAAGGAAAAGGAACTGTGAACGCAGACCCGGGCAGAAGGCAGACCATATGAGGTTGTCGGGGAGGACGGCCGTCTACAAGCGTGAGAGCGGGTGAGGCTGCGGGAGAAACCGACCCGGCCGACACCTGGACCCCGGGCTTCCGGCCTCCAGATGTGTCAGAAAACGAAGTCCTGTTGCTACACCACCCGGCCTGGGGCGCTTCGTTACGTCGGCCCTGGCGGCCTGACACGGGTGCCTCGGGAGCGTCGTCTCACAAGGAAGGTCTGCCATACAGAGGGACAGCGGCGACTTTGTGGACAGACAGGGAGCTCTTACTGACCGCGTCAAACACGGATCGTCTTCATGCGTGGAGTTAAGGAAGAACAGAATTAAAATAATAGGACACAAAAGGCATGGATATGTCAGGAGGGGACGTCCACGATGAGAGCGTTCTCAGAGCTTTGAATTATTTACGAGGAGAATAAATATTTTGATTAACGTTCAACTTTGTCGAGTTACACAGTCACGTTAAAATGTTTAGCGTAAACACGAGAAGAAGAGACATAGAGTGAGCGAATGCCACGTGAGCAGAGGGGGCATTTGGGATGAGGGCGCGGAAACCAATCTATGCGCAGAACGCAAAAAATAAAGAGAACGGAGCAGCCTGAGCAAAACGGGAAGGTGGCCGTGAACCCCAAGCTAGGGCTTCCCACAGTCAAGGCAAACGGGCTGCACCGGCTAAAAGATGAAGATGCAGACTAGAGAAACGAAAACAAGGCCAGCTACCTGCTCAGGAAGAACACACCTGCCGATCCGGGAAAGATCCAAGTGGACGAAAGAGTGGGGAGGGATTTACCAGGCACACGGCAGCCGAGGGCCGCCTGGCATATCGACGTGAACAGGAGACAACACAGATGTTAAGGCCAAAGCTAGACTAGCGATAAAGAGTCCTTTCGGATGGAGAAAGACTTATTCGCCGGTAAGAGGTAACGTGTCTAAACTCTCACGCAGCTAATTACGTGGCCTCCAGCGCTGAAGGCAAAGAAGTTGGCAAACCTCAAGGAGGCACTGAAGACTCGGCCGTCACTGGGGGGGTGCGGGTGGCACACCCTTCTCGTGCAGCAGTGAACAAGCTTGACCTACTGAATACATGCTAAGCCATGGGCCCCATAATTAGAGAATACACGTCCTGCTGAAATCCAAGGGACATTTTAAAAAAAATTGACCACAGAAGCCCTGGCCGGTGTCGCTAAATGGTTAGAGCATCCATCTGTGGACTGAAGGGCCACAGGTTCAATTCCTGGTCAAGGGCATGTACCTGGGTTTCAGGCTCGCTCCCCAGGTGTGAGAGGCAACCAATTGACATGTCTCTCTCAGGTCGATGTTTTTATTCCTCTCTCTCCCCCTCCTCGCTCCCTCCCTTCCACTCTCTCTCTGAAAAGCAACTGGAAAAATGCCCTCAGGTGCGGATTAGCAACAACACAAACTGACCACAGAATAGGCCATCACGCAAGTCTCACTGCGTTTTAAGGGATTCATGCCGCACAGACCACATTCTCGGACCCTGCTGCAATTACCCTTGATATCGTAAACATCAATATTTCTTCTGTAAAGTCCGAAGTTATAGAAATTAAGAACATGCCTTCTAAGGAAACAGCCCAGCCTGTTGAACTGTTTGTTACTGCATCACAGTAAAAGGATTCTGGTGTTACTGGCCCATCATCTGATCTACCCTCCGGAGACAACCCCCCTCAGGCACCGCGGTCGGACAGCGAGAGCAGGGCTGTGGGGCCCAGCCGCCTGCGCTGGAGGCCTGGCCTGTCCTCGACTGCTTGGAGGACCTTGAGCAAATGCTTAACCTCATGGCGCCTCACTTTCCCTCATCTGTAGAGTGGGGAGGGCAATGGCACCACCACAGGACAAGGCGGCAGTCACTAAAAATGCAGTGAGATAACAGGTAAAGTCCGAAGAAGATTTGCACACAGTAAGATAGCAATAAATGTTAATTATTACTGAATATTATTACAGAAGTCAAGCTGACAGAAATGTAAAGTCTTCGCCCAAAATCATACTGTAGGACCCCGGTCTTTGGTCCTCACCGGGCACCCATCTCCCCTCGCAGCCCCTCTGTGTGGTAACCAAGTCAAAGGTCACCATCCCGTCCTTCCTGCGTCCCCACAAGCCTACCCACTTGGGTCAGTTCCAGGGGGAGGTTGCTGTTGCCTCGGGGCCACGGCTCCAGGTGTCCCCTCAGCCCCGGGAACTCCCTCAGTTCTCTCCCAGGCTCTCCCCTGAGAGTGAAGCGCAAACGGTACTTCTCAGGAAAGGCCTTCTCGCCCCAAACTCCCCGACCTCACCCCACCACCCAGGCCCAGTCCTCCGATCTTCTCTCCCAGTGCCCATCCTTGTCCTTCCTAGCACAGATCGCATTATAAGTCATTCGTGTAATTATATGCTGAATCCATGAGGTAGGGTGGGGGTCTCTTTAGGTAGGGCTGGAGCCCCTGTACCTGCACCCAGTAGGAACTCAATCATTGTTTGCTGGGTAGATGGGGGGAAGGAAGGAAGGGAAGAGGGAGTGAGGAAAGATGAAAGAATGATGGATGGATGGATGGATGAGTGGATGGATGGGTGGATAGATGAGTGGTTGGATAGATGGGTGCGTGGGTGGATGATGCATGGATGGATGGATGGATGGATGGATGGATAAATGGATGAATGGATAGATGAGTGGATGGGTTGATGGGTAGATGACTGGATGGGTGATGGATGGGTGGATGGGTGAATGAATGGGTGGATGGGTGAATGAGTGGATAGATGGATGGATGGGTGGATGGATGAGTGGGTGGATGAGGGATGGGTAGATGGGTGGGTGGATGGATGGATGAATGAGTAGATGGATGGATGAATGGATGGATGGGTGGATAGATGAGTGGATGGGTAGATGGATGGGTGATGAGTGAGTGAATGGATAGATGGATGGATGAATGGATGGATGGATGAATGGATGGGTGGATGAGTGGATGGGTAGATGGGTGGGTGGATGGACGGATGAATGAATGAGTGGATGGAAGGATGGATGAATGGATGGGTGGATGGATGGGTGGATAGATGAGTGGATGGGTAGATGGATGGGTGATGAGTGAATGGATGGATGGATGAATGGATGGATGGATGGATGAATGGGTGGACGGATGGGTGAGAATGGATGGATGGATAGGTGGATAAGTGGGTGGATGGGTGGGTGGGTGGATGGGTGGCAGGCACAGTCCCCAGGGACCTTGGGAGCAGTGCAGAGGGCCATCTCTTTAGCATGAGCTTTGTCACTTCTCTTGAGAGTGGACAAGGGGCCTCTCCAGGGTGCGGCCAGGGCTGGCTGGTGAACAACCTCACCCGAAGTCAGCATGTTTTTAAGGAAGTGTGGTCGTGGGACCAGGATCACGGGCTGAGGCACTTCCCTGTTTGGACCTGGGTTTTACTTCTCTGTCCCTCAAGTCCCTGAGGAGAACATGTGTAGGAACTAACAGTCAGCCGTTCTGAGTAGCACGTCAGCAGGCCGGCAGCTGGCTGACCTCTATTGCAGGGTCCGATCAGGGCTCCACCGTCACGGGGCGTTATCATTCCATCCTTGGCAGCCATGCCCGGGGCCTTTCCTGCCTGGTCCTTGCAGCTCCGGCGAGGTCAGCGCCTGGGGGATGCTCAGGCGGCAGCAGCCAGTCCGTCAGGGATGCGCAAATGCACGTGGCGCAGAGGGACCCAGTTTCTGACCACTCATCTGCCTGCCGGCCTGATCGCCCCTAACTGCCTCTGCCTCAGCCCCCACCACTGTGGCTTTGTCCAGAAGGATGTCCGGAAGACATCCGGTCTAATTAGCATATTACCCTTTTATTAGTATAGATTATAGACACATAGTCTTCTGTTGTTTCTGTTTCTCTGGAGAACCCCAAACTGACACAGGTCACATTGCCGCCTCCGACAAAGGGGTCGGAAGGTACCGTAACCCTGTGGCGTGGCCCTGGCGTTGGGTTAGTGTTAATGAGTCCTGTGGAGTCATTGTAAAGGTTATCGACAACGTAGGGAAGACACCCAGGCTGCAGAGAGGGCCTGGCCTGGCCGGGGCTCTGCCACTCCCAGCGGGCTGACTCTCGCCGAGGTGCGTACGTCTCTGTGCCTCAGTTTCCTATTCTGTAAAATGCAGATGAAATCACTGAGCCTGGGACTCACACGTGTCTGGGCCCAGGAGGTGCTAGTGTGGCCTGTCCCGCTGCCCCGGGCCTCCCACTGCAGCCGCCTGCAAGTCCTGCCTGGCTTCCTGCTGCTTCTGTGCTGGAGCCCGTCCTCCTCTCCCCTCCCCCCGAGGTGTGCCAACCTGCGCTGACGGGACCTCCCCTGCTCTCATGGGTCCCCAGGGCCTGTGCAGGCCGAGGCTCTCAGAGCTCACGGGCACCGGGCATCCTGGGGGGCTCAGAGCCTCCTGGGGACATGAGTGGGGAGCCTGCCCCAGGTCAGAGACCCCAGGCAGTGCCAGTGGGGAGCAAGGAGCCATCCCAGGACCAGCTACAGGATTTGGGGGGCCCGTGCAAAATGGCCCCTTGTTCGAGCCGTGTTAGGAATTTTAGACGGCAGCTCAGCCTGCAGCCACGCCAGGGCACTTCTGAGCACAGCAGAGCCTGCCTAGAGCCTGGGGCAGCCTGGGGCCCAGACCCACGGGGCAGCGTGCCTGGGGCGGGGGAGGGACAGAGGGAGGGACAGGCTCAGGCGCTGGGCTGGGCCCTGCTGTGGGGGAAGCGGCTGTTGATGAACCCTGGCCTCTCAGGGAGTGGGTGGGGGGTGAGGGCAGCAGCTATCTATGAACCCCGGCCTCTCCAGGATGCACAGGAAATGGGTCAGTTTTCCCTGGCGATTCACGGCCTCAGGCCTTGCTCCCTCCGTCTCGCTTCCGGTCCCTCCCCGGGGCTCAGGCCGACTCTGTCATTCCCCGGGCACTTTGGGGCAATAAAAAGGCTGGTTTGGTTGAATCTAAAACTTCCATCTCAAATCCAATTTCACGCTCGCCTTGTCCCCTCCCGCAGAGCAGCCCAGCCGGGCCCCAGCTTGCAGGAGGCAGGGCCAGGGGGCCAGTGCCACCTCCTCTTCTTCCCTCTCTGCTGGGCCGGGGGCGGAGGCAGGGCAGGGAACCCCCCAAACCGAGTCTCTTCATTCTCCACGGCCCACCCCCGCCTGCCCCCCGCCCCCGCTGCCTCCTGGGTGGCCTCCTGTTGTGTGGCTGGGGGTGGAGGGTGGGAGGTGGTGGGGAGCCTTTGGCCACCTCTTCAGCTCTGAGAGGCACCCCTTTGGCTGCTGGCAGGACCCCGACCCCCTCTGCCTCCATCTGGGGGTCCAGACCACAATTCCGGGGCCCAGGAAAGGGCCCGCCCCATGCAGGGCACAGCAAGACACCCGAGTCTCCTGGGGAGGCAGACAACTCAGCACTCACCGGCCTCTGGGCACAGTACCACCACCAACCACCGGGCTACCCTTGCCCAGTGTCTTCCTGTGCGAGCACCTTCCTGACACCCCTGCTTTGCAGTCTTGCAACGAGGAGGAGCGGGTTCTCACACGTCCTGGTTCTCACCGGCAAGGGGTCCGGGTCCGAGGCCGAGGAAGCTCAAACTCCTGCCCGAGGACACACCGGCAGGAAGCAGCAGCGTCTGGCCTCCCCAGCTCCAAGCCCAGTGTTCACAGTCACCCGCCTTCCCGACCTTCTGTCAGGGGTCATACACGGTGCACAGACGATGGGGTGGGGGCTGATTCTGCCTGTGGAGAATCAGGGAAGGCTCCATGGAAGAGGCGGCCCTTGCTTTTGTTATAAAGGGCAAGCAGGGTTTCCAATGGGGACGAGGTGGGAAGGCACTGCAGCTAGAGGGAACAACGTGTGCAAAGGCCCTGAGGCCTGGCTGGCACCTGCAGATCCGGGCCTGCAGGGTGCCCTGTGAGGTTGGGGTTCAGGGCCTGTGTCAGATGCATGTTGGGAGGTGAGGCTGACGTGAGGGTCACGGAAGGCCCGAGAAAGAGGATTGGGCTCCACTCCTGAATCCCTGCGCGCTGACATATGAAGATATCCCACCCCCTACATGCCTGCTATCGCCTCCCTCCTGTGTTGGGAGCTCCGTGAACCCGCACGTGACCCTGTGTTCATCCCTCTGTCCCTAACTCTGCATGGGGTGGACGCTTAATACCCGTTTGGGGGATGAATGAACGAATGAATGAATGAACGGGCACCTGGCTGGGAGGTATGGCCCCACAGCTGTCCCTTACTGCCGCGGTCCTGAGTCCTCCAGCACCTGCTGGGCCGCCCCTAAGCTCAGTGGGTGGTCTCACCTTTGCACAGCGAAGGGTGGGGTCCTGCAAGGGGGGGGGGGCTTGTCCTCAGCATCCTAGGTACCACGAGTTGAAACTCCATCCTGCAACCACCAGGTGTCGCTCACGCCACACAAGAAAACCCATCGAGGGCCTGTTGGGGTGATGGGGGGAGTGTCGGCAAATCTCATCTGTGAGCCCCAAATGGGTTTCCAGGCTGCCGTTTGTTCCTCCGGAACCAGGCAGGTGTGACCACCTCGGGCTCCCCTTCCCCAGCCACAGGCAGCAGGGGAAGGAGGCGACAGGAGGGGGCCCAGGCCCGGGAGGCCTGTGGCCATGGTGCCACCCAGCCAGCAGCCCTGCCCACCGGCCGGGGCCTTGGCCGTCAGGAAAGCTGGGTCTGCGAGGCCATGCATCGAGGCCAGCTGCCCCGCCCTTCCCCCCAGGCCACCCGCCCCCGGACGCTGCAGGCCGAGGGAGTGGCCCTCCCCTGGCCAGGGTCTCAGCTTCGAGCCCCAGGGGTCTGGCCACTGCTGCCCTCGCCTCCCAGCTGGGTCTGGAAGCTGCTGGCTTCCGTGGGAAGGAGGTGGCCCCCGATCGGGCAGGGGGTGCACTCACAACACGACGGCTGTTTCCTGTCAGTCAGCCCAGAGCCGGGGCCACCGGGGCCAGTTCCAGGTAAACTGGTCATCGAGCCTCCAAGTGGAGGCCCCTTGGCTCTTCTCTTGGCCTGAGTGGCTGTGACGTTCTGGAGGACGACAGACACAGGGCCTGGGGCGGCATCTGGACATGGGCTGCCCGGAGGCTGGCGGCCCCTGGAGGGACCTGACCAGGCTGACCCCTTCGGTCGTTCCCGGGCCTGGTTGTCCATGGAGTGAGCTGGGCAGAGTCCAGGCCAAGCTGACGGGGGCCGAGGGGCGGCAGGTGTCAGTGCAGGGACAGCAGTGACCACCGCGCGGGCTGGGGCAGGAGGCGGAGAGTGCGCAGGCCGGACGGGGGGACCGCGTGTCCTGCAGGGTCTGTGCGGGGCCCATGGTGAGACGCGCCAGCCGGGCCCCGCGTGCGGAGAGCGTGGATCCATCAGCCTTCGGGGCGAGCAGACGGCGGGAGTTACTCGGGCGCGAGAAGGAATACCTTCCAGCTCCCACAGAGGCGAGTGCGAGCAAAGGACATCCGGCCCGCGGGTTGTCCACCCTCCACCGCGGGCGGGGAGGCTGGAGGTCACCCCGGAAGGGCGAGCGCTGGGCGGGAGGGGCTGGGCCCTGACCTCGTAGGCTGGGACCAGGTCTCGGGGTTCTGCCCGGGACAGGGCGGTGCTCAGGCCACGCGGCTGATGGCTCAGAGCAGAGTGTTGGCCTGGACCTCCCTCCGTCCCCTGCTTCCCCGCCAGCCAGCCAGCCCCTCGGCCCCGGGTCGGCATCTCCCTGTGGGGTCCTGATCACCCCCCCCCCCCCCGCCCTGGGCAGGGCCGTGGAGGACGGACGGTGCCGATGCCGGGGCTTCTGGGAGGATCTAGCCACAGCCTCCGCCCCTCCAGCCTCGTCACAGGGCCGGGGCCCCATTTCAGGCCCCGCGGCTGCTGGGGGTGCGTGTGTCCCAGGCGGCCGTCCGGGGTACTGACGGGACGGCCCCCCTGGCCTCCGCCCCCATGTGCTGGTCTCCCTCCGTCAGCTCCCAGGGTGCAGCCCGCGGGTCACGGCAGCCCGACCTCAGGCGGGTGTGTAAGCAGCTGTGGAGGCCGGAGTTTAAAGGGAGTGGAACCAGCCAGACAGGGACCCTGTGCCTGTGTGTCTGTGTGCCTGTGTGTGTGTGCCTGTGTGTGCCTGTGTGCGCGCGTGTGTGCCTGTGCGTGTGTGCCTGTGTGTGCCCGTGTGCCTGTGTGTGCCTGTGTGTGCCTCTGCGTGTGTGCCTGTGCGTGCCTGTGTGTGCCTGCTTGTATGTGCCTGTGTGTGTGCCTGTGTGTGTGTGCCTGTGTATGCCTGTGTGTGCTTGTGTGTGCCTGTGTGTGTGTGCGCGCACGCGCATGTGCCTGTGTGTGCGCCTGCGTGTGTCTCTGTGTGCCTGCTTTGTGTGTGCCTGTGTGCGCGCGTGTGCCGGTGTGTGCCTGTGTGTGTGTGTCTCTCTGTGTGTGCCTGCTTTGTGTGTGCCTGTGTGCGCGCGTGTGCCGGTGTGTGCCTGTGTGTGTGCCTATGTGTGCCTGTGTGTGTGCGCCTGTGTGTGTGTGCCTGTGTGTGTGTGTGTGTGTGTGTGTGTGTGTGTCAGGGGAGCTGATCACGTTGGTGCAGGAAATGGAGACCAGACTGCAGGGCAGAGTCTGCCCCGAGGGCAGTGGGAGCCCTGGAGGTGTCTGCGCTGGGCCACATCGGCACGTACTAGAAAATTCCGTCTGTCTGCAGAGAGGAGAGGAGGGAGAGGGAGCGGAGTGGACCTTCTCAGAGACCCCAGCTGTGTCCAGTGCTGGAGCGGGAGGCCCGAGCATGCCGCCCCCTCCCCGCCACCCCGGCCTCCAGGGCTCCCCCCGGCCCACTCCACAGGCTCCCTGGGCTGGCCCCCGCCCGGCTGGCCCGGCGCCCTGGGTCCCTGTCTCCTGCCCCAAACACTTGGCTGTGTCCCCTGACCCCGGAGGGCAGGACTCCTGTCTGGACACCGCAGCCCTCGGGACGAAACCGCTCTGGTAAACACGGGGCCTGGACAGGAATGAGCACGGGAGGGAGTCACCTTGTGATGACCCCAGGGCGCAGGGCGCAGGCTTTGCTCTGGATTCTGGGAACTCCCTTCCAGGCAGGAAGACCAGCCCATTTCCCGGAGGCTGTGGGCAGAGGGAGGCCAGGCCAGCGTTTCGCAAGGGGGTGGGGACAGGCGAGTCCCTGCCGGGCCCTGTCCATTGCGTCCTCCCCGCCCAGCTTCTGTGCACGCGGGCCTGCATGGTACGTCACGCGCCTCACCCCGCCCCGCACATACCTGCTCCTGCGGGCGGCCACGTCAAGCACAGCTTGGCCACCCGGCTGCGCGGACACACGGAGCGGCCTGGCTCTCTCTCACCAGCCCCGAGTCTGAGGGTCCCCCCAGGCTCTGCGCTGTGGCCGGTGGGGTTTGCTCTTTTGTTCTCATCTGGGGCCTTGCAGGCAATGCTGCCGTGGGCGCCCTGGGCCACGGCCGGCCCGCACCTGGGCCAGTGTTTCTCTGGGGCGGAGGCTAAGCTGTGGGCCCTGCTGTTCGCAGGCCCGGGCTCAGTTAGCTGGTCTGTGAAATGGGTTCCGGCACTCCCTCCTTTACGGGGTTACACGGAGTGCATTCAGCTGGACGTTGGCACCGCTTCGGGCCTCTGCCTGGGGTGAGTGGCCGGGGCCTGGATTGTGGGGTGTCTGCCTGGGGTGGGTGGCCGGGGCCTGGATTGTGGGGTGTCTGCCTGGTGTGGGTGGCCGGGGCCTGGATTGTGGGGTGTCTGCCTGGGGTGGGTGGCCGGGGCCTGGCGGCCAGAGAACAAAGCCGGTGCCGGGAGAACAACAGGCCTGCCCCTCCCCGCTCCCGGCTGCCAGGGCGGGAGGACTGGATGCAGGAGAATGCCGGCCCCATCACACCCGCGGCTGTAACTCAGGCCCCAGACGCTGCCAGCGCCATAAATTTGGGCGGAAAGTGCAGCTCCAGCAGTTTGCGAGCCGGAGCGGGGGAGGCGCGTGAGTTACCGCCGCGGAGGAGCCCGCCCGGCATTGTTAGCGCAGCGGGGATGGATGGCCGCTGCCTTAATGAAATGGAATTTTAATTTATGTCCGAGCCCGCGGCGGGGTGGGGGTGCCCGGGCAGAGGTGGGCTGAGCCCCAGGACGGGGTCCCCTCTGTGGGGTGGGGATTGCAGCCACATCTTCCAGGACAGGACGAGGGGCACCCCTGGGTGCTGCCAGCCTCGGGGAGTTTTGGGGCAGACACGTTACTCCTCTGCGCCTGCCGCTCACCCGGTCACACCTGCGGGCCCAGGTGCCCACCCCTAGCAGCTCAGGGAGTGGGGGTCCCATGCTGCCGCCTAGTGGGAACTGGAGGGTCACCTGGCGCTGGACCAGGCGTGGAGACGTGGGGGAGGGGCGGGTAATGAACCTGGGGCTCTGGGGGAGCCCCCCGGCCCCACGGATGAACGAGGCATCACCACCTGTGCTGCTTGCGGCCGTTACACCCCTCTCGGCAGCCTGCTCAGCGGGGCGCTCTGCGGGCATCTGGCAGCCGGGGCGGTTCCCTCCCCGCGGGGTGCACAGTCACACACGTGCTCTGGGGGGCGCTGCCGAGCCCGCACTTCCGGTGAGCCGGGCCTGGTTGCACATCCCAGCTGCACAGTTCCTGCCCCCCGGGAGGCCCTGCCTCTCTGAGCCTCATTTCCTCTCCTGCCCTGGAGGTGATGAGGGCGCCGTCACCCAGAGGGCGGAGGGTTCCAGTCGGGTTCTGAGCGTCTGGCCCACCACGGGGGCGAGGTTCTCAGCGGAGCTCCCCACAGCGCTCAGCCCTCACCAGCGCGTCTTAGATCCGCGCCCATTTCACAGCCGGAAACACTGAGGCACCTGCTCAGGTTCAGTCATGAGTGGTGCAGCCAGGCTCCCACCCTGTCGGTGGGCGTCGGGAATCATGGGGTTTCTCCTCCACACAGGCTGCCCGGGCCCGCGTGAGGGATGCAGGGTTTAGCGACATGATGTTGAAGGTCTGGGGACCTCCTGGGTGTGCCAGGCCCTGGAGAGCCCTGGTCACTCTGGGATGGAAGACGCCAGGAAGAGCCTGCCCTTTGGCCGTGGCACTTGGCGAAAGGGACTCAATGGGTCCTGGTCCAGCCAGCTGAGCAGGATGCTGTGCCCTGCAGGTGACAGGCCAGGTACCTCCACAGCCAGGGCAGCTGCATCTGGGAGATTGATGTCCCTGGGACTGCAGGCTCCCGGGCAGGGGGTGGCCGAGTCACCCGCCCTGGGACTCTGACCAAAAGCCAGGTCAGCCGGCCTGAGGGACAGGGTCTGGGGGCTGGATTTGCCAAGCTGTTTGGGGGGAATTTAAACGGAGCGGGGTGCACTGGGGGGCAGGTGGCAGTCACAGCCAGGAGGGAACAAGGCCATCAACTGGGCCAGGATGATGGAGAAAAGCCAGGAGAGGGGTCTCCATGAACATATGTGTGACGTGTGACTGAGCCCAGCAGCCATGCCCACGTGTGCCCCGCCTGGACCTGACACCCCACATTCCAGCGTGAGCAGAAATGTGCATGCACACACCCAAACCCATGTGTGCACACCCACCCAAACACACACACACGTGCACGAGCATACAAAACAGCACACACCCAAGTACATACGTGTATATGCAAATACACACACACCCCAAACACATGCTTGTGTACTCCATCACAACACACGTATGTGCATATGCACACGCCCAAACATGTGCCCCCCCACATGCACTCATACCCTTGCACCGAGTAGTGGGCCCCTCTCACCACTAGAGGGCACTGGAGGCCTCCCAGCCTCTGACTCATTTGCTGAAACAGATGCATGTGTGCGCTTGCGTGTACACACACACACACACACACACACACCCTCATGGCCAGTCGGCCTCGGAGCCAGGATGACACACAGGAGAGGAAGGCCCTCGGTGCTGGAAGTGTTCCCGGCGGCTGCGCCCTTTCAGACAAGCACAGGCATGTCCGTAGCTCGGCCCCCTCGCCCACACACGCTGACTTCAGAGTCCAAACGAACCAGGAAGCCCCCAGTCTCCTCTCGCCCCCACGCCCCCACTCACTGCCCTGAGCCTCACTTCCTGTCGCTGGCCGTGGCGCCCTCTGGATGGCTCTGCCAGGGGAGGGCCTGGCCTGGGGACCCGGGGACCCAGGGACCCAGGGACCCAGGCCCGGACGCTCCTGGGGGCAGAGGGCTTTGCTGGCACCGGGGGCGTGGAGGGAGGTGTGCCAGGTCAGCGGATGAGTGGCTGGTGGAGGGACCGGAGGATGTGTAGAGGGAATGCCTGGGCCTCTGCCACAGCCCTCAGCCGGGGCCTCCTCTCCCTCAGCCTCTCTCCAGACCTGGGCACCCAGGCTCCCTGCATTTGGTCTGACCTGACCCCTCCCCCAGGACAGCCTGGTGTGACCTCCAGGTGTGACTAGGCCCGAGCACAGGTGTGACTGAGGCCTGCCAGCAGCCACTGTCACCGAGCCGGCTGGGGACCCAGGTGGCTGGGGCTGCCTGCATGCTTACCACCAGCTGTGTGAAGCCACCGGGCACTGGGAGCTGGTTACGCAACAGCAGAGAACCAGGACAGGGGACACAGGGCCCCCTGACCGGCCACGCCCCTGCTCCAGCCGCCAGACACAGTCGCTGCCCAAGTCAGGTCACCCTGAGCTGGGCCATGGGCAGGCTGGTCTGGGCTGGCAGCAGGCGGGTCTGCAGCAGGCCCGTCAGTTAGGAAGGGGTCCCCCCCCATGCAGAGCATCACCCCTGCGGAGGCGGGGCTGTGGGAGGTGCAGGGAAGAGACGGGGGGTTCCCCAGCCGGGGAGGAGCCCTGCACCTTCCCCAGTGGGACGGCCTCCGGGGACAAGGAGAGGCGCCGGACACGCTTCAGGCGAAGAAGCAGCGAAGTGCAGCGTGGCCGGCGGGCTCCGTGGTGAGCGTCGACCTAGGAACCAGGAGATCGAGGTTCCATTCCGGTCGGGGCACCTGCCCGGGTTACAGGCCCGATCCCCGGGGGGCGTGCAGGAGGCAGCCGACGGGTGATTCTCTCTCGTCACTGATGTTTCTCTCTCTCCCCGTCCCTCTCTCTCTAAATCAATAAAAAAAGAGAAAAAAGAAGTGAAGCACGGAGGAGCGTGGCTACTGTGCTTGCGGTCGGGGGACAGAGGGGGAGCGAGCCCCTCCGCTGCGCTCTGCGGAAGGCTCTGGAAGGCACACGTGACATCACAAGCGTGGCTTCCTGTGTCCCGGGGGATGGGGATGGGGAGGGGGCAGAGGTGGCGGCCTTTAGTGTGTGGCTTCTCCACTCTGGGAATGTCTTACCTACAACAGACGGGTACTCGATTCCAGGTTAAAAACGGAGGTGAACCACCCGCCTCCCACGAGCCTCGCTCTGAGGCCCAGTCCCTGCAGCCGGTCCAAGGGGTGCCGGTCCGAGAGTTGCCAGGTCGGGACTGGCCCGCTGGCCTGGGAGAGGGGGTGAGAGAGAGGACAGCGGGGGGCACGCCTGCTGTTGTCAGTTTGGACTCCTGGGGTTTGAAATGGGAAGGACGAAGCCGGGTCGGCCCCAGCTGGTGCGGAGCCCTCGCCTCCGATCTCTGTCCCAGGTCCCCGGAGCTCGGGGCAAGGCTTTGGGGAGTTACCAGGGACCCCCAGGGCATCCTGGGTAACAAGAGGGGCCGGGCAGGTGCTGGGACCATCTCCCCACCGAGCAGCCCTGGCATCCCGGCCAAGGACACATCCGGGAAGCCGGGCGGGGAGAGGGACGCCAGACAGACACGGGGCAGTACGGCCAGCAGGCGGCAGCTCTGGGGGCAGCATGCGGGCAGTGCCAGGGCTGGAGGCACCCTTGCTCTCCCCCAGCCCCACCCCCACTGTGGCTGGTCAGGTGGCGCCCAGGGCCCGCTCAGGGGGCGCCTGGGCGTGAGCGGCTGCGGTGGTCCAGGAGAGGAAACCGCGTCCCCCCACTCGGTCATCCTGGGAAAACGGCGGAGCACGTCCACCCGCCTTCACCCGCCACGACGTGAGCGTGACACACCTGCTGCCGTGGACAGGAAGGCGGCAGGAGCGGCAAGCCCTGCGGACTATGAGATGAAAGGAGGCTTGAAACCAAGGAAATGGAGACATTTTAATGCAAGAAAAAGAACCGCGGGCACAGCTCCCCCGCCCGACGGCGGTCCTGCCGGGAATGTGCGCTCCGAGCGTCCCGTCCCCGCGCAGGCGGTGCCCGGCCGCTGGGTCCCTGCACCACGGGCCACACACCCGCTCCCAGCGTCACATTCAACTGCTGCTGCGGCTCCTCGGCCGGCTGTGCCCTCTGGGGGCCCTGCCCCCGCTCCGGGCAGCCAGGCCGGACCCTCGGCCACCCCGCCCCGCGGGATCAGCGGCTCCTCGCCCGCTCCCGGGAGGGAGGGTCTGGGCCCCGGGCTCTCGCTGGGGGGAGAGGCCCCCGGCGGGCGGCTCTGCGGGCACACGACGCCCTCTGCCCTCGCCCAGAGCCCTGCCGTGGGGCCCGGACACCCGCCGAGCCCCGTGGCCACACGCCTCACAGCTGGTCCTCGTCCACCCACACGGTCTTGCGCTGCTCCTCGCTGATCCTGTCCTTGACCACGCGCAGCAGCTCCTCCACGCTGCCCCACATGTCGGGCTCCACCGTGGCATACAGGCAGGGCAGCGCCTCCAGCTCCTTCTCCTTCAGCCGGCACAGGCGCAGGAACTCCTCCTCCGTGTCCGGCCGCGGCAGCATCTTCCTGCGGGCGGGCGGGGCGGACGCAGGGCTGGGGAGAGGCTGCAGGCCCCGGGGTCTGCGACCATTGTCCAGCCCAGCCGCCCCTGCTGGGGGCCACCCCTCCCCACCCTGCCGACCACCCCTCCCCACCCCACCGACCACCCCGCCGACCACCCCTTCCCTGGCTGTTTGTCCGCAGCGGCTGCTGCCTCTCGCACACGGCATACTGAGCCCGTCTGCTCTGCTCCTTATGGAAATCCCAAGAGGTGGGCATTAAAAACCCACTTTCTTTTTACTTTCTCACGTGGCCAGGTACATAGAAATAACACCTCCCATCGTAACTCTTCCTCCGTGCACAGCTCAGCGGTAAGTTTACTCACACACTGTGCAACCGTCACCACCCCCATCTCCAGAACTTCCCATCGCCCCAGCTGAGCGTCTGTCCCCATTAAACACTTACTCCCCGCCCAGCCCCTGGCCCCTCCACCCGTCTCTCTGAACGTGACTCCTCCGGGCCTCGTGTAGGCGAGTCACACAGTGTGCGTCCTCTGCACATAGTGTGCGTCCTCTGCGCACAGTGCCCATGTTTCATGTGTCAGAGCTCCGTTCCCCTGAAAGCAGGGGGGGATGGACATCGGCCACGGATGGACAAGGCCCCTGAAGTCATTTGCTCTGGCCCTGCTGAGGCGTGAGGGGTGAGTGATTAAATGCTTGACTAGCGGAGCAGGCTAATGTTTCAGCTGGCGATTTTGTGTGGCCCGAGGATGATGTGCGACACATCCAACGGCCCTGGAAAACAGGGTCCCCCGCCCCCACCTCAGGGGTGACGACCATCCCACTGCATGGATGGACCCCACTTTGCTGGCTCCTGGCCCATCCGTGGGCACTGGGTTGGCCGTGGAACGTGGGCGGGTGAGCACCTGCCCGGCCCTGCTGTGGCCAGGGGTGGGGTTGTGGGGTCCCTGGAGGTGGTGTTAATTTTGGGGGCCCTCCATCCTGTTTTCCCGCAGCGGCCACACCATCCCGTCCCCACGGCGAGCTGTGGGGTCTGCTCTGGATGAGGGCCACCTGGGGTGTGTGAAGTGGTCAGGTGGGGACTCTGGTCTCATCTGCTCCCTCAGGGGTCCCCTAGGTCCTGGCACTTAGAAGGCGCCCCCCAAACATCTGGTGACAGAGCGCAGTGGCCTCAGCTCTCCGTCTCGGTCTTGTGCGAGGAGAGGGGGGGTCAGAGGTGATGCGTGTCCCCACCGGGCCCCAAACCTCAGCCTCATCCCGACTCCTCTCCTCTCAGACCCCACGGCCCAGCCTTTGACAAACTGCACACGCCCTGGCCTCTCCTCCTGCCAGACGGAGCCCCAGAGGCGTGGCGGTGCGCGGGAGGAGAGGGAGTGCTCTAGGGCGCCCGGGGGTCTCGGAGCCCTACCTGAACCTCTTGATGTTCTTCTCCGACACCCGGATGAAGAGCACGATGGGGTAGATGCTGGACTTGATCAGGTCTCGCGTGCAGCTGATCCCGGCCTCCAGCAGGCAATGCTTGTTCTGCAGGCACAGCCCCGCGTCAGCAGCGGCCCACCGGGTCCTCCCCAGCTAGTGAGGGGCCTGGGCGGGGCCTGGGGTGTGGGAGTGGCCGGAGACACAGGGGGCGGGGCCTGGGATGCCGGGGCGGGGCCTGGGATGCCGGGGCGGGGCCTGGCATGTGGGGGGCGGGGCCTAAGATGCAGGTGTCCCCTGAGACACAGGGGGCGGGGCCTGGGAGGTGGGGCGGGGCCTGGCATGAGGGGGGCAGGGCCTAGGATGCAGGTGTGGCCTGAGACACAGGGGGCGTGGCCTGAGACGCAGGGGCGGGGCCTGAGACGCAGGGGCGGGGCCTGGGCTGCAGACCAGGCTGAGAGCCCAGAGTGCCAGGGGCTGAACCAAGGCGGAACCCGGGAGTGACCAACAGCGAAACCCAGCCTCCTCTGGCCATGCGTGGAGAAGGCACGGGGCCCAGGCGACCCTGGCGGCCTGAGTGAGTCCTAAAGTCAAAGGGGCAGCAGGAACGCCAGCTGCGCCCGGCGCCCGGCAAAGGCGGCCCGGTCCCAGGCGGGGGAGCACCCTCGGCGGGGTGCCCCGCGTCCACAGGCCCCCGGCGCCCGCCAGCTCATTTCCGGGGGACAATCCCTGTGGCTGCAGGGTCGCTTCCAGCACAAACCACCTCCGCACGAAGCGCAGTGAAGGCGGGAAACTGCACGTGCTCCCAGCGAGCGGCCGCGGGTCTCACCCCCGGAACCGGAACCGCACCGGGGCTCGCACGTGGGATGGAGAAATGACGCCGCGCCCCATGTTCCCTCACTGCTCCCCGCCCTCCCGCCCAGCGGCTGCCGGCTTCTCGCAGATCTGACGGCATCACTGCCTCGGCTCCATGACCTCGCTCCAACCTGCAGACCGGCCGCCCTCCATCGTCCACTGTGCGAACCCTTCACCGGCCACGGCCCAGCCTCTGGCCACCGAGCCCCAGGCCGAGGGCTCTGCCTGTGCTTGTGTCTGCGAGTGACCAGGCCGGGAGGGCGCTGGCGTCACCATCTGCTGGACAGCAAATGCGAGCTCCTGGCCGTCCCCAAGGTCACACCCAAGGTTGGGAGCTGCGCTTTCAGAGCCCTGGGCCGGGAGAGACTCAGGGCGGAGGGCTGCGCCGGGCTCCAGAGGACGCTGCCTGCGTGCCGACACCTGCTCGTGTCGCTGCCCTGACCCCTGGGGCTCCTTTTCCCCTCCTTTGGCCAACACCCCATCTGTCACCACCAGCTGGCCTGGCCCGGCCCCAACACGCACACACTCTCTATCTCTGGCCCTTGTTATCACGGCCAAGCACCCCCCCGCCCAAACAGCGTGAACTAGAACCCCAGGAAGTGGCAGAAACAGGAGGGTTCAAAACACGAGGGCACGTCAGAGCCGGGACGAGGCGTGGAGGGAGAAAGGGAGAAGGAGGAGGCCCACCCATGGGAGGCGAGAGCCAGTCATATCCCCACGGCGCTCAGCCAGGGCCGAGGCGGCCTCTGCGGTCACCAGGCAGGGGCCACGCCGCCTGGCCCCCCCCCCCCCCCCCGCCTCACCTTGGCCGCCACAGCCTCGATGTTGGCGGGGACGATGCACTCGAAAGTGTTGGGGTTCTTCTCTCGGGAGTAGATGATGGTCTCCGACCGCTGCTTTCTGAGGAACTCGTCTCTCGTCACAACATCTGCGGGGACAGGCCCAGTCCGGAGGGAGGCTCGAGGCGGCGCTGGGCCGACCTCCTGTCCACTCTGCCTTCCCATCGGGGCTGGACACAGCTGCAGGCCCGGGCCCTCTCCTGGCCGCGTGTACATAACCCGCCTCCCACCGCCGGCGGCTCCCGAGGGCTCGGCTGCGACTCCTCCGGCAGCGCCAGCACAGCTGTGAGTGAGCACTCACTCTGCTTCCCAGCGGTAAGTTCCACTGGACGAAGCAGCTCATGATGATCACGGGTGCCTGTCATGAGGGACTTCCTGCTCCACTCACCCATCCACCCACCCATCTACCCATCCACTCAACTATCTGCTCATCAATCCATCTACCCACCAGTCCACCCATCATCCATCAATCCACCCGCCTATAAATCCACTTACCAACCCATCCATCATCCATCCTCCCACCAACCCACCCATCATCCATCAATCCATCCACTTATCAATCTACCCACCAACCCACCCATCATCCGTCTATCCATCCATCTGCTTACCAATCCATTCATCCATCCACCACCCACCCATCCATCAAGTCATCTACCCATCCATTCATCCATCTACTCACCCATCCTTTTACCCATCCATCCATCCATCCACATATCAACCCACCTGTCCATCCATCCATCTGTCCACCCACCACCCATCATTGTCTCCCTGCCACATGAGGATGCAGAAGTCCCCAGTGATGGGGTGGCTTGTCTCCCACATAAAGGCCCAGACTGGGGACCCCTGGCTGACCCTGAACCCCGTATTCACCCTGCCACCTTCAGTGTAAAGGGGGGAAGGGAAGACCGGCCCCCCTGGCTCTGGGCCCCCGAGTGAGGACTTGGCCAGGCTGGCATGGGCACACAGGCCTCCCGTCCACCCCCGGCCACTCCACCGCCCCCCCTGCTCCTCCAGCTGCTGTTGTGATGTGACCTGGCGGTGGGGAGGGGCTCTGGCCGGGGGCTCACCTGGCTTGCACATGGTGAACTCCATGGCGCCCCCCGAGTTGAGCAGCTTCTGCACCAGTGCCTTGGCCAGCATGGTGGGCGTGAAGAGCACCGGCCGGCGGCGCTGGCAGTGGACGGCGCGCACCAGGCTGTAGGGGATCAGGCTGAGGTTCTTGCTGAGCTCGCTCTCGGGGTCCAGCTCTGAGAGGGACAGAGAAGGGATGGCTGGGGACCCCTGCCGGCCTGGCCTGGGTGGGGGGCACGGAGGCCCTGGGTGCCTTCTGGCCTCATGGATCCTTTCGGGGGAGAATGGACCACGCGGCCCGGGTCTGGCCGACAAGGCCGACGGCAAGCCCACAGGCTCCAGGACGCCCCTGGCCGCCAGGAAGCTGACGGCGTGACCCTGGGCCAGGCCTGTGCTGCGAGCGGGCATGTGGCCCTGCCTCTGGGCGCTCCATGCCAGGATGGCTGTGGTGGCAGAAGGCAGACAAGGCGCGAGGAACAAACAGCAGCTCTGTCCCTCTGGACCGCACTGAGCGCTGAGGAGGGGCCTGGAGCGGACGGGCAGGGCATGGACAGCGAGGGGCTGGAGTCAGGCCCGTCTGGGCTGAGGAGGTGGACGCCAGGGAGTCAGGATTGCGGGAGCCCGCAAGGGGCAGGGCTGACAGGGCGCCAGGCGGGGCTCGGCGCCCTTCAGGAGCCCTGGAAGCTACAGGGGCAGAGGCAGGAGCGCACGGCCTCAGGCCGCCTTCCCACCCCGTGCGGGCCTGGAGGAGCCGCCTTCCGGAAACCAGAGGCTGGGCATGTGCTTGTCTGAGCCAGCAGCCCAGGCCCCGCTCTGGCCACCAGCAGGCCCTGCACAGGGGCCTGTGTCCGGGCCCTTCCCCGGCCTGATGAACGGCAGGAGCGCGCAGGGGGGACAGGAACCAACAGGCACACGCTCCCAGCAAACAGCTCCCACCAGCACGGCTTCTGGGCGCACCCCAACCGGAGCGGGGCTCGCGGGGATGGGCTTGGCGGGACGCCACCTGGGGGGCTGTGTGTCCCCCCCGCTGAGGCCAGGCAGATGCTCCCTGGGAGGCACCCCGTTTGGAGGGAGATGTTCCAGCGCCCCTTGCAGGGACCCTGAGCCACCGGGCCGGGGGGCAGGGCCAGCCGGCGGGCACGTACCTTCCTGCCTGTCGGCCAGGAGCTTGGTGGCGTCCATGGAGGGCCGGGCCAGGCCCCCACGCGGGCTCCCGGGCACGATGCGCACACGCTCGTTGCTGTTCATCCTCTTGTACCTGTTCTCCGACCTGCTGACGAACTGGGGCGGAGGGCGCACACGGCTGTCGACGGTTCGCGTCTAGCCTGCCCCCGCTCTCAGCCTGACTCCGGCAGACCTCCGTCCAGTCCCAGCCTGCCCGGCCCGGCCCCCACTTCCCCTGGGGATACAGGAGGGGCCCGCAGGCCTGCGGTCCTTGTGCGTGGGTGTCATTCGGTCACTAAGTGGACAGGCGCCCACTCTCTCCTGGCCCAGGCTTGGAGCCGGGGGCTCGTCCTGGGGTCCCGCCTGCACCCTGCAGACCATGGGTGTGGCCTCTGCAGGTGGTGGGGCCAGGGGTGCCCGGCCGCTGAAGGCCCTGGCTGGGAGCCCCGCTAGTGGCCCCATCTCCCGGGACACTGCTCTCCGCACCCCTGTCTTGCTGTCCTCGGCTCCTCCAGGAGAACCTGCTCCCTCCCAAGTTCAAGGATGAGGTGTGGGGGGCCGAGAGGGCTGCCCCCACGGCGGGCACAGAACCCAGGTTCCCACCATGTCCCCCAGACACTCTGTGTCTCTCCACACCCTCCTCTGCCGGGAGGGGAGTTAGGGAGCCGGGATTTCTGTCCGCTCTGCTGTCAAGCGGCCCCTGGACATCAGCTTGCTGACACGTGGCAGTAACGTGTGCTCCCGTGTGGTCCTGCCCCCAGGATGCCTCAGGCCCAGCAGGGTTCCCTGCTACCTCTGCCAGGGACTTCCTGCTACCTGTCCGCATCCCCTGGGCTTTAGGGTCACACCGTTCACCGTGTCTCTGGGTCCCCCGTGTCCCAACAGCAGGACAGAGCGGTGGAGGGACACGTTAACACAGCGCCTGCACATGCACCGCCCGCAGGCCCAGCTTAGAGCTGCTCCCTCAGCTCTGTCGCCTGTGACCGCGGGGACGGCCACATGGAACTGCTCACCGTGTGCGTGTGAAACCACTTCTGATTTCACGGGACACCCCCACTAGCTACTCTATGGCCCTTGGATAATGACCCATGAAAAAAAAGTCCCTGTAGTCAAAACCGGTTTGGCTCAGTGGATAGAGTGTCAGCCTGCGGACTGAAGGGTCCCAGGTTCGATTCCGGTCAAGGGCATGTACCTGGGTTGTGGGCACATCCCCAGTAGGAGATGTGCAGGAGGCAGCTGATCGATGTTTCTCTCTCATCGATGTTTCTAACTCTCTATCTCTCTCCCTTCCTCTCTGTAAAAAATCCATAAAAAAAAAATATATATATATATATATATTAAAAAAAAAAAAGTCCCTGTAGAACTAAGTATAAGGGAAGATCATTTGGTCCCAAGGAGCTGAAATAGCTCGGTGGTTAGATAAGGTTTGAGGATCTGCTGGTTCCCGTCTCCCTCGGCTGCGGGCGGCTCAGGGAGAAATGGGACGCTCAGCCCAAGGGACACCCTGACCCGGACCCCAGCAACGTGCTTCCCTTTCCTGGGACGCGGCTTCCGGTTCTGTTACTGTTTAGCAGAGGCTGAGCTTCCAGCCACGAGCTCCCCCAACCTCTTAGGAAAGTAGCGGTTTGCTTTCCGCAGGCGCAGAGCCCGCCGACCGCCCGCTGCCAGGTCACCTGGACGGGAGGGGCAGGGCCAGGGGCTGAGGGGCAGCGGGCGCCCGAGGCCTCACCTGGAGCAGCTGGCCGAAGAGGAAACTGGCTCTTGAGAGGCGGGGGCTGACCCGGGGGTCACTGGTGGAGAGCGGCTCTTCGGGCTGCAGGGTGTTCTGAAACCAGGTGACCCACCGTCAGCCCCGCGGCGCCCGGCAGGACACGCCACCGCCACCGAGACACAGGCGTGTCGCAAGCCCCCTCCGAGCCGACGGGGAGTGCCAGCCAGGGACCCGCGTCCTGGCAAGGGCAGCTCAGACGGCAGGAGAAGCCCGAGGCCCGTTCCCATGGAGACGAGAGCCCTGGCTCAGCTTCGCCGTGGCCTCCGGTCACAGGGCGGGCTCCTCCTGGAGGGGTGTCCTGAGAACCAAGTCCCCCCGGGACCCTTCACCCCAGGGACCTCTCCGCTCCCGGCTGCGATCCCTCCAAGATGGGGGGAGCCCCGGCGGGCAGGGCGTGGACCTACCCGAAAGGCCCTGAGGGTGTGGTGGGCGCTGTCGGCCTCCTCGCGGCTGCCCCGCTGCATCAGCCGCTGCAGCTTGACCAGGAGCAGCTGCTGGGCTCTGGGGAGGGGACGAGGGCGGACCCTCAGGGCTGGAGCCGAGGCAGGGCCAGCCCTGGGCAGGGGCCGTGCGTGAGGGCTGTGAGCTCTGAGCCTGGGGCACCCGGGGGCGGACAGGGAGCCACGCCTCTGGGCCTGAGTCCTGCCTCCAGGGCCATCATAGTGGCCTCATCTGTAAACGGTTCTACGAAGGCCGCCCCCAGGCCTGGCCTGGGCCACGGTGCTGGCACTTATAGGTGCTGTACGGACGCCTGTGCGCCCAGCGGGGGGTGTGGGGGGAGGCTGGTGCTCAGCCCCTGTGGCCATGGGCTACTGCTGTGCCATTCCGGGCCCAGGACCAGCGGACGCGAGCGGGAAGCTGCGGGAGAAGGACTGAGAGGGCGCTGGGGGACTTAGGGAGAGAGCAGCGTCCCCGAGGCAGGACGGCTCCCGGGAGGGGGAACGGGCCTCGCTGCCCCACGGCAAGGCGCCTGCGTGTCCCCTGGGCTGTGCGGCCGCCCCAGGCCCGCCTCACCGGCTGTAGCTGGGGATGGTGCCCAGGTCCAGGTCGTGGTCCGTGAACGGGTCGACGCGTGCGCACAGCCACTCGTGCCGGTCCTGGTACATGGTGTCGCGCACGTGCACCACGTCGTCGCACCTCAGGGACAGGGAGCAGGCGTCCAGCTGGCCGGAGATGTTCAGGTTCAGCCGGATGTAGAAGGAGTCCCCTGAGGTCACCAGGCCCTCCTCCATGTCCTTTAGCAGCGTCCGGTACCCTGGCAGGAGGCAGGGACACGCACCGATGAGGCGGGGCCGGGCCTCCCGCCGCCACCGCCGCCTCCCGGGCACATCCACCTGCCCGGACTCCTCTCCGAGCTGCTGGCGTGGAGACGCCGGGCCCCCCAGGGAACCAGCAGCTGTGTCACTTACGGGGCTTCCGGCTCGTCCTGGCATCCAGGAAGCTCAGAGCTAAATTTTGGGCCCAGTTGCAACAAATCTGGGGTCTCTGCTACACCTCCACGCCTTCCCCACCCTCACCCAGCGCTCGTGTCTCGTTACCCCCACCCCGTGCGCCAGTAACACACAGCTCGCACAGTAGCAGCGTCATCGTGGGACTCAGCCTGACGGATTCCCACAGACGGACACACTCGCAAGCACCATGCAGAGCACTCGCTCACCCTGCCCGCCAACACCCCTCTTGGGACCAGCCCCCCACTGCCACCTCCACAGGCCAGAGTCCACGCTTCGCACGCGTGCAGCCAACAGCAGGGCCCCCGTCTACGTCTGTTGCCCAACACCATGCCTGTGAGTGCCATCGACGCTGCATGCAGCATCCGTGCCCTTTTCACTGCTGTGCGTGAGTCCACGTGGCGTGGGTCTCTCCTGCGTGCACATGGGTGCTGTCCCAGGCCTCGGCGGCTGTGGACAGCCCTGCGGCCAGCATCCTATGCCTCTCTGGTGGATGTGTGGACTCGTGTCTCTTGGACACAGTCACAGACGTGGGGTCCTCAGGCCCCGGTTATGCGTCTGTTGAGCACACGCTGCCGAGTGGGTTTCTGAAGGGGGTGGACCACGATGGCTGTGGTTAGACCAGTGGTTCTCAGCCTTCTGGCCCTTTAAATACAGTGCCTCATGTTGTGGTGACCCCCAACCATAACATTATTTTCGTTGCTACTTCATAACTGTCATGTTGCTACTGTTATGAATCGTCATGTAAATATCTGATATGCAGGATGGTCTTACGCGACCCCTGTGAAAGGGTTGTTCGATCGCCAAAGGGGTCGCGACCCACAGGTTGAGAACCATTGGGTTAGACCCACCTGACACCATTGCTGGTCAGTGTGACTCCAATCTCTTTGGAGGGAAGCAGGGCATGAAGCACAAATGCAGCAGATGCCACAAGGGGTGCCCGTGATATGAACCCCTTTCCAGCCCCAGGTCAGCCCCACACGTGTGAGCTGCGGGCACATGGTGGGCGCGCACGCGGTCCCCACAGCCAGGCCCGGAGACCGCTCGTCAGATGGCCACACCGCACATGGCCGTCTGAGCCAGCAGGCGTGTGCGCGCATGTTCACGGGGAAGTGGGAGCCGCTGGTCAGGCCCCCCCACCTGCCAGGTCGGGTTGATGCCAATCGCTCTGTGAGCTCCCCGCCCAGGAGGAGACCCTATAAGCCGGCCGGGAGATTTCCTCCGCTGAGCTCCAGACCCGGGCTATCCCGCTGCCCACCTCTGGGAGGCCCCGCCAGGAAGCCTGCGGGAGGCGGCAGGGCGGCGAGAGCGGCTATTTCTGCGCTGATGAAACATTCATGAGCCTGTGGTTAAAAATAAGCTCCAGCTGCAGAGATAATCACTCGGGGAAACACGGAGGTGAGGGCGCGACGCGGCCTGGCACAGGGAAGACGGAGCTCGGCGCTCCCGCCCGGGGCCGGACCAGGAAGGGCCAGTGAGGCTGCTGGGGCCGGACCAGGAGCGGGTGAGGCCTGGCTGTCCTGGACCCCGGGCCACTGTGCAAAGGCCTGGCCCTCCGTGTGGCTGCACGGCCCTGCTCCTGCCAGAGCGGCCACCGCAGAGCCCACGCCAACCCCAGGGCTGGGAACCCGACGGAGGAAGCAGCTCCAGCCTGGCCTGGATGGGGAGAGCCGGGCCAGACAGGGCCAGTCCCGGCGCTGGGAGCCCCGGCGGCCTCCGGCCCCTGCTCGTGGCTGGACCTGCAGTGTGCCCCGGAGCCCGGTGTGCGCCCTCCGTGTGCCAGGCAGGTGCGTGGTGTTCACCTTCATCGCCCTCCTGCTGCCACCCCACACCCGCCCGTCAGATCCTCCTCCCTCCGCACAGGTGCGCGAGGAGAGGCCGCCGCCCGGGGTCCTGCCCGCCTGGTGTCCTGTGGCCACGGCCGGCTGAGGGCGGCGCGAGGGCGGCGCGGGCCTCACCTTCCTGGTTGGCCTTGTAGTGCAGGGTGACGGGCCCGCTGCACCGCTGGATGGTCCAGTGCGCCTCCTCCTTCGTGCAGGAGTCGAGGGGCACGCTCTGCCGCTCGCCCTTGATGCAGCCTTCTAGCTGGAGAACAGACCTGTTCCTCGTGGGCCGCGGCCGAGCCCGGGCTGGCGGCTCCCGGGAAGTGAGAGCGTCCCCCCCACTGCACCCCGCCTCTCGCCTCGCTCGCCTCCTGTCTGCCCCCTCCCGCACCCACGTGCTGGCCCGTGTGCACCCGCATGGGCACAGGCTCCCGGAACACACATGAGGAGTGGCGGGGGGAAGGGCTGGAGAGGGGCTCGTAGCGAGGAGGGGGCCCTCCCCCTTCCCGCCCCCTCCGGGCCTGGGGGCCGAGCTGAATGCAAGGCGTGGGGGTGGGACACGGGGACAGCCACCCAGGGCCCCCTCCCCCGGGCCCCGCCCTCACCAGCAGCAGCTGCAGGCCCTCGTGCAGCCCGGCCTTCTCGGCCAGCGAGCCCGGCTTGACCGAGTGCACGAAGCTGCCGCTCGCGTTGCCGCCGAGCAGGGTGAGCTGGGAGGTGAGGCTGTCGCCGCTCAGCGTCGTGTGCTGCACCGCAGGCTGCACCGCGGGCCCGGGGCCCCGCGCCTGCCCCACCGACGTGACCGACGGCCGGAAGGGTCTGGGCAGGAAACGGAACAGGGGGTCGCGCTGGAGCCGGGCACCTGTCCCCGGACCACGGAGGGCGGGCGCTGCCACCGCAGCCACCTCGAGGGAGAGCTGTGCTCACGGGCGGGACGCCGAGCTGCTCCGGGCCACGGGCAGTGACCCAGTGACCGCGGCGGGAGACACTGCTGCCCTGAGAACCGGTCTCCCCCCACTCCTCCTTGACGGACGGGGGCCCAGGGCCAGGCAAAGGGTGGGGGGCTGCTTCCTGGCACCCCCAGCTATGTGGCTGGGGGAGCCCCTCCCCCTGGGCCTGATTGGGGGACTCAGATTCTAGCTTCCAAGGGGTCATGGATGGTCCCCTTCGTGGGGGTCCCACCTGGTGAGTGGCCTCCACCCCAGCGCCCCGTCCCGCGGCCAGTACCTTTCTAGAGAGAACTTCCTGAACATGAGGTTGACCTGCTCCAGGTCGAAGGCGTCCACGCCCTCGGACTGGTGGGAGGAGGAGGAGGAGTGGATGGAGGGGGGTCCGAAGGAGCAGCGCTCGTGGCTGTCATCTGCAAAGGGACGGGGCCCTCAGGACCCAGGAGCAGGGGCGGGCGGGGCGGAGAAGGGGCCCCAGACTTGCTGGGGGGCCCTGGGCCGCTCCTGGGAGGCTCCCCACGTGAGGGAGCTGGGAGAAGGGCAGCCTCAGCCAGGCCCCTGAGGCCCCGACGCTGACGGCCTGGTCCCCCCGACCCCCAGGAGCCCCTCTTTGCAGGAAGCTCCCAGCCGTCTGGTTTCTAAGGACCCGTTTCTGTGTCTGGAAAAGGCGGCCGCCGTCCGCAGCTGCTGGTTCTGTTTCTGAATTGGGCTCGTTTGGGGACCACCCGAGGTCTCACTACCCTCGACCAGCTCTGGGCCTAGGAGGCCGGTGGGGGGGGGGGCTGGGAGGGGCAGGAGGGCAAAGCTAGACCTTGCAAAGCTGTCCCCCTCCCCACATCCCCTCCTCTCCCCACTCGGCAACCGAGCGCCCGCAGCCCCTGCTCGGGCCTGATCACGAGGCTGGTCTGCAGGGGATTTGTCCGGACGCTGCGGACTCGCTTGGCCCGCTGCCCAGAACTCTCCCGCGTCCCCTTCCCCAACTCCTCCAACTCTCCTCATTCCCAGCCTCCATTAGGGCTGACCTCTCTTAACACTTGATATAGCTCCTGATGGCTCCCAATTACGGAGCCACTAATCTCTCATTTTATCTGCGGGCGGGCGGGCGGCGAGCTGGCCTGGAGGAGAGCCATCTCCAGAGGCTAAACCCTCCTGCCCCCTCCGCCCGCAGGCCAGGGGCTCCCGGTGTGGAACTCGGCACCGTCCCCGGGACCACAACCTCTGCCTCGGCAAGGACTCAGGGACACGCGTGTGAGCCCGTGCACATGGCCCAGGCCCGCAAGGCACGGGGCTCAGCGGGTGCGGCTGAAGCAGGCCGCCAGCCGTCAGGGCGGTGCTGGGGCCGCACACACTCTCCCCCAGGGACGGAGCCCCTTCCCGGCTCCCTGCAGGGCTCTGCATGGCACAGCGGGCCCGGGTGCCGGCCTAGGAGTGCCACGCGCCCTCGCCGGCCCGGTGCTCCCTGCCCCATGCCTCCTTAACTGCTGCCCCCCCTCAGCCCCCTCCCCTCTCCTTGTCTTGTTCAGGTTGGTTAACAGCTTAATAAATGGATGCTTAGGCGGCCGCCCTGCCTCCAGGCCACCGTCCACCCACCGCGCCCTCATCTGATTCTGCAAGGTGAGAACAGAAGCACCTGTGCCCGGTCGCTGGGAACCCATCAGATGGGACCAGGTGTGCGAGGCAGGCGCGTCCAGGGCGCTGGCTACAGCCCGAGAGCCGTTCCCTCTTAAAGACCCAGGCCGAGCTCTGGCCCGTGCGCAGCAGCCCGTGTCCCCACGGAACAGAGGACAGGCCCGGCCAGCGTGGCTCCGTGGTTGAGCTTCAACCTATGGACCAGGAGGTCAAGGGCACAGGCCCAGGGTGCAGGCTCCATCCCCAGTAGGGGGCGTGCAGGAGGCAGTTGATCCATGATTCTCTCTCATCACTGATGTTTCTCTCTCTCCCCCTCTTCCTCTCTGAAGTCAATAAAAATATATTTAAAAGAAAAAAAACCCAAACCAAAGGACAGCCCTTAGCGCCTCCAGCCCCGCAGCCCACCAGGACTGAGGCCTCTCTGTGCCCGGGCAGCACCGGCGCCCTCTCGGAACCCATCCCCTCGCTCCTGAGGCCCTACTGTGTGCAGGGCTCCGTCCACGGGCCCTGGTGGAGCGCCGGGCGGGAGCCACGGGCCCTGGTGGAGCGCCAGGCGGGAGCCGCGGGCCCTGCTCCCGCTCAGTGCCAGGCAGCGCGGACTGCCAAGGCTCGGAGCCGCCGGGTACCCACCGTCCAGGTCCAAGACGTCGAAGCCGCCGCTGTCGTTGTCCTCGTCCACGGCGCTGCAAGACACAAGGGGGGCGGGAGGGCGTGGGCGTGGGCGTGAGGGGTGTGCGGGGCTCGGGGAGGGGAGCTTCTGGGGCCTGGCCTCTGACGCTGGTTCTGAGAGGGCAGGAGGGATGGAGAGAGGAGGGTCCGTGGGAGGGGGGCTGTGGCTGAGGGGGTGGATGCGGCGGGCGCTCTGCTGGGGAGGGGGGAGGTGGTGGGGGTGGCATCAAGGTGTCAGCCTTCTCCCAGGGCCAGGTTGTTCGCACGTGCTCCTTGCTATGGAGTATCGAGGCCCAAGCCAGGCCCTGGCGGGACCGGAGATATGGGTCCAGCCCCGTCTGCGACCTGTGCTCTCGGCCCTTCAGGATCCGACAATCTCAGACTTGAGTGTGACAAGCCATCTGCGGCTGGCGGGAGGCCTGCCGCCCAGGTGTGCCCCTGCTGTGCCGCCCAGGTGTGCCCCTACGGTGCCGCCCAGGTGTGCCCCTGCCGTGCCGCCCAGGTGTGCCCCTGCCATGCTGCCCAGGTTGCCCCTACGGTGCCGCCCAGGTGTATCTGAGTGGTTTCCTTTCTGGGACCTGATGGTTTCCAAGAGGCGAGGGAGGGGGAGAGGGAGGAGCCGGGGCCCAAACCCCGGAGCCGCGGGCAGAGGACCCTGACTCGCGCACGTGGGGCAAGTGGCGCCGGTTCTGCCATTTGCTCGCTGGCTGGTGGCCCTGGGAGAGCCATGTCCCTCCTCAGCCTCGGCCTCCTCGTCTGTCAAACGGGCCCCGCGCTGCCCTCCCCGGCGCCCGGGAGGGGAAGGTGGTCAGTGCAGAGGGCGCGGCGGCACCAGGCCCGTCACCCACCTCCGATGGGGCGCGTCCTCCTTGCAGCGCCTGACGATGGAGTCGTTCCCTGGGGGCTCGGCGGTGATGGACATGATACTGGACCGGCTCCGGTGGGGCTGCTTCGGACACAGGGACAGTGTTACCGGGCCAGGCTGCCCGCCTGGGCCCCCAAGGGCACTGGGATCACAGGCACAGAGACCACATTCGCTGGGATGCAGCCCCGCCTCGCTGGGGTGGGGGGCCGGCCGGCGGGTCTCAGGGGACCTCTCCCGAGAACCAGCACATCTGCGGGCAGGCGGGGGTGGGCGCAGGCGCGCGGGGGGGGGGGGGCGATGGGCTGCAGGCGGGAGTGGCCTTGCACCCGCACAGGCTGAGCGCCAGGGCCCCAGCTGCAAGTCAGGCTGAGCGCCAGGGCCCCAGCTGCGAGGTCGGGGCACCCACCCTGGACCAGATGAAGACCTGCGGGCCTGGTGTGTGGGGGGCAATGGGGCGACCTTTCGAAACCAGGCCTGCTGGCTCCTGGCAAGGGCTGCCTTCTACAAGTGCCGGATCCACCCCCAGAGCTGCGCTCAGACAGGAGGCACCTGTTAGCATCTGTTAGCGCGTCTCCGCATCTCCATCTCCTGCCGCCCTCCCCTCCCCTGGGCCTGTTCTGGAAGCAGAGCTGACAAGCTTCTCAGGGCGGCCCTGGGGTTAGACTTGCTAATCCCCAGCCCTCTGCTGCCTGGCAGGTGGGGGAGGCGGCCGAGACCCAGGCGGGCTGCCCGGGGGGCTGGAGCTGGGGAGGGGGACCTCTGGGCTGGGGAAGGGGCGACTGGGCCCCCAGCCTGGGTTTCAGGGCTGAGGGGTTGTGGCAGAGTCCCGGCAGCTCGTGCGATTCCCACAGCCCTGGGGAGGGGGGTGGGGGGCGCCTCCTCCATCCGAGAGTTAAATGGGGAGGAGGAGGCCGGAGGTGGAAACACATCCTGAGGCCCGAAACATCTTTACATACATAAGAGGCCTGGGGTGCAGCCCGGAAGGGGAGCGGGCGCCAGGCCTGCAGAGGGAAGCAGGGCCTTGGGGTGGGGGCAGGAGGGGCCGTGCTTACCATCTTGGGGAAGGAGCTGGTGATGGGCAGGGACCGGGAGGAGCTGGGGCTGATGTCCATGCCTTCTTCTTCCTGTCCCCTCCCTGTCCTCACCACGGGCAGGAGAGGCCGAGGGGAGAGGGGAGGGACAGGGAGTTGAGAGCCCCTTGGGGGGGAAGGGGGAACAGGGGGTGTCCCGTCTGGGGGCTCGGCTCCTTTTTCCCACGGGGCTTGCTCTCTCCTCTCCTGATCCCGTCCCACTGCAGACTCCTGGGGGGAAGGCCGGGCTCATTCCCCAGCAGCCCCTGCCCTGGCCAGGCCCCCAGGGAAGGTACTGTCCCCTGGAACAGGGAGTCCCTCCCCTCCCCCTCCCTCAGGGGCTGCTGGGCCTTGCCTACGCTTCTCACCAACAGACAGACAGACAGAAGGACGCACTGGGGCTCTGGGGACCCACAGGGAGGGGCGGTGGACACGACACGGCTGCTCCTGCCCTCCCGGCACAGTGACCATTAATTACCAGGTGGACACCCCGCCCCGGCCCCAGGCCAGTCCCAGGTGTCCCCGCAGGAGCGAGTGCCAGGGGGAGTGACAGGGACCCAGAGCAGCGGGGGACAGAGTGGAGGCCGCGCCGCACTAACCTGGAAAGTCGGACACGCGCTTCAGGCTGATGGGGGACTTGGCTCTCTGCAGCTGAGGGGGCAGAGGACAGGGTCACGCGGGCCCAGACCCGGCACCGTGACGGAGGGGAGTGCGAGGGGGAGCCCAGCGGCCCCTGCCACACGGCTGCGACCACAGCAGGCGCACGGCACCCATCTCCGCCGCGACAGCTGCTGGCCACACGCGCCCCCCAGGGAGGCCGGGGCTGGGCTCGGAGGACAGCGCTCCAAGGGCAGAGGGTGAGCAGCGGGTGCAGGCGCCGGGCTGCGCAGATCCATACGCCCAGGGCGCGGTGAGGGAGGGCGGGCGTCGGCTGCTGCCGGCCACTCCACCAGTGGGTCCCCTGGATATGCTGCCCTGGGTCCGTGGTGCCGGGGATGTGGGGACCCGTGGGCAGTGTCAGGCCCTCACACGACATCGTCTCCCTCCCTCACTCTCCCTCCCACCCTCACACGCTCCTTCCTCATCCAGAGCCAGCGTGCGCCACGGACACGCTAGACACGGAGCCCGGCAGACCGAGGACGGGGAGCCCTGCCCCTGCTGTGCCCGTCACTCCCCCATCAGGAGGGGGCGGCTGCACTCACACCTACCTGTTGAATTTGGAAATAATGCCTCCCTCCCCCAACCCCTCTCTCTCTCCACTTATTTATTTATTTAATATTTTTTATTGATTTCAGAGAGAGGATGGGAGAGGGAGAAAGAGAGAGAAACATCAATGATGGGAGAATCATGGATCGGCTGCCTCCTGCATGCTCCCTACTGGGGATGGAGCCCACAACCCAGGCATGAGCCCTGACCGGGAATTGAACCGTGACCTCCTGGGTCACAGGTCAAAGCTCCACCCTGAGCCACGCCGGCCGGGCCTCTCCTACTACATTTAGAGGAAACGAGGGGACTGGTCAAAACGCACAGTGCACAGTGTCCGTCCGTCCGTAGGGCTGTGACGGTCGGCCCGTCTGGGGCCTGAGACCCGCAGCAGAAGCACAGCCGCGTCCTCGCCGGCTCCTGCCCGCCCACCCGCCGCCCGCAGCCTGCCCACCGCCCGCCGCCCGCCGCCCTCTGTCCACCACACGCAGGTACCTGGATGCCCTTCAGGTTCATCCTGCGCTTGGGCGGGTGGCAGGGCAGGAAGTATCTGCTGTCTTCGGGCGAGTCCTCGGAGGTGGAGGAGTCGTCGGCTTCCTGGCCGTTGGTCCTGGGGCCGGCGTCCCCGAAGCTCTGGGAGATGATGGTCACCGGCAGGTTCCGGGGCAGACTCTGCAGACAGGGGAGCCGGGCGGGGTGGGGTGTGAGCGGCAGCCGCCAGGCCATGGAGCTGCTCTGCCCCTGGCGCCGTCACTCCCCGGGCCGAGCTCAGGACGCCTGCGCTTCTCTCCCGCCCCCGAGCCCCCCCCCCCCACGCCCGTCTACCTGGATGCCAGGCCATCTTCCAGCTCCACCCCCTCTCTCCTCACCAGTCTCCATCCCGCCTCCCGCCAGCCAGGGCCTGGGGCAGGGACGGGACCCCCAAGCTGGTCCTGCCCCTTTGCTCCGAGGTGCACCATCCTCTCTCCAATTTCCAGCCCCGGTCTGAGCTATGAAATCAGAAAACATTGCCAGGCCCGGCCAGGAAGCTCAGTGGTTAAGCGCTGACCCCTGAACCAGGAGGTCACGGCTCAATTCCCGGTCAGGACACATGCCTGGGTTGTGGGCTTGATCCCCATGTGGGGCGTGCAGGAGGCAGCCGATCAATGATGCTCTCTCATCATTGATGCTTCTCTCTCTCTCTCCCCCTTCCTCCATGAAATCTATGAATATTTTGGAAAAACAAACAAACAAACAAAAAACATTGCCGAATGACAGAATAAGGACAGAAACCGGGCCGGGTCCTGTCCTCTGTACCTGGGCTGAGGGGCGAGGGCATGAGGTCACTTCTGCTGGCCCCCAAAGCCATGCCACGCCACCCCCGCCGGCTACCCTACAGCCTCCAGAGCCAAAGCTGCCCTACCTCCCTGTACACAACCCCTCCCAGCCCCTGCGAAGCAGACAACACCCGTCCTTTCACCACTGCCGCCCCCCTCCCCTTGCGGCTCCTCCCACTGTGGCCCCTGCCTGTCCCCACCACCCAGTCGGCCATCGTGGCTGCCGACAGCATGCTAGGGTGCCACCCCGCCCCCTGGCCTGGCCCATCTGTCCCGTGGCCCCGTCTCGTCCGTATAATTGGCCGCTGTCCCCGAGCCCACCCTGTGCCCGGCACCAGGCCCTTCCTGAGCGTCTGCGTGAGCACGAGAGGCTCGAGAGCTGAGGGCACCGCACACAGGCTCCCGGGGGCCACACTGAGGCCAGGGTGGAGGCGCACAGCCCACTCCGGGCTCCACGCGCCCTTCTCCGTGTAACTGACAGCCTGTGGAAACGCCAGGCTCCGGTCTGCCTCCAGCCAGGACGTCCTCTACGGAGGGTCAGGAGGTGAGGGGTGGGCATCCCCGTCTCCCAGGCCCCGATAGTGGGGCCTCAGGCAAGCTGCTCGGGGCCTGTCTGGGTCCCTCCTCGGTGAAGAAGGGGAGTGGTGGGGCCTTCCTGCTGGGCAGTCCTGCACGTCAAGCGAGATCACGCACAGAAGGCGCTTTGCACCGTGCCTGCACCCCCGCAGCTGCACCCGCCCACCTGCACCTGCACACCTGCACTCACGCACCTGCACCCACACACCTGCACCCACACACCTACACTTACGCACCTGCACCCACGCACCTGCACCCACACACCTACACTTACGCACCTGCACCCACACACCTGCACTCACGCACCTGCACCCACACACCTGCACCCACACACCTACACTTACGCACCTGCACCCACGCACCTACACTTACGCACCTGCACCCACGCACCTGCCCCCCCGCAGCTGCTCCCACACACCTACACTTACGCACCTGCGCCCCGCAGCTGCACCCACACACAACACTTCACGCAGCTGCACCCACACACCTACACTTACGCACCTGCACCCACGCACCTGCCCCCCCGCAGCTGCACCCACACACCTACACTTACGCACCTGCGCCCCGCAGCTGCACCCACACACCTACACTTACGCACCTGCACCCCCGCAGCTGCACCTCCGCAGCTGCACCCACACACCTACACTTACGCACCTGCGCCCCGCAGCTGCACCCACACACCTACACTTACGCAGCTGCACCCACACACCTACACTTACGCACCTGCACCCACGCACCTGCACCCCCGCAGCTGCACCCACACACCTACACTTACGCACCTGCACCCACACACCTGCACTCACGCACCTGCACCCACACACCTACACTTACGCACCTGCACCCACGCACCTACACTTACGCACCTGCACCCACGCACCTACACTTACGCACCTGCACCCACGCACCTGCACCCCCGCAACTGCACCCACACACCTACACTTACGCACCTGCACCCACGCACCTGCACCCCCGCAGCTGCACCCACACACCTACACTTACGCACCTGCACCCCCGCAGCTGCACCCCCGCAGCTGCACCCACACACCTACACTTACGCACCTGCACCCCCGCAGCTGCACCCGTGCACCTGCACCCACACACAGGCCCCGAGACCCAGGCGGCTTTAATAATATCACCCGCTTGGGCGGCAGCGCCCACTCCCCACCTTGCCCTGCCCACTGGGCACTGTAAGGGGAGCAAAGAGCTGAACCCTGTGAGCATCCCCACGGCCGCGGGACTCCAGTGTGGGCCCCCAGAGGGAGCTGCAGCGACCTGGTGAGGGGCCTTCTGAGATGCCAGTGGCAAGCTGGGCTCCACCTCACTTTCCACCTTCAGCACGAAGCGTCCCCTCATCACTGCCCAGCACACGGGAGGCTCAGGGGCGGGCTGTCCGGGGGGGGGGGGTGCCCCTCTCAGCCAGGCTGGGCCCGCCCGCCGCCCGCCGCCCACCTGGTCCAGGCCGCTGTCCCGGGACAGGCGCCGCAGCTTGCTCTCCAGGTTGACGATGCAGGCCTCGCGCCGCACCATCTCGATCCGCATCTCGTCGTTCTTCTCCTCCAGCTCGCGGATCTGCTTCCGGTACTTGTCCTTCTCGATCAGGCACTGTGAGTACTGCGTCTGCGCCTCGTCCCGGGAGTGGAAGGCCTGCGGGAGGGACAGGCCCCTGGCTCTCCGCCCGTGTCCCCCAGACACGCCTCCCAGCCCAGCGCTGCTCTCTCCGCGGCCCAGCCCCGGCGGGTCACAGCCTTTCCCAGCAGCACCATCCACTGGGCTCCAGCAGCGTGGGGCTCGGGGCGCCCCTCCGGGGCCCACTCCCTGGGCCCGAGGCACCTGCCATTCCCGCTTTACAGACAGGGCACCGAGCCTGCCAGGGTGCCCGCGTGCTGGCCACACGCCTGAGTGACAGCCCCGACCCATCTACTCCGGAGACCAGCACTGAGGGGCCATGCGCGGCCAGCCCGGCCCCACGTGTCCAACTGCCTGTGCGTTCAGAGAGCCTCCGGTTGGAATTCATCTTTGAAATGGAGGTGGGAGAGCCCGGCCGGCTGTGGATCCTGGGGGGCGGGCAGGGCCTGGGCCCAGAGCCCCGAGTCCTTGGCCGTGTCTTCCCCCGCGTCCAGAGCACTGGGCTCACGGGGAGCTCTGAGGACGTGGTGAAAGGGCACCGACATGGCCAACGCCTTGGGGACACCGGTTGGGGATCTTTGACCCTCATCTGTCACCCGTTTCACCCCACGGTTACCCGGAATTTTCTAAGGGACATAGAGAGCCTTTGAATTGTTCTAAATGGCGAACCGGGAACCCCCTCAGCCGGGAGGGGCGGCTGGTTTTACTGGAAAAGGCTCTGTGGGCCCTTCTCGGCCACCACCGGGGTGCCCTGGCCCTGAGTCCCCCCTGGCCCTCGGTGCTCCCCTGGCCCTCGGTCCCCCCTGGCCCTCGGTCCCCCTGGCTCTCTGTCCCCCGTGGCCCTGTCCCCCCTGGCCCTCGGTGTTCCCCAGGCCCTCGGTGCCCCCCTGGCCCTCAGTCCCCCCCGGCCCTCAGTCTCCCCCGGCCCTCAGTCCCCCCCCCGGCTCTCTGCCCCGTGGCCCTGTCCCCCGTGGGCGGCGTGGCGCACCTGGTCCCGCTCCCGCTCCACCTCCTCCAGCTGCAGCATCACCGTGTTCATGCGGTGCTTGTACATCTCGCAGTCCTTCCCCAGTGTGGAGCACTTCAGCTCCAGGTCTTCCTTCTCCTCCAGGTACTGCGGGGGGCAGGCGGGTGGGGGTCAGCGTGCCGCCAAGCCACCCGCAGGCCAGGCCGCCGCCCCGAGTGGCAGCCATCTGACCGGAAGGGCCGGCCGCGGTGGGTCAGTCGATGAGCTGGGATTTGCTCAGACCTACTGTGTGCCCGGGGATGGAGGGGGGACCTGCAGACCCGGTGCGTGCCCCCCGAGGCCTGCCATCGGGAAGGGAGACGGGACCCCACAGACACAGTAGCGAACAGCTGCGGGGGTGCTGGGGCTGGAGGTGGGGCTGTACCCGGGTCAGGGAGAGGGGGGCCGGGCAGCCCCGCCCACCTTGTCCCGCAGCCCCTCGGCCTGGCGGGCCTCCTCCTGCAGGTTGTAGATCTTGTTGACCAGCTCCTGCCGGTCCTCCAGCGCCTCCTTGCGGTCGTGCTCCAGGATGTCCAGGATGGCCTTGTCCGAGTCGGGCAGGCTGCGCTGCCCGGCCTGGGGGCGGGAGGGAGGGTGGGTGCGGGGCCAGGGAGCCGGGGCAGACACCACAGACACCCGCAGGCCACGCGGGGCTGGGAGCAGAGACGGGGCAGAGAGCGAATCGCCGCCCCTGGGGTCCCTGCGGCTTGTTAGGTGAGACTGTCATCACCGGGCAAGAAGCATAAGCCCTGCTGCCGCCAGCACCCCGAGGCCTGCTGTGGGGCCCCAGCTCTATCGGAGCCCCAGAAGCTGCTCCCCAACACCTCACAGGCCTGCTGGTGGGCGCCTCCGCCAATTAGGTGCCAATCCCGTGCCAATCCCCTTGGGTGACACCGGCCCAGCTCTGCTCCGTGTTAGAGTGCAGGCGCCAGGCAGCCAGTTGGGGGAGGTAGAGGGCTAAGGGGAGGCAGGGGGGTAGGGAGAGGCAGGGAGAGGCTAGGGGAGGTAGGGAGAGGCAGGGGGAGGCAGGGGGAGGCAGGGAGAGGCAGGGAGAGGCTAGGGGAGGTAGGGAGAGGCTGGAGGAGGCAGGGGAGGCAGGGAGAGGCTGGGGGAGGCAGGGGAGGCAGGGAGAGGCAGAGGGGGCAGGGGAAGGCAGGGGGAGGCAGAGGGCTAAGGGGAGGCAGGGGAGGCAGGGAGAGGCTAGGGGAGGTAGGGAGAGGCAGGGGGAGGCAGGGGGAGGCAGAGGGCTAAGGGGAGGCAGGGGAGACTGGGGAGGCAGGGAGAGGCTAGGGGAGGTAGGGAGAGGCAGGGGGAGGCAGGGGGAGGCAGGGGGAGGCAGGGGAGGCAGGGAGAGGCTGGGGAGGCAGGGGGAGGCAGGGGGAGGCAGGGGGGTAGGGAGAGGCAGGGGAGGCAGGGGGGCAGGGGGAGGCGGGCGGCCTCTTCTATGCGCTGGGCCGTCACTCCGCGGAGACGCCCTCCGTCCCCCGTGCTCCGTGCTGACAGGGGCAGGAGGCACTCGGAGTGTTAATAAACGCACGGCTGACCGTGGAGGATCTTGCGATTTTTTTGGTTCATCCTCACCTGAGGGTATTTTTTCCATTGATGTTTTTTAGAGTGGGGTGGGGGGTGGAGAGGAACATCGATTGGTTGCCTCCCTCACATACCCTGATGGGGGCTGGGGATCGAACCCACGGCCCTTTGGTCCTGGGCCGGCGCTCTAACCACGGGGCCACCCGCCACGGTGAGTCTCTCTGGGTCTTTGAGGACCAGCAGGCCCCCCGGCTCAGTCCCGGGCTGTGCGGGGCGGGTCCGTTAAAGACGCTTCCCCGCATCAGGCCCCCGTGCCCCGCCCCACCTGGATGATGGACTGCAGCTCCTGGATCTTGGTCTTGAGCATCTCGTTCTCGCGCTCCAGCTCCAGCACCTGCTCCCTCTTGGGCCGGCTCTCGATGTCGTTCTTGAGCTTCAGGGACTGGTTCCGCTCCAGCTTGCACTCCTCCTCCATCTTGTTCAGCCGGTGCTTCAGCTGGTCGATCTGCAGCCGGGCGCCCAGGGGGCGGGGTTGGCAGGGGCCCAGGAGGCATCGCTCCCAGGTCCCCCCGATGCGGCCCCACCTGGGCCGCGCCCTCCCTCCCTCCCTCCTTCCTCGAAGGGCCCACAGAGCCTCTTCCAGTAACACCAGCCGCCCCTCCCGGCTGAGGGGGTTCCCGATTCGCCGTTTAGAACAATTCAAAGGCTCTCTATGCCCCTTGGAAAATTCCGGGTAACCGTGGGGTGAAACGGGTGACAGATGAGGATAAAACCGGTGTCCCCGAGGCGTTGGCCATCTCGATGCCCTTTCACCACGGTCCTCAGAGCTCCCCGTGAGCCCAGCTCTGGGCTCACCCTGACTCCCCCCAGAGCGGCCCTGCTCCCCTAGGCTTTGTCCTTGTGGGTTCACAGCAGGTTTCACTGGAAAGGACAGCGTTCCTGCTGAAAGGTTGCCCAGGCTCACGGGTCTAGAGGGCCTGCCGGGGGCAGTTCCAACATCTGGTCACGGGGCAGCTGGAGACGTGCTGGGCGTCACCCGTGGGGTGAGCGTCAGGAACTGGGGCCTGAAGACTCTCACACCTGGTGCCCAGGTGAGTCTGCTGCCCCGGACCCTGGCCTTGGCAGAGCACCCAAAACGGGGCTCGTGTTCAAGGCTGCAAGGAGGGGAGCCCCAGAGGGAGCAGGCGGGGGTGTCCTGTCAGTTCCAGGCTCACGGAGAGGCGGGCATCACGGAGTCTGGCAGGTGGAGGGCCGCGGCTTTAGCTGGGAAAGGCCAGCTCTGCACCCCCGCCCCCCGGCCCGGGGTGGGGCGGCGGGGAGGCCTCAGGGGAGCAGCCTGGGGCTGAGATGTGCCGAGGGACTGCCTTTCAGTTCTAGACACGCTTCCTCACTATGACTACATCTCAGGGAGGGAGAATTCCAGCAGAGAGACGTGTGAGCTCGGCCCTCGGTTAACGTCCGCACGTGCCGGGTAACGGGCACAGGGGTCGCTCCCGCTTAGAGACCGTGGGCAAAGGCCTGGTCAGCATCCTGTGCTGGGCCCGGGTCCCCAGTGGCCCGAGTGGGCATGGTGTGGCGCACGGAGGGGCGCACGCGGGGCCAGCCACTCCCCCAGCGGCTCACGGTGCCGCGGCTCAGACACCTGAGGGCGTGGGTGTTACTGCCGTGATTGCCACCGACCAATGAGGAGACTGAGGCCGAGGGTCACCTAACGGGGAAGGGAAGCCAGATGTGAATTCCCATCGATGATAGTTCAGGCTCCTGCTCTTCACACACACATCCCACCGCCCGTTACACCTCCGATTCCATCCGCCCGGATTCCAGGGGGCTGTTTACTGATCTGTCCGCTGCAGCTAAATTGCATGTGACCCGACCAGAAATCAGGTTATTTATCCCCGCGTCCCCCACGGTGCTCAGCACATGCCTCACGCGTGGCAGGTGCCTCATAAATACCCCGAGTCTCTCTCCACCCGCGGCCGGAGTGATCCATCCAGAAATAAATCAGCCATCACTCCCAGCCCCCGGCCTTCAGCGCTCCTGTCACCTGGGATGAACGGCAGCGGTCTCACCACATCCCCTCCAGCGGGGTCCTGGCCGCCTCCCCCACACCCCCACCTCCTGCCCCGCCACTTGCTCCTGTGGCTCCAGAAACACCACCACGCATGCCCCCTGCTCGGGGCCTCGGTCGCTGGGAGCTCCACCCTGAGACTGGCATGGCCGGCCCCCCCTGTCCTCGGCCTCTGCCCCGAGTCCCCGCTCACTGGCCTCCCCGACCGTCCCCCTGCTCTTTGCGTTCCTCCTGAACAGCGCTCGGCACTGCCAGGCCTTTGTCTGCTGTTCTCTGGTGAGAGTGGCTGCGGGTCAGGGGGTTGGGCTTGAGTCACGCATCCCTGGGAAAGCGCCCAGTGCGGGGGGCGCTCAGGACTCAACGAGTTAAGCAAATGCCCTTCCCTGCCTGCACTCGGGCGCTGTCTTTAATGACAGCATCACGTGCTGGCGGCCCGTTCACCGAGCGGCGTCCTGGCTCTGGGCCTGGGCCCGGCTGACCTTTCTGCGCACAGCGGTGCCGGCAGAGCCCGCGCCCAGGCGCCCATGCCTCCTGCCCCCGCAGCCGGCGCGGTGCCATCTCCTTGCAGCCGGCGCGGTGCCATCTCCTCGCTGACTCTGGGGGCCACCGTCTGAGCGTGGCCCTTGCGTCTCCCCACCCCCCGGTGCACGGTCTGTGCGCGCCCGTCTGCACGTGCGCATAGGGCACCTGGGCCCCGAGCTGGAGCGAAGCCCCACGAGGTCCCTGGGCACGTGTCTGCACCTGCCGGCGCCGGACCGGGCTCCGGAGCGGTGCGCATGCGCAGGTGGGGCTGGGCCCCGGGCGCCGGGCCCGGAGGGCGGTGTGCCTGCGCCTGCCCGGTGGGTGGCCCCGCTGCCCCGGCACCTGCGCCGCCCTCACCTCAAGCTGCAGGTCCCGGCTCCGCATCACCGCCATGTTCTTCTCCTCGCTGAGCTGCGCGTAGCGCATGGCCAGGTTGTAGTTGTCGTCCTTGACCTTGACCAGCTCGTCGTTGTAGCCGTCGCGCTCCTCCTTCATCTTGTAGTAGCGCTCCTGGAAGGTCTGCAGCTCCACGTGCGTCAGCAGCAGCTGCTTCTTCTCGTCCTCCAGCTGCCGCGCCTTGGCCAGCAGCTCGCAGCGCTGCAGGTCCTTGGCCTTCATCTGCTGCTGCAGCTTGATGACCTCGTTCATGAGGAAGTGCGTGAGGCCCTCGTGGCCCTCCTCCACTGCGGGGTGGGGGGTGGGGGGTCAGGGCATCCACTCCCCACCACCCACCCTTCCCTCCTCCACTGCGGGGGGGCGGGCGTGGGGGGTCAGGGCATCCACTCCCCACCACCCACCCGCCCTCCCGAGTTCTCACACCCACGGGCCCCAGACTCAAGGGGAGCAACGCAGCTCATCCCGGTTGAGCTTGGGTCTGGCAGGGAGGCAGACATCAGGAAAGGAGGGACGCAGACAGGGAAGTGCAGCCTGAGATGTCGGAGAGAGGGCACAGGGCAGAGAGAGTGTGAGGGGCCTCCAGCCTGGGGGGTGGGGGCAGGGCTCCTGGGCTCCTGACCCGGGAGCTGAGAGGTTGAGTGGAGGGAAACGCTTGGGCAGGTGGGACATGCGGAGGGGACGGGGCACATTTCAGGAGCTGGGGGAGACCAAGTGCCCGGAGCCAGGGAGAGGCAGAGGCGGAGGGAGGCTGGCATGTCAGCGGCCTGGGCCACGGCACCCTGTGGGCCGCAGGACGGGTCTCAGACAGAAGCAGCGGGAGGTTTGACGCAGGGAGGTCTGCCGAGGTGGCGAAGGCACCGGGCAGGCAGGGGTGGATGCGGAGAGCTGAGGGGATGCAGGGCCAGGAGGAGGCCGGCGCAGGGATGTGTAGGAAGGGGCGTAAGGCTAGACGGCCGGGGCTCTGGCTCGGGGATGCTGGCAAGAGAGTAGGTGAGAGCCAGACCCAGAGGCGGCAGCATCTGCCCCGCCTCCGCCATTCACCGGGATGTGCCAGGAACCACCCCCCCCCTCTCGGCTCAAGCTTTCCTTTGCCGCTTTCATCATCCGGCAGAAACCAGGGGCCACCAGCCCGCAGGTGCTGTCCTGGCGCCACCAGTTCGCCGCTCAGGGACTGTCCCACCAGTGGACACCCCCCCCCCTGCACCGCCCGACGCTCTCCCGGCTGAGCCGCTCACCCACGATGGTGGAGAACCTGCGTGTGGGCTCCTTGCCGGTCACCAGCTTGTACAGCTCCGGGTAGTAGAACTCCAGGCTCTCCAGGAACACCACGTAGCCCCGCTGGCCCTTGGTGTGCAGGATGTCCAGCAGCCGGCCTAGGGACACGGCCCGTCACTCGGCGCGCAGAGCACAGGTGACCGGACCCAGGTCCCACGTCCAGCCTCACCCCGGACTCCCATCCCTCAGTGAACTCGGAGAAGACAGCGTCGCCACAGCCGTCGCTCCCGAGGTGCCTCCCGGGCCCAGGGGGTGGAAATCAGAGTGCCAGGCCCTCAGCTGAGGCGGCTCTCAGCTCCCTTCTTCTCGGAAACTGGGGGGACCTGGGCACCCGGACACGGCCTCAGGACACCCACAGCTTTCCAGAGCTTCCCGTCGACCGGGTTACAGTGAGCCACGCTGGCTCGGCTCCCTGACCGGAGGAGGGGGAAGGGCAGTGGCCACGACAGCGGGGAGGGTGTTCTCAGGGCTTCAGAGCAGAAAGCACATTCTGTGCGGGGAGCTAGGAGTCCCCGGCAGCAGGCCGCTCCCCTCGGGGCTGCCAAGCGCCTGGAAACAGCTTTAACGCCAGAGCGATGTGGCCGCAGGTCTCTGCCCCACAGGTTCCACTTAGTGTTTACATGTCCTGGCCTCCCCTCACTGTTTCATTTCCAGACGTTTCTACCCTGGAGGTCCCCGAGCTCGACGTGTCCCCAGGACGGCAGGACACACGCATGTCATCTTGTGTGGGCTGCTGGCGTGTGGGCTGTGGGCGTGTGGGCTGCGGGTGTGCGGGCTGCGGGCGTGCGGGCTGCCGGCGCAGCTGGGGCAGGGCTGGAAGTGACAGCCGCGCTCGGCAGGAGAGCGCTGCGATGGGTGATGAGTGTCGTGTTCACAAAGGACAGTCACAGCGCACGAGCCACTTAGCACCCATCACGCTGTGGGGAAGTGACTCCAAACCTTTTAACTGTGAGCCACAGAGAGAGAGATGTACCCTGTGACCCCGTGTGCCGCACAAGGGCAAATACACACACAAACCAGACTTAGCACCTTGAGTGAATGTGATAAAGTCCCAGGCAGCCCTGAGGCAGTCCGACAGACCCCTTCTCAGGAGACTCTAGGGCAGCAGTTCTCAACCTGTGGGTCGCGATCCCTTTGGGGGTCGAACGATCCTTTCACAGGGGTCGCCTAAGACCATCAGAAAACGCATATATAATTACATATTGTTTTTGTGATTCATCACTGTGCTTTAATGATGTTCAATTTGTAACAATGAGAATACATCCTGCATATCAGATATTTACATGACGATTCATAACAGTAGCAACATCAGTTATGAAGTAGCAACAAAAATAATTTTATGGTTGGGGGTCACCACAATATGAGGAACTGTATTAAAGGGTCTGGCATCAGGAAGGTTGAGAACCACTGTTTATATATGTGTTTTCTGATGGTCTTAGGCGACCCCTGTGAAAGGGTTGTTCGACCCCCAAAGGGGTCGTGACCCACAAGTTGGCGACCCACAGGTTGAAAACCGCTGCTCTAGGGTGTCCCCAAAATGTATGCACACCCCTTGAATAATTATATAGGCAGGGCTTATTAGAGCACATTTCCTTTTCAAAACTGAGCTGTCAGCTGTTAAAGTGTGCACACATTTTTTGGAGACACCCTGCATTCTTAAACAGATACAACGCATTGGGTTCCACAGGTATCAATTATAATAGAATACAGTTCTCAAACAGCAAAGTTACGACTCAGTAAGAAATGTGCTTCTTTCTGCCTGAAGCGACACACTCTCCCGGCAGATCTAACGGCCACTCTAACTCTGAGGGAGCGATGAGTGTAAACGGTGTGTGGAGAGACTGTGACCGCGGTAACGGAAACCACGTCCCAGGTGTCACCAATCACTTGCTTTGTCGCCTGCCTACACCCGTCAGCGAAGGGGTGCTCCCCTCAGGCCGGGTAGGAAAGTAAACACCATTTCCCACTCTCCGAGGCCGGGACCCTCTCAGTTCTACTGCTTGGTGGGGGGCAGGGCCGGGCAGAGGGCCGTGGGCCCAGCTGAATAATTCCCACCCCGGAGAAACTTCACACTGGCACACTAGCTGGAGGGGTTTCCTGGGGCCGCCACCAGGGGCAGCCCGCCCGCCCCGTCCCCGTCCCCTTCCCGGGAGCGGCTGGCTCACCTGCGCGGTTGATCTTGGAGGGCAGCATGGGCGCGTTGAGCACCTCGTCCTCGTCCTGCTCGTCGATGACCTTGCACTGGCGCAGGTAGGGCGTGAGCTTGGCCGGGTTGATGTAGCGGCTCAGCATGTGCCGGTTGCACTCCACGTTCTCCCACAGCGCGTCCTCCTCGTCCTTGAGCGTCTCCATGTAGTCGTCCATCCCGGGGCCGCCTCCTGGCACACAGAAGGCACGGGGTCACCAGGGAGCTCACGGGACCACGGCACCAAATCCTTCAGGGTGACCTCTGGACGCTGTTGGGTTCATTAAGGTCAAGCAGGGCCTGGTTGGGCGTCACCTCGGGCACTGAAAGGGTGCCGGTTCGATTCCCGGTCAGGGCACATGGCTGGGTTTCGGCTCGATCCCCAGGGCGGCGCGGGGGAGGCAGCCGATGGATGTGACACCCTCACATTGATGTTTCTCTCTGTTCCCTTCCTCTGTCTCTCAAATCAATAAGCGATGCTTTAAAATAAATAGATAAATAGATAAATGGAAAGAGTCAGGCAGAGGAAAGCATTATGGTATTTTAACCATTTAAGAAAGGAAGGGAGAGGCCTGGCCAGGTCGCTCAGTTGGTTAGAGCGTCGTCCTGATTCACAATTCGGGTTCGATCCCTGGTCAGGGCACGTACGAGCATCAAACGACGAATGCATACACAAGTGGAACGGCAAGTCGGTGTTTCTCTCTCCCTCCCCCTCCTCCCTCTCGATAACCAATCAATCAGTAAATTAAAAGAAAGGAGGGGATAGAATACAGACAAGCAGGGTGAGCAAAAGTCGGCTCACAGTTGTTCGTATGGAGAGAGACACACGGGTTCTGGCTGTGACCGTAGCTTTACTAGCTCTGTGTTTCACGTACTCACAACGGGAGCGCTGCCTTCGCCACCCGTGTCTACGTTCCTGTCTATACGAACCACGAGCAATGGGCGGACAAGCCACAGTATTAGGGAAACAACTCCAGGGAGGGGGAGACTGCAGCTGGCGGACAGCCCTCCAATCCGAGTTTTCGTGCCTCGCGGAGAATTGTCCTTGACGAAGACGAAGACGACCTGTGTGGTTATCTTTTGTTCTGCAGTCTCACGCCGATGGTGTCATGCTGCGCGCTTCCTTTCCCACCTTGCTTCCTTTTCTCTACGTTTTTGAGACTGATTTAGGTTGATATCTACGTCTGGTCTGTTCATTTCTTAAAATATATTTTTATTGATTCTTTACAGAGAGGAAGGGAGAGGGAGAGAGAGTTAGCAACATCGATGAGAGAGAAGCATCGATCAGCTGCCTCCTGCACACCCCCTACTGGGGATGTGCCCGCAACCCAGGTACGTGCCCTTGACCGGAATCGAACCCGGGACCCTTCAGTCCACAGGCCGACGCTCTATCCCAGTGATGGCGAATTTATGACACGCGTGTCAGAGGTGACAGGTGAACTCATTTTTTTGGTTGATTTTTCTTTGTTAAATGGCATTTAAATATATAAACTAAGTATCAAAAATATAAGTCTTTGTTTTACTATAGTTTTAAAGATCAAAAAGTTTCTATATGTGACATGGTGCCAGAGTTAAGTTAGGGTTTTTCAAAATGCTGACACGCCAAGCTCAAAAGGTTCGCCATCACTGCTCTATCCACTGAGCCACACCGGTTAGGGCTAATCTGTTCGTTTTTGAACGGCTTTAATGAAATATAATCTGTGTAGCACACAATTCACCTTTCTAAAGTGTACAATTCAAAGTACGTTCACAGAGCTGCCCAGCGATCACCCCAATTCATGTTAGGACAGTTTCATCGCCCCCAAAGGAAGCGCCATGGGCATCCCTCCGATGCGCACCCCTCCCGCCCCGGGCAGCCACTAACTTCCTCCCGAGACACCTGCCTTTTCTGGACCTTCATGCGCAGCAGGCGCTCAACTGTCAGGGCGACAGTGCCTGCATTTCAAGCGCTTTATGCACGTCTAACGGTGGCACGTGTTCCGTGGTAAGAACATAGCGCGTTTTTTATCCCTCCCCCCGGTTTTCGACAGGAACATTCAGCTGTCTCCAGCGGGAGAGCAGGGAGCAGCCTGGCCAGGAGACAGTCCCCGGCCCGAGGGATGATGTGGCGGCCCCAGGGCGGCCCAGACACCTGGTGTTAGAAGAGGAGATTTCGGAACAAACACAGGTCCTTTAAGAAAAAGCGCTTTGGTCTTGGTCCCCTTTCCTACAGCTCTGGGATCCGGAGGGGTCAGGGTGTGCTTTGTGCGGCAACGCGGTGCCTCCTCGCTCGGGCCCGGAGAGCTCCCGGGTGGGCTGGTGGCCAGAAGACAAGCAAGGGACCGGAAGCGACTCAGCCCCACACCTGACCTCTGGGGAGGGGAGAGGCCAGAGAGCGAGTCCAGTCCTCCATGGAGCCCGGCTGGCCTGGCTCAGGGGTTGAGCGTCGGCCTATGAGCCAGGAGGTCAGGGTTCGATTCCCGGTCAGGGCACGTGCCCGGGTTGGGGGCTCGATCCCCAGTAGGGAACGTGCAGGGGGTAGCTGATCAGTGATTCTCTCTCATCACTGATGTTTCTATCTCTCTCCCTCTCCCTTCCTCTCTGAAATCAATCAACATATATTTAAAAGAGGAAAAGAAAGTCCTCCATGGAGAATGATTAACCAGCCATGCCCGTGTAATGACACCCCATAAATACCCCTAAACACTGGGGTTCCCAGAGCTTCTGATTTGTGCCCATGTGCCCACGCTGGGAGGGGCACCTCAGCTCCAAGGCCCTGGGCCTGGGCATCTGAAGGGGGGGTAGGCTGGTGAAGATGAAGGTGAAGCCAAGTCTAGGGCGGTGGGTACCCCGATACCCAGTGCTGCCTCCTACTCACACCCTCTCAGCGGCCACCGCCCTGAGGTCTCATCTGTGTCAAATAGACCCCTGGCCCCGGCCGACTGAGTTGCCCAGGGAGGACCCACCCACGCACCGGTTGCACCTCCCCCTGGGGCTTCCACGCGGCCGGGGAGCACCGGGGAGCAGGCTGGGGCTGAGCCAGGCCGGCACCTGGACGCCGGGGAGGTCAGAGCTGGGCCACCCACAGCGGGCGGAGCGGGGGAGGGAGGCAGGGAAGCGACGCCGTGTCACTGCCGTGACTGACCCACGTGTCCACGAGAAGTGGCAGGGCCGTCTCTCTGGGTCTCTAACTCCAGGTCCCGGCCCCGTGAGCCCTGGCCACGCGTGGCCCTGCTCCTCCCGCGTGGCGTCAGGTCCCTGCTGTCGACCGCAATGATCTCCCAGGGAATGAGCTGCCTGGCCTGGGCCTTTGCTACATGCGCCCAAGGGCCTGGCTGTTTGCTGTTTGGAGCAGCCACTGACTCAGTGATTCCAAGTGAGGGCGCGGTCCCAGTCAGGCCAGCCAAGTGCGCAGACAGGAAGCCGCCGTCACCACCGGCGTCCTGACCTCCAGCCCCTTTGCAAACGGCGCGGGCCGCCTGGCTGCTGGGTGGGGGCGGGGTGGCTCCCACGGCCTCCACATGCCGCCTCCGTCGCTCCTTCCAGGTGAACCTGCCTTTGCTATTTCCAAGGCGTCAACATCCACGTTGGATGCTCCTCCCTCCCCTGAATATATTTTTTTAAAATATACTTTTGACTTCAGAGAGGAAGGGAGAGGGAGAGAGAGACAGAAACATGAGTGATGAGAGAGAATCACTGATCGGCTGCCTCCTGCATGCTCCACACTGGGGATCGAGCCCACAACCCGGGCCTGTGCCCTGACCGGAAATCGAACCCTGACCTCCTGGCTCATAGGTCGATGCTCAGCCCCTGAGCCACGCCGGCCAGGCCCTCCCCTGAATCTTAACCAGAGCTGGTGGCAACTCCAACCCAACCCCGGCAGGTCTGACCAGGGTGTGGCCAGGGTCTGGCGTGGTCTCCAACCCTGGGCCCCACCGGTCTTTCTATAAATAGTGGAAGAGCAAGTTCAAGGCTCCCGGGCAGGCCCCACAAGAAGGGCCACTCTGCTCACCTCTTTACGGTCCCGCCTCCACGCCTCATTCATCTGAAACACGTACCATGGGGCTCCCTGCTGCTGTCACCGTGAAGGTCAAAGTCTTCACCTTGACCCCAGGCCCTGTGTGGTCCGTCCCCACGGCCTCCAACCCACGGACTCTGAGTGTCCAGGGGACCTGCTGGGTCAGAGCCGGCTCCGTGCCCTTGGGGACCTCCCCGCGCCGCCCACTCACTCTCCGGTCACTGCCCTCTGTTCGCGCTCAGGGTGGAGGAGGCGGTGAAGGGGGCGGGTGTGACCTACCTGGCATGTGGCGGGCGCTCAGGACGCAGCTCCCTCCGTTACCGAGGCCTGAGGGTCACTCCTCCCGGGCCGGGCTCGTCCCTCCCCGGGCCGGGCTGCTCCGGGGCCTGGGGCTGCGGTGGCCTGGAAAGGGGAGAAGCGGACTGGCGCGGAGCCGGACGGAGAGCAGGGGCCGTGCGGGGCCTCAGCGGCCGAGCAGCGCCTCTCTCCCGGGACGGGACGTGGGGTGGCTGCGCCCAGGAGCCGCTGGAGGAAGAGCCGTGGATCCAGCCCGTGGCCGCCTGGGGAGCTACTGCCCAGGTTCTGAGGCCCGGGACAGAGATGGACAGAGGTCCCTGGGGTTACTCCTGGCGGGGGGCGGGGGCTCCCCACGGTGCGAGAGGATGTGCTGAGTGGACGCTCCCATCGGCCCTCGCTCAGGAGCCAAGGGCCTGGCACATCCGAGCCCAGAGGCGCTGCCTTCCCCCTGAGTTACGTCGGCAGCCGCGGCGCCCGGGTCGGGCAGGACAGGCGCTTGGTAACTCCCCACGGAGCTCCTTGGGGCGCACAGGCCGCCCGGCCGCCCGGGGGTTCAAGGGAAGGACCAGGCTCCTGGGGAGAAGGGGGCCGGGAGGGGAGGGAGGCTCCGCCTGAGCAGGTGGGAGGGGTCCCCCTCGCCCTGCTGGCTGCCCGCTGCGGGCCTGTGCGGGCTCGGGCGGTGCTCGCTTGGGAGTGAGGGGCCGGGGCGCCCGTTTAATCAGGAACCCGCTTGCTTTGGGCCGAAGGATTAATCGCAGGTGACACGGGCCCTCCCAGGGCCGACAGAGCTGTTCTCTCCGGTGTCAGCTCGATCGCAGGAGCTGTCACGGCCTCGCCCCGGGGAGCGCAGGGCACGCTTCTCTGGAGGACGCCGTCTCCTTGGCGTCCCCAAGGCCTCCCTGTTCGGCGGCCGGGACAGGAGCAGCCGCCCGCTGTGGGCACTGCAGGGAGGGCTGTGGGCACCGCGGGGAGGGCTGTGGGCACTGCAGGGAGGGCTGTGGGCACTGCAGGGAGGGCCGTGGGCACCGTGGGGAGGAATGGGCACTGTGGGGAGGAATGGGCACCACGGGGAGGAGTGGGCACCGCGGGGAGGAGTGGGCACCGCGGGGAGGAATGGGCACCACGGGGAGGAGTGGGCACCGCGGGGAGGAGTGGGCACCGCGGGGAGGGCCATGGGCACCGCGGGGAGGAGTGTGCACCGCGGGGAGGATTGGGCACTGCGGGGAGGGCTCTGGGCACCGCAGGGAGGAGTGGGCACCGCGGGGAGGAGTGGGCACCGTGGGGAGGAGTGGGCACCGCGGGGAGGAGTGGGCACCGTGGGGAGGAGTGGGCACCGTGGGGAGGAGTGGGCACTGCGGGGAGGAGTGGGCACCGTGGGGAGGAGTGGGCACCGCGGGGAGGGCCATGGGCACCGCGGGGAGGGCTGCGGGCCGGTCTCCGGGCCGAGTGCCCAGCTGATGTGAGCAGGCCGCCCACCGACGAAGGGAAACAACTATTTTCTTCATTTTCGAGAAGGAGGGGCATGGGTTCCTTCTAGAACCAGAAGAAAAGGCTCCTGGAAATTGGCTGGTGAGAGAGGTTCCTTTGCAAGAGACGGAGCGCGGTGGGCCCAGGCTGGTACAACCACCAGACGTGTCAGCACAGACTGGGGAAACCGAGGCACAGGGCAGCCGGGAACGAGGCTGCCCTTCCTGCCTCTGCCCTAGAGTTGGCCCACGCCCTGAGGAGCCTGAGGTCTGGGAGACGTACAGGCTGCGTCTCCCGAGAGACGGACCTGCAGGTATTTAACAGTCACCCCGATGCCTACACCTCACCCCGATGCTGACAGGCCATGGATGGTGCATGGGCTCCCTGAGAGGGGGCGCCCTCGGGGCTGGGGGGCCACCCCGCAAGGGGGCCCACGTGAAGGAGATGGCACGTGTCAGATCCGCACGGAGGCAGCTTTGAGCCACGGTCGCTGGCCACCTCTCATCACCGAGCCCCGAATTGCTTTTTTTTTTTAAAGTCTGCCTTTTAAATGCCTCTAACCAGAAAGTGTCTGTACAAAAGCGCCCTGAGATATCGCTCCAGCACACACGCCTAAAACAGAAGTAAAACCAGCCCGAAGACGGCAGATATTGGCTCAGGGTAAAAAAGAGCTATTGCTTCTCACAAAGGAATCCATGGCCCGGGGAGTTACTGGCGTGGGAGTGAGGCCGGCCGGGAGCCCATCCATCCTGCAGGGCGCCCGTTAGCCGACAGGCAGCGCTGTCTGTGCGGCCTCGCTGCCCTGAAGGACGGCCATCCCCCGGGAGGGCGCGGAGGCTCCGGGAGGAGGGAGCGGCCCTGCCGCCGCGGGGAGCAGGGTGCGCGGAACAAGGCGAGATGTTAGAAAACACAATCTGATCGTGAAAACCCGTGAAGAAGTTAGAGAAGATGTTGCAGCCATAAAATAACACCATGAAAAGGAACAGAGAACGGGTTCTTGGCAATTAAAATAAGGTAGCAGACACTTGTAAGTAATAGAGGATTTGGAAGATAAAGTTGAAGAAATCTCCCCCAAAAGTTAATAAAAAGTTAAGGAAGATGAGAAGGAGGGCTGAGGTCCACTGAGAAGGTCTCGTACCCAGTAAGCAGAAATCCTAGAAAGAGACGACAGAGGTTGTCTGTCCTTTCTTCTGCATCTTTCATATCCTATAAATGAAGGGATGAAATGATCAAAGAAAGAATATTTGGGATCTCCACAGGTAGGACTATGAGTCTTCCAGTGGGAAGAGATTGTGAGCGCGCGGCACAGCCAGGGGAACCGCCTTCTCAGAACCTCACTGAGATTTCAGGCCACCAGCGAGCAGAGACCCCGAAAGCATCCGGGGGAGAAACAGCAGGGAACCCCGAAAGCTCTGGAAGTAAGTTTGGCCTCAGGCTTCCAATAGCAACTCCGGAAGCTGGGAGACAGTCAGGCAATACCTTCACATTTTCGATGGAAAATACCGTTACATCTGGAATTGTAAACCCACCCAAACTATGATGAGTAAAAGTAGAACAGTATTCTCAGAAAGGCAGTGACTCTAGACACTTATTTCCTCGTTCCCTTTCTCAGGAAGCTACTTGAGGATGTGCTCCAGCAGAACGAGGGGCTCAAACAATAAAGAGGAAGGTATGGAGCCCAGGAAACAGAATCTGATGGGTGGAAGCACCAAGGAAAGTTCTGGAATGAGAGGGATGCCACAAAAAGCAGCGGCCAGGTTTGTGGCAGGGCCATCAAGGGCCCACAAGAGACACTGCCAGGGTGAACGTACTGAATGGTCATCTCGTATCCTATATAATGAAAGGCTAATATGCAAATCAATTGAACGGCGGAATGACCGCTTGCTAAGATGCTCACTGTCCACCAGGGCATGGACGCTCAAGGCAGGAACTGCCCCCTGGTGGTCAGTGTGCCCCCTGGTGGTCAGTGTGCCCCCTGGTGGTCAGTGTGTTCCCACAGGGGGAGCACTGCTTAGCCAGAAGCCAGGCTCACAGCTAGCGAGCACAGCGGCTCCCAGTCCCTGTGGGGAGCAGGCCTAAGCTGTGAGTCGGACATCCCCAGAGGGCTCCCAGACTGTGAGAGGGTGCAGGCTGGGCTGAGGGATGCTCCCCTTTAGTGCACGAATTTTGTGCACCGGGACTCTGGCATTTGATAATGTAGGACATAATATTGTGAAGCAAAGGACCGGTCTGAGAGTCAGATGGGAAAAATTAAGGACAGGCACATTAAAACCAAAAGCCTCGGCAAATGAAAAGAAAAAGAGAGGCAATAATAACTCCAGGAAAAAATAAAAAGCTAAGAATGGAAACATTGCCGTAACCAGTTTGGCTCAGTGGACAGAGCGTTGGCCTGCAGACTGAAGGGTCCCAGGTTCGATTCCAGTCAAGGGCATTACCTTGGTTGCGGGCACATCCCCAGTGGGAGGTGTGCAGGAGGCAGCCGATCGATGTTTCTCTCTCATCGATGTTTCTAACTATCCCTCTTCCTTCTTCTCTGTAAAAAATTAATAAAATATATTTTAAAAAAAGAATGGAAACATAATTACAGGCCTCAACCAGCCTCAACATAAACAACACCTAGTCATGGAAACATAGCACACAAAACGTAGCGCGGGGAGAATGGAGGAGGGGGGCGCACAGTGGGGTCCAGAGGACCGCGGGTCCTCACCTACCTCGCGCTGACCAACAGAAAGGACAGAGCAGACACAGCAGCACGTGGGATGCACACACATTGCCCAGAAACACGGAGGTGGGTGCCGGAGGACAGCAATGATGAAGGCGGGTCAGAAGTGGTCGCCTTTGGGGTCAGGACGGGCATGCTGCTGGCCAGGCTGGGAACTGACGGTTTTCACTACAAGCCTACCTAGCCTTCTATTCTCCCCACCACTGGCCTTTGGAGAGAGTGGGCGAGAAGAGAGAAACATCGATGTGAGAGAGACACATCGAGTGGTTGCCTCCCACACCCACCTGGACCAGGGCTGGGGATGGAACCTACGACCCAAGCACACGCCTTGACCAGGAATCGGACCGGCGACCCTCCGGTGTGCAGGTCGATGCTCTAACCACTGAACACCAGAGCGCGCCTGCTTAACTTGTAAACTCTGCATGACATGCATTATCGTGGCAAAAACATTAATAAAAAATGACAACACCCATCGTTGGAAATACAGACGCTGCATTACGGTCTGAAGGGTCAGACAGCCACCCCCTTCTCTGCACGCTCACCGCGCCCCACCCTCTGCAGGGCCTGGCACACCGCTCACCCCTTCACCAGCCAGAGGTGCGTGCAGGGCACTTCACAGACGCCCCTCCCTCCCCTGCGCAGGAGCGGGTCAGGTCGGGTAATGGCTCCCACGTTAGGATGAGGGGGCAGTTTAGGGAGTAAGCCCTGGGTGAGACCCCACAGCCGCTCAGGGGCAGAGCCTCCAGCCCCCCCTCCCCGACTCCCTATCACCGGGTCCTGAGGGAGCCAGCCGCCCTCACAGATGGCGTGCAGGAAGCGGAGCATCTCAGCCCGCCCTCCGGAGCCCTGCTTCCTGGGCTCCGTGTCTCCCTCGTTCCTGTTCGCTCCCCTCGTGTTGCTGGAGCGCACCCTCCAGCCGCCGCCCAGGAAGAGGTGGGGGTAGCTGCTGTGGGCAGACACCCCGTGGATCCTCTCATTTGACATGACCGCCCTCTGAAGCGGCCACTACCCGCCCCCCACCCCTTTACAGAGAGGAGACAGGTCGGAGAGGCTCGCCCCCCAGCCCCCGCCAGAACCCAGTGCGGGCCTTAGTCCCAGTAGGTGACCCACATCTACCTGTCGGCGGATAATAAACAAAAGGCGAGGCTGCTCTGACTTCACCTCCGCACAGAGCCAGGCCCTTCGCCAGGAGCCGCCTGCGGGACAGACACGCCTCTGCTCGCTGCCCTGGTCCCTCGGGCGGGCGAACGCTCCGGGGCCAGCCGGGCCGGCAGTCAGGGAGATAAACGCATCTCTGGTTAATTGATTTGCCTGGGAGATTGGAGTGGGCGGCTTGAGAGGGACGGTTTAATTATCCCAACGAAACCTCCACTTAATTGAAAGGAGTTCTGGCAGAAAAAAAAGGGAGGGGGGATATTATTTAAAAGAATGATCTAGTGCAGTGGTTCTCAACCTTGGCCGCACATCAGAATCACCTGGGAACCTTTTTAAAATCCTGATTTCTGGGCCTCATCCTCCTGAAATTCTGTGTCTTTGTGATGGGGCGAGGCCACAGCATGAGTAACAAAGAAACAGAATTTCCGGAGGATGAGGCCCAGAAATCAGGATTTTACAAAGATTCCCAGGTGATGCTAATGTGCAGCCAAGGTTGAGAACCGCTGCTCTAGTGCCTGTGAGGACTGAGGACACTCGGCCGGGCGGCCGGCATTCACAGCCCAGGAAGGAAAGCTCACGGAAAAGTCCCCAGTCACGCCTTCCTCGTGTCCCTCCCCACGTCCCCTCGTGGCTACAAGGAGGACCCTCAGAGAAGCAGCTAGCAACCCCCCTGCAGCTTCCTCCGGGCATCCCCGTGAACGTCCTCGCCTCTGTCTATCTCGGCTCATCCGACCGCAGCATTGCGATGATAACATTTCCCATCAATTACCATGTGTACAGCAATCAGTGGCGCTGCACCCGTACATGTTTTGAAAGCAGCAATTACCGTTTTAAATTCACAGCCGAGTGGCAGGCACCGCCAGCCGCCGGCCCAAACCCATGCTTTCTTACTCTGGTGAGGGAGCCCAGTTTTGTGGAGCGTCGCCGGGCCCATCTGAAAAACGGCGTCTCTCGCCTCCCTTGCAGCTAGGGTGGCCGTGCGACACAGCCCTGGCCTCAAGTTTCAGTGGAGACATGGGGAGGGCTCTCTGGGCTGGGGGCAGAGTCTGGAGAGGAGAGCCTCTTCTTTGTCCCCGTCTTCCGCCCCGGGGGGGCGGATCCAATGCCCAGGAGCATGGCAGCTGCCCTGTGAGTGTGAAGACCAAGGCTGCCCTCGAAGGGCAGCTGCCTGGGTGCCGCCAGGACGCCGGGTCCCAGCTCAGCGTTGAGCCACTGGTCCATAGGAGGATAAAACCCCTCGTGTGTATGGAATTTGGATTTTGTTTCTGTTATTTGCAGTTAGGAAAACCATCCTCACAGACACGTGTGACAAGGAAGATCTACGACCTCTGAGAGCGCCGTCGTGGTCCCGACTACAGACGCCCGAGCCCCGCTGTCCACCGCTCTTGTTCCATTTTCCAGATACAAGACCACGCAAGCAGGCGGTCAGTGAAAACGGAGCACCGCCATGGACGGAGCGCCGTGGCAACAGCCACGGACGGCGTGGCTCCGAGGGGTGGCCCTGCCGCGAGGCGGTAGGCACAGCCGGGAACTGGTAACGAGACGACACCGCCTTCTGTCTGTCTGCCCGGCTGCTCCTGGAGGGCGGTGCCTGGCAGACCATCCATCTCACCGCCTGCCTCGGTGCGGCCTCCAGTCCTGGCCGACGCTCGCCAGCCTCTCCCACACCCGCTGGCCGCGCCTCTTCTCTCTCAGCCCTCTGTCTTCCCGAGGCTCCCAAACGCCCGGTTACAGCCATGCTTCGTGCCAACATCCAGGCTGCCCACTCCATAGCCGGGCACTGCCCACCACCTGCCATCCCCCCTGGGCACCAGGCGAGCTCCTCACGGTGCTCCGGCCACTCCTCTCCGTGACCAGCCAGGGCCATAGCTGCCGTGGACACAAGTGCCAGGGAGAGAGGAGGCCCCAGGAGGAGCCGGGATGCAGGGCGAGGGGGGGGCGGGGCGAGGCCCACTTACTGGGCCGGAGACCAAGGGCACGGCCACCTCACCCCTCCCCGCCCCCGGCCCTGGCGCCCACGCTCCTTCCCAGCGGCCTTCACCCTTCCCCGAGGCCAAGCCCTTCTGAAGGATGTGCCTCCCCCACCCTGCTCCCCCCCCCCTCTCCCTCCTGCCCCCCGCCCCTTCCTTCCCTCTCCCCCTGCGGCTCTCACTTCCTGCCCCAGGGAAGCTCCTGAGAAAAGCGCACTCCGCAGAGTCAGGCTTGCACTGCTCTGAAGGTGCGTCCCTCATCACGGGGCTCTAAGCACTGGCTGCGGCTGGATCCCAGAGCCGCTCACAGGGCGGGTGGACAGGGCAGTCCCCAAGGTCTCCGGGGTCATGGCTGCACGGCTCTGCCAACCCTCCCCCCCCCCCCCCCCGCCCCAGCGTGAGGCCACCTCTCTCCCTCTTAGGAAGCTCCCCCCGCGTGGCCACGGGAAGCCCTCTGGCCTCGACCACAGGGAAATGCCGCGCTTCTCTCTCCCGCGGTCGCCTTGGCAGCCTGGTCAACAGATGCCCGTTCGCCACGGGAGCCGCGCCGTCACCGGGGGCACCAGCGCGCTCCAGCTCAGGAGCCCCTGTGCTTCCAGAGGACGCCCTCTGCGTCATCCGAGGCCCTGGGCGTCCCTCACCGGCGTCCGCCTCGTCTTGGCCACGGTTGGTTCAGTGTTTGGGCTGGAAGAGACTCCGAGAGCCCGCGGTCCCGCTGTGACTTCGTCCCTCCAGTCTCCAGGCGGGGCGGTCACATCAGTCTCCAGGTGGGGTGCGGTCACATCAGTCTCCAGGTGGGGTGCGGTCACGCCGGTCTCGGGGCGCGGTCACGCCGGTCTCCAGGCGGGGTGCGGTCACATCAGTCTCCAGGCGGGGTGCGGTCACATCAGTCTCCAGGCGGGGTGCGGTCACATCAGTCTCCAGGCGGGGCGAGGTCACATCAGTCTCCAGGCGGGGTGCGGTCACATCAGTCTCCAGGCGGGGCGCGGTCACATCAGTCTCCAGGCGGGGTGCGGTCACATCAGTCTCCAGGTGGGGTGCGGTCACGTCGGTCTCGGGGCGCGGTCACGCCGGTCTCCAGGCGGGGTGCGGTCACATCAGTCTCCAGGCGGGGTGCGGTCACATCAGTCTCCAGGCGGGGCGAGGTCACATCAGTCTCCAGGCGGGGTGCGGTCACATCAGTCTCCAGGCGGGGTGCGGTCACGCCGGTCTCCAGGCGGGGCGCGGTCACGCCGGTCTCCAGACAGGGGGTGGTCACGCTACGCAGCACGTGGGGGATGCAATGAAAATGCTGACTGGGATGCTCTGGTGACCTCCGGTTTTATAATAAAATCATCCATGGCCACCTCACTGTCTCCGGTCTTCAGTCCCCCGGGAAGTGCGTAGGTGGACGCTGGCGTCGGGTCACTGGGCGGGTCTCCGGCAGCAGAGGGCGGGGGAGGTGCTCTGCGGGCCGGGTGACCACGACCTCGGTAAGATGGGCCGTCTCTGAAGAGCCCTCCGCTGTCCATGTAGAGAGTGGGGGGCTGGGGTCCGTGTGCAGGGCACCCCCACACAAGGAACAGGGAGCGCCTGCCCTCAAGGGGTTAAAATATATTCTGCTTGTTGGTGTGAAGTGACATCATCCCCCTTAAAGAGGGGGCTGTAGCAGAAGCGTCCCAGGACTGTACTCAAATCAAAAAGAGAGGGAACCCCAAAACCTTTGCATAAAGGCACAGGCCAAGGCTCCTCTCCGCCCCCGTGGGGAGGACGTGCCCTGAAGTGAGGGGCCCTGGTGGGAGCTGCCGCTCTGCGTCCGCTGCTGTGGCCTCGGCGCTGCTGGGCCCTCGGAGCCGCCCGCTGTCTGCGCAGCTGGACAGGCAGCACTGACGTCCTAGCGCTGTCGCCGCGCCCACGGCAGGCCCTCAGTCCGCGTCGCTGGGTCCAGCCTGGCCACAGACGGCGGCAACCGCGATGGGGGGTCTCTGCCTAGGCCCCGCGAATCACCGCCACACCGAACGCAGTTCTCAGGAAAACGTCAGCGACTGGCCGCCACCCTGCTGTCTGGGCTGCGGGTTAGAAACTCCCCCCCTGGGGGGCGGCGCCTTGTCCGTCTGTCCGTCTGTCCGTCTGTCTGTCTGCCCTGTTGCTTACAATCCTCGGGGCAGGAAAGCCCTGTGGCCGGCAAGACTCCTGGACAAACAGGCGCTGAATATGTGTAAAGGGATTGCTTTCTGAGGGGTGCGCGCTGGCTCCCTCCTCCCTCCTCCCTCCTCCCTCCTCCCTCCTCCGTGCGCGCTGTGCTGTCCTCCCTTCGGCGGCGGGTGAGCCCTGTCATCTCCGTCATCTCATCTCCGCGCGGTGAGGTCCCCCCGACAGCCTGCGGGCCGGACCGTGTGCCCTTCACGCAGCCGGGCTCGTTTGCTGCGCCTGCATTTCGGGTCTGAGCGCCCGTCCATCGCGCTCTCAAGCAGCCGTGGATTAGAGGCGGGACCGCGTGGCCCTGTGGTCTCCGGCCTGTGGGACAGAGGCCTGGTTCGGGGGGCAGGGCAGCCTCTCCCGGCTCTGTCGGAGGACTCTCCGTGGGCTGTGCTCCCAGACGCCGTGTCCGAGCTGGGCTTTTTCCGGGGCCGCTGCCAGGACCCGGAGGCCTTGGTGCTGATGAAGCCCGTCCAGACGCCACGGTCCCAGCCGCTCCATGGAACCCCCATGCTGAGAACCGATCGCCCAGAACCAGCCAGGGGCCCCGGTGCGAGCCTGTGCGCGCTCTCTTGTGTGAGGTCACGGGAAGGGACGGGAGCCTCGCGGCCAGCTCCCCCTCAGAGACACCTTTGTGCTGGGGTGTCAGAGGGGCGGGGTGTCTGAGGGCGGGGTGTCTGAGGGGCGGGGCACTCATTCGATGTCAGCGGGGACAGAGGGACGCAGGAAAAGCCCAGGACCGACGTGAGGGGGAGGCAGGACGGGCGCAGGAAGCAGCTGGAGCTCAGGGGGACCCACCGCCACGAATCCTGCGTCACGGGGGGCGGGGGGGCGGGCAGGGCCCCGCAGGCAGCTTCTGGCGTCTCTGCCGCATCCCGCGCCGCCCAGGCCTCGCGCTCCCCCAGCCTCTCTGCCATCTTCCCGCCCGGGCCCGGCACCCCGACCCTAAAACAGACACCTGTCCCCACAGAGGAGCCCTATGCAGCCGGGAGAAGGAGCGGAGCCCTGACACGCTGAGTCCACGCAGCGGAGCCGGGAAGACGTCCCGCTGAGCGGTAGGCAGACGCCCACGGCCACGCAGCGAGGGCTTCCATCCCGGAAACGCCGGGACAGGCAAGCCCACAGGGCCCGGGGCGAGGGCGGGGGCGACGCCTCTGTGTTCTGGGGACGGGAATGCTGGAGCAGGACGGGGGGGTGCTGGCACAGAACCATGAATGTACTAGAAACCACTGGCCTGGCCGGCGTGGCTCAGTGGTTGAGCGTCGACCTATGAACCAGGAGGTCGGGGTTCGATTCCGGTCAAGGGCACAGGCCCGGGTTGCGGGCTCCATCCCCAGTGGGGGGCGTGCAGGAGGCAGCCGGTCCATGATTCTCTCTCATCACTGATGTTTCTGTCTCTCTCTCCCTCTCCCTTCCTTTCTGACATCAATAAAAATATATTAAAATAAACCCCAATTGTTCACTCTCAAATGGGGCATTTTATGTCCCGGGAATGTCACCTCGATCAATACAATGAAGTCGGTGAAAGCAGCTACGAGTTCCCAGCACACGCGTGTCGGGCCCCCAGCCAGCACCAGCCCGCCGCCACGCACCCCGCCCCGCAGGTATCGGTGGTTTTACCGAGGCCGCGGTCTCTGATGTCATCACGCTTCCTGCACAGCCGTGATGGGAACTTTACCGCGTCCCAGAAAGTTCCCGGTGAAAGGAATTCGGGAATCTTCACGCTCAGAGACAACCCAGCGGGGCGAGGTGGACGGACCTGGGGGCAGGCGCCCGCCTGTCACGGCGGCACCAGGGGCTCTCAAACCCGAGTCCTGGGGCCGTGGGACTCGGAGAGCCGGCTGCACAGGGGGAGGGGGGAGGCCGCAGAGGCAGGTGGGCAAGGGGTGGGAGAGGACGGAGAAAAGGGAACAGGGACCGGGTTTTATTTAGCACCCGCAGGTGCACGGCCCGAAAAGGGAAGAGCAGTGAAGCGAGTCGCAGCGAAGGAGGGGGCGGGCGGGCGGGCGCCGGGTCAGGGCAGGACGGAGAGGGCAGGCTGCCGGGGGGCTGTGCCTCTGGGCATCCCTGTCCGCCCTCCGCCTCCTGGCCGCTCCGAGACCCCAGCCACCTGCCCAGGAACTAGCGGGGTCGGCTCCCCATCAGCCGAGGCGTCACAACACGGACTCGCATTTCCCACGCCCCGGGGAGTGTCACCCTCAGAGCACACCCGTTCCGTTCCCCACGGGAGTCGCAGCTGCCTCTCCCGCCACCGGCCACCGGCCACCGGCCGTCAGTGCGAAAGGGCCTCCGGTGAGGCGTGGGGGGGCTGGTGGGCGTTCTCTCGCTTCCTCCAGAACCCGCCCCGTCACCTGGCACCGGCTGTCCTGCTGTCTCCTCGCGTCCTATAGTCGTGCTGGACACCTCACCGAGTCTGAAGTGCCCGGGAGAGGAAGGCGGGCATCTCCAGGCTCGGAGATCACCTCTGCCCCCTCGCCAAGTGCGGGGAGCGGTAACCCACGCCACCAGAAGCCGTGGGAGTGAGGTGAGCGCCAAGCAGGACAATTGCCCCTAATTCCGCGAGGGCCCTGGGCTGGGGCTGTTGGGAGCCGTGGCTGCCTCCATGGGCCCTCTCTCTCTCTCTCTCTCTCTCTCTAACCACCGCCCCCCCCCCGGCACTGTGCAAGGACTGTGTGGGAAGCCAGGCTCCAGGGCCGCTGCCCGCGTCACACGCACGTGTTGCAGGCCAGGCCGGGGCTGCGTCCGCCAGCACTGACATTTCTGCATTGACGGGTGTCACCCTCTGGGCGACTCCGAGACGCCCAGAATGAACCACTCACTTCTTTTAAAGGACGCCCTGCACCTGAGTCACCTCTCACACCTGTGACCGCAGTTTGACCCCGAGAAGAGGACTCAGTCCCTAATGAGCAAGACTGTCCCCCCCTCTTCCCCCCCAGCCCCGGTGCAGGGGTGTCTGCCGCCCACGGGACCTGCCGGCTGTTTCACGAGGAGACCAGGCCCGGCTCAGCGCCTCCCGCAGATCCTGGGCGGGTGAGCTGCCCGGGGCCCTGGCCCCACTGCCCTGGGGGGAGCCTGCCCCCACGCGGGCCGTTTCTCCGGGATCGAGGACCTGGGTCGCCCTCGCGGCTCGGCTCCCAGCGCCGCCTTCGCATCCCTGTGCTGTGGGCGGGCTGGCCCCGCTGATGTCTGAGATCCACGGCTGTTTCCTCTGCCTCTGGATCTACTGAGCCTCCGCGGAGCTGACTGACCGCAGCCGGGGCACGGGCACCCCACTCCTTCCCCAAGAACTCCTTCGGGCCCTCAGCCTGGGCACCATCCTCATCAGAGGAAAGTTAGGAAAACCGCCCTGCCGGTGTGGCTCAGGGGTTGAGCATTGACCTATGAACCAGGGGGTCAGGGTTGGATTCCCTGTCAGGGCACAGGCCTGGGTTGCCGGCTCGATCCCCAGTGCGGGGCGTGCAGGAGGCAGCCGGTCCATGATTCTCTCTCATCACTGATGTTTCTCTCTCTCTCCCTCTCCCTTCCTCTCTGACATCAATACAAACATACGGGGGTGGGGTGGGGGAGAGACAGGAAGACCAGCAACGGGAACAGGAGGCTCTGTCCGCACGGCGGTCAGGATGGGGGGACCTCCGTGCAGTTCCGCGCCCCCTGCACCCGAAGCGGGTCCCACAGCCGCCAGGAGTGTGAGGGCCACTGCGTGGCTGAGAGGTGAACACGGAAGAGGAACAAGCACGACCGTCAGCACACGGTGTGGGCGGCGCCAGAGAAATCGGAGAGCGGGGTGCACGCCCCCCCAGGCCTGCAGCCCGCTCCCTCCGAACCAGCCTGGCGGGTGCGCAGGCCTCGGGGCGCCGGCCGGGGCTGTACTCACGGGCTTGCACACGGCGCTGCCCGGCCTGGCGGTCCCCCCGGCTCCGGATTGCCCCTCCCGCCTGCTGCGGGCCAGGCCCCAAACGCTGCCGCTGCAGGAGCGCCCTGGAGCCGCACCCCACGGGGCGCCTCTATTCTCAGCTGGGGCAGCGGTGGGGCTGGGGCGGGGCGGGGGGGGCGGGGGGCGGCCACACTTCCCTTTTTGCTTCTGTTCTCAGCGGAGTCTGAGGGTGACTTTCCAGGGAGGGCTGGAGGCTGGGAGGAGAGAAGGGGCCCCGGGCGGGCGGCAGAGAACCGGCGGGTCTGTCGGGGGCAGCGGGGAGGCGGGAGGTCCCGCAGCAGCGGCATCGCCCCAGGTCTGCCCGCCTGCCCGGAGCTGGGTCCCGGAGGCGGCCGGGGCGGGAGTGCGGGGCCGGCACCTCCCTGCAGGGACTTCCTTTAGTTGTTGCTGTTAACCCAGAGGGTACTTTTCTTGCTCATTCTGTTTTTAGAGAGAGTGGAGGGACAGAGAGGAACATCGCTGTGAGAGGGACAGCGGAGGGCTGCCTCCCGCACACGCCCTGACCGGGGCCGGATGGAGCCTGCAACCCGGCTGCGTGCCCTGGACCAGAACAGAACCTGGGCCCTGCCGTTCTCGGGCCAACGCCCTAGCCACTGGGCAACACTGGCCAGGGCCCTGGAGGAAACCTTTGAAAGCCTCACGCGGAGGCGCTCAGAGCCAATCACACCGCCACGGGCTTCTCCTCTGGGCTCTGGGCCCCGGACCGCTGCAGGGAGCGGGCACCCTGTGCCCTGGGCCTGCAGGGCGACGCTCGTGGACGGGCAGCCTGCACACCCAGGTGTCAGAGGTCATCCCGCCCCTTCCTGGAAGCCTGCTCAGCCCCCTCTGTTCCTGCTCAGCCCCCCCTAGCCCTGCTCAGCCCCCTCCCTCCCTGCTCAGCCCCCTCTATCCCTGCTTAGGGCCCCCCCCCTCCCCGGTCCTGCCTGGGGACCCTGGAGACGAAACACACCCTCCTGGGCCATGGGGTTTGGTGAGTGAGCCCCAAACCCTAGCCCCTCCAAGCCGGGGGAGGGAGGCGGGAGGACTCCTCCAAGCCTGGGGGAGGGGGGTGGGAGGACCCCTCCAAGCCTGGGGGGGGGCGGGAGGACAACCCCAAGCCTGGGGGGGGAGGGGGGGGCGGGAGGACTCCTCCCGAGGGACCAGGTCTGTCCTGCCGGCTGACACCGGCTCGGGCCAGGCCCACCCAGAACCCAGGAGCCAGCCTCCGCCGGCACTGCTGTATTTAGCTTCGCCCCGAAACCCCGGTCCACACGGCGTGGGCCTTGCCTGCTGACTCAGCTGCTGCAGCCAGAACTCATCAAATCCCATTGCAAACGGGTCCAGTGATTTGATTTTCCGATCATAAATATGAAATTTAATTAGCAGCTTGCTGCTAATGAAGTCGCCGCGGAGGGTGGCCTGGAGACGTGGGGGGGGCGGGCGCCTGGGGAACAGGGCCCGCTGCCCTGCTCGTTCTGCCCGCCTTCCTCGTCCCTGCAACGCTGGGCAGCTGCGAGGCAGCCGCTGGCCTGGACGGACACGCGGGACCCTGCCCTCAGGCGGTTAATTGTGTGGGGGGGTAGGGGGAGAAGGTGCGAGGGTGGGGAGGGGGCAGGGGGTGGGACGTCCCCTCCCTGGGTCTGTGTCCCTGGCCATCACAGGCCGGCTGTCTTCTCCGGCAGCTGCCACTCTCCACGCAGAAGGGAGGGGCCGGGAAGAACCCCGAGTCTTTGCAGAGAAGGTGAAGGAAAGGCCGCAGAAAGAGCTGGAAGGAGCCGGTTACCCTGCCTGATGCCGAGATCGCGGGAGCAAGGCTCCAGGAGACCCGGGCGTGAGCCCTGAGCAGGAACCAAACCGTGACCTCCTGGTTCATCGGTCGGCGCTCAGCCACTGAGCCGTGCTGGCCGGGTGTGTTTTCTTTTAAACACATTGTTCTGCTGGCACTTGGGTTCCCGGACAGGTCGGAGCAGCACCTGCTGTGGCTGAGGGTCGGGGCTGAGGGTCTGGGCGCTGTATGTCGGCCCCAGCAGGTGCAGGTGCTCAAGGGTTAAATGCCCCAAGTAAACTAAGTCCGTGTGAACCTCAGCGCCGTCCGTCCCCTCATCCCCTCGGCCACAGCACCGCTGACCCCCTCGAGGACCTGCCTCTGCAGCCCTGGCTCCCTGAGACCTTCCAACCGGAGGCTCCGCAGGGATCACACTGAGAGCGCTGCTCACACTCCCTCCACTGTCCGCAGGGACACGGTTGTGGACTGGCCTGCTCACTCCCTGCAGAACCTTCCAGAACCCCAGTTTGACACCGGTGCCCGGCTCTCCTGGCTCACAGTGGTCCAGTCTTTGAGGGCATTCCCGACCTCACCATTTGGATCTACACACTCGAGATTCTCCTGGGTAACCCAGCCCCGTGTGGGACCAGGTCTCCACCCTTCACCCCAATGGGGCCCTCCCCTGGCTGTGGCCTTGCTAGGGCCCCAGACGCCCGGACGGGCTGAGGCACCCAGTGGAACACTCACAACAAATCCCCAACCACTGTCGGCCCTTAGAGTCCCCTCTCCTCTGGGCTGGTGCATGCAGGTTGATCGTGAGGTGTGGAAACATCACATTCTCAATAGCAGTGACCATATTAGACAATTATGATCCAGGACGAGGGATCGAAGAGGCCTTGACCAGCCGGTGGCTGGGGATTGGTGCTGGAGGTGATGAGGCTCAGGATCACGCTGGCTTTTTGCCTGGATGCTCTTCGCATGGGGCGGGGGGTGGGCAGAGAGGTGGAGCCAGACGGCGCAGGGCAGCCTCAGGGAACCCGGGAGACAGACCAGAATCGGGCTGCTGGGGTCTGACATTGGGACAGGGATGCCGAGAGGAGGAAACCACACAGAGGAGGGTGGGCTAAATGCGAAACACACGCACACAGGCCGGACTGCATGCACCTGGCAGAGAACAGCCACTGAGGGCCGGGACCAGAGGGGTTTCAATGACACGCGGACTGAGGGATGCTGCAGTCCTGCCTGGCCATGGAGAGACCCCAGTGAGCTCCCCTCGGCGACCTGGAAAGTCCACCCACAGGGCAGGCGACTCTAACTCCAAAATCAGGACCACTCAGAGGCACCGAGCACCCCCTGAAAACAAGTGGGAAAAGAATCCAGCCCACGGACACGTAAATTAGCGGTTTGCCAGATCAAAAGTTATCCCAACGGATGGGTAACGCAACCCAGATGCTTGGCTCCCATAACCACCAGAACTCACTAACATTTCACTGGATGCGTCTGAACCAACAAACATGGCTCTTTGTCAGGAGCAAAACCCGTCGATAGAAGCAGACCCGGAGATGACAGAAATGCTGGAATCTGCACACGAAGACTTGAAAACAGCTGTTATCAGCATGTCAACGATTTAAGAAGACACGACACAATAAAGCAAAAGAGAGGAAACAAGAAATAAGCAAATGGAAATTCTAGACCTAAAAATCAGAACACACGGACTCAAGGTTCAACAGATGGGCCGAACCATCATTTGGGCCTCGCAGAAGGAAACACAAACAAACCACAGCGAATTTAAAAACAGGGCAAGAGGAGTGGAGAAAGCAGAATTGTGGAAGAGGATGCTTTAAAAATTTTTCCAAATTTGATGAAATGTATCAACCCACAGGTCCAGGGATTTCAATAGATTATAAGCAGAGTAAACAAACAAACAAAAAGCCCCCCACACATAAGGCATATCGTAACCAAATTGCTGAAAATTGCATATAAAGAGCAATCTCAAAAGTAGACAGAGAGGAAAAAAAAGACACATTCAGTGCAATGGGCTAGTGATAAGAAACACTGCTTACTCCCCCCGAAAAGCAGTGCGAGGAAGAAGACACTGGAACTGTATGTTTAAAGCGCTGGAATAAAGCACCTAACATGGGATTCTTCATCCAGCGGAACCTCTTTCAAAAGGAAGAGGAAAGAAAGGCTCTTTCTCTGACAAACCCCAAGCGGAAAAAATCCATCCCAGCAGACCTGCAGTATGAAGAATATGAACGAAGATTCTTCAGCCGGAAGACTCAGATCTGCGTGAACCGAAGAGAGCCCCACATGGCGGCTGCGTGAGCAAATAGAACATACTTTTATTTGTCGTTTCTTTAAAAGATAATTGATCGCGGAGGGCAAAAATAACGGCGCCCTGTGGTGCAGCTTAGAAAATACTCAGAAGTAAAATATAATCATAGTAACCCAAGGCCCGAGCGGCTCAGTGAAAGCGCACTGCAAGTCTTCACACTGTGTGTGAAGTGACAGGTAAACCCCAGGCGGCCCGGCCGATGTGGCTCAGTGGTTAGAGTGTGGGCCTGCGGACCGAAGGGTCCCGGGTTCGATTCTGGTCAAGGGCACGGACCTCGGTGGCCGTTCCCGGCCCTGGTTGGGGGCATGCGGGAGGCAACCAATCCATGTGTCCCTCCTGCATCGATGCTTCTCTCTGTCTCTCCCCCTCCCTTCCGCTCTCTCTAAAAATCCATGGGAAAAATATCCTCAGGTGAGGAATAAAAAACAAAACAAAATAAAAACAAGGCGGATGTGATTTAATGGCAGAGTAGGTTTACTATCAATACAAGGTAGGCTGTGAGCAAGGTAAAGATGCGTTTCAGAAGCCACAGAACAACTGCGCGCATGCAGCGGGAGAGCGGGCAGGAGGCTGACCGGCCGGCAGACAGGAAATGGGAAGCCCAAAGGACTTGGTCAACCCGAAGGCGGGCCAGCCGGCAGGAGGGGGACTGTCACAGAGAACAGGCCCATCAGAAAGGAAACAAAGATCAGATGATATGTGCCACTGGGCTAAACTCTGCCCTGAAAAGCCAGAAGGGATCAGAGTGGATCACAAAGTGCTTATACAATATGCTGTTTATAAGAGACACTTCAAGTATCAGGACCTGGACAGGATGAAAGTAAAACTGTGGAAACACTCTGCGTCAAACTGGAGCCACTGACATTAGAAAAGGAGACTTGGGGAAAGGAGCGTAGGCAGGGGCCAAAGGGACATCTCTATATATAAAAGCCTAAGTGCCAAACAACCGAACGGCCGGTCGACCGGTCGCTATGATGCACACTGGCCACCAGGGGACAGACACTCAACACACAGGGTCGAGCTCCCTCCTGTCTGGATTGGGCAGAAACTGGCTATCTGACATCCCCAAGGGTCCCGATTGTGAGAGGGTGCAGGCCAGGCTGAGGGACCCCACTGGTGCAATGAATCCGTGCATTGGGCCTCTAGTTTTATTATAATAATGGAGTCAGTTCAGCAACAAGATACAATGATCTGAATGCATATGAACTTAATTATAGAGTAATGAGGCCAAAAAACCAAACAAACGGATAGAAATGAAGGGATCAGCCAAGCCCACAATTATAGCTGTAGATTTCCCTTTCATTGTAATTATTTATTATTTTTTAAAAAGAATAGTTTACTGATTTTTAGAGAGAGAGGAAGGGAGCAGAGAGAAACATCATAACATCCATCAGCTGCCTCCCGCAGACCCCTCCCACCCACTAGGGATCGAGCCTGCAGCCCGGACATGTGCCCTGACCACGGATGATGCCCAACCAGCGGAACCCCACCGGCCAGGGCTCTAGTCGTAGATCTCAACACTCCTCTCTCAGTAACTGTTAGAACAAATGAATAAAAATCAAGCAGATGGGAGATTTGGACAACACTATCCCCACTTTACCCAGCGGGCATCTGCTTACAAAACACTCCAGCCAACGCCTGCGGACCCTGCAGAACACAGGGGCCTTTCGGTGTCCATCAAACCTTCGCCAGGACCTTATGCGGGGCCATAAAACAAGTCTCCACCGCTTTATAAAGATTAAAATTATAAAAAACATGTCCTCTGACACCAGGGGATTAAACGAGAGACGATAATTTACAGGCACCTGGAAAACCCCCAGCCGTCGGGAAGCTAAATGGCAGCCCTAAATAACCCATCGATCAAAGACGATGCAGAAAGGAAACGCGGAAAATGGTGGGACTCGAATAGAAATAAAAACAAAACACCAAAATGAGGGGCAGGCGGCGAAACCAGTGCTTCGAGGGAAAGGTCTCCTTCTAAACGCTCATGTTAGGAAAGAAGAATGACTTAGAACGAACGTTCTAAGTTTCTACATGGAGACGCAGAAAAGCCAAAGGAGAGGAAAGACGCTAAAGAGTGGGGAGCAGGAAAAAAAGGAAGTTCAGAACAATGTGGGGACATCAGTGGAGTTAAAAGCTGGTTCTTTTAAAAGATCAACAAGGTTGAGGCCCCTCTAGCTAGAGATTAAGAAAAAAGGGGACAAAACGAAATTACCAACATCAACCCGCTGGCACCGACCCAGTGGGACCCCGTGTCCTCTGTACACGCAGACCTGTGGTGACGCTACATGAGAAGCCAGGCCCAGCTAACAGGACTGATCTGACAATGGCTCGGTGATGAAAACACGCGGTGATAAAAGCGACTGGGGTGGCGTCGGGCCATTCCTAAGTACAATAAGGGCGACGTGAACACGAGCTCCGTGACACCCCGACAGGCCATCTGGTGACAGGCGGCTGCTCGGGGACGAGGGGCAGGGTGCGTGCACAGCGAGGACACAGCTGGGCGAGGAGTCACTCGCGTCCCGGGCGGACAGAGCGAATGTGCCAGAGGGCTCCGGGGTGCTCACAACGGCGCGCGATTTAAACCTACGGACTGTTTATTTCAGACTGTTCATCGAAACGTCAAAGAAGAGAGAGGATCATGGATCGGCTGCCTCCTGCACGCCCCCCACTGGGGATTGGGCCAGCAAGCTAGGCATGTGCCCTGACCGGGAATTGATCCCGGGACCCTTCAGTCCGCAGGCTGGTGCTCTATCCACTGAGCCACACCAGCCAGGGCTGTGAGGGAGGGTTTACAGCGCACGGACGGCAGGAGACCCGGTGCCGAGGCACCAGGTGAGCCGTGGGAGGCCGCGGTTCCTGAGCCGTGTGGCCGGGATTTGGGTCCAGGTCAGTTCACCCTCGTCCACCCACCACCCCCTTCTCAGCACCGGGCAATGGGACCGTGGCCGCGTCTGCCTCCGTCCCTCCCCTGCGAGCGGGGTGGGGGGGAGGGAGGGCAGCAGGATGCAAACCCCTCAGGAAGCACCGAGCCTGGGGCACGTCGGGAGTAACCACGAGAGTGAACAGGATGGAGGTGACTTCCGGCTCCCGCCCCCGCGTGATTAATTCCCTGCGTTTTACAGGCACGTGCCTCCTGCTCCCGCAGCAATAAATACCCGCCGGCTGTCATGCCTGGATCTCATTCACCGCCCCGTGTCCGCGTTTTGCTTCCTCGCTGCAGCTCCCTCACGTTGGATTCTTTCACCAGGACGGCTCTGCCAAGGGTCCCTCCAGGGACAGACACCCGGCGGGGCGGCGACAGGGAGGGTGGGGTGACCACAAAGTGGGGGGTAGCGAGACATGTGATATTAGCAGCCACGAGGGAAAGAGGGGGCGCCACAATGAAAACACCACCAACTACATTTCAGTGACATTAAGGCTGGGCCACGGGCCAACACAACCAAGAGCCTACGGGTTCGGCTGACGCACCATCCGAAGGCGCCTTCCCTGGCCCGTCTCCTCCGCAGGAATGTGGAGCCATTTGTCCCCTCCCTGACACGGAGGCTCCCCGACACCGGTGCCCCCCGACACCAGTGCCCCCGACACTGGGGGCCCCCCGAACTTTCTCCACCTGAACCTCCACAAAGGCCAGAGCTGGGTAGAGTGGCCTTTTCCTTCTGAAGACGTTGTCCTTGCTCCCAGGACCCCTAGCTCTGCCCAGCTCACCCGCCATCTGACACGGGCGGCTGAGGGCTGGACATGACATGTCCGCCTTGCCCAGTGGCCGCCTTCGTGGCCTCCTCTCAGGGCCTCCTGGGATATTCCCGTGCAAGGCCCTACCCCGTGGAGCGGGGCGTCTTAGCTTTCTTCTTTTTTAAAAATATATTTTTATTGCTTTCAGGGAGAGAGAGAGAAACATCAGTGATGAGCGAGAATCATTGATCGCTGCCTCCTGCTCGCCCCCCACTGGGGACCGAGCCCACAACCCGGGCCTGTGCCCTGACCAGGAATCGAACTGGTGACCTCCTGGTTCCTAGGTCGATGCTCAACCCCTGAGCCACGCCGGCCGGGCGAGAATCATGTTCGTAAACACGTGAAATGACACACGATTACAAAGGAGCCGGTTGGCTGGGATGGAGCTGCCCACGTCTGAGAACGGACGACGTGTGAGCCTGCGCACACACCCATCCGGGACGACTGGGTAGCACGGGCCCAACAGCCACCCCCAGGTTGGACACGGGCTGAACATGCGGCGTGTTGAGACGTCGGCAACAGGGACAACATCTGGGGTTTCTGTGGGTGACAGAGTCCAAAGTGCGCGGGTGCCCCGGCGCCGGTCGCCTGGATTCACACCGGGAGGAGACGCTGAGTGTCATGGAGTCCGAGAGAATAAAGGTGCAGTGGCTTGTCCACAGCTCACGGGAAGGAAACGTGCCTGGTCACCCCCCGCCATCTCACACCACCGCGTGTCTTCCCTGCGGGACCCTGGAGGCCGGGACCGGCTGTCGCACCCGCGGCGGCCACAGGGCGCCTGGCACCTGCCCGCCGCTTGCAGATGCGCGAGGCCGTGCGGCGTCCGGGGCGTCGGGCGGCATTTCCGGCGGCTCCTGCGAAGGCCGAGAGCCGGTGCCCGTTCCCCTCCGGCCGCGTCCTGCACCGTAGTCACGTGTTCACTCATCTCAGCCGAGATGGGACTCCCACGCGCGGGACCCGCCACTTCACGGGTGAGGTCCGCGTGTTTGGTGTTCACTGGGGTGTGGCCCTTGCCGCTGTCTCATGCAGAGGGTTTTCATCGCCCAGAGTCCCCACCCCCGGGAGGGGTGGCTGCCCCTGGGAGGGGTGACTGTCCCCCGGAGGGGTGCCCGCCCCCGGGAGGGGTGCCTGCCCCTGGGAGGGGTGACTGTCCCCGGGAGGGATGCCCGCCCCCGGGAGGGGTGCCTGTCCCCGGGAGGGATGCCCGCCCCTGGGAGGGGTGACTGTCCCCGGGAGGGATGCCCGCCCCCGGGAAGGGTGCCTGTCCCCGGGAGGGATGCCCGTCCCCGGGAGGGGTGACTGTCCCCCGGAGGGGTGCCCGCCCCCGGGAGGGGTGCCTGTCCCCCGGCAGGGGTGCCTGTCCCTGGGAGGGGTGCCCACCCCTGGGAGGGGCGCCTGCCTTTCCTGACGGGACTCGCAGGTGAGGCGCGCGGTCTGACAGGTGCTCGCCAATAACAAACGCCGCCAGGTCTCTCACAGGTCGCTTGGCCCTGCCAGGCCCCCTTTTCTGGCAGCGATGCCAGCGAGGGTGCGGGGTGGGGGGGTGCTGGGGGGCTCTCGTCAGATCCCCACACACACACCGGGAGGGGAGTTAACACGGGCAATGCACGCATCACTTCCCAGTCGGAAGGCGGGACGGGAGCCCCAAGCGCAGGAGGAAGCGCTTTGCCTTGAAGAAGTGCGCGGAGTCGGGACGGGGGTGAGGGGGGAGCTGGCCCGGCTGCGCTGGGGGGGTGGGGAGGGGGGGAGGGGAGAGAAAAGGAAAAAAAGTCTTGGGCTTTTGATGAATGGCATCTCCAAAGTGATCCGATGATGCAGCAGGTACATAGCGACCGTGTGAGGTCGGATAAGCAGGAGACGGTGTACGAGGAGCTCTCCCGCCCGCCCGCCCCACACGCAGCGGGAGCTCTGGGTCCGACGGAAGGAGAAAACCGAGGTCCCAACAGCTCAGGGAGGGCCGGTCCCAAGCCCGACCGCGCAGCCATCGCGTGACCCTCGGCCACAGGCCAGAGCTCTGGCGGCCGGGAGCAGCGGGCCAGCTGACCCCTGCCAGCCACGGGGGCTTCCCGCAGGCCGGAGCGGTGACCGTGGCCCGCGTGGCAGAGACGGGCAGGATCTGGGGCGAGGGGCAGGGTGTGTGGGCAAGACCAGCAGGAACGGAGGCCTCTGAGCCGAGAAAAGCGCTTTTCTCTTGCAGAAAGGCCGAGGGAGCAGGTGCGGCCACGGCAGAGTCACGGAGGTGCCCAGGGCAGGTGCCACCCTGTGCGGCCACGGCAGAGTCTCATCACGGAGGTGCCCCGGGCAGGTGCCCTCACCAGGAAGCACCAGCCCTTGGAGAGAAGCATCCACGTGCAGCAGACAGCTCCACTGGGAGCCGCTCAAAGCCCGCAGAGCAGGCCACCCGGGCAGGCACGCGGCGTGACCCCCAAGAGGTGCAGGCCCACGGCCCCACCGCAGAGACCGCCAGGGCCCAGAGCAACCCCAGGGGGCGGAGCTGGCAGCGCGGACGAGCTCGTGGCTGAGGACGGAGCTGGAAGACTGGCCTGAGGAGCTCAACCGGGATCCAGGAAAAAGGGCCGGAGGGAATGGAGGGAAGTCGGGAGGAAGGGGGCCGGGCCGAAGCCACGGAGGCGCTGGATGCGGAGGAGACAGCTTGCCACGAGGGCAGACAAGCCAGAGGCGTCCCGGGGGGGCCTGGAGCAGAAGGAAGGCTCCGGCGGGAGCGGCCACACACACGGGCCGGGAGGGGGAGGCGCGAGGCCCACAGCTGCTCCCCGAGGAGGCCCGGGACCGGCTCACAGGAGGCGTCCTCACGGCCGACGGCCACGCGGCCACAGAGAAGCCGAACCAGGTCGGCAACCGGAACACGATGAAGATGGCGGGCAGGACCGTCAAGATCCAAGGAAAAATAAATTTTAAAAAATATATTTGTATGGATTTCAGAGAGGAAGAGGAAGGGAGAGGAAGAGAGACATCAATGATGAGAGAGTCACTGATCAGCTGCCTCCTGCACACCCCCCACTGGGAATCGAGCCCCCAACCCGGGCCTGTGCCCTGAGAGGGAATCAAACCCTGACCTCATGGGTCATAGGTTGATGCTCAACCCCTGAGCCACACCAGCTGGGCAGAAAAATGATTTTTAAACTAAAATTTGATGTTCAGCTAAAGCAACTCCAGGGTAAAAGGGAAAAAACAAATTTTCCACACATGCAAGCACTCAGATGTGTGTCATCCACAGACCCACGGTGACACGACTACCAGACAAGGCCTGTCGGCCGAGAGGGCCAGAAGCCCACGGGAGGAAGGGACGGAGGAGGCAATGGTGCGTGCTTGCTGCGTGCGATCCGAATGGCGTCCCCAAGTTCACGGGGACACCCCAATCCCCGCACCCCAGAGCACAAGTGTATCCATAGGCCAGGTCTCGAAGAGGCGGCTACGTTAGCACGAGGCCATTAGAACGGGGCCTTGGTGAAGAATGGGAGAGAGAGTCCACAGGAAGTCACGAAAGGGAGCTGGTGGCCACGCGAACACCAGACAAAGTAGATTTTCAGTAAAAACTGTTGTAAGACCCAAAGAAGGACATTATATATCGATAAACAGATTGATCAATCGATTGAATGGAACAATGACAGACGCACCTGACAGCGCAGTCCCGGAGATACAGGGTGCAGACATCGACAGAGTCAACAGGAGGAATCTCCCGGAGAGGGCTGCGCACTGCAGCAGCCTCTTCCTGCACGGACGGAACAGCGGCAGATCAATAGGAACGGCGACGAGCAAGCCATTACCGGACAGAACAGGACGAGGACGCCCTGACCGGTCCCACGGGAGGCAGAAGCCAAGAAATGATGAGAGATGCCATCGCAGGTACATCCGGAGAACACGCTCCCGCATCGCATGTTACATACAACGAACGCACAAGGGCCACAGGAGGATGGGGCTTAAGGGGACACATTAAAAGGCACGGGCCCGGGTTGCTGGCTCGATCCCCTGTGGGGGGCGTGCAGGAGGCAGCCGATCGATGATTCTCTCTCATCGTTGATGTTTCTATCTCTCTCGCCCGCTTTCCCTTCCGAATCAATAAAATTAGAGTAAAAAAAAAGGGACAAGGCGGCCTGCAGGCTGCGAGGAGGAACCAGCACGCCCTCCCCCCTTCTCCGTGCCCCTCAGGGTCACGTGCCCTCTGCACGGCCTTGGAGCTCGGAAAGCAGAACCGCCGGGCAGAAGCTGGCAGAGTCGCTGTGGGTGTCGCAGTGCAAGACGTCACACGGCCCCGAGGAGGGGACACGTGAGTACGATCAGAGGACGGAACATACGTAACGCGTTGGCTCTACTGGACCAGCTTGAAGTCTGTCCCCGACCCTCGGACCATCGGGCCATCGGAGGCCCACGGCTCTCAGGTGCACGTGAAGTTTTATAGAACCTCCCCACGCCAGGCGACAGTGAGAAGCGGAAGTAGCACGGGGTAGGATTGCTGCAAAAAATACAAAAATGAAACAACTGCAAAGGGCACCGTCTCCAACCGCTACGCCAACACGATGTAAAAGGGAAATGAAGACTTATTTACACAGGAACGGCAGCGAGGCCATCGACTGCTGGACGCAGGAGGCCAGCGAGGGGCTGGCTCCCCGACCAGCTGCTCCCCCCCACGCCCCCCCCGTGTGCACACGTCACAGAGCAGCAGGCGCAGGGGCACCGCGCAGACCGGAGCCCCCTGAGCACCGTGTGGCGGGCAGCTCGGCATCGTGTCCACTTCGGTGCGCGATCGCGGTGCCGTTTCAGATCCGTGTCGAGCATAAAAGACATTTCCAATGACCGTGGGGATAATCGCCAACGGTTTAAAACGTGCGCCTGGCCCTGAGCCGGGAAGGGCTCCTGGACAAATGCAGTGAGGTCGTCGCCGGGAGGCGGTCGAGGCGGCCGAGCAGAGCGCAATGAGGCGGTTCCACGGGCGCAGCGCCAGCCGATGTGAGCGAGGGTCAGACAGCCCGCGGCCCGGAGAGAAAGCGGCCGCATCAAGAAAAAGACAGGAATGCGGCAGACAAGGGACGAAGGGACACACCCAGGTCCGTGTGATCAGCGAACAGGGAGCCACAACCAAGATGCAGCGCCAACAGAGGCGCCATGCTGCCCCTGAGCTGCCCCAGCTGTTCCACGAGACCCAGGAGGGACCCTCCCTCCCAGGGTACCCTCACCTCCCAGGGCGCCCCACCCCCCGCCAGGGTCGCTCCTCCTCCCAGGGTGGCCAGGGGTTGGATGCGTCCGCAGACGCCTGGATAGGGCCCCTGGCTCGCCCGCCTGGCTGCTGCTCTCCCTGCAGCGTGGCCTTGCACTCCAGTGGCGACATGTTCTCATTCAGGTAAAGTCCTGGCGAGGGTGCCGGGGAAGAAACAAGCTCACACTGTCTTGGTCCCGCCAGTCCCAGGGGGCACCTGCCGCACCCCCTAAATCACCATGGTGTCCCCACCCCAGCAAGTCCCTGTTGGCACTGAACCGACAGAAACAGTCGCCTGTGACAGGAAGGGGTGAGACCAGCAGGAGCAGGAAGGGAAGACCCTAGATGCCCGCACAGGGGCTTCTGACCCAGGGGAGGCCCTGGAGCTGTTACGAACGGGGCAGCCCGGCCAGCGGGGCTCAGTGGCTGAGCGGTGACCTGTGAACCAGGAGGTCAAGGATTTGATTCCCGCTCAGGGCACAGGCCCGGGTTGCAGGCTCCAACCCCAGTGGGGGCGTGCAGGAGGCAGCCGATCCATGATTCTCTCTCATCGTTGATGTTTCTCTCTCTCCCTCTCCCTTCCCCATCTCTAAAAATCAATTGAAAACATTAAAAAGAAGAAGAAGAATGGGGCAGAGTTTATACCAACATGGAAGGAGCTCCAGGACACATTTTAAGTGAAGAAAGCAGCTGCTGGACCATACGTGCTGTATGATGCCCCCAGACTAAAGCGCGTATTCCCGTCGCTGCATTCGATGCTGGGACGAGGCCCGGACGGCGACCACCCGCCGGCCGCCGGTCCCACCGGGGAGCTCACCAGGATCGGTGCCGCGCTTGGAAAGAGGCAGCAGCGTGGCGACATCCCTTGAGAATTTTAAAAGGATGTTTTCATGCATGAAGTTTTAGAAATAAGAGTAAATAAAATATAAAACAGACCCCAACACCAACGCAGTCTTTGGCCACGCAGCCGGGGATAGAGACGGCTGCTGAAATGATTTCAAAACTTGCTCCCAACTTGGTCCTCCTCCCTCCCATCTTTCCCCAGACCGACTGTCACTGGCCTCGCCTTGCCCCAGGCCACGCTGTTTGTAACAGCAGAAGCGGCATTGCTGGCTTGTCGCCTTTCTCCAAGGACTGGGTCGCTCTCCACCCTTAATGCACCGCGAAGCACCCGGGAACCGGTGAAAATGCAGATTCTAATTCGGTGGGTCCAGGGTGGGATCCCTCAGACCCCACCCCGGACCCACCTCTGAGCCACGAAGGGACTTGAGGCAACGCCACAGGGAGCTGTGGACATTCCACACCTTGAAAAATATATATCTATACTTGTATTGATTTCAGAGAGGAAGGGAGAGGGAGAGAGAGAGGGAAACATCCATGATGAGAGAGAATCATGGATCAGCTGCCTTCTGCACACCCCTCACTGGGGATCGATCGAGCACACAACCCAGGCACGTGCCCTGACTGGGAATCGGACCGTGACCTCCTGGTTCCTAGGTCAACATTCAACCACAGAGCCACGCCGGCCAGGCTGTCCGTGATCTGTTGACCCCACATGTCCACCCATGCTGGTGCCCCTGCTCCGAAGCCCCCGTGGCTGCCCACCCACAGGACAGCCGCTGCCTCCTGCTGCAGCATGGCAGGCGGGGGCGGGGGGGGGTGTCCTTGGGGGCCTCTCCTTCCCCTGACCTCACATCTTTAGACATTTCCCCACGTGGATGCTCCCCCCAACCCCCGCCCCCCGCAGGCTTGGCACCGAGCTGTTTCCCTGCCCAGAAGGCCCCGGGCGCTCCTCTCTGTGGGCAGGGCCTCGCCGCTTCCAGCCTCTGTCCAGCGGCCAGACTCGGGGAGGTCCCCGGCTCCCGCGGCAGGCCCGGCGCCCCGTCCCTCAGACCGGCCTTCGTGGCGGGCCCCGTGATCACCAGCGCTTCATCCCGCAGCGATCGCCCCGACTGCAGGCTCGTTGGGCGGGAACCCGGTCTCCACCTTCCTCCCTGGCACCCAGCGGAGCGCTGCGACCAGACCCGGGGATGATGACCAAGAGAATCAGGGCAGCCCGGCCGGCGGGGCTCAGGGGCTGAGCGTCGACCTATGAACCGGGAGGTCACGGTTCAATCCCTGGCCAGGGCACTTGCCCAGTTGCGGGCTCCATCCCCGGTGCGGGGCGTGCAGGAGGCAGCCGGTCCATGATTCTCCGTCATCACTGATGTCTCTCTCTCCCCCCTTCCTCTTGGAAACCAACACAAATACATTTTTAAAAAGAGGGTACAGGTAGTAACGGGTGCTCACGTTCGGGGGTCAGACAAGGGGGACAAGCAAGCTCTTGGCAGGTGGCTCGGCCGGGGGTTAGGTTTGGAGGGACCCTTCAGAGCCCGCCTGGTTCACCCCGAAACGCGCAGCCCACGCCTGGGCCACGGGGTCCCTCTGAGCGGGGAGCTCCCCGCACGGGTGGGCCCTGGCAGATGGGAGCTCACGCAGTCTCCTGCGAGGGGCGCTATCCCCACCTCACAGGCAGGAGGGGGCCGAGCCGCCCGGGTCGCCCGAGGCCGCGGCTGGTGGGCGGCAGAGCCCACGCTCACGCACGTGCGGCCCGGTGAGCAGCACGCCGGGTGTGAGTCACTCGGTGCCCGCGGGACAGGAAGGCGCGGGGCGTGCCCGGCGCAGTTCTGACGCAGGCAGCCCTGCTGGGCCCCTGGCCGGTCTCGGGGGGCCGCCCCCCCGGGAATGGCCCCTCGCAAGGAGCATCGCCCCAAATCGCCCCACACCCCGCAGCACGGTGACTGGCTCTGTCTGGAGCCTCTCGATCCTGCCCGGGCCTTCGGGTTTGAAGCCAAACAGAAATCTGATTCAGTGTTTCCAGTCCTGCAGGAAACACAGGCCTTTATGTTCTGTCACTAAAGCCCACGTCAGCCCAGAAAAAAAGCGCTTGTGTCTCAGGAGAGTTTGAACGCGTCTCATCTCACACGCAGCACACGTGGCTCATGACGAAGGCGGGAGCGGCCCCGGGCAGAGGCGAGGAGATGGAGCCCGTGACTGTGCACACCCGCCCACCAGCGAGGGCCCGCCCCGCCCCACGCAGAACACCCGCCGCGGGGAGAGAGCACGCGGCTCCGCTGGCTCCCCAATAATGTGAGGGCGATGGCCCCCCATCTCCGGGGACTCGGGAAGCGCAGCCCAGAGGCTGCGGGTGGAGCCGGCGTTTCGGCAGGAAACACAGGCGTTGGCCCCATTCAGGCGGAGCAGGGGCGTCCCTCACACAGGGGGCGGCTCCCCAGGTAGCAGGCATGGATGCATCTGGAACCCTCCCGGACCCAGGGCGCACCCGCTCCAGGATTTAACCAGAAACGCACTGGGTAGGCTCGGGGCCTGCTGCTCCCCGCCCACCAGAAAGTCCACTGAACCCCGAGATTCAGGTGAGGGGCAGCCCCAAGGGGAGATGGACGCTGCCTCTGGGAAGAGCCGTGCTTTGAGCAGAAGCGTCACCACGGGGCGCGGACGCTGGCTGAGCTACGAGGTGCCTGGTGCTGCCAGGCTGGGGGCTCCCCCTGCCCGCGGAGGCTGTTAGAAAGTGCACCCCCCCAGCACCCACGCGACCCCGTCCTCATCGTCCCAGGGAGATGGACGCCGGCGTCTTGGCAAAGGGAAGGCCCACCGCCCGCCGAGGGAGGAGGCGTGACCCACAGGAAGTCACGACGAGGGAGCACTTCATAGCAGCAAACCTCGCAGGACACGGCAGCTCTCCACCCGCTACCACCTGCCGCTCCGAGCGACCCCGCGGGGGGAGGGGGAGGGGGCGGGCCCTCATCTCCATCTCGCTCCGGGGGAGACAAAACCCCGGGGCAGAGAGGTGCTCAAGGTCACGTGCAGCCACGGACAGTTACAGCCGGAAGGTTCCGGTCCTGACGCGCGGGCGGAGATGACTAATGGGGCTCGGGCTTCGGTTGTCAGCTGCACACCCGCCGCAGGCGTGGCAGCTGGTCACGGCGCCCCACCGCCGCCCTGCTCGCCTGGGCCCCGCCCCCACGAGGAAGCCCGCCGGGCATCTGCCACTTGCCCTGGCTCCTCGCAACCCTCGCACCGGGGAAGCCGAGATCCCGGGAGAAGGGCCTGGGCTCGGGCTGCCCACCTGCAGGGTGAGATGTCCGCCCGGGGCACCGACCGGCCCTCGGTCCACACGCCTGCTCGCCTGGCAGCGAACGGCTGCTCTGTGCAGAGCGCGGAGCACGGTTGTGTCGCCAAGACGGGAGCAGGGAACCGGCCGAGGGTGGAGGCCTGAGCGCCGGGCAGGACCGAAGAGCGGACGGAGGGGCGGGAACAGCGGAAGTCTGATGGTGGGTCTCCTGCATGTCAGGCGGACACGGGGCCAGCTGGTGGGTAGGACACGTAGGAATCAGAAAAGAGGGACCAGGAAGGATGTGCATGGACATGAGAAACAACGAGAGAGAGAGAGAGAGAGAGAGAGAGAGAGAGAGAGAGAGAGAGAGAGAGGCCCCGTGGACACGTGGACACTGTGCTCTCAGGGAGAGGGGCTGCTGTGGCCAGTGATGCTGTGAGGTCCGAGGTCCGGGCCTGTGAGGGGTGGACACTGGACGTGGCCGTGGGGGCCGCGCCGTGGCCGGGAGCAGCCCTCTGTTGCTGCCGTGGGCGGTGGCCTCCCACCTGGAGAAGTTAGAGACCTCCCCGCCCCCCAGCCCGCTTTCCTCTGCAGCCTCACACGTCCCCACACTCAGAACCTGGGGTCTCTGGGGGCCCGAGGAAGGCCCGCCCCTAAGAGTGGGGTGACACATGCTTCTCAGAGTCGGAGAACCCGCCAGGAAGGGGTCTCCACGTGCCTCCGTCTCGCCCCCCGCAAGCAGGGGTGGCCTTGGGCTCAGCCCCCCGCCCGGTGGAGGTGAGCGGCTGGCTTGGACCAGCTTCTGAGAACTGGAGACGGGGCTGGAGAGGGCGAGGCGGCATTATTCAGTGAACGCTCCCCTGGACCAACCGGACCGGGACCAACCAGACCAGGACCAACCGGACCTGCACAAACTGGACCTGAACCAACCAGACCTGAACCAACCAGACCGGGACCAACCAAACCGGGACCAACCAGACCGGGACCAACTGGACCTGAACCAACTGGACCGGGACCAACCGGAACGGGACCAACTGGACTGGGACCAACCAGAACGGGACCAACTGGACTGGGACCAACTGGACCGGGACCAACTGGACTGGGACCAACCGGAACGGGACCAACTGGACTGGGACCAACCGGACCTGAGCCAACCGGACCTGGACCAACTGGACCTGAACCAATCGGACCTGAACCAACCGGACCTGGACCAACTGGACCTGAACCAACCGGACCTGAACCAACCGGACCTGGACCAACTGGACCTGGACCAACTGGACCTGAACCAACCGTCCCGGGACCCGTTTAAAACGACCAGGGCCGTTTCTTTGTGGCGAACGTCAGTGAGTCACACAACCCTACGCAGACGCCGGGACGGGCCTGATGCTGATGAAAGGCGGTTTCACGTCACTGACCTCCATCCCCTGGAATCACCGCTCACCGAACCCGGCTGCGCCACACGGGCTTGTGCCCTCGGGTTAGACAGTGGGTCGTGGCGCCGGGACTCCTGCACGCGTGTTCAGCAGCATCACCAATAGCCGCGCACGGGACCCACACGCGCGTGTCCGGGGCAGGTGGTGAGTGACTGTGGTGGATTCGTACGGCCCAATCCTGTGCAACAAGGAGAAACCCGGACTGACTGCTACACACAACATGCAGGGAGCTCAGGCTGGAGACGAGAGAACACGCGTGTGGCTCTGTGTATGTGAGGGTCAAGGGCAGGGGGGGAGGGGCGGCTGGGACAGGCCGTGAGGCCCCCACCCACCAGACGCACCGGAGCGGAGTGTGCTGTGCGCCGGCCAGGGGCTCCCCCACCAGAGCGGAGCGCCCGGGATCTCTCTGACGGGGACGCTGGACTCGGGAGCTACGACCAGCGAACTTGTCCTTCAAGTGGGACCGGCCACGCCAGAACTGGGGTGGCAGCCGGAGACGGGGCACCCACCCGGCCGCGCTGTCCTTTCTTTGTTTTTTTAAAAAAAGATGTTCATGGATTTCAGAGAGGAAGGGAGAGGGAGAGAGAAACTTTAATGAGAGAGAATCACTGATCGGCTGCCTCCTCCGCGCCCCCTGCTGGGGATCCAGCCTGCAACCCGGGCCTGGGCCCTGATGGGGAATCGAACCGTGACCTCCTGGTTCATCGGTCGACGCTCAGCCACTGAGCCACGCGGCCCGGCCACACTCTTCTCGGCCTTGCCTTTCCCGCTGCTTCCTACTCATAAAGGGGAGGCTCATGGCACAAACCAGCCAGACACCCCACTCCTCCCCTCCGGCCCAGCCTCCGAGCCCCACGCCCCGACATCCGACGAGAAGCAGTTCTCTGTCCGTTCCTCCCAGACACTCCGTGTGCATCCCGGTCAGTCCCGTCTCCGCTCGGCCGTGACCTCACGGGGCCCTGCCCCAGGGGTGGCGCTGCCCTCAGGAGCGTCCGTGTGGCTCCTGCTTCCCCGGAAACACCGCGTGCAGGCGGGGCTGGGCAGCTGGTGCCATCGCGGCTCCTCACAGAGCCCCCCACCCCCCACCCGGGTTCCTCGTTATCGCGGGGTAAGTGCGCGTCGCCAAAGCGAGGCGTGCGGCGCCCTGCCCCTCCCCCGCCAGCACCAGGTCCCATCACACCTTTGGACCCCGCCAGGCTGACAGGTGAGACACGCAGGTCCCTGGCGACTTCCCTTTCCCTCTAAGTGAGGTGTGCTGAGCCGGGGGGGGGGGGGGGGAGGGGGTTGGCGGGGACATGCTCTCCTCACATGACGCTTGGAGCAGGGTCCTTGGGTAGGACTCTCTGACTCTGTAGGCGGCCACCTGAGGCCAGAGGTCCAGTGGCTCGGCCTGTGTTTTCACCTCTGGCCCAGCACCCGCCCCCGCCCCCACCCCCCACCCCCCGTTTATCTGCAGCCGCGACCACATGACAGCCAGAAGGAGAAGGAGCAGGACGAGCAGGTGCGCCTGGGGGAGCCCGAGCACAGAACGGAGCAGGGAGGCGAGAGCTGAGCCATGGGGCCACCAACACCCCCTCCACAACCAGACAGTGACCACTGTCCTCTCTGAGCCTCGAGCAGCCACAGCCCAAGGACCCCCGCTGCCTGGCCCGGGGCTCAGCTGGTGGAGCGTCACCCCTGCACCAAAGGGTTGTGGGTTCGAGCCCCGGAGGGCACATACCTAGGTTTCCAGCTCAACCTCAGTCAGCACATATGGGAGGTAACTGACCGATGTTTCTCTCTCTCATCGATGTTCCTCTCTCTCTCTCTCTCTCTCTCTCTCTCTCTCTCTCTCTCTCTCTCAAAATGAGGAAGGACTGACCCTCAGTGAGGGTTTTTTAAAAGACTGCCCCCCTGCAAACACCCCATTACAGCCACTGACCCGGAGCGGGAGCTCAGGGCGAGGTCGGGGGACGCCCACCAGCGTGTTCTCCCCGTGGGGCGTGCGGCGCGGAGCTGCACCCGGGAATCTGCCCGCCCGTTTTCTTTGGCAGAAAAATGGTGAAAGGGGCGTCCTCGGAGGTTGTCCCCCCTTTTCCTCCTGTTCCCGTGTTTATACCACGTCACGTGTCTCCTAGAGGGTCGGATGCGCCAGTGCGCCCACAGGGCGGCCAGCTTCACCCTCGCCGTCGCCCCGAGGCCGGATGCAGGCCTGGCGGTGGGCGCCCGGACAGTGGGGAGCCGCATCTGGCCCCGGCGGGACCCTCCGTCCGGCCTCTCCTCCTCCCCAGGTCTCGGGAGGACAGCACAGGGAGTGACAGGCAACATCTCGCGCTCCTCGTCTTACGCGTGGCGTAGCCGACCGGCCCGACCATGACCGACCCAGCATCCCGGCCGCAGTGGGAGAAGGGCTCCCGGGGAGCCGGGTGGGCACAGCCTGTCCAAGGTCAAGGATGAGCACAGAGGAGCCGGGGCGCCTCGAACCCACGTCTGCGGCCACAGCGTGAGCGCCTTCCCCCTTCCCCTCGGCCTCAGACCCCGAGGTGGAGCTCGGACCTCCCATGGCCGCCTCCCCTGGGTCTGACCGTTTTTAAAACACAAGTTTTAACGGCCTGGTCATGCAAACGCAGCAGGCAGCAGTGTTGGGGGGCTTCTGGGGGTGCTGGCCACGTGGGGCTTCACCCCGTCCTACTCCCAGGGGCCCTGGGTCAAGGCCCAGCAGAGCAGAGACTGTTCGGTTTTTTAAAGTCCTCACCGAGGATATTTTCCCATTGGTTTTTAGGGAGAGTGGGAGAGAGAGGGAGAGACAGAGAGAAACATCGATGTGAGAGACGTCGGACTGCCTCCTGCACGCACCCCACCAGGGCCGGGGAACCTGCAACCAAGGTACGTGCCCTGGACCCGCATCGAACCCGGGACCCTTCAGTCTGCGGTCGCCGCTCTATCCACCGAGCCACACCGGCCAGGGCAGAACAGCCGTTTCCGAACCGACCCGAGGAGGCTCTGTGTTCCGCGGTCCACCCTCCTCTTCATCACCACCCCCTGGACATCGGGCCCGACCGGGCCTTTCACGCCTGAGGTGGCACCCCCTCCCCCGCCACCCACCCCACCTGCACGGCCCTTCTGTTCTGGGCAGCAGGCTCATCACGGGAGGACGAGCGCCACATGGGGAAGCGGAGGAGGATGTCGAAGGTCGGAGGTCGCCGCACAGCACAATCTCCGCCTGGAATCTTCCCTCCACCTCTGGGCCCTGAGCCCCGCCCTCTCACTCGGCTCCTGCATCCCCTGTCCCCTCCGCTGGATTCTCTCCCACCAGGGAGTCTGAGCCACTCTGGCTGCGGCTCACAGTCCACACGGCACGACCCGCTTCAGGACATGGGGCCTCATACTCCCCCTGCACCCCCACAGCGTCCTCACAGCGTCCCCGAGCGGGCACCCCTACAGTGTCCCCACAGTGTCCCCACAGCGTCCCCACAGTGTCCCCGAGCGGGCACCCCTACAGTGTCCCCACAGCGTCCCCAAGTGGGCACCCCCACAGCGTCCCCACAGCATCCCCAAGTGGGCACCCCCACAGTGTCCCCAAGAGGGCACTCCCACAGCGTCCCCAAGCGGGCGCCCCGGGGCGGGGGGGGTTCTGGCCCGGCAGCACCTTCAGAAGGAGAGCTGTTTCCGGGCCCATTTTACAGGTCGGGGAGGAGGAGGCAAACACAGGGGCCTCAGGCAGGGAACGCTGTGCAGCCCCGAAGAGGAAGGAGGCTGCCACCTGCTCCCCGAGGAGGGGCCTGGAGTGACTCCCAGGGAGACCAGCCGTCCCAGAGGGACAGTCGCTGTCCACCCCCTGGGAGCCTGGAGGCGGCAGACTCAGGCCCCGTGGAGGGTGGGCCGGGGCGGGCGGGCCGGCCTCGGTGTGGGCGTTGGAGGTGGGGGTGGCGGCACATGGCAAGGAGCCCGGGCCAGCCCTGCGCCTTGTAGGGATCAGAGGGTAACGTCTACGTTATGTGCCTTTTACCACCATTTACAAACGCACACGGGGACCCTCCCGGGCAGCCAGGACGGTGGGCCGTGGGCGCTCATAGATCCACGCTGTGCTGGGCAGGAGGCTGGGCAGGTCCCTGCCCTAGACCACCGGCCACGGCACCACCCACAGCCGGAGAGGGGAGGGAGGGGGCGGGGGGATGGAGACTCAGGCGGAGAGCGGGCGAGCACCACTGCCCGAGGCCTAGGACCCCCCAGCACCTCCTGCTTCCTGTGGGGGCGACCTGACACCTCAGGGCCATGAATGTCAGGGGACACTTTGTCAACCACAAGCCAGAGGCCTAGCGAGAAGGCAGGCGTCCAGGCCAGCCCGGCCCAGGCCCGGTCAGCGGGAGGCTCCCCCGTGGCCACACCTGGGGCCCCCTCCCTGCGGCCTGGGCGCTCTGAGCCTGGGGGGACCGGCTGTCTCCCCTGGGCCTGACCCCCAGGCCGGGAGGACTTCACCCTCTGGCCACAGCCTCGCATCCAGCCCCCCCCCCCTCCCCCCCAGGGCCCCGGCTCTCAGGAGCCTCTGAGTCAGGCCTGGCTGAGGTTTGGGAACTTCCTGTCCCCTCAGGTGGTGGAAGGGGCTCTTTCCCTCCTCCCTCCTCCCTCCTCCCTCCTCCCTCCTCCCTCCTCCCTCCTCCCTCCTCCCTCCTCCCTCCCTGGGTGCAGGTGTGGGGACGCTCTGCTCTGCGGGGTCACCCCTCCTCTGAGGGGCTGGCACTCTGCCCGGTGGACACTCGGATGGTCAGAGAACCGCGGAGACTCAGGGAGGTGCAAAGTGAAAGAAAGAGAGAGGCTTGGAAGGGGGGACAGAGAAAGGGGGGGAAGAGATGGAGAGAGAGAGAGAGAGAGAGAGAGAGAGAGGAGCAAAGGGGCCCGGCACTGAGCCAGCAGAGCCAGACACTCCCCACCCCCCACTGCCACTCAGCCCACAGCCCTTGAGGGACCCCAGGCATCCCGGCCAGGCACCCTGTACCCTCAAGTACCCCCCGCCCCCCGTCACTCCCCCCCACCACGACCAGGCTCTCTCCCCCAGTGCGTCCCCTGACTCCCGACTCCCCCCTCGGTCCCCCCACCCCCGCACGTCCTCTGAGCCTACCTGGGGCGCTCATGCTCTGCCAGCTGCGGGCACCTCCTCCATGCAGGCCACGGGCTTCCTCCCGGAGGCCCGGCCCTGGGCCTGGCCACACCGTCCAGCGCCTGCCCGGGGGCTGCAGGGCCGGGGGTGGGGGTGGGGGGGCAGCGCGCCCCGAGGCAGGAGTCCGACACCAGAGGAGGCAAAAGAGAGAAAAAAGAAGAGAAAGTGTGTCACAGACCGGGAGGGCGGGGGAGGGAAATGCAAACCCGACAGGAAATGAGACTAAAATGCAAAATGTCAGAAGAAGAGATAAGGAAGAGGGGGAGGGGCGGGCTGGGTCCCAGGCCCAGGAGCAGCGGGCGGTGGGTGGGCCCTGGGCGGGGCCGGCGGCAGGCGCTGTGGACACTCGGTGGGCCTGTGGCCGGCCACCTGCCCAGCTCTGAAGCCTGCAGGGCGGGTGTGGCCGTGGGAGGGGGCCCCAGAATGGTGGGGAGCATGAGTCCTGCGGCCTGGACACCCCAGCCTGCTCCCGCCTCGCCTGTGTGCCAGCAGCCCCTGGGGCTGGCCGTCCGCGTGCCGCCCACGGCCTCCGCCCGCTGGAGGGGTCCCAGTGACCGAGGCTGCCACCCCTCCCGCCCCCCGCCTGCCCCCCACCCCCCACGGGCTGTGAGGGCGACTGGGGTCTGCGGCCCTGGTTAGACTTTCCCCCCCAGCCACGCCGAGGGCCGCCGGCCGCCCTCTCAGGCCCACGCCAGGTCCAGAGGGTGCACCTGGGCCCACGGCACCAGGGAGTCTCGGGCTCTGGGCCTCCCACGGCCCGTGTCCCTCGTGGACTACCCTGCCTCAGTTTACCATCCTCGCCCGACCCCCCAGAGAACAGGCCCTTCCGCTTCCTGCTCTGATGTCTGGGGAGCGGTCCTCGGGCCCTGGAGGGAGACAGTTCATCAACCGAACGGCCGAGCAAGAAGGTGCGACTCCGCGTGCGGCTCGCGGGCCCTGGCACCTGGCGCCTGTGGGGCGGCCGGCGAGCAGGCAGACAGAGCGCGCTTCCTGCGAAGCGTCCAGAATGATCCCTGGAGCCCACAGAGAGAGAGGGCCCAAGCCTACCCGGGCCGTGGCCGCAGTCCTGGGTCCCGGGGACCCTCGGGGCGGGGCGGGTGCATGTGCCCTCGGGGAGCCGCCCCCCCCCCCCCCCGTGGCCCTGGAGAGCCGGTGGGGGCAGCTCCGCCTGCAAATCCCCACCCGGCGCCTGGGATGGAGCCTGGGATGCACCCACCGTGCGGCGCACACTCTGCCGGCAGCGGAGGGCGGTCCGAGCAAACCCCTGAGAACCACCCGCCCCAGACTAAAGCTTGGCCCCCGGGCTCCCTCGCAGCCCCGCCGTCACCCGCGGTAACCGGGCCCGGCCGCCATCGCCAGCGCTTTGCCGCCGCGGGGCCAGGCGCCGCCCTCCTCGCGCTGCTCTCATCGGCCGCGGGGATCGGTCGCGGGATCGCGTGTGGCTCGCGGAGCCGCCCCCCAGCACCTGAGCACACGCAGCTCGGGGAGAGGGGGGCGAGCGCAGTGCACACACACCCCCCCCAGCGGGCTGCGCTGAGCGTGTGCTCTGTTTGCTTGAACACGTGTGTGCCCTCTGTCCCTCTGGTCATCAGGCCTTGCTTTTTGGAACACGTTTCAAACCAAGTTGAAGACATCCATGCACACATACCCATGCACACGCCATGCACAACTATGCGTGCACAGCATGAACACACATCCATGCACACACACACCATGCACACACTATGCGTGCACACACATCCATGCACATACATCCATGCACACACATCCGTGCACACACATCCATGCACACACATCCGTGCACACACACCATGCACACACACACCATGCACACACATCCATGCACACACATCCGTGCACACACATCCATGCACACACATCCATGCACACACATCCGTGTACACACATCCGTGCACACACATCCATGCACACACATCCGTGCACACACATCCATGCACACACATCCATGCACACACACACCATGCACACACTATGCATGCACACCATTTATACACATCCATGCACACACATCCATGCACACACATCCATGCACACACATTCGTGCACACACATCCATGCACACACATCCATGCACACACATCCATGCACACACCATCCCTCCACGTGGGGCTGATGGGGGGCATCCTACAAAAGCGTGCAGAACACGGTGGGCTGCGGTGCTGCTGCTGTGGGACCGAGGGCTGCGGGCGGGCGCGGGGCTGGTGGCAGGCCCTCTGGGTGCCACGCGTGGGGCAGGTGGATGCGCAGAAAACGTGGACTCAGCCATTCGCAGCAGCTGTGCTCTCGGCCCGTGTTTCCTTCCCGAGGGGACGGAGGACAGCGCCGACACTTCATCAGCGTCAGGGCAGCCGGCGCCGCATAGCTGGTGCGGTGGGGCCTGTGCGGGCGCCGCCCAGGGATGAGGGATTGCGGTCAGGACGGGGCTGCGAGCCGTGGGAAGCGGTCACGGACGCTGTCTGTCTTGGGAGCGGAGGTAGCAGCTGGGACCGAGGAGGCTCTGAGTCGCCGGGGCCACCTCCTCCGAGTCCTTCCCAGGTTCCAGGGTGCCCTGTGCGCCTGGTCCCCGTTTAAAGATGGGACCGGTCCCCCTGCTCATCCCTCCCAGGCCGCCCAGGGCGCCCCTCCCGGAGAGCACCGGAGCCACCGGGCCGCCGGAAGGCCTGTCTGAGCCGGGGTCAGGCTCCTGAGAAAGACCAGCGCCGTGGCCAGAGGACTCGCACCTTCAGACCGTCGAGGGGCTGGGCTATGCGGCATCTTCCGGCGGTGTGCCTGGCGCTCCGTCTGCTTCCCGAGGGCCCGCCCGCCCGGCCACTCCAGCGAGAGGGGAGCTCCCATCCGCCGTGGGCGCACCGGCACTGTCCCTGTGGGCATGAAGGTGTGACACTTACGTCAGACAAGTCAGAAACCTGCGTTTCTGAGAGCGCACCCAACCCTTCGGGCTGCGCCTTCGCCTCTGCACATCCTCTGGCATGAAGTGCGCGGTCACCCGCACTGGCCGTGACCACCCAGAGAGTGTGGGCGGATGTGTGTTTCTGACCTTTCGTTTCTTTCTTTTTTTAATTATACTTTTTTGATTTCAGAGAGGAAGAGAGAGGGAGAGAGAGAAACATCAATGATGAGAGCGAATCATGGGCCGGCTACCTCCTGCACCCCCACACTGGGGACCCCGAAACCCGGCCTGTGCCCTGACCGGGAATCGAACCGTGACCTCCTGGTTCATAGATCAATGCTCAACCCCGGAGCCAGGCCGGCCGGCCCTTTGAGTTTCTTCATGGAGGAGCTGCGTCGTGGGAAGTGTCCACCTCACCACGGCTCGGTTCCGGGTGTAGAACGTGAAGGGTGAGGCGAGAGGGCGAGTAGGAGGGAAGGGAAGTCAGACGGGAGCGTGGAAGCAAGAAGTCAGAGGGAGGACTGGAGGCGAGGCGAGAGCCGGCCGCAGCGGATCTGATCGGACAGAAGCCGCTGGGGAACGGTCTGTAGGTGCAGTAGCAGTCACCCCAGTCCCAAGGCCGAGGTGACACACGGGTCGGCACCCTGCCTGCCGTCCAGGCCGGAGGGCTGCACGGGGCCCTGTCCGAGGCGCCCATGTGAGCACCTGCAACAGTGGACGCACCCAGAGCGAAAGCAAAGCAAAACCACCACCAAACCACACAACACACACACACACACACACACACACACACTCATACACAGTCACATATACACACACACTCATAGTCACACAGCCACTCACACACTCACACGCACATACACTCATGCACACACACTCAACACACGCACACTCACACACATTCACACACACACACACACTCATAGTCACATATACACACACACTCACATAGTCACACAGCCACTCATACACCTGCACACACACACTCACACACACTCGTGCACTGGCCCACTCAAACACATTCACACACACACACTCATACACAGTCACATATACACACATTCACATAGTCATATGCCACTCATACACTCACACTCATACACACTCATGCACACACACAACGTACACTTGCACACTCACACATTCACACACACACACTCATACAGTCACATATACACACAGTCATACACCCACTCACACACTCCCACGCACATACACTCATGCACACACACTCAACACACACTTGCACACTCCCACACATTCACACCCACACACACACACTCATAGTCACATATACACACACACTCACATAGTCACACAGCCACTCATACACCTGCACACACACACTTACACACACAGTCACACACACACTCACACACACTCATGCACTTGCACACTCAAACACATTCACACACACACTCATACACAGTCACATATACACACAATCACATAGTCATACGCCACTCACACACTCACACACAAACACACTCATGCACACACACAACGTACACTTGCACACTCACACACATTCACACACACACACTCATACAGTCACATATACACACATTCACATAGTCACATAGCCACTCACACACTTGCACACACACACACTCACACACACAGTCGCACACACACTCATACACACACGCACTTGCACACTCAAACACATTCACACACACTCGCACACACACTCATACATACTTGCACACTCACACACACACTCATACACGCACACTCATGCACACTCACACACACAGTCACACATACACACACACTCACACAGCCACTCACACATTTGCACACTCACACACATTCATACTCACCCACACTCACGCACACACACACTCACACAAACAGCATGCGCCAGTGACGGCCTATATAGGCACAGCTCTGGGCGGCTGATATGAAATAATGATGAGGATGGGCCCATCCAGTGTTCACATACGTGACCAGAAACATAAAGTATGTTCATATTGTTCACGGCCGAGTTGTAGCCCCCGTGTACACGCACCCCTGCCCCTTCACCCGCTCGTCCAGGAAATCCCGCCCTCGGCAATGGCACGGAGGGGCCTGGAGGGCGCTACGCCGAGTGAAACAGGCCGTCAGAGAAAGACCAGTGCCTGTGAGTTCACTCATAACGAGCAAGATAGAGACAGACTCCTAGAGCGGCCAGGGCGGGGGTGGGGAGAGTGGAGGGATTGAGCAAAAAGGGAAAAAAAGAGAGAAAGAACTCACAGACACGGACAGAGGTGTGGCGACTGCTGGGAGGGGCGGGGGAGGAGGGTGCGGGGGGATAATGGGGAATGGAGATGACTCAGGGTGGCGACCGGGGCACAGACGGTGTGCTGTAGATTCGTGCATCTGAAACCCATCTAATTGTTAACTGGTGTCACCCCAGTAAATTCAACAAAAAATAAAATAAATCACATTTTATTAATGAGGATTAGGACCCGCTGGGCCGGCGGGCATCACCCCGGGACAGGCCGTGTCTAGTGTGGCATGGCAGGCCTTCCCGCCACGGCCACGCCAGCAGTGGCGCCTCCTACTGACAGCTGGGCAGAGCACTTTAACCACCTCTAGTTCAAAACTATTTTCAGGAATCCTATATAATAAAGAACTCATATGCTAATTAGACCGGACGGCGGAACGACCTTCCGGAACAACCTTCAGGGATGACCAGTGGGCAGGGCAGTGGGGCCATGAGGCAGCTGGGCTGCAAGTGCTGAGGCAGCCGGGGCTGCGAGGGCCTTGCATGAATTTTGTGCATGGGCCTCTAGTGATCCTGTATAATAAAAGGCAAATATGTAAATAAACCAAACTGTGGAACAACCAAACAACTGAGCAGCCCATCGCTATGACGTCTGCTGACCACCAAGGGATGTGTGCGGAACATGGTGGGTGTTGGCTGCGGTCAGGATGGTGGAGCAGGTGAGCGGGGGTGCCAGACCAAGGCGGGGCGCTGGTCACTGTCATCGGGGTGAGCCCCTGGTGGTAACTGAAAACTCTTTGCTCCCGTGCACTGTGGTCCTGCCCGGCGCTCACACCTGCTGCCGGCCCCCTGCGCCAGCCCCAGTCGCTCTGGGCCGTCAGTGGATGTGAGTAGCGGCTGCCGGCCCCGATCGCCCTTGAGGGCTTCTCCACCTCCCCCTGCTCCTGAGGGGCCATTGGGGCAGCAGCTGCCACTTGTACCCGCTGCTGGTGCCAGCCCCAATCGCTCCATGCCATTGGTGGGTGTGAGCAGGGCTGGTGGCATCAGCGTGTGGGAGTGGTGGTGGTGGGAGTGGGGCTGCCGGCAGACAGGGGACCTGGGGGCTGCGGGGCCGGTGGGAGGGCCTGGGCGGGGGTGCAGAGGATGGGCCGAGACCCACCCCTGTGCCCACCGCAGCCCCGAGGCCCACAGTTCCTTTCAAGGTGCACGAATTCACGCACTGGGCCCCTAGTTATATAAGAACTGGCAACACATTGTTATTTGTGGGTTTTTTTTGGTTTGAAAACAATGATCAGTTATAAAAAGAATGAGTTTCAATTTTAAAGACGTTCAGAGTCAGAAAAAGACTTCCCATCCGAACGAAAATGGGTATTTACCAAACGAAATATTACAGCTTAGGACCTGCCTTCGGCTTCACCGTCTTAAAGTTTAAACATGAATAAAACCCCCCGATGGGCACAAAACGGCAGACACGCGGCAACCGGAGATCGCTTGGCTCTCGTACCGGCCGCGCGGTTTGCAGGCGGGAGGAGGACACGTGAGGGCTTGGAGGCGAGAACCAGCCGAAAGGAGCGCAGACACTTCCGACCGAGGGGGAAGCCATAAGCTCAGCTATTCCGAGAGCACAAGTCAGTGGCTTTTACTCCATCGAAAGCGGTGCCATCACCATCGCGGCTTTAACAGCATTCCCGTCCCCGTCCACACAGAGCTTGCGCCCGCTGGGAGTCTGTCTCCCCCTCTGCCTCCTGCCCCAGCCGCCCCCCACCCCTGCACCCAGCCCCCCGCCCCAGCCGCCCCCCACCCCTGCACCCACCCACCCGCCCCAGCCGCCCCCACCCCTGCACCCACCCACCCGCCCCAGCCGCCCCCACCCCTGCACCCAGCCACCCGCCCCAGCCGCCCCCACCCCTGCACCCAGCCACCCGCCCATCCACGCTCATCTCTGCGGACTTGTCTGCCCTAGTTTCCTAGGAGCGGCATCGTACCGAGTGGCTTCGTGTCTCACTCCTCTCGCTCACTGAGCAAAGTGTTTCCGAGGCTCCCAGCGCCGCGGCCGGACGGCGTTCCGTTATGACAGACGCTGCCCCTTCCTGTACCCCCCCATCCCCCATGTGTCCGTCTCCTACCAGCTGGCGGCCGGGGCTGTTTCCACTCCCGGCGGCACCGGGTTCCGCTCTCGCCGTCGGGGCCGCGGTTCCACGTTCTCGTGTTATTGCCAACACGTGTTCCCGTCTTTCTTTTGGTTAATCACGGCATCCTCACGGGCGTGAAGGGGTCTCTCGTTGGGGTTTGGATTTGCGGATGACACTGGGCACCTTTCCGTGCGTCTCTCGGCCACTGGAGCGTCTTCTTTGGAGAAGTGTCTCTTCCGGCCCTTTCCCGGGTCAGGGATGGGCTGTCGTGTCTGCGGACTTGTCAGGGCTCTTTCTTCCGGGTGCAAGCTCCGTGTCAGGTCCATGGCTGGTGAGCAGTGTCTCCCCGCCTGCGGCTGCCTCTCCACCTCCTGACGCCGTTGTTCGCAGCGCAGACATGTTCCTGTGGACGCGTCTGCTGTGTGTTATCCCCTCACGGTGCGTTTGCTGGAGCTCCTAGGACAGTGATGGCGAACTCATTGTTTTGGTTGATTTTTCTTTGTTAAATGGCATTTAAATATATAAAATAAATATCAAAAATATAAGTCTTTGTTTTACTATGGTTGCAAATATAAAAAAATCTCTATATGTGACACGGCACCAGAGTTAAGTTAGGGTTTTTCAAAATGCTGACATGCCGAGCTCACAAGGTTCGCCCTCACTGACCTAGGACATCAACGTAACCCCAGCCACATGTTCTCTCCTAAGAGTGTCACTCTTTCAGCCCTTACACCGTCCACTTGGACGTAATATTTGTTTATGGTGTCAAATCTGGGTCCAAATTCAGGTTTTTTTAAACAATACATTTGTATTGATTTCAGAGAGCAAGGGAGAGGGAGAGAGAGGTAGAAGCATCAATGATGAGAGAGAATCATTGATCGGCTGCCTCCTGCAGGCCCCACACTGGGGATCGAGCCCGCAACCCAAGCAAATGACCCAACTGGGAATCGAACTGTGACCTCCCGGTTCATAGGTCGCCGCTCACCCCCTGAGCCACGCTGGCTGGGCCAGATTCGGCTTTTGACATGTGGATGGACATCTATTCGTCCCAGAACCACAACTGAGAAGACTACCCTTTCCTCCGTGAACTATCTGGCCCCTTTTGTCCAAAATCAGTTGGCCATAAATGAGGGTTTATTTTCGGATTCTCCATTTTATTCCATCGTCTATCTGTCTCTAACCCGTGGTCAGCAAACTGCGGCTCGCGAGCCACATGCGGCTCTTTGGCCCCTTGAGTGTGGCTCTTCCACAAAACACCACGTGTGGGCGCGCGCGGACAGTGTGATTGAAACTTCGTGGCCCATGCGCAGAAGTCGGTTTTCGGCCCGGGCGAGTCTGTTTTGAAGAAGAGCTGTTGACTAATGAGTTTGCCGACCACTGGTCGAACCCTCGGCGAGGGCCACACTGTCTGGATTACCGTAGCTTGGAAGGATGTTTTTAAACCGGAGGTGTGAGTCATTCCACTTTGTTCTTCATTTTCAGGATTGCCTCGGCTGTTCCGGGCTCCGTGAGCTTCTGTAGGACATTTAGGGCCGGCTGGTCGATTTCTGCATGAAAGCCAGCGATTTTGATGGGAATTGTGCTGAATCTGTAAATGAACTGAGGGAGCGTGATCCCGGGCCGTCTTCCCATTTGTTTAGGTCTCTGTAAACGGCTTTCCAGGACGGCTGACAGTTTTCGGCGTCGAAGTCCTCCCTTCTTTCATAAAATGCATCCCCGGGTGTTTTATTCCTTTCGACGCGATTATAAGTGGATTGTCTTCTTGGTTTTGTTCTCAGGTGTTTATTGCCAGCGCATAGAAATACAATTGGTTTGTATATATTGATCTTGTATCTCTCAATCTTGCTGAGCGTGTGTGTTCGTCTTAATCGTTTTCGAGTGGGTTCCCTGGGGTTTGCTATGCACAAGCCTGTCCTCTGAGGCTCCCACGTCTCTTGTGAAAACCCGACAGAACCCCGGGGCGGTGTAGAACGTAGACCAACCACCGATGAATTTCAGGGGCGCTATCGCCGGCCTCGGTGGAGTTGCTGGTCTGCTGTGATGATAGAACAGACAGCCACTTGGTCTTAAATTCTCTACAGACTTTGTGCCCGCTGCTGCCTGTGGCCGGGCAGACGCCCCCCCCCACAAGTGCGCTGGGGCCCACCCCACTTTCCTGGCGCTCTCTGAACCCGACTTTGATACAAACCTTCCTCAGATGCACGCACTTGGTCACCCGGGACACGGCTGCGCCTCAGCGTTCCTGCCACCCCCTCTCCCCCCAACCCTCCACACCGTGGGGGCCAGCTGGGATGGTCTGGGGACACCTGAGTGGCAGCTCTGCTCGTCCTGACGCTGCCCTGGCCTGTGGTCAGAGGCGTAGAATGACGTGGTGCCAAGGGGCTGCCGTGTGGAGCCCACACCTTGGGGGCAGAGGGAGGGGAGCGCAGGCCTGTGAGGGTGATGGTGCTGCTGTGACCGGTCATGGACGCCGGGCCAGGTGGGTCCTGCTTGCTGTTCTGTAAGGAGGGACACTGGTTCCGTCTGACCGGCCGCGGCCCCGGCAGCCCCTCGCCCTGCACCGCCCGCCTCGGCCCGAAGGGCTGCTCCCGTGGTTTGTGATGAGTTCGGACGGAGGATCGGGGACAGAAGAGGAGAAAACCTGCTGGGTCCCTCCTGCCCCCCTCCCCCCGGGGCCCACACCCCCAGGCTTCTCAAAACTGCACTTAAAATGCGCCGTTTCCACACAGGTTAGCCCAGTGGTCGGCAAACTCATCAGTCAACAGAGCCAAATAGCAACAGGGCAACGACTGAATTTCTTTTGAGAGCCACATTTTTTAAACTTAAACCATATAGGTAGGTATTGTTATTAACTTAATCAGGGTACTGCTAAGGCTCAGGAAGAGCCACACTCAAGGGGCCAAAGAGCCGCATGTGGCTCGCGAGCCGCAGTTTGCCGTCCACGGGGCTAGGGGGCGGAGAGGGGTGCTTTCTTTTTATTTCTTAAACATGTTTTTATTGATTTCAGAGAGGAAGGGAGAGGGAGGGAGAGGAAGGGAGAGGGAGGGAGAGAAACATCACTGATGAGAGAGGATCATGGGTCGGCTGCCTCCCGTACGCCCCCCACTGGGGCTCGAGCCTGCAACCTGGGCCTGTGCCCTGACCGGGAACAAACCCTGACCTCCTGGTTCACAGGTCGCTGCTCAGCCCCTGAGCCACGCCAGCCAGCCCCCACAATCCTTAATATGTGACAACATGCAAATACAGTTATGACATCACACGTTTAAAATACTTTCCTGGAAGAAATGAACTCTGAACACGCAGTGCCATATGATCGTGCGTCGATTAGAGGATCTATAATAATAAAAGCATAACATGCCAATCAGACCGGACGACTCGGAATGGCGCGAGCCTTTCAGCGGGAGCGCGGGAGGCGTCCTGTAGCAGCTCTCTGAGGGGCGCAGGCCCCCCCGGGCACAGAAGTGCGAGGCGTCAGGCCGAGGGAGCAGCAGGGGCTCACGAGGGAGCTGTGGCGTGTCCACCTCCTGCGCTGCGTGCGTCGGCCCGTGTCGCAGGTCAGCAAGCTGACCCTGGCAGAAATGTCAGCTGTTGCTAGTCCGCGGCAGGACTGCCAGAGGGACCGGGAGCCCCCTGCGCCGTGGGCGCGGACCCTCCCTCCCTCTCTGCTCAGCGCCCGGGGAACCGTGAGAAAGGAAGGAGCAGGTACCGTCCACCGGCCGGCCCCAGGGCCTTTGCACGTGCAGCCGGGGCTCCCACCTGGACTCGCACCCACTCCCCTCTCTGCCCTTGAGGTCCAGGCACCAGCCAGCTTCGAGTAGCCACAGCGCCTCCCGCCTCGGACGCAGGGAGCCACCAGAAGGCCCTGCGTGCGGCTCAGCGACTGGGCTCAGGCGGGTCCGCCTACTCGTGTGTTTCCAAACTGACATTTGGGAGGACAGACCATTAAGGATACGAGACGCGCCCGTGTTACTTACAAATGGTCGCGGGCCGGGTGAAAGGTAACGGGACACGGACCTGATTGTGGCCGCGGCTTTTCTAACACCAAGGACGCAGCTGTCGGTGGGAGCGAACAATGGGCCGCGGACCTCGACAGAGGACGCCCCCTCCTGCTTCCCAGGGCAGAGCCGTCAGGTGGGCACGGGAGGGAGATGCGCTGTCTGCGGCCAGAGCCTGGATTTGGGGTGCTTTGGGGTCCTTTGGGGATATTCATCTCAGCCACACACAGATACTGAGCCTGACGGTACCTGGCCTGCCTCAGCCACGTTTAAAAAATCCTCATCTGAGGATATTTTCCTTTGATTTTTTAGAGAGAATGGGAGATGAGAGCGAGAGAGAGCGAGAGAGGGAGGGACACACTGATTGGTTGCCTCCTGCACATGCCCTGCCAGGGTCCGGGCTGGGGAGGAGCCTGCAACCAAGGTTCATGCCTTTGACTAGAATCGAACCCAGGACCCTTCAGTCTGCAGGCCGACACTCTACCCACTGAGCCACACCAGCCAGGGCCGCCTTGGGCCACTGTTGCCAGGAGCCTCTCTCAGAGCCTCCAGGCAGCTCCGCAGCCCCACACGGCAGGTGCGGACAGCCCACCTGCTCCTGTGCCCCGCAAACCCGAGCTGGAACCCCGCCTCCCACCCGCTCTGTGACACTGGGCGCCTCTCTTCTCATTCATCAAACGGGAGAGAGTCGCCACGCGGTGCAGTGGGTTCGAGCGTCACCCACCACGGTCACGCCCATCGGAAATCCATGGCCCGATTGGAAGCGGGGTCTGTGCGGAGAAGGCGGTGAGATGGACCCTGAGCCACGGGCAGGGTCCTCGGAGGAGAGGAGAGGACAGGGACACCCGGGACAGGCTCAGAGGTGAGAGCGGGGCTGGGGGTGTGTCTACGAGCCAAGGGGTGCCACCCAGAGCTGGGGGAGGGGCAGGGAGGAGCCTCCCGGAGCCCCCAGAGGGACCCAGTCCTCACCCCGCGTTGACCGTGGCCTTCTGAGCCCACAGCTGAGCACAGGAATCGGGTTCTGCTGTTTGACGCCGCCCGCTCGGCAGAGATCGGCTACCGCAGCTCCGGAACACGAGCGCAGGCCCCACAGCAGCCGTCAGAGTGGCCCTGACCCCACGAGGGAGCAGACGCCCCTCAGTGTCAATGACGTGCGCATGGCGTCTCCCCGATAAAGAGCATGTCACACGCAGTCGCCAGGGTGACGCGGGTCTGTCCCTCAGGCATCACCATGCCCATTGCCGGCTCCTCCTGCCCCCCCCCACTCCCCTGCACCCCTTCTCCCCTCGCCACCCCCAACGGTGCCTGGGTGCCTGTGCCTCCGTTGTATCAGACAGCCTAGAAGCTCCTGGTTGAGCCGCGCGCTCCTCCCCACGTCTCAGGCCCCGCGTGCCCGTGCGGTGTGATGCCGACTTCACGGCCGCGCAGGCAGGTGTGCTGGTAGTGGTGACAGATGTGGAAATTCACTAAAAGGCACGTTAAATACAACAGAACAAGCGGTTGCCTGGGGCGGCGAGTGTTCGAACAGGAGGAGGCACACTGTTCTCCCGCCCCCTGTGTCCTGGAGTCCGTGTAGCTAACACAGAGCTGAGCCCGCCTGCGGGGACAGACAGCTCCAGACGGGGATGTGTGTGCACACGCGTGTGGCTGCCCTGGTGCGGGGTTGGCATGAAGAAAAGCCCTCAGGCCTCAGCCCTGGGCGGGGCACCAGTCTTCTCTAGTGCCAACACGGTATGGGCACCTACTGAGGTGCCATTCCCAATCGCCACAATACCAGGTGTCCCGGTTGATAATGCGGATTATTTCCAATAGATGGAGTTACATGTATGTTGATATATAAGTGGTTTGATATGTATGCTGTTTTGTTGTATGGACAGCAAGCTTCAAAACTTCATATGTCAAGTTTGCTGAAGGTATCGACATCATAGATATTTTTATGCTTAAAATGCCCAATTTTGTGCCAAAAAAAGAGCATTTGCAGGAAGTTTTAATTCATTACTTTATTTTGAAGAAAAAGTTATCGTCTACTTCGGGAAGCGTATGGTGAACATGCTCCATCTCAAGATACCTGTGATCGCTGGTTTAAACACTTTAAAGTGATGATTTCGATGTGAAAGACAAAGAACGTCCAGGTCAACCGAAAAAGTTCGAAGCCCAACAATGACAAGTATTGGACGGAGATGCGTGTCAAACTCAGAAACAACCTGCAGAAAGATGAAACGTTGCTCAGCAAACCATTTCCGACCGTTTACAAGCAAAGGGAAAGATTTTAAGGAAGGAAAATGGGTGCCACATCGACTGAATGACAGACAAATGGAAAACCGAAAAGTCATCAGTAAAAAGTTGCTTCAACGGCACGAAAGAAAGTCTTTTTGGCATCGAATTGTGACTGGCGGTGAAAAGTGGGTTTATGTTGAGAATCCCAAACGCACAGAATCATGGGTTGGTCCAGGTCAACCATCAACATCGACTGCAAGGCCAAATCGCTTCGGAAAAGACACTGCTCTGCGTTTGGTGGGATCAGGAAGGTGTGGTGTATGATGAGCTTCTAGAACCAGGTGAAACCGTTCATACTGATCGCCACCGACAACAAATAATCAATGTGAACCACGCTTTGATCGTAAAGCCACCAGAATGGGCCAGAAGACACCATCACACACTTCAGAACCAGCTAAAGACGCATTAAAAGATCTTGCCTGGCAAGTATGAACCCACCGGCCGTGTTCACCAGACCTGGCTGCTTCAGATGACCACTCATTCCGATCGACGGCACACGCCCTTTCTGAGCAGCACTTCAACACGTGTGAAGAAGTGGAAGATCGGGTCTCTGAACGGTTTGCCTCAGAACAAGAAAAGTTCTATTGGGACGGTCTCCACAAATTACCTGAAAGATGGGGGAATGTGTAGCCAGCGATGGACATGACTTTGAATAAAGCACTTTTGATGTTTCTCTTGAAATTATCATGTTTTCTTTGATTATAAAATCCACATTATTAACCGGTGCGCCTGGTAATGCGGAATCACGGCCCCCTTCCCCCCCGCACTCCCCCACTCACAGGCTGAGTCCCAGCCCCAACCCCTCAGCAGGTGGCTGTTTGGAGGCGGGGCCTTAAAGAGAGAATGAAGGTCAGTGAGGGCCTGGGGGACCCTCTTCAACATGACTGGCGTTTTCTAGGGAGAGGAGACGAGAACTCAGACAGGAGGGGTGACCTGTGGGGACCCAGGGAGGAGATGGCCATCTGCCTGCGAGGAGAGGCCGTGGCAGGAGCCAGCCCGGCGGCACCTGGACCAGCCTTCCAGCCCCCAGGCCTGGGGTGGGGGGACCAGCGTCTGCCCTGAGCACCGCCCCCCGTCTGCTCTGATCCCCCCGTCTGCTCTGAGCCCCCCCACTCCCCGTCTGCTCTGCCCCGCGGGCTGAGGGGTACCTGGTCACCTGGACTCGCTCAGGCCCACAGGCGGCTGGGCGGCCCTGCTGGTCCCGGCTGATCACCTGTGTCGGCGCGGCTGTCGGTCCTCAGTGGCCGTGCTCCTGTGGTCTCTCCTGCCCCAGCGGGGAGCCCGGGGTGTTGGGGTGACGGCAGGGAGAGGGGGAGAGGGTGCATTAGTGCAGGCGCCAGAGGCCCAGCCCGGAGGAGCAGCACACGTCTGTGCGTCCCAGTGGCCAAAGCAGGTCACGTGACCAGCCACACTGGGGAGGCGGAGGGGAGGCAAAGGGGATGGATTTCAGGAGGGGCGGGGAATAGGGTCATTTCTGTAATCAACCCAGAGGGTTCCTAGATATTTTGTTTGTTTGTTTTTACTGATGCCAGAGAGGAAGGGAGAGGGAAAGAGAGAAACATCCATGATGAGAGAGAGTCATTGACCGGCTGCCTCCTGCCCACCCCCTACTGGGGATCGAGCCCGCACCTGGGCATGTGCCCTTGACCGGAATCGAACCCGGGACCCCTCAGCCCGCAGGCCGACGCTCTACCCACTGCGCCACGCCGGCGGGGTTAGACATCTTATTTTGAAGTAAAAATCTAAACGTCAAGCCTGAGAGATTTGGGAGAGGCTCTGAGGGACAGAAGCCCTTCGCAGGAAAGAGTTCGGGTCCCTGCGGAGCAGGGCGGGGAGTAGGCCCTGACGTGAAGGGTGATGGAGAGCAGGAACCGATCCCCTCAATTTCCAGCCACTCGGTGTTCGAGGTCTGCCTTGTACCCCGGGGACCCGCCCGAGATAAACAGTGATGATGCCGGGGACCCAGGTTTGCGTCCGACAGAAACCCCTGAGCTTGGGGGCTCAGTCACGATGCGGGCCCCTTTGAAATGTCACTTTCCCCCCAAGCCCTGGTCTGGGCCGCCGCCTGGCAGGTGTCGCTGCTCTGGGCTCTCAGACCTCCCGACCTCCCCCGGGCACGCCGCACCCCTCGCCGCGCAGCCTGTGGGCTCAGCTGGGCGGGGCTCCCGCGTGGGCAGGCGGCAGGCCCCCCTTCCAGTTTTGCTGATCGCCCCCCAGGCACAGACCCGGGCTCCGGGGACACGGGGAGATGACCTTGTGGAGAGTCCCGAGTCCCCGCAGCCCCATCCCCGCGGGCAGCCTGGGGAACAGCGGAGACTGATTTCCGGGGGAATAAAAAGGTTTGCATTTCCGATGGGCCCGGAGCCATTCCGGACGCCGTCCCCGCTGGCCGGCGGGGATGCCAGAGAGACAGATGGCGGAGCCGTGCCCGGCTTTTGCAACTAAAACAAACAGCCCCCCCGCCCCCCAGGCCCCCGGTGGCACCGGGCCTCGCTCTCTGGGGGGCCCTAGAGCCTGCAGAGGGCTGGTTTATTGCTCTGTTTGGACCCGGCTTTGTCCGGCAAGATGTTTGTCAGCGGCTGAAATACGGGCGCACATTCCTTGAACACTTGTAATTTAGTTCCAATTGCTCCTCGCGGCGGACACGCAAATGAAAATCAACAAGATTCATACTTATTCCCAGGCGCGCGGCGACAGGAGCAAAATTAACTCTGGTAAATAAGGCCCTTCTGCGAGGGACGGAGCTGCGAGGAACCGCTCCCGACCCTGGAAACTCATTCTGAGGCTGAAAAGAGCCGGCCATCAGGACAGAACGGCAATCTCAGGCGGCCGCGCGGCGGGCCGGAGACACAGTGCCTGCGATTTATTCTCTCGCGCCCTTCGCGGGCGTCACGAGTGCTCCCCGGCTAATTGCGGCTTCTGGGCACACCGGCGAGCGGGCAGCGCCGCGTGTCAGGCGGAGGGAAGCGGAAGCCGCAGCGCCGCGGGCAGAGCTGCGTTCCCGCGGGCTGCGGGCTGCGGACCGGGAAGCTGGAGGCGGGGCTGGCGAGGGGCGTCGGGCCCAGGGGCCCGGGCATGACCGGGACGCTGAGCCCAGACAGGCCGCGACCTGGGCGGACAGCAGGCCGGCCTGGACGGACGGGGAGGGAGGGGGGCGCTGCCCTCCTGCCGGGGCAGCTGCGGGCACCGGGGCGATTCCTGGGGCCCCAGGACGCGTTGGTGGACATTTCTCTGTGGACAGGAGCCGAGAGGTTGTGGCGACCGTGGATGGAACACACGTGTGTCCAGCTGGAGACGGACCAGTGGGTGGGGGTGGGGATCCTGGGATGGGGGGCCACCAGCAGTTGGGGCGTTTCAGGGAGAGATGGCCAAGGGGGCTGGGCCCCTGGAGGTGTCTGTCATTGGGGTCAGGGGGCCAGCTTTGGGGGAGGCAGGAACGTCAAACCCGTCCCCACTCTGCTTGGCCCAGAGGGCGGAGGAGCAGGGGGCTTGGTCACCGACGATACACAAGGACACTTCAGCGTGACCTTGGCTGACCCACGTGCTGGGTGAGGGCAGCACATGGAGCGTCACTGTGTGGAAGGACTGTGAGTCCCTGGGAGGCAAATTGGGGGTCAGAAGGGGGGGCTTGTTGGAGAGAAAGTGCGGCCACCGGTGCTCAGTGCACAGCGCACAGCACAGGCTCTTGAGATGGAGGGGCCTTCCACAGGCCTGACACGGGCATCGCGTGGGCCCTGCGCAGCGTGGGCATCAGTGTGAACTCGCGTGCCCAGGGCATCTGAGTGGGCATCATGTGTGAACTCGCGTGCCCAGGGCATCTGAGTGGGCATCACGTGTGAACTCGCGTGCCCAGGGCATCTGAGTGGGCATCACGTGTGAACTCGCGTGCCCAGGGCATCTGAGTGGGCATCACGTGTGAACTCGCGTGCCCAGGGCATCTGAGTGGGCATCACGCGTGAACTCGCGTGCCCAGGGCATCTGAGTGGAAATCACGCGTGAACTCGCGTGCCCAGGGCATCTGAGTGGAAATCACGCGTGAACTCGCGTGCCCAGGGCATCTGAGTGGGCATCACACGTGAACTCGCGTGCCCAGGGCATCTGAGTGGGCATCACGTGTGAACTCGCGTGCCCAGGGCATCTGAGTGGGCATCACGCATGAACTCGCATGCCCAGGGCATCTGAGTGGGCATCACGCGTGAACTCGCGTGCCCAGGGCATCTGAGTGGGCATCACGCGTGAACTCGCGTGCCCAGGGCATCTGAGTGGGCATCACGCGTGAACTCGCGTGCCCAGGGCATCTTAGTGGAAATCACGCGTGAACTCGCGTGCCCAGGGCATCTTAGTGGAAATCATGTGTGAACTCGCGTGTCCAGGGCGTCTGAGTGGGCATCACGCGTGAACTCACGTGCCCAGGGCATTCTGGAACTGATGGAGGAAGTCAGGCCAATGAGTTGTCGGTACCGACACACCGAACACTTTTTAAAAAAGAAAGAAAACGGAGCAGAAACCGGTCCGCTGACCGCATTTCCCTTCGCGCCGTCTGTCGGGTGTTAGATATTTTTAGACCCGTCCGTCTGTCCGTCCATCCGCGGGCCTCACCGCCTGTCGTCCATCGACTACTATGTGCTCAGCCCATTCTCACGTAAAGAGGCTCCAAGAATCCCAGACGCCCCTGGGGGCAGGTGACTGACCGCGGGCGCACGGAGGACGTCCTGCTCCGACCCCTCATGGGCCCTCTGGAATGACTGACAGACGGACCCGCCAAAGACGCTGAGTCAAGGTCAGGCTTACATGGTGTCCTCGGCTAATGCTTCCCTCATACGGAGAAGAGTTAGGGCTCCTTCCCTCTGATCCCAGGGCCCACCCTCCCTCCTGTCCCCAGGGCCCCCTCCCTTCTTCCCCGCCAGGTGCCTCCCCTGTGGGGCCGGGAGAAGTGGACGATGTCACCTTCCCCGTTTATTTAACCGCTACCGGGAGCCTTCTCCCAGGAACTCAATGTCACGCGTGGGAACGCCCAACAGGAGATGAGCAGCTGCTGGCTCCGGGAGGCTCCCTGGGGAGGTGCTGACAGCGCGCATCAGGCGGAAGCGACAGCAGCCCTCACCCTCCGTCCTCCTCTTGTTCTCCTCGCTGATGAGTCCGAGGTGACAGCTCCCCGAGGCCACGCAGCCGCTCCGGGAGGGTCTGTCTCTCACGCTGCGGAGCCCACGTCCGTCCCTTCTCATTTGGTGTCGGGCCCTCCACCTGCTTGTTCTCATTAGCGAGGCTGCCCGCTGGTCTGCGATGCCACGGCCAAGCCTGCACTCGCCGGGGACGCGGTGTGGCCGCGGGGTGACATCGGGGGGGCGGCCGGGGACGCGGTGTGGCCGCGGGGTGACATCGGGAGGCAGCAGGGGATGTGGTGTGGCCGCGGGGTGACATTGGGGGGCGCCCGGGGACGCTGTGCGGCCTGCTGACCCGACAACCTGGGCAGGAACAGACAACATCACCCGACTGAGAGGAAGAACCAGGAGCCCGGTTCTGCTCCCGTGGCCCAGGTCGTCCCAGGGTCCCTCTTCTCCTGGGCAAGAGCGGCAGGGACCGGGCGTCTGTCCCCCTACCCCCAACCCTACCCCGATCCTCCGGGCTGGGCTGTGCCCGGCCCTGGCAGCGCCGCCTTGAAGCGGGGTGAGCTGGGAGCCGGCCGCCTGGACACTGCAGCCGCTGGCGCTGATGGATGAGGCTGTCGGTGGGGACAGCGTTCCGGTCACGCGTGGCTGGTGGGTTAGGAAAGAATTGACTGCAAACATGGACTGCGGGGGGTGGGGGGTGGAGGGGTGGAGGGGTGGGCCCGGGAGGGGGCGAGGGCCTTTCTTCCCGCCAGGTGCCTCCATTCGGACCTGTTGGTCAGGGCGCAGATGCCAAGGAAACACGCGGGCCTTCGAGGCGTTTCCTGCGTCGGCAGCTGTGCCCGGCCCGGAGCAGCGCCTCACCGTCCCCAGACCCCGGGCCCCCAGCCGGCGGCTCCCTCCGAAGGGCTCACGTGTCTGTGTTGCTGTGAAGACAAGAAAAAGTGCCAACACATGGGCAGGGAGTGGTGCTGTCGGTGCCACCGACGGGCAGAGGGTCTGGCTGAGGCCGCGCTTGGAGCCCACTCCCCTCCTGGTTGCAGGAAGCAGATCGTGTTCGAGGAAAGCTGCCCCCGGTTCAATCCTGTCGCGAGAGGATCTGAATGGCCAGGGAGCCGTTTGCGGAAGAGACACCTGAAGATGTCGGTGAAAAGGGGGAAGAGCAAACAAAAGGGGGCAGCATGTGCAAAGGCCCTGTGGCAGGGGGGCAGCGAGGAGGGGGAGGGGCGTCTTGCACGGAGGGCGGCACAGGTGGGGAGGACCAAGCTGAGAAGTTGAGTCGTTATCCCAAGAGCAGTGGAGCCACGGGAGGACGTGGGGTAACGTGACCACATCTGTCTTTAGTGCCATCACTCCGCCCGCTTGGGCTCGGCAACGCACCTCCAGAGAGCCCTTCGGACACAGAGGCCTGTCCCCGGACGCCGGGGGGGGGGGCGGGGGGGCTGCTGGCAGGAAGTCCTCGAATCCAACCCCTCGGGGTGGCATCTGCCAGAAAGGGCCCCCGTTGCACCCCTTCCCGGGAGAGCCGGCAGCTGGTGCTGGTCACCCCCAGGACCTCTCTGGGGGTCACCCATCTCCAGAGCCCCTGGCGGGGTGTCTGAGGCCTCCCTTGAGGGGGGGTCACGCTGGATAGCGCTCCCTGCTGAATCCTGCGCACCTGCTTGCCCCCCACAGGCGACACCCTCTGGGCCCCCTGACAGAGCGCCTGCTCGCTCCCTCCTGAGTCTGCTCCCCGGCCCCCAGTTGCGACCCACGGCTGCTTCCCGGCCCCAGCTGCGACCCACGGCGGCGGGAGCAGGGGCGGGCTGGTGATGGGGGGCGGGGGGGAATGGCTCCCAGTCGGGCAGGGAGCTGGCGGGCTGACCGGGCGGGGGGGGAGAGGAGAGGGCACCTGCCCTGAGTTGAGTTGGGTCCCCCCCAAAGATACCGAGTCCGACCCCAGGCCCGCGGACGTGACCACATTGGAAATGGGCCTCTGCAGGCCATCAGGTTAAGGCGGTCCTCAGGGCGGCCCTGCTCCCAGATGCCTGGGCCCTTCTCCAGGGGAACGGGGCGCGACTCACACAGGGAGGGGGGCACCCTGAGGAGGAAGCAGAGGCGGGTGGTGCGTCTGCAGGCCCCGGGCCAGGGACGGAGCCACCAGGAAGGCAGAGCGCGGCCTGGGGCGGACCCTCCCTCGCACCTGGGAGGGGCCCCCTGCCCACCCGACCCCCGACCCCCGACCCCGGGCTGCTGACCGGAGCCCGCGAGCGCCTGCCGTCTAGGGCGATGGCGGGGAGGCGCCGCTGGTGACACGGGAGGCCGTGCGCATCTCATCGTTACTCAGCTCCCACGACAGACTCAAATGCTCAGAAACAGCAAACCCCAAACTTAAAACGCTGGTCACTACGAACAAAAGCGGTGCTCTAACCCAGGCTGCCGCTGAGAAAGGAAGAAGGGCGGGTTCCCACCTCCGCCGCCGCAGGGGTGCGGCTGGGAGCCCTGCGGGTCCCACTTCCTGCAGGGCCCGTGGGTTTCTGTCGGTTCTGTGCACACAGCTCAGGAGCCGAGCGCCTGCCCCCGCCCCCCCCCCCCCCCCAGCCCAGGCTGCAGGCCTCCTGCAGGAAGCCAGCGGGGAGCACAGCCTCCCCACTCCTGCCGGGACCACATCCCCGCAGTTAGGGTCCCCCCACACACCCAGGACCCCAGGGGGCCGGCACAGGCCTCACCTCCTGTTTCACTAACGAGCGGCCTGAGCAGAGGCGCCCGTTCTAACGAAACATGAAGAACTGAACTTCCCAAGCGGGCGTCTGGGGAGAGCCCAGCCTCTGGCTCCCGGGGGGTCTGCAGCCAGAACCACGGGGAGGGGCCACCTCCCACCGGGAGGGGGCGGTCAGACGCCACAGGGACACTGTGAGGGTGAAGACCAGCCCCCCACTAACAGCAACCCCCACATTATCTTTGCAATGGAATGAGGTGCGAAGGATGAATGTTCCTCACAGAGGTGTGATCTGACCCTTACAATGGTAGATGTTAACAGGAAAGACCGTCCGGGAGATGCCTCACGCAGGTGCTCACACAGGTGGCGCTGACTTCCAGCAGCAGTTCCCTCGGCTCTCGGACAGTGTGACCCCCCTCCCTGGCTTTGCTGGTGATTTAAGGGTCACCAAGGGATGAACGTTTCCTAGGTGTACGGCCCGCCCCGCAGTGATGTCCCTGATGAGGCCTGCGCTCCCACAGCGGGGGCAGCGGGGTGGGTGGGGGGCGGCAGGGGCAGGGCGGCCGCAGAGCTGCAGCCTGGAGGTGCTGTAAGGCGATTTGATTTACATCACGCCCTTGAGGATGCAAAGTCCGACACCAAACCAAAGGGGAGATACTCAGAGGGTAGCGGGCACCTTGACATGCTGGTGTGCACTCGGGGCAGGCCCAGGGGTGGCCCCACTGCCTCCCTCCCTCCCTCCCTTTCTCTCTCCTAAAGATTGTTTTATTGACCTTTACAGAGAGAGGAAGGGAGAGGGAGAGAGAGAGCGCCATCAATGTGGGAGCGGAACGTGGATCAGGGGCCTCCTGCACACCCCCTCCCAGGGATCCAGCCTGAAACCTGTGCGTGGGCCGTGACTGGGAATCGAACCTTTGGGTGCGCGGGGCGATGCCCAACCAGCCGAGCCACACTGGCCAGGCCCCACTGCGTTTCTCACCGTCCTCCCGCCCAGCCGCCTGGGGAGGGAGGTGAGGGAGCGTCCCCCTTCACAGATGGGCAGACCGAGGCTCCGGAGACGCAGAACTCGCCCGCGGGCCGGCGGGAGTTAGAAACCCAGGAGCCCTAGCTCCCGGCGGCTGGGGTGCACCGAGAGGCCGGCGCTGCCCGTGCACTGACCGCAGCGACCGCTCCGTGCCGCCGCGGGACCGGCCGAGGGGCTTCTGCGTGGCGTCGCGGTGGCCCGGGCGCCTTGAGGGGTCCCCGGGAGCGCTCCTGTGGGCGTCCTCATCCTGCAACCCTGCAGCCTTTCCGTCTCTGCGAGGTGAGCCCCAGGCGACGCCCGCTGAGCCGCCCGTGTTCCCGGAGCGGGGAGGGGGCCATAAGTACACGCGAAGTTACGCCGGGACCGGCTCCCTCGCGGAGAAAGATCCGGAAGCCTGGCGTGAGGCTGGGGCAGCGCCGTGGCGACAAAGACCTTGTGAGGGGGCTGGTCTGGGAGGAAAACGGGCTGAGCCGTGTCAGGGTGTCAGGGCCGCTCCCCTCCGCCCGCAGCACAGGAACAATCAGCTGGTCCGTCCCCAGGCCCCAGGCGCTGAGGAGCCCAATTAGGGGAACGGCTTTCGCTCTCGGTTAATGTCAGGAAGGTGAGCCCGCGGCGGACAGGCGGCTGGGAGACACGGAGGAGCCAGGAGCCGCGTCATCTGAGGGCCCTGCCAGCAGACCCTTCCTGCTCCCCAAAGAGGCCCCGGGAACTGGGTGTCCCTCGACGCCGGAGGGCACCGTGGGCACAGCAGGCAAAGGGCTTGCTCGTCCTGGGAGCCCGCAGGCTGAGACGCAGGGAGACACAGGCTGAGACGCAGGGAGACGAGCTCTGAGAAAAGGGGAATGGACTGTGGCTTAGGGGTGCTCAGGACCCGATGGACGTGCGGGGGGAGGGGATGGGCTAGCAGAACCAGAGAACCCAGGGCGCACCTTCGGTTGGGCTTGTCCCAAATGGACAAGGGCTCCTGGCCGATGGGCCCAGGGGGCACCCTGAACCCGGGAAGGGGAGGTGGCCTGTGGGCCCCATGGGAGGAAGGGGACGGGGAGGGCTAGCGGGGCTGGGGCCTGGGGGGGTTATGAGGGGGGATGGGGAGGGATAGCAGGGCTGGGGCCTGGGGGGGTTATTGGGGGGACGGGGAGGGATCCAGCGGCAGGTGCTGGGGAGACAGTGCAGGGGCAGAAGCCGGAACCCAAAAGGCAGAGAAACAGGGAGAGGCTGGGTCAGGGAGGCTGATGTAGAGCAGGAGGGCAGCGCACAGGGCGGGAACCTGACTCGGGGTGCAGGCGGTCGGCACCGGGAGCCTCAGGGGAGGGGCAGTGTCCCCCCAGCATGCACGGCTTGGGATCTAAGGTCTGGGAAGGGGCAAGTGGGTTCCAGCCCTGGAAACGTGGGGCTTGTGAAGTTGGGGGGCAGTCACCATGACTACCAAGAGGAAGGGGGTCCCCGACGACCCTCAGGTGGGTCCCCTGCTCTCGGGCCTCAGAGCTCACAGGGCAGCTGTGCTCACAGGCCTGGCTCATCCCACAGAGGATTTGATCCCAATCTTCCCGGCAGGATGTGGGGGGCAGAGTCCAGGGGGGCTCTCGTGGAGCTCCCAGGGGTTCCCCCCCAGAGGAGGCGAGGGCAGAGCGGCCTCCTCGCACAGTGAGGGGGCAGTGAGCAGGCAGCGCAGCCGGCAGGGACGGCCCTGGTCCTCTGTGTGCGGTGTTTCCGGGGCTCCGTCACCCAGACATGGTTGACTCCCCGTGTGCTGACCTCCGGCCCCTCCAGAGGTCGAGCTGATTCCCTGTGACCCAAAGTGCCCCTTCCCTCCATCACATTGTTAGACGGTATGGCCTGGTCCATGCCCCCAGGTCAACAGACACTCCCATCGGCCCAGAGCACCTCGCCCAGGACGTCACTGGCACAGGGATGCGGGCTGAGGGCAGAGGTCACAGTGAGGGGACCAGGTCCCCCAATACGGCTGCCATTGGGGATCAGAGGCGGTGTGCCAGGGCCAACATAGAGTGGGCCAAGACCCTCCCTTCTATCCTCCCCACTTCTCCCTCCCTCCCTCCCTCCCTCCCTCCCTTCCTTCCTTCCTTCCTTCCTTCCTTCCTCCCTCTCTCATTAAGACAGTGCTAAAGGTCTTCCATAAATTAACTGGGCTGGGCTGCCTCCCATCGCCATAGCAACAGGCTCTTTTCCCCAATGGCTCCCAACTGCCCTAGTAAGTGAAGCTGTGATGCAGGCCTGGGTGGCTCTTGCCAGTTCCAGGTCGCCCTTTACTGGCCTTAAACCTACCTTTCCGTGGGGAAGGCAGTCACGGCAGAGCCACGGCACTCTGTCCTGTCACCGCCCCACAGCGGAGCCGGAGGTGGTCAAACAACCCCTTTGGCGGCCGAATGACCCTTTCACAGGGGTCGCCTAAGACCATCCTGCATATCAGATATTTACATGACGATTCATAACAGTAGCAAAATTACAGTTATGAAGTAGCAACGAAAATAATTTTATGGTTGGGTCACAACATGAGGAACTGTACTCAAAGGGCCAGAAGGTTGAGAACCACTGGTCCAGTGTTTCCTTCTTAACTTTGTGTCTGGACAAGCAGTCCATTGTTGAACTTGGGGTTCTGAGTCCCCCACTATTATCGCATTGCTGTCCGTTCCTCTCTTCAGGTCTGCGATTATTTGCTTTATACATGGAGGTGCTCCAATGCTGGGGGCACACATGTTCACATGTTTACTAAGTGCTCCACAGGAGGGGAGTTATGCTTGTCGGGAGCCCGTAATGCCAGGCACTGAGCACATACCCCAGCGACTCCCACAACAACGCTTTCCCCATTTTACTGATAAGGAAATTGGGTGTAAAGCGGGAAATCATGGCCGGCAAAGACCATGTTCCCACGTGACTTCAGCTCGTCGTCGTCGGAAGGGTCGGCTGGAGAAAGTTCTATGTCTCTTACTCCTCTCTTATGGTTTTCTTTTTGTTGTTTATTTAAAAGAAATGTTGAAGCTAAACTGTGGAGAGCGGCTACAGCGTCTGGACAGGTTCCAGCCTCGGACCAATGAGAGGGCACAGTCCTCTCGTGGCAAAGCCACGTGCAAGTCCCAGCACAATTACAGCCAAAGGCTGTGGCCGTGAGCTTGACCTGATGGTCCGAACCTGTGGGCCCAGGTGGCTGAGTGATGTGGGCTGCGGGAGGGGCAGCAAGTGCAGCCCAAACAAAGCTTGATCGAGTTCAGGTGCATGTAATTGAGTGGATTCTAAACCCGCGAGAACGTTGTAAACATCTTGACCTGCCCTTGCCTTGCTTCCTGGGATCTGCTATAAAATAAAGACCTGGCTTGCAGGCTGTGGCCCTGTCTCTCCATCCGAGAGCAGCGTCCCACCCGGCCCCAGCTTCATTCTCTGTCCGTCTTCTTTCATCCTTCACCGCCGCCCCCCACAGGTTCCCCCCTGGCCGTGCTGGACACGGTTCATTAAACAGCCTGGGTTCAGTTTTTATTGACCATGGGCGCTCACTTCCCAATCCTCACTCTTGACTTCTTCCTTCTATACTCCCGTGGAAAACCCCTCAGTGACCTCTCACCCCCCTCAGGTTCAGGTCTCGATGGAGAAGCGGTGAGAGCCCTTGGGGGCCAGAAACCGCCACCGCCTCTGGCCTCTGAGAAACTGGCCAGATGTGGGTGTGCGGCCACTGCCTTTCGAAGGAAGCCGTCATGTGTCCGGCTGAGCAGCGGGAGGTCCAGGGCGGGAAGGCCATGTGACGGGGCGGGTCTGAGAAAGGGTTTCTTTTCTCCCGGAGGGAACAGTGCCGCGTGCACTCCTGTTCCCGGCCTTCCTGCTGGGGCGAGGCCACGATGGCCGGTATGGCGGGTGTGCTGGGGCTGTGGTCTCTCCGCGTCCCGCACAGAGGGGGAGACTTGAACTGGTTCCAGCCAGCCAGGAGGTGCTTTCGGGATTAAAGGATAATGAAAGTCAGACACAAAATAGATTAAAACCGTGGGCTGGGTGTGGCGCCTGCCCTCTGGGGGGACAGAGCACACCGAGAGAGCTGTTTATTATATACTCGAATTACAGGATGTTAAATCACACCTGGGTGGGCCTTTGACATCATGAGATCCTTCCCCTTAACATGGGGCAGGAGAGTAAGACTGGGTGGTGTCCAGTCTTTGGCTGGTCCCGCCCTCAGGGAGTGGATCTGCCCGCCCCCCTTCCCCCCACCCCGCCCCGAGTCCCAGCTGATGTCCATTAAGCCGAGTGCATTCCTAGGGCCCTAACGGCCGGGGCTGCAGCAGCCTCTTGTGATCCCGGGGGAGAGGCCCAGGGGTCTGCCAACATGTGGGTTTGGTCGTCGCTGAGCCGCTGAACCGACACCTGCAGCCACGCGCCCGGACCTTCTCGTTCTCGGGCGGGAAAAGGCCTCTGTGCTGTGTGAGCCTCCGTGAGCCTCTCCGGCCGGGGTTCTGCTCCTCTGATGGGGTCCACGGTCCTCCACGGGGCCGAGACGGTCCCGCCCTCACAGCGCATCTCCCACCAGACGCGCGCTCCGTGAGGGAGGGCAGGCCCCACGCACTGGGGTCAGATTGCCGAGAGTCTGGAATGTTGGAGGCGCCCAGCTGCCTGCTGAGTGACGGCGGCCAGTGAGGGGGGTTGAGGGACGGTTAGAGGCAGAGCCGCAGGGGCTGCTGGCCCTCCCAGACACGGAGGAGCCTCGTCATCAAGTGTCCCCCCGACGCCCGAGGGCACCGTGGGCACCGCAGGGCCAAGGGCCTGCTCGTCCCGGGAGCCGCAGGCTGAGACGCAGGGAGATGTGCTCTGAGAAAAGGGGGTGGACTGTGGCTTAGGGGGTGCTCAGGACCCGATGGGTGTGTGGGGCCGGGGAGGGGGTGCGGGGGGGAGACACGGGCCAATTTCAGCATCTGATGCCCATCCGGGCACCTCCTGTCCCCAAGGCCACGGGAAGCCTGGCTGCTCCCGGTAGTTGGCGGAGACGGAGGGGCCGTCCTCACCGCGCCCGCGGCGTCCCTGCCCGGCTCCCGCCGCCGCTGTTAGCGAACGTGAATCCGCCCGATGACCGCTGGCCTCTGGGGGCCCTTTCGCTGCTGTCACCTGTGACCCGCTGCAAAGGCCACCCTCGTCACGGCCCTCGGCCCCGGAGAACCCTCGGTGGGCATGGCCTATGGCGGGGGAAGGCCAGATACACATGTTTTTCCACCCGCGGGCTCATTCCGCCTGCAGCAGGTCGGGTCGTGCCTGTGAAGCCGGCGCTTACGTTGGGGTGAAGGCACACGGTCACAGCTCTCCGCCGCGGCCCTCCCGGCGCGCCTTCCTCACCAGCGGCCCCAGCGGCCCCGTGCGCCCCTCGCTCTGAGCGAATCGTCCGTTCGGGTGTTTTCTGTTTGTTTTGGTTAACCCTCACCTGAGGGCATTTTTCCATTGATATATTTTTTTAAAATATATCTTTATTGATTTCAGAGAGGAAGGGAGAGGGAGAGAGAGATAGAAACATCAGTGATGAGAGAGAATCATTGATTGGCTGCCTCCTGCACATCCCCCACTGGGGATAAAGCCTGCAACCCAGGCATGTGCCCTTGGCTGGAATCGAACCTGGGACCCTTCCGTCCGCAGGCTGACGCTCCATCCACTGAGTCAAACCAGCCAGGGCCATTGATATTTTTTAGAGAGAGTGGAAGGGAGGGAGAGAGACAGAGAGAGAGAAACATCGATGTGAGAGAGAGACACATCGATCGGCTGCCTCCCCACTTGCCTGGACCAGGGCTGGGGACGGAGCCCATGATGGAGGCACAATCAGCGTAGTTTTGATTTCACATCAGCCAGGAAAAGTCCGCCCTGTAATGCTCCTCTGACTCGTGGAGAAAGCCTTTGAACACTGGGTCCGGCCGATGGGACCGGGGCTCTGACACAGGCTCCCTCCAGCCGGGCTGGGAGCGCGCTGTGGACGTCGCCGGGCCTGGTCTCCGGGGGACAGATGGCGACCGGAAGACGTCATCGGGTGTGTGAGGCCTACAGACCCCGGAGGTCCGGGCCTGCCTGGCTCTGGGTTCCAGCTCTGCCCCTCGGTAGCTTGGGGACCCTGGGCAAGTGTGAGTCTCTCCCCCCTCGTGTGCCCCGTGTGAACGTGGGATGTAGACTGTGTCCAGGCTTGGCCTTGCTCGTCTGGGAGAGGCAGTGAGAGCAGAGCCTGATTCACACACATGAGCAGGCGTGTGGCCCCGGCCAGGCAGCTCGGATGTCAGCATGCCCCAATACACAGGCTGTGGGTCGGTCCCCAGTCAGGGCACGTACCAGAAGCGACCAATAAATGCATAAGCAAGTGGAACAACAAGTCCATGTGTCTTTCCCCTCTCTCTCCTTTCCTCTCTCTTTAAAATCAATACTAATCCTATCTAATAGGCTAATATGCAAATTGTCCCCTTAACTGGAAGTTCGACCAAGGGGCAGGCCCAGCCGGCCAACCGCTGGCAGCCCCTCCCCCTGGCCACCGCTGCGCCCCATCACCCCCCAACCCTGATTGGGGGCGGGGCCAGCCAGCCAACCACCCGTAGTCCCTCCCCCCCGGCTGGTCTGGTCTGATTGGCCCAATTGGGGTGGGCAGGCCGGACCCCACCCATGCATGAATTCGTGCACCGGGCCTCTAATAATAATAATATTAAAACCAATAGGTGGTGGATGTCCCGTGACCCACCTGAGGGAGGGCTGGGTGGAGCAAGCCCAGTGAAGCAGGAGGTGCTCACTGACATGACATGTCACACGTGTCCTTGGGCCTCAGTTTCTCCACTTGTAAGAGGAAGGAAGTGATGTTCGTGAAGCCCTTGGTGACTGAAGATGCACATGTGACGCGGACACAGGGTCGCTATGGCTACATGATGGCAGTCCCTGCAGACTGGGGAGGCGCAGGCGGGCGGGGGCTGCTGCCTCGATGCACACAGGGTGTGTGTGAGTGTGTGTGTGTATGTGTGAGTGTGTGTGTGTGAGCATGTGTGTGAATGTGTGTGAGTGTGTGTGAGTGTGAGCGTGTGTGAATGTGTGTGTGTGAGTGTGTGTGAGAGTGTGTGTATGTGTGTGAGTGAGTGTGTGTGTGAGTGTGTGTGAGTGTGTGTGTAAGTGTGCGTGTATGTGTGTGTGAGTGTGAGTGTGTGTGTGCGTGTGAGTGAGTGTGCGTGTGAGTATGTGTGAGTGTGTGTGTGTGTGAGTGTGTGTGTGAGTGTGTGTGTGAGTGTGTGTGTGTGTGTGAGTGAGTGTGTGTGTGTGTGAGTGTGTGTGTGTGTGTGAGTGTGTGTGTGGCTTCTATTGAAAGCAAGGTTCACAGAGCAAGACAACCAGCAGCCCCGTGCAAAGGAGACCTAAGAACGGGCACTAAATACGTAAAGTTTCTCCCCTTCCTCAGTGAACAAGGAAATGCACACGAAACCACGGCCGACAGGAAGGCGGATGGGAGAGCGATCACGGACCGGGCGCTGGAGGGGAGACAGGAACTCCCCAGTGATACGGGGGGACCCTCAGGGCTTGTCCTTAAAGGGCCCCGCGAGCTCAGGCTGCGCCTGGGTTCCGGGAGAGCCAGGCCGTGAGGGAGAGGAGGCCCCCCTCAGGCAGCTGCGTGTCCTCCCAGCGCGGCCTCAGCCGGGGCGCCGCGGGCGGAGCAGGGCGCACGCAGGGGCTTCCCACTGCCGCGCGAGGGACAGGAAGTCGGCGTGGGCCCGGACCACAGGGCGGGGGGGGGAGGGCGGCACCGGGGATGTGGTCAACCTCAGCTCCGTCCCGTCTGTGGGAGGGTCCGACCTTCACACGCGCGTGGCAGCAGGTGGGGGGGGGTGACGGAGGAACCGCCCACGCGATGAGGCCGTGAGGGCCGGACCCTGCGGACGCGGCCAGGTACTGGCTCAGATGCCCGGTGCCAACGCGTGCGCGTGACTCGCTTTCCCTAAGTCGCTCCCTCCCCGGGAGAGGAGATCATCTCAGCCCAGAGGGTCGCCCGGAGCCAGGCGGACGGGCAGGTGGGCCCAGTGCCTGCAGGGCACACGCTCGGCTCAGGGGCGGGGCAGCCGCAGGACCCGCCGGTGACTGGAGACGGAGCAGAGAATCAAGCACCCTGAGTCGGCCAGGCCCCAGCCAAGCAGGGCGAGGCTCACCCCGGGCCCCAGGCCAGCAGAGGGGGCGCTGGGCCTTCCCGGGAAATGGAAGTCCTCCACGGACAGCGATCCCGGGAAAGACTGAGGGGAGAGCGGGACCGCGGCCCAGGAGGAAGGCGGCCGCGTGGGGCGCAGAGACAGCCAGTCCCACGGAGGCACCGTGTGGCCGAGAGGCACCCTGGCCGCCCCGGCCGGTGCTCATGCCTCCCGCCCACGTGGAATGGACGGCCTGAGTGACCACAGGGTGCTGGTGAGGCCGCAGTGACATGGCGCTGCTCCCGTGCTCCGGGGTCACTGGCCAGGGAGGCCGCTCTGTATCGGCGGTGAGCACCCCCCGCCGTCTGTGAACAGGCCTGTGTGGGAGCAGCGAGGCCTCCGGCCAACAGCCCTGACAGGGGGTGGTCCGAGGAGCCGGCCCGGCCCCGGTCAAGCCTTCGGATGACACGGCCTGGCGACGTCCGGACGGCAACCTCAGGAGAGACCCCGAGCCAGGAGCCCCAGCTCGGCCACAACCAAGTCCCTGGCTCGCAGAAACGGGGCCACACAGCTTCATTGTTATTTTAAACCACAAAATTGGGGGGCATCTCTCGTGACATTCCCAAAAGGAGAGTCTATCGCCCACGATCAACCTCTCCCCGTGATCCGGGAAAACAAACACGTGAAGGTCATAAGCAGACAGCGACTGCGGGAACCATTTCCCCACGCGCACGTCTCCCGTGTTCTGCTCTCCTCACACAGCGGGTCCCCAGCCCCAGCCGGTCACACGTGGCTTTAGTTTGATGCATTAATTTCCCTCTGAGAGTATCACTCAGGGCGGATGGAGGTGGAGGGAGGGTTCCCCGAGGCTGTCTGTGAAGGTGCGGGAGGGCGGTGTAGTGCAGGGATGGTAAGTGACTCTCCCGGGCTGGGGCCTGGACCATGGGCTGGGGCCTGGACCGTGGGCCGGGCAGCGGGGGGAGCTGTGGGCGTGGGGTTGGGAGCCAAGGAGGAAGGAAGACGGAGGGATGGGATGTGCAGAGGCAAGTGCAAGAGTCCCAGTGGCCCTCAGCCTCCCAGACCCTGCGCCCTCTGAGGAAAGGGGGTCCGGATCTCCCCGTTTACGGACGACTCATTCAGAACCCCCCCCCCCCCAGCTCCTCATCTTGCTTTGAATTCTGCTGCCGGTGGCGGTGGCGTCTGAGCCCACGAATCATCCGGGGGCTGTGGTTCTGTCTTAGCCTCACCTTGCCTTTCAGACTCGCCGTCCACTGCCTTCCTGGTTCCACTCGCCACGGCGTCCCCCCTCAGGGCCTGCCCGCCGCCTGGCGCGGTCTCCTGCCCCTGCACTGTGAGCGGGACTTGGATGGGGAAACCGGGGGGAGTCAGATGCCCGACCTGGCCGGGCCGGCACCGCTCTCTCTCCGATGCGCTCTCTACTGTCGTCCTCGGAAACGGCATTTTGCGAATGCGGCTCTCAGGACGCCCCCCCCCCCGCCCCCCATCACTGGTTTGCGATCCGCAGCCCCTCGGCGTTTCTCTGAGAGTCCCAGACAGAACCACGGGCCTCGGATGGAAACTAGCTCCGCACCACACCTCACGTCGATAACACGGAGAACGCAGGCACATAGCATGCAGGCTCGTAGCCATCAGGAGCCCATTCTCCTTCCCCTTTAAGACAGTGGTTCTCAACCTTCCTAACGCCGCGACCCTTTAACACGGCTCCTCATGTTGTGGTGACCCCCAATTTCATTGTTACAAATGGAACATAATGAAAGCATAGTGATTAATCACAAAAACAATGTGTAATTATATATGTGTTTTCCGATGGTCTTAGGCGACCCCGTGAAAGGATCATTCGACCCCCAAAGGAGTCATGACCCACAGGTTGAGAACCGCTGCTTTAAGACTTTACGGAGCCCAGTGGGCACAGGGTGACTGCTCCACAGGAGGCGCTGGGCAGGGAGGTGCCAGCCCAGGAGGCAGTGTGTGTGCTCAGCGGGTTCACGCTCGAGGAGAGGCCCAGGGGAGAGGCCGGGGGGAGAGAGGCCGGGAGGAGAGAGGTGGGGTGGGGGGAGGAGAGAGGCCGGGGGGGGGAGAGGCCGGAGGGGAAGAGGCCAGGGGGGAGAGGCCGGGGGGGGAGAGGCCGGGGGAGAGGCCGGGGGAGAGGCGGGGGGGAGAGGCTGGGGGAGAGAGGCGGGGGGGGGGGGGAGGCCAGGGGGGAGAGGCCGGGAGGAGCTGGCTGGGTGCCCAGTGGTAGAGCATTGACCTCTGATCCGGGAGGTCACAGTTCCATTCCCCGTCAGGGCACATGCCCGGCTGCAGGCTCGACCCCCGGTGTGGTTCACAGGTCGATGCTCAACCACCGAGCCGCACCCGCAGGGCCCAGGTGTATGTTTACTCCTTAGGGCTCATCGTGATTTTTCAAATGTGATTGATACTGAGGCAGCGACTAAATGGAATCAGGCCACGCTCACAATTCACAGGGTGCCTTCATGTCCTGCTCAGTGTCACCTTCTGTCACGTCCCAAGTGTGTGTTTGCGCGCATGCGTGTGTGTTTGTGTGTGTGTTTGTGTGTGCGTGAGTTCATGTGTGTGAGTTCGTGTGTGTGTGTGTGTGTGAGTGTGTGTGTGAGTTCATGTGTGTGTGTGAGTGTGAGCACATTTACCCGATAGGACCGCGGTGGGAGGTGGGACGTCGGCGCTGCTGTGAAGACGGGACAGGCCAGCGCCCCCTGGACTGGCAGGTGCCAGATCAAATTTGGATTTCAGATAAACAACACATTTTTTAGTGTGAATATTTCTTTGTATTTGCTTTATCTGACAATCCTGCCTGGACCCCTGATTTATGAGAAGAAAAGCTAAGATTAGGATTTACTATGAGAGAGAGAAAGGGGGAGAGAGAGAGAGAGAGAGAAAGGGAGGGAAGGAGAGGCAGGGGAGATTACCGCTTCTCCTCTGAGCACCCCTGCGGGGAATCGTAACGTGTAAAGTTCCCATCTCTCCCCAGTTTCCCCCTTTTGGGGAGAACTCACTCTCACTCTCTCCTTCTGCCTGGAATTTACATACAGGAACCTCCTCCGTCTCCCTAGCAACGGGGCCTCGCAGCAACTTTCCTGACAGCAACCCGCGAACCCCGTTCTGGAAGAGCTGGATCCCTTCCCGTCGAGCATTCCTTACCGACTTTAAACCAGCGCTTGGAACCCGGGTTCATGCACACCACCTCCCCGTTTCCATTTGGGGAAAAGGCCGCGGACATTCTTCTCCGTCCAGGGGCTGCCGGGCTCACGCCGGTCGGTGACCCGCCCCGTCCAGGGCCGTCCAGACCTGGTGGAGTCGCCACATGAGTGGGAGCCAAGGGGGACGTGGGCCCTGGGGAGAAGCCCACCCGGGAGCGGGAGGACGGAGGCCCCGCTGCGCTCACCCACCGCGCACTTGGAAAGGTTTTGGTGAACAGCTCCACCTCCAAAGGTGTGAGCTGGACGAGACATTCTGTTTGTCCCCCAGATCTACCTACCCCCCAAGATCTACCTGCCCCCCAGATTTCTCTGCCCCCCAGATTTCTCTGCCCCCCAGATCTACCTGCCCCCAGATCGCTCTGCCCCCCAGACCTCTCTGCCCCTGCCCCCTCCTCTCCACCCCAAGACTCCTCTCCAGGACCCACACCCCAGGCCTCCCTCCCCGGCCTCTCCTTTTGTTAAGGTGATTGGCATCCCCCCCCCTAAGTGTGCAGGTCGCGTCTCGGTGGTTCTACAGCGTGACGCCCCAGCACCACAATCGTGACCCCCCCCCATTCCCTCCAGCCGCTCGCGGGAGCTCCGGGCAGTGTCCCGCGGGGACGGGACTTCTGTGGACACGTGACAGACGTGGAGCCGCACACCATGCCATCCCGTGTCCCGCTCCCCCCGCCTCACAGCCCACTTTGTGGTAAGCGCTGTGCTCGGTCCCTTCTCCTGCAGAGAGGCCTGGCGCGGACCCCACGTCTGCTGGACGGACCGGGCAGCGGCGGGTGTTCGGCCGCTCGCGGGTTCCGGTTGTTCTGAACGACGCTGCGTGACCATCTGCACACATGTCTGTGTGGACACGCGTGTTCGGGTCCCGTGGGTCGGTTCCGAGGAGTGGAATTGCCGGCCCAGAGGGTACGTTTATGTCTGACTTCTTAAAGCTGCTGCCTCTCAAAGCTGCTGTAACACTTTACATTTTTACCGGCAACGAACGCGTCCCAGTTTCACCGACAGTTTGCAGTTTGATTTTTAAAAACTGTGGCCACTTATGAGCCGGCCGTGGTCGCCCGTCATGGCCGCACGTGCCTCTCCCTAATCACTCAGAGGGCAGCCTGGCCACATGCTTCCCAGTCACTGGTGTGTCTGCGTCTTTAGCAAAACGTCCCCCGAGCTAGCACTCATTTTAAATTTAAATGGTCTTCTTATTACCGGCTCCCAGAGTTCTTTGTAGATTCTGGATACAAGTTCCCCGTCAGAGATGTAATTGGCAAATATTTCCTCCCAGGCCGTGCGGGCCTTCACTTTCCTAATGGTGTCTTTTGAAGTGCGGGCGTTTTTAATTTTAATGATGCCCAATTTACCAACAGGCTGATGCTGTTCCTGTCATGTCTACAAACTCTGCCTAACCCAATGTCTGGAAGGTTTCTGTCCTAGAAGTTTTATAATTATAGTTCTTATATTTAGGTCTGTGGTCCATTCTGAGTGAATTTTTATACATCATAGAGATAAGGCCTGAGCTCCTGTGTGTGTGGTATGAGTGTATGTGTGTGTGTGTGTGTGTGTGTGTGTGGTGTGAGAGAATGTGTAAGTGTATGTGTGTGACTGTGTGTGTGGTGTTTGTGTGTGTGTGAAAATGTATAAGTGTATGTGTGAGAATGTGTGTGTGTGTGTGAGTGTGAGTGTGTGTGGTGTGTGAGAATGTGTAAGTGTATGTGTGTGAGTGAGTGTGTGTGCGGTGTGTGCATGTGTGTGAGCATGTGCGTATGTGAGTGTGTGAGAATGTGTGTATGTGTGTGTGTGTGGTGTGTGTGCGTGTGAGTGAGCGTATGAGTGTGAGTGTGTGAGTGTGTATGTGAGTATGTGTGTGTGTGTGTGTGTGTACAAATATCCAATAGTTACAGCACTGTTTTTGCAAAGACTATTGTTTATCCTGGTGGCTTGTCTGTCGTCTTTGTCAGAAACCAGTTGAGGACGCGGGTGGGAATGTGTCCCGGGCTCCCGGTGGCCGGGGATGGGACGCAGACCCACTCCGTCCGGTGTCCTGGCTGCCGTAGGTCACAGGGGTTTAAAGTGGGCGGCGCACGACTCCGTTTCTTGTTCAGAGTTTTGGCCGCGGAGGTACCTCGCTCTGCGTTTCCATTTGAACTTCGGGCCAGCTTGTCAGCTTCTGCACAGATCCCGCTGGTCTTTAAAGGGTCTTACACTGGGAGAACCAAGATGGCGGCATAGGTTAACGCCGGAGTTTGCTGCCTCGAACAACCACTTCAAAAATTCAACTAAAAGACGGGATGGACATCACCGAGAACCACAGGAAGGCTGGCTGAGTGGAAGTCCTACAACTAGGAGGAAAGAGAACGCATACGGATACTCAGAGGAGGCGCAGTGCTGAAGTCAAATTCTGAGGTGCGGAGCACGCGGAGCGGGCTGGTGGCTGAGGGCGCGGTTGTCGTTTTCAATCGGGAGGGAGTCGCAGACTCTGAGCTCCAGATCCGGGCGAGTCTCTGGGGACCCGACTCAAACGGGAGAAGCGGGACTGTCTGGCTTCAGTCAGAGCGAGTGCAGCTTTCTCTCCGAGGTTTGCAGTGGTTGCTGGGACTCAGAGAGGCAGAGCCCCTGGGGACGGGACTGAGAGCCGCCATAACTACTCGATCCAGCCCACCCTGTTGATCCCGTGCTACCCACCCGGCCCAAGTCCTGCGCAGAGCCATTTGCCGGATAGCCTCAGGCAAAGGCTAGATTAGCACTGCCCTAGAGGACAGAAGTTCTCTCACTGCAGACACAGCTGATTCTCACAACCAGTTTGCCTGGAGGTCAAATCCCCCTAGTATTAACTACAACAATCAAGGCTTAACTAAAAGACTGTGCACAAAGACCACTAGGGGGTGCACCAAGAAAGCATAACAAAATGCGGAGACAAAGAAACAGGACGCAGATGTCAGAAATGGAAGATATAGAGCTCAAAACCACACTTTTAAGGTCTCTCAATAATTTTCTAAAAACTGTCGATAAATGTAGTGAGATCCTCAAGAAATCTAATGAGACCCTCAATGTTGTGATAAAGAATCAACTAGAAATTAAGCATACACTGAGTGAAATAAAGAATATTATACAGACTCCCAACAGCAGACCAGAGGAGCGCAAGAAGCAGTCAAAGATTTGAAAAGCAAAGAAGCAAAAAACACCCAACCGGAAAAGCAAAATGAAAAAAGAATCCGAAAATACGAAGATAGTGTAAGGAGCCTCTGGGACAGCTTCAAGCATACCAACATCAGAATTATAGGGGTGCCAGAAGATGAGAGAGAGCAAGATATTGAAAACCTATTTGAAGAAATAATGACAGAAAACTTCCCCCACCTGGTGAAAGAAATAGACTTACAGGTCCAAGAAGCGCAGAGAACCCCAAACAAAAGGAATCCAAAGAGGACCACACGTGTGCCGGAGTCCCATCACCTCCGCGCCGGCTGCGGGCCCAGCAGGGCTGCGGTGGGTGCACGCGCATCGCGCACAGTCCAGTGCGTGACAGTACCCGCAGCCGGTCGCGGGGGGCGGTGTTTTCTCGCTCTTACGTTCTCTCCCCTGGCCACCTGGCCCACGCGCGCCCTGCGGGGGGAGCAGGAGGCCGTCCGGCGGCGGGCAGGGTGTTGCGTGGACACAGGTGACAGTGCCCGGCGCGTGTGCGTCCCCGCGGCGCCTGCAGGCCGGGCTCGGGGGCTCCGCTGTCCGCTCCCGGCAGTGCTCTGTCTGGGGGCCCCTGGGTGGGTCGGGGTGCCCCCGGGCCCAGGCATCGTGCAGGCGGGGCCTCCCGGAGCAGCGCCTTCGGATGCTGTCGGGTTGTAGCTCTGTTTCCTCCGCAGTCTTTACAACACGTTCACGTTTCCGATCGTTTCTAAATCTGTTTAGAATTCACTAATGTAGAACTGCGGCGAGATCATGAGAGAAAGCTGCCCGACCCCGAGGACAGCACTGGCTTTTATGTTTCTGTTTATGCCATTTCCCCGTCGCCCCTGGAGACCGATGGCTCGTTGGGGAGAGAACCTCAGGCCGGAAGCGAAGTCGCTGCTAAGTGGCCTCCCTCCTCCCAGTCGAGCCACCGCCCACAGGGGATGTGCTCCGGCACAGCAGCAACCCAGGCAACATGGGATTTAGACTGTCAACAGACCCCCCAGCCTCCACGCACACGCACACTCACACACACACGCACACACACACGCACATGCACACACGCAGGCACACACATGCACACAGACATGCACAGACACACGCACACACACATACGCACACACACACATGCGCGCGCACACACACAAACGTACATGCGTCTGATTCCAGCCTGGACATGCAGACGGGCAGGAACGGGTCTTTGGTTTCTGACAAAGGCCATCTCCCCGGCGGCCCCTCCCGGAAGGCCTGGCTGGGTGCGGGCTCTGAGGGGTGATGCCCCCCCTGCCCGTTGCTGCCAAGTCGGTCCTGCGCCCTGTGTCCTGTTTAATCACCAATAAACATTGCAGCCCCCCCCCGCCCCCCTTAAATGAGGAGGGAAATGAGAGGCCGGTGCTGCTTGTACAGATGCCGCGGGAGCACACATGTCAGAAATGAGTGATGTGCTGCAGGGAACTCACGGAGGAAGAGTGGGGTCACCTCCTGTGAGCATTTCTGCCACTCGCCGGCGGCCAATGGGCTTTCGTCCTGGGCCCTGCGGGAGGCGCTCTCCCATGAGGCTCCCCTCTTTCTCATGCCTCCTCTCTTCCCTCCACCCCAAACCCCCAGGCCGCGTGGCCAGCCCTGCCATGACGCCTCAGCACCGGGCAGGGCTGGGAGGACCCGGGACCCTCAGGCTACCCCGCTGTGCACCGGCCGCCATCTGGTGGCAGGACAACAGGCTGGCCAGCCCGAGGCCTCCGTGAGCGCCTCACACGGTGACACGTGCGCAGTGTGACCTCCAGGCCAAGGGCCGAGCAGATTCTGCCCAAATCACGGCGGCTCTGCTCCCTGCGCCGGGCTCTGTCAGGAACGTGAGTGGTTTGCACAGAGCGCCTGCCATGTGCCGGCACCGAGTCCTTCACACGGACGGTCTCACTGCATCTGCACAGCACGTGGTGGTAACATTAGCCCATTTCACAGGTGAGGAAACCGAGGCAGCCAGGCCAGGGGAGGAGCCCCGCCAGGGCCTCGGGCGTCCACACCCGCTTCCCACGCCCTTGGGCTGTGAGCAGGAGCACCCCCTCCTGAGCCCTGTGCCTGGCGAGGGGCCGAGCCCGCCCCACATGTTGCTTCCGCCAGTCCTCACAGGACCCACGGACGGGAATCCTTGTCCACCCATCACAGCCGAGAAAACTGAGGGCCTGAAGCAAGTGTCAGAGCCCACCCCAGGCCCAGGCCCCGGCCCTGCCCCCACAGCCCCCCTCAAATCTGGCCTGTGCCCCTGGCCGGGCCGAGGCTGTGGATGGGAGGTGGGGTGCGGTCCTGCGTGAGTCCCAGAGAGCCTCCCCACAGACGGCGGCCCTCCCGTCTCAGAAGCTCACGTCCGGTCTGTGCTCCCTCCGTGCCATGTTGGTGCCCCCATCCGTGCGAGCCAGAATCGCCGTCTGAAAACGGCCGCGAGTCCCATCCCCCTGCCCGTCAGGTGATTTAAAATCCATGAGAAGTTGGGCGAAACTAAACGCCTGAGAGAATGTGGGGGAACGCAACCCCCGCGCCCTGCCGATCGGATGCCGACGGACCCAGCCTTCCCGGGGAGCTCTGGGGTCTATGAGGCTGTGCGTGTGCAGAGCCCCGAGCCAGGGGTCCCCGCGCGGGTGCGCCCCAGGAGGCCCATCAGGAGGGACCGCGAAGGAGGCATGGAGGTCCCTGTGCGGACGTCGGGAAGCAGGTGTGATCGATGACGGGGGTGACGGGACATGAGTGCCGAAAGCCAGCGAGGGGCTCTGAGAGGCGCCCACAACAGTATTATGGGCTGTTCATGGACACGCCCCGGAGACCAGGCCCAGGAGAGGGAGGGAGGGGTGCTTTGCCAGTGGGGTTGGAATGGCTGAACCTCATCTGTAATGTTCTAGGCATTTTATATATTTTTAAAATATATTTCTATTGATTTCAGAGAGGAAGGGAGAGGGAGAGAGATAGAAACATCAATGATGAGAGAGAGTCATTGATCGGCTGCCTCCTGCACGCCCCTGACTGGGAATCGAATCTCAACCTCCTAGTTCATAGGTCAGTGCCCAGCCACTGAGCCACACTGGCCGGGCTGCGCATTTTATATTAAAAAACAGGAAACACCCGAGGCTGTTAATTTGGGTCGGTGGGCCCCTGGGAATGTGTTCCCGTCGTCGCTGCGCTTCTCTGTGCTTTAACATGGGGAAACGAACTGAGGCGGCCCCTTACCCAGTGGGCGGCAGCGGGAGGAGCCGGCCTGCTCGCCCCGCAGCAGGACAGGGAGCAGAGGGCGCCGTCTCTGCGGCTGCTTTGGGAGGTCGTTAAAGAAACCTGGACCTTGTAGGCGATATTGATTCGCAGAGACACAAATGGGGAGCAGAGTGTAAAAGCTAATCAATCAATAAATGCATCTCTCCGCTCCCGACCTTAGGTAAAGGGGCTGATTGAGGGCCTCGCCACTTACCCTGCGAACCGGAGTTAAATATTCATTATGGGTCATATGGCTCGGCCCCAGGAGGGACCATCTGGGGCTCCGGGTGCATCCCCCCACTCTGGCCCCCCCCGCCCCTCCCGGGCAGATTCCCAGGAGAGGCCACCATGATCCTGCCCTTCCTACCCGCCAGGAGAGAACGGACCACTACGGCGACAGAATTCATGGTTCCACGGGCTGAGCTCATAATATCCGCGTGGATTTAAAGAAATCAGTTCTTAGCGAGAAATTAAAAATAGTCCGTCCTCTCCCCGCCCCCTCCTCTCCTCCCCGCCATCTCTCTCTCTCTTTCCAGATTTAGACACGGAGAAGCCTTGCTAGGTCACCTCCCCTCACATCCCCGTGACGCCTCCTGTGTGAGAGGCTTGGGGACACTCTCTAACGAGCGGGTGTCACCGTGCTCCTGCGGGGACCCTGCGACCAGCTCAGTGCAAATGAAGGAGAAGAGGCGGGCACCTAGGACCTGCCCGCGAGCCAAGGGAGCCATCGGGGAGCCCCCCACACCCACACCCACACCCAGCCCAGCCCTCGGCCCAACCTGAGCACCAGGGAGAGAACCCCTCCCGCCCCTCCCCGCCCCGTGGGTCCCCCTGCACCTGAGAGTTGAAGGACCACACGTAGCACAGTCCCGTGGCTCCTTTACACCGGGAAACTGAGGCCTGGGCGGAGCAGAAGGCACAGGGGTCCCAGCGCCCTGTCTGGGGTCCTCGCCACCCGACCCCATGCCTGCCCCTCTGTACACACGGGAGAGCGCCCCCAAATACCCATGCCAATGGCCGGTCTGGTACAGAGGAAACCCCACGCCCCCTCCCGCCCACCTGCCCCTGAAAAGGCACCACGGAAACCCCGCAGATTCAGGGTCACACAGAACAAGCCCGTCTCAGTGAAGTGACCCCAGTGGAGAGAGAGCCTCCAACTCCCCCCGGGAACAGGGCCCCGACGCCCCGACACTGCCAGCCGGTGCCGGGGGGCCTTGTGCCCGGTGCCCAGCCTCCCTGCGTTTCACTTCCCAGAAGCCCTTTCTAGTTTTGTTTTTTTTCAATAAAATGTATTTTTATTGATTTCAGAGAGGAAAGGAGAGGGAGAGAAACATCAATGGACCGGCTGCCTCCTGCAGGCCCCACATGGGAAATGAGCCCGCACCCAGGCACGTGCCCTGACCTCCTGGTTCAAGATCGACGCTCAGCCACTGAGCCGCACCGGCCGGGCCCAGACGCCCTTTCTGAGCCAGCGCTGCTCACGCTCAGCCTGCAGGCGGCCACCTGCCCGTCACCGGCGGGTCCTGGGACTCGGTGGGGCTGAGGCTGCAGGTGCGGTGCCTGCGGGGCCTGCGGTCCCCGAGCGGGGCCTGGAGTGGCTTCCCGGCTCCCGGTCACGTCACCTCCATGAGCTGACAGCTCCCTACACGCCTCCCAGCTCAGGGTAGCCTGGACGGGATGAAGCAGCGCAACTCCTGCCTCCCCCCCTCCCCCCCCACCCCTCCCCTGCCCCCAGCTCTCCTCTGGCGCCTGGGCCCCCGGGGAGCGGCTTGAGCCTGCGGGGCGGGAGGCTCCCTCGGGCGCAGACCTTGGCGTGAACAGCGCTGTGAGCCCAGGAGAAGGTCATGGCCATGAAGCACCTGATTGCAACGAGGGGCTCTGCCGGCCGGACCCGCGAGACGGAGGCGCGGTGTTTCCTGCTCATCAGCGCCGTCCGCTCTGTCCCCCAAGATGCTCACGTGCCCACAGCCTCGCTCCCGTCCCTCCCCGGGGGGACTGCGGGCCGGCGTGGGACCCTCACGTGCGAGGGGCGGAGGGACAGCCTGGGAGCCACCCACCTCGCACTTCCTAGTGGAGACAATGCCCACGGGACAAATGCCACGCGTCCCGCTCCCGCCCTGAGCTGTGGCACCAAGACCTTTAAGAGGAGGGAGCCCCCGCGGGAGGTGGAGGAGCGGAACCGGTGTGAGGCCCCTGAGCACCACCCACGGAGGCCCACGCTCCGCTGGCCACCACTCACTGAGGAGGCCGCCACACCCATACCCCACGCTCCATGCCCCACACCCCACACCCCACACCCCACACCATGTACCCTACACCCCACACCATGTACCCCACAGCGCACACTGCACACCGCTCGCCCCACACTGGGAAGGGGGTTGTGCTGGGGATCAGTGTGAAGTCAGGGGGCCTGGGTGCCAGTGTCTGGGTTCTCAGTTCACACCAACGTGGAGCAGGGGAGAGCAGGGAGATCCCGCTCCGCTCCAGGAAGGACTGGGAGGAAGCGTTGCAGGACCGGAGGGGGAGGGGGAGGGGAGGGGGAGGGGGAGGGGAGGGGAGGGGGAGGGGAGGGGAGAGGGAGTGGAGGGGAAAGAAAGACTCAGAGGCCACCCTTTCCACGAGGTCGCTCAGCTGCTACGGCTTCTGCTGCCGCCTTCCCCTCTGATAGTTAATAGTCGGTGAATGGGCGCCACCTTCTTAAGGCAAAACCAGGTGTCGCCAATGACTTTCCCGTGGAATGGGATCTCTGCCAGGTTCTCCCAGGGCCCGGGAGGCTGCCAATCACCACGATGGAGTGAGGGGGGCCTGGGAGGAGGGTGGGGGGGTCTGGGAGGAGGGAGGGGGCCAGAGAGGAGGGTGGGGGCCTGGGAGGAGGGAGGGAGGCAAGGGAGGAGGGAGGGGGCCAGGGAGGAGGGTGGAGGGCCAGGGAGGAGGGAGGGGGGCCTGGGAGGAGGGCGGGGGGCCAGGGAGGAGGGAGGGGGGCCAGGGAGGAGGGTGGAGGGCCTGGGAGGAGGGAGGGGTGTGTGTGGGGGGGGCGCTGTGGGAGTGGGGACGGCGGGCCTGCATGGACACCCAGTGGGCGCTTTACAGAACCGGCTCCCCGCCGCCCCAGGACTCATTTTCTTCCCTGAAGGCGTTTACTCGCAGCCCCACCTGCCCCCAGGCTCCGCTCCAGGTCAGTGCCCGCGCCCTCCCCAGCGCGCACCTAAACCAGCTCCCTGGCCGGCCTCCCTCACGCACCGCGCACCGACACGCACACACCACCCCGCACAGCTCCGACCTCGCCCCCTGCACCCCGGGCTCCAGGGGCTCCCGCCGCCTCTGTTCACTGACTCGCTGACGAACCCCAGCCCGGCAGGGACGCCCTGTGACTCCTGGCGAGCAGGCTGGGGGTCCCGCTGACCCCTCAGGACCTCGGCGACCAGGCCCTGCTCTGCTGACCGCCTGCGTGTCCAACCCCAGACCCGGCCCCCTGGCCTCGCCCCGAGGCTCAGCTCAGCCCTGCGCCCTCGGCAGAGCCTGCTCGCCCCCGGATGCGCGCCCCCCCATGTCTGACCAGCAGCTGCCCTGCGCACCCCGCCCCCGTGTCTGACCAGCAGCTGGGTGGTGGGGGCTGTGCCTCCTCTGGGCTCCCAGCTCCTGAGGCAGCTGAGCCCCTGGGGGCCTCCCAGCTCCACTGCCCCTGCCCCTGCCCCCCCACCCCACCCCCGGCGCACCCCCAGGCACCACTCACCCAACCTCCTGGTCCTGAGCCGGGCACCTCGGGAGGCCGCCTGGCCAGAGGCTGAGGTCACCGTGCGGGGCGGCAGGTGTGAGCTGGGGAGGGAGCAGCGTCCGCTGTCCACAGCCTGTGGGGCGCCCCACGCCCTCCCGCTGGCCACGTGCGGCTCCTGTGCCCGGTCCTGCAGCCTCGGGACGGGGTGTCCGCGGGCCCACACCTGTCGCGCTGCTCGGTCAGGAGCTCAGGTGCCCCTGTCACCCCCGGCGAGCCGCCCCCCGCCTTTCAACGGCTGCGTGATGGTCCCTGGGCGGAGACCCGCATCCCCTCCGCTGCCTGCTTCGGACTCTCCCTGCTTTTCCACCCACTCGAGGCGGAGGAATCGCCGTTTTCCTATGCGAACGGCGCAGCACATCCACACGCGCCCGTCTGTCACGAACGTCGGCCCCTCCCCGCCCCCGCCCGTAGGACAGACTCCCCGAGGGGAGGCCAGGGCCCCCGGGGCCTGCGTCCTGGCGAGGGCGGGAGGAAAGGGAGCCCGTGGCTGCTGGTGGGAGGGTAACGGGTGTGGCCGCTGTGACGGCAGGAGAGGCCCTAAAACGCACAGACGGCCTCCGTGTCGCCCCCAGTCCCACTGTGCGCACACCACACGCAGGCGCCTCTGCAGCTCCTGCCCTCAGCCAGCCGCCCTGTGGGCACCCCCACATGCACAGCCCTGCCTCACCGCAGCCACCACGTGGGAGCCGCCCAGTGTCCCCCGCGGGTGGAGGGACAGGGCCCGTGGGTCCTGGTGCACAATGAATACTGTTCCTCCACGAAAAAGAATTCAACCCTGCCGCTCGCAACAGCATGGACAGAGCTTCCGGCCACTGTGCTAAGGGAATTGCTAGGTCAGAGGAAGACAAACGGTATGATCCCCCTTTTCCATGAAATCAGAGCAAAACCAGCCACGGAACTCAGAGGAAAAGAGCTTGGACTGCGGTTATGGAGAAAGGGAGGGAGGCGGTCAGAGGAGAGGGACCCGGGCTCTGGGACCAGCGGGCCCAGGAGGCCCCGCCTGCTGACCACAGCCCGCCCTGCGGGACGCGGGACGGTGAGAGTCCGCCCTGAGCTCGCATCACGAGAACATGTTCTCTCCCTCTGTTCTAGTTCCTCTGGGCCAGTGGTTCTCAACCTTCCGGCCCTTTAAATACAGTTCCTCATGTGGTGACCCAACCATAACATTACTTTCGTTGCTATTTCATCACTGTCATGTTGCTACTGTGATGAATCGTCATGTAAATATCTGATATGCAGGATGGCCTTAGGCGATCCCCGTGAAAGGGTCGTTCGACCGCCGAAGGGGTCGCGACCCGCAGGTTAGAACCGCTGCTCTACGCGCAGACGGATGTTCGTGAAGTGCCATGCAATCATGTCACAGGCGTGACCATGAGACCACTGCTGTCCGCCTTGCCCGCACACAGGGACTCACGGCCACTCTTTTTCAATAAGACGGAGAACAGGGCTGTGCTCTCAATGTTAACCGACATGGGAGGCGAGTTCCTGCGAAGGCTGCATCCGCCCACGGCTTCCCACGCCCGTGAGCACGTGTCTCCCCCGGCCTTGCCCGTATTGGAAATCATTGCCCTTTTAATCATCGGTTAATCGAATCGATGAAAAATGGCGTCTCGTGATCAATGCCATTTGCATCTCCTGTGAGTTGGGGCAACGTTGCCAAAGCTTGACGGGCAGCGTCCCTCTGCCGTGAGCTGCCTGCTCATATGTGTCTGGGCTGCTTTTTTCTGCAGTCTCGGGGGCCTCATCCGTAAAACGGGCACAAGGGGAGCCGTGCCCCGGAAGTCCTGGGGATGCACGGAGCCGGGATGCACAGGGAGCTCCACAAGCACAGAGCCTGCCGGCCCAGGCGCAGTTTCAGCAGAGTTTTGGGCTGAGGAGGGAAAAGTCTGGTCTGAGGAGGGAAAGCGTAGGACGAGAGGGCGCCCACCATGGGCTGGCTGAAGGCAGGAGCCTGCAGCAGGGGGCCGAGAACAGCCGCTGAAAATTGGCCTAAGCCTGGAGAACGGCGAGCCGGAGAAACACTGGGGGGAGTTTGGGGTGGGGTGGTTAAGAACATTGGGGCTCACCGAGCAGCAGCCATGGGGATGATGCCCGTGGAGCACCTGTCACCTCCAAGGGCTTTGCCTCCGCAGCATCCCAGCGAGATGGGACCGGCTGTGTATTCCCGGCCTGAGGCTCAGAGAGGCTGAGGGCTTTGCCCGAGGTCACACAGCCTGCGATGGCCCTGCACGCCCCCGCCCCACCGGGAAAGACTGAGCCGACCGGTATCCGAGTGACCCTCTCCTTGGGTGGAGGGACCCCACCACTGGGGTGACACCAGGAAGGCCCAAACCACAGTCTTTTCTTGATTTCTTGGCTAAGAATTGTAGGAAGAAGATCGTTCAGCCTCCACATTTCTATGCAAGCGGCGGTGCGTCCGCTCCCTCGCTAATTGGAGCCAAACGAGCGGCGAGCCGAGCTGCGCGGAGGGCCCGGCGCAGGTGTGAGCCGTTAGCGGCGAGCAGGCAGGTGGCGGCGTAGACACGGCTGCTCAGCGTTCCGCTCCGAGCACACGCCGTGGGCCTGCGCTCCCCGCTCCGCTCCCTGCCTGTCGCTCTCGATGCTGTAACCCAGCGCAAACGTTTTAAATAAGTCAGCGCCCTGTTCTCCTGCTCAGGGCACGTGGCCTTTTCAAACACGAGGGGAGAATAAAACATGTTTTGGTGAGGAGGCTGGAACCTGCAGGGCAGCCTCATGAACCACTGTTTTCCTGCTCGCTCTCCCGCTCCCCCTCTGGCCGTGGCTTCGTGGGGATAAATAATTCACCTCCAGCCTCTGCCCTGAGCGGGTCTGAGCTGAGTGATGGAATAGAGGGAGTGCCCGTGGGTGCCCGCGGCTCCGGAAACGGCCTTAGCAGCGCCGCTTCAGCCGGCAGCGCCGCTGGGCCAGCGTCTCGCTGCTCAGGAGCAGCCTGGGGTCTGAGACGGGGGTGGGCTCGGGGGGCACCAAGGGAACCCACAGACACAGAGGGAGCTGTGCCTTTAAGGCAGACCCCTCCTCTATCGAGGCAGCTTCGGTGTGAGGGCAGCTGCGCTTCAGCAGGTGGGGCCAGGAGCCTGGAACTATTTTCCCCGCGTGCAGCCGCTGTGCGCATGTATTTGCACGCGTGTGTGTGCACGTGTGCGTGTGCGCATGTTAAGGCGTGGACTCAGTGTCTGCATCAACCACAGCCCAGCGAGCCCCAATCCCCGTCGGGGGAAACTGGGTCCAGATGGCTGGCCCTTCCCACCTCCGGGCCGAGTTCTAGAACATTCTCTGCTCAGGCGGCTCTGTCTCTGAGTCACCCCCCTGCACGTGGCAGCCCCTGGGTGACCAGTGGGATGCTGCAGCCCCGGGCAGGACGAGGGGCCCTGTCTTTCCCCGGCAGCCCGGTGGCTCTTGTGCCGGCAGCTGCCTGGTCCGGGATCAGAGTGTGTGTGTGACGCTCCATCCACTGAGCCTCCTTAGGGGCGGCTAGTGCCACGGAGTGAGACATGTCGGATACCTTTCAATCCATCATGATCCTTAAAGAGAAAAAAGCCCTGGCTGGTGTGGCTCAGTGGATAGAGCGTCGGCCTGCGGACTGAGGGTCCTGGATTCGATTCCGGTCAAGGGCACAGGCCTGGGTTGTGGGCTCGATCCCAGTGGGGCGTGCAGGAGGCAGCCAATCCATGATTCTCTCTCATCATTGATGCTTCTCTCTCTCCCTCTCCCTTCCTCTCTGACATCAACACAAATCTATTTAAAGAGGAAAAACCTTCGCTGGCCTTTGGAGGGTGTGAGGTACCAACTTGTTGTGAACATTGACCAACATGGGGGGCCGTGGATCTATCCTGCCGCCCCCCAGCACCGGTGCCCCAGGCGGAGGGATGGGCGCACTGTGGGCGGGGCAGGCTCACCAGGCAGCCCGCAGCCGGGGGAGGACCGAGGCCGGTGGGACCCAGTGCGGCCGGTCTGCAGGCGCCTGTGGACGCCCGGGCCTGAGCAGTGACACCACACTCATCCTCCCCCGGACACAGTGCAGCGTGCGCCCCTGGGAGGACACGGCGCCCCACAGCGGCCTGTTCGTCCAGAAAACACACCCCGAATCTGGGCAAGCCTCCAGGTCCGACCTCCTGTTCACAGACCGTCCGGAGGACAGAGGGGCGTGGGAAGGGGCACCGCGGGGTGCAGCCGGCAAGCCTGGGCCGCGGGCACCTCGGCCGACAGAGGCCCCTCCGTAAGGAATTAAATGAAATAATGACAACGGAGTACGTGCAGGGGAGGAGGGCCAGCGGTGAGAGGGGACAGGGAACGCTGGGCCGACCGCAACATATGGCCCTTTTAAGTTCCTCATCCACGTTTTAAAATGAGACGAGGAAACAGCTGCGAGGCAGTGGGCTCCAGTGGGTCCTGTATGGATGTGCTGGGGTGACGGGCACTGGGCTATTGGAGGAATTGTGGGTCCTGTATGGATGTGCTGAGGTGACGGGCACTGGGCTATTGGAGGATTGTGGGTCCTGTATGGATGTGCTGGGTGACGGGCACTGGGCTATTGGAGGATTGTGGGTCCTGTATGGATGTGCTGGGGTGACGGGCACTGGGCTATTGGAGGAATTGTGGGTCCTGTATGGATGTGCTGGGGTGATGGGTACTGGGCTATTGGAGGATTGTGGGTCCTGTATGGATGTGCTGGGGTGACGGGCACTGGGCTATTGGAGGATTGTGGGTCCTGTATGGATGTGCTGGGGTGACGGGCACTGGGCTATTGGAGGATTGTGGGTCCTGTATGGATGTGCTGGGGTGACGGGCACTGGGCTATTGGAGGAATTGTGGGTCCTGTATGGATGTGCTGGGGTGATGGGTACTGGGCTATTGGAGGATTGTGGGTCCTGTATGGATGTGCTGGGTGATGGGCACTGGGCCATTGGAGGAATTGTGGGTCCTGTATGGGTGTGCTGGGTGACGGGCACTGGGCTATTGGAGGATTGTGGGTCCTGTATGGATGTGCTGGGTGACGGGCACTGGGCCATTGGAGGAATTGTGGGTCCTGTATGGATGTGCTGGGTGACGGGCACTGGGCTATTGGAGGATTGTGGGTCCTGTATGGATGTGCTGGGTGACGGGCACTGGGCCATTGGAGGAGTTGTGGGTCCTGTATGGGTGTGCTCTGGGTGACGTCATTGGGCTATTGGAGGAATTGTGGGGAGTGGTCTGAGCTGTGGTGATGCTGTTCTTATGCTTTTACACGGGGCTGCAGCACCAACTTGGTAGCAGTGGGTGAGGGAAGCAGCTGATACCACCCCCGCCCCCCAGAAGCCGCGCTGGACACGGGGCCTCCCAGGTCGTGTCCCAGGAGGAGCGGCTCCGCCTCCCACTTTCTAGAACGCGCTGAAGCAGCTGGGCTGTTGCTATGGCTGCCCCCTCCTTTTTTTGGTTTGACATCCATTCCCAGGAAAATAAGATTGTGGGCCACATTTCTTGTTTCACAAAGTTAATTTAAAAAAAAATTATTGGGTGGCAACACCTGCATCTATCCTCACCCTGCCTGCTTCCTGGCAGTAAAGCCGGGGTGCGGTTTAAATCAGCGAATTTAAAAGGCTCGGACCCACGGCCTGAAGTTCCCGGGGCACAGGCAGGCCTCGGAGACGTGCCCATCGGTTCCGGATCCCGCATAAGCGAGTCGGTCCCTCGCTGGGGGTAGGTCTCGCCTTCAGGCTGTAAGAGGCAGGAGGTAGAGCTGTGGTCAGAGCCACGGAGACAGAAGGTAGGAAACGGGTCCGGGGGCTGGGGAGGCGGGGAGTGAGGGTTTAATGGGGACAGAGTCTCGGGAAGATGAAGAAGCTCTGGAGATGGATGGCGGTTACTTAACGCCACGGAGCTGCACTTAACATGATTAAGGTGGGGAGGCCGAGGCCGCGCATGAAGTTTTACTGCCGGGAGGTGCAGTGCGGAGGGCCGACGCAGGTGTTGCCGTCTCTGGCAAACGGCTCTCGGGGACTGTGAGAATCCAACGGGCGAGGGTAGAAAGACCCTAGAACACGGCCCTGGACAGAGCGGCCTCAGTGATTGTTGGCTGTACTTGTTGTTATTGGAACCCCCTGGGGGTCTGATTGAGCCAGCCCCCCAAATGCAGCCCCGGGTGTCCTGGAGACCAGCAGAGGGCGCAAGCTTCCGCCAGGTGCAGGTGGGGAGGGAAAGGTACAGGGTCCAGGCAGCATTTTCTTTCTTCCTGTCTTCTCGGTGCTCTGACGGCTCTTCTGGGCACCTCCACCTTCTCCAGCCGAGCAGGGGTGCACGCTTCCTTTTACCCCAAAAGAAGCGCAGCTCCAAGAGCAGCTATTTCTTTTCCTGGGCAAGGGAGGCTGCTGTAATCGAACCCCACAGACGGGTCCTTATAAACACCTAGTGACCCGGTGCACAGATTCGTGCACATTGAAAGGAAATTAATTGGAAGGTGGCTGGCAGGGCGGGACTGGGTGAGACAGGCTGGACACGCCCTGGAGCCAACCTCCCGTGGTCCCTCCCCAGTGTCTGTGGAGTGAGTGGGGGTCCCTCCACCAGGTGGGGTCCCTCGGCCTGGCCTGTGGGGATTGGGCAGAAACCTGCTCTCTGACATCCCCGAGGGGTCCTGGAGTGGGAGAGGGCACTCTGCAAAGTTGCAGTCATGCAGGGTGTGGAATGCAAGTGCAAGTGTGCAGTAAACCAGATTCGGGGCCGACAGTGCCCCAGCCACAACATAACCCACGGCCAAAGGTGGAATCACGTGGCCCCATGAGGAATTGGGTTCCCTCCTCTCTGGTTTCAGGGTGCGTCACCTGAGAACCACCACTGCCAAGTCACTGCAACTCTGCAGTTCCTGCACTGAGCACCTGCCCCCTGGTGGTCAGTGAGCGTCATAGCGACTGGTTGGATGATCAGACGCTTAGCATATTAGCCTTTTATATATATAGATGGGCATTTCCTCTCACAGTTTTGGAGGCGGGATGCCCATGGTCAGCAGGTTGGTGTCTGGTGAGGTGCGTTTCTTGGTTCACAGTGGTGTCTTCTTGCCGTGTCCCCACATGGCAGATGGGGCCAGGGACTCTCAGGGCCATTAGAAGGATGCAGGTCCCATTCACGAGGGTCCTATCCCACGGCTTAGTCAGCACCCAGAGGCCCCACCTCTGAACCACCACATTGGGGAGCAGCATCTCAATAGGTAACTGGGGGACACAGACATTCTCTCCGCGACAGAGCCCATCTCCGTGGCTGGGTTCCCTTTCTGGGCTGTTCATTCAGACTCAGTGGACGGAGAGTTCTTCCCTCCGGCTCTCCCCCAGGGCGGCCTTCGCGTCGTCCCCACTGAGCATCTCAGAGACGTGCTCCTCACACAGCGATGTGCTTGCGTCACCTGACAGACCACCTGAAGTCCCAGGTAACACTGGCTCAGTAGGTGTGGGTTTCTAGCAATTTCCAGTGGATGCCAAGGCTGCTGGCACCACAGCGAGGACTCCTGGGAGATCTCTGGCGGCGGCCCCGGGAACCTTGCGTGGAGGGGAAGAGACAGGCGTGGCTCTCGCCCAGCCGCCCCCAGGGCCTGGTGTGAACATTTCCACCTGTCTAGCCGCCGGGAACCCTCCCTGGCCAGGGGAGCTCCTGAGCTCCGTTCACGGTGCAGGAGCTATAACCGGGGAGGGGGCTGTGACTGGGGAGGGGGTTGTAACCGGGGAGGGGGCTGTGACTGGGGAGGGGGCTGTGACCGGGGAGGGGGCTGTGACCGGGGAGGGGCCTGTGACCGGCGAGGGGGCTGTGACCGGGGAGGGGCCTGTGACCGGGGAGGGGGCTGTAACCGCCAGGTGGTGTTCGGTAAGTAGCTCAGGAGCAGGCAGGACCAATTAGGAGCTCCACGCAGATCCGCTCCACCTGAGCTGCCTGGGGCGTCAATAAAGCCCCGGGGAGTGCCGGGGGCAGCAGAAAGTTCCGGAGGCTCCACACAGGCCTTTCTGCTTTCTCCTGAGTCATGTGTCCTCCTGACAGGGGAGGACAGTGCGACTCCCCTCCCCCGGCCCAGCCCAGGAATCCACCGTCACTTCCCTGGCACACGCCTCGCTCCCCGGGGTGACTGATGTGCTGTTGGGGGGCGGGGAGCGGCCTCGGGTAGCCGCCGGTGAGCGAAGCCAAGGCCGCGTGGGCCCCACAGGGCTGTGCGTCTCCGCCTGCTGCCCCTCTCGCTCACTCGCTTCCCGGCTCTTGTAAGAAACCTCAGGGAAGCCCGGCGGCCTGGCTCAGGGCTTGCACATCAACCTATGAACCTGGAGGTCAGGGTTCGATTCCCAGTCAGGGCACAGGCCCGGTTGCGGGCTGATCCCCAGTGGGGGGCGTGCAGGAGGCAGGCGATCCATGATTCTCTCTCATCATGGATGTTTCTCTCTCCCCCTTCCTCTCTCTGAAAATCAATAAAAATATTTTTAGAAAAAAATATTTAAAATTGCAATAGTGTGCTTCCTTCTTTAAAAAAAGAAACCTCAGGAATTCACTGAAACCCTGGGCTGTCGCTGGAGGATGGGCCACGGGCGCCCTCGGCCCCGGGGGAGTCCTGGTCACGGCCACGCAGGGCAGCCGCCAGGGGAGCAGCCTGGCCAGCAGCCTCCCTCTGCCCAGAGCCGGTCCCGGGCCCAGGCTTAAACTCCCAAGGCGGTGCCCGAGCCCCAAAGCCTCCACCTCCCACTGCCTCCTCCCAGACAGGCCGGTTCCCTGTCAGCCGTCCTCGCGCCCTGGGCCACTCTGCGTCCGAATGCTGACCTCCTGCACTCCGGACCCTGAGGGCATGAACGCCGGGTGTGTCCAAGGCAGCTGGGGAGCCCGGGGGGGGGGGAAGAATCCCCCGAAACCCCCCAAAACAGCCGTGACAGGGCTGGGGAGGGCGGGCGCTCCAGGCTCACCTGCTGCCCGGCCTGGACGGTTGGGTGTGTGTGGGGGGGAAGGGCCAGAAGCCGAGCCAGACGTGAGGTCAGATCGGCGTGACCAGCGGGTGACCTCGCAGGGACGGGCGTCAGCCGTTGCTGCTGAGTAACCGTCTCCCCAAAGGTGCGCTGAGCTCCTACCCGGCCGGTGGGCGCCGCCTGGTTTGGAGACGGGGCGTGTGCAGGAGGCCCAGTTCAGGTGAGCTCCTTGGGGAGTCCTTGTGGGAGGGGAATCAGGGCTCAGGGACACACCTGGAGGAAGAGCGGGGAGGGAGTGCGTGAGGACTGGGCCACCAGAAGCCGGGGAGGCGGGAGGGAGCCTCGCTCCGGGCTCCAGAGGGCGGCCCCGCACCTGGGGCTCCGACTCCTGGTCTCAGGCTGAGATGACCAATGTCCGTGCTCTAAGCTGCGGGTTTGTGGTGCTTTGTCCCGACGCTGAGGGAAACAGGACGGCGGGTTGTCTCCCTAAGGGGATCAGGAGGCCACGCCCAGTGGTCCTGGGGTCGGGCAAGACCATTAAAAACACAAACCAGCACTCAGCCAACTGCTGGGCACGGACAGCTGGGCCTGCGCTTCTGTTCCCCCGGACCCGGGCCTCCTCCAACCTGCTGATCGTTAGCTTGACCTTGGGGGTCACATTGGACCAGCCCCCCTTATCCTCAGGGGATTCACTCCAGGACCCCCTGGGGCAGCCTGAAACCGCGGCTGACACCCCACCCAACCGTGCGGACACTGTTTTCTCTGACACCGGCCTATGGTCTCATTTAATTCATGCCTCAGGCGCAGTAAGAGGTTAACAACGGGAGCTTCTTGGCTTCCCTTTGTCGCCCCCTATCGTCCGCGCTGGTGCTTTGGGGCCGCCATTCAGTGCAGTAAGGGTGACCGAGCGCGCCTCAGCCTCAGCCGTCGGCCTGGTACCCAGCGGCCGCTCTGCGCCTGCCCGGGCGGCGAGTGTGGACGTGGGACTCGGACAAAGGGCTGATTCACGTCTGGGCAGGTGGGGCCGGAAGGCGCTAGGTTCATCACACGACTCAACACAGCTCGAAATGGAAAACGTATGGATTCTTTCCAGAATTTTCCATGTCGTGTTCTTGGACCCTGGGTAACGAAACCACAGATAAGGGGGCCCGCTGCCATTTTATTTTGCTGGGACAGAGCGAGGGGCAGGAAACTCAGAGACGCTGATGAAATGGATGCACATCTAAAAAAAATACACGTTTTTATTGATTCCAGAGAGAAAGGGAAGGGGGGGGGCGGAAACATCAATGATGAGATGGAGTCATCGCCTGGCTGCCTTCTGCACACCCCACACTGGGCATCGAGCCCATAACCTGGGCCTGTGCCCTGACTGGGAATTGAACCCTGACCTCCTGGTTCATCAATTGACACTCAACCACGGAGCCTCGCCATCCGGGATAAATGGATGTAAATTTTAAAATGCAATTTAGATGTTTGAGGCAGGAGCCCTGGATGCTCACCCTGGTTCCCTCTCCCTCCCCCCTCCGCCCTGGGGTACACAGGCAGGTGCCCGGGATTGCCCCTGTGGGTGGGCACCTGTCTGGTCGCAGGCGCAGCTCCTGAGCAAAGGCCGGTGGGTCTGCGCCCTCCGCCCGCTCTAATCCAGCGAAGGCCGGTCTGCACTCAACCATCCGCCCTCCTCCCTCCCGTCCCCCGCCTCCCCCATCGACCCGACCTGCGGGGCGGCGGCTCCCGTGTGCCTCTTGCCGCATGCTAATTAAATGTTTCAAGCGGTTCGGAGCCATGGTTAAGTGCAGGTAAAATTTTAATGATTTAATTAGTGAGCTCAACGAGAAGGAAAATCATGATGAAGGCAGGAGCGTGCAGCCGTCCTGGGCTTTGAACGGTTCCTGCGGCTGCGGGCGGCTGCGGCCCGAAACCGTCCCGTCTCCCCCCGGAGGAGGCGGTCAGCAGGGCCAGCGCCGCCCCATCCGAGGGGCCACCTCCCAGGCGAGGGCCAGGGCCCCCGGGAAGGGAGCGTCCACCCTCGGGGCCAGGAGCCCAGGCCGAGGGAAGGCAGCCAGGTCCTTCCACAGGATGTTGGACACGGCGCCCCTGCCCTGCTCGCGGCTCCGTCCTCCTGCCGACGGCGACCTCTGCTGCTCAGGGTCGGGGTTGGCTGAGAGCAGCGCATTGCGTGGGGGAAGGTGGGGTTCACGTGGGAAAACTATTCACCTCCTTGGGGGGTTCTTGGTGTTTCTGCTTTGGAGGCTCCCACCTTTGAAAGTGGCAGGTTTTCTTCACGCAAAGAGCCAGCCCCCGGCCCATCAGAGGCGAATCCTCTCCAGGCACAGTCTTGCTCTGTGCACCGGCCCCCACCGCCCGGGTCCCACCGCCCCCGGCCCCACTGCCCGGGTCCCACTGCCGCCCGCAGCCCCCACCGCCCCCGGCCCCCACTGCCCGGGTCCCACCGCCTGGGTCTGACCGCCCCTGGCCCCCACCGCCCCCAGCCCCCACCGCCCAGGCCCCCACTACCTGGGTCCCACCGCCCCCGGCCCCCCGCTGCCTCCAGCCCCCACTGCCCCGGCCCCCCGCCGCCCCGGGTCCCACCATGGGGCCTTTCTGCTCCCTTTCCTGCAGCCATGACAGCCAGATCCCCAAAGGGCCCTGTGTTGTTCATGCAGCAGGAAGCAGCGTGGCCTGGAAAGCCAGCAGACGGTGTCCCCGCCACTGGCCCTGGCAGCAGAATTGGCTCTGGAAGCAGAGCCCCTGGTGCCCGCTCCAGGCACGGACTAGACCGGGGCTGGGAGGCGCTCCTGTCCCCCCTCAGGGAGGCCCCGCCGCGGAGAGGGGCTCCTGGCCCCCCCTCGGGGAGACCCCGCCACGGAGAGGGGCTCCTGGCCCCCCTGCCAGAGCTGGAGGCCCCGGGTCCCGTCACATTCGCGAGGAGGCTGGGCCTGCACAGCTTCACACACAGGGGGTTCTGGGAAGGGCCGAGTGGATGTAACATGCTCTCAGCTCGGCTCCCTGATCGGCCGCCTTCCACTGGGGATCAGCCTGCAACCAGGCATACGGCCAGGACCCGACCCCTGACCTCCTGGTTCACAGGTCGATGCTCAACCCCGAGCCACCCGGCCGGCTACAGTCTTTCTGCCGCCTCCTCCGGTGTCTTAGGGACTGCAGGGCCTGATGGGGACATCCCCCCACCTGGGCAGCCTGGGTGGGTCCCTGTTCTTGCACCAAATGTGAGACTTCGGGGTTCAAAAGAGGCAGTGAGGGTGCCTGCCTTTGCGAGCCCACCCTCTGAAGCAGCACTGAAATCGGGGTCCCCGCCGGCCCCTGGTTCTGAGGTGAGCTTTCCACCCCGTACAGCCCCGTCCAGGGGGGGACCGCGGAGGCGACGTTCCTGCCCACAGCCTGTCCCGTCTTTAGCTGTCACACAGGCTGTCACACCAGTCGCCGGGCCAGACCTGCTGTTGGCAGAGACTTCCCGCTGCCGGACAGGCCTGTGTCTGTCCCAGCAGCCCAGCCCCTTGGCCAGGAGGTCACCAAGGCCGCGTGGGACCCACCTGCCCGTCAGCAGTTTCCACATCGCATGTGTGAATAATGCCTGCACGGCCGCCTCCAAATTCCTCCCGGCGGCCCCACAGGGAGAGGAAGAGACAACAGGGGTCTCCCTCTCCCTCGCCCTCTCCCCCTCCCTCTCCCCCTCCCTCGCCCCCCTCCCTCTGCAGGTGCAGGAAGGACAGGCCATGTGAGGGTCAGCAAGGAGGTGGCCGTCTGTGAGCCAGAAGGAGTCTCTCACCAGGAACCAGCCCCGACAGCACCTTGAACTTGGGCGTCCAGCCCTCGGCTGAGTGAGAAGACGCGTCTGTGGGGTGCTGCTATGGAGGCCGGAGCGGACCCCTCCTCCCCGGGAAGGTCAGCTCCTCCCGGCGGGCGGGCTCGCTGGTCCCCCGGTGTGACTGACCCCTCAGGGGCGGCAAAGCTTTGCCGAGCGCAGACTGAGCTCGGATCCGGGCTCCCGGGGATGAGGAGGGTCTGGGCTTCTCTGCCGGGCACCCAGGAACCACCAGCACATTCTTGGCTGGTGGCGGGCGCCGCTCTCCCGACTTCTTCCGGAGCCGCTGGGCTCCGCCCGCCCGCCCCGTGGCCGCTATTCCTTCCCGCGTTCCCGGGGCAGCGGCGAGTCTCTGGCGGACAGTTTCTAGCTCTGAGCCAGCAGGTGTGAGCAGTTACCGTCTTCCTGCCTCAGGTGAAGGCTGCCAGGAGCCGCCAGCTGCGGAGCAGGGGTGCCCTGGCCTGGGCTGATTCCCGCCGCCCGCCCGGTCCTGGGGGTGCCCGCCTGCGCTCGGAGCGGGCAGCGCCACGGTGCGGGGAGGGGAGACGGCCAAGGGCGCGGCCACACTCTGCCCCGCTCGGCCTGCACACGGGCTGGACTTTCTGTGCCTGGTGCCAACCCTGAGATGCGTGCCATATGCCCACTGATCTCTGAGACTCGGACTCTAGACACGAGGGGCGGGGGGCGGCTGCGATCGCCACCCAGGAGCGCAGGAGGCCCGGACCCCGCCGCCACCTCAAACACACACACGGTGCGGAGGTGTCATCTAGACGCACAGCATATGTCCTTGCAGCTGACGAGGCGCTAAATTAATTCTAAACGCCGGGCGCGAGCTTCTTGCCGTACAAACAGCTCTGTGCTGGGCATTCCCCGGCGGGGCAGAGCGCCAGCTATGGACTCGGCTGTGTGTCATTGGCCAGCGCGCTCCACAACAGCTCCTCTCCACCGCGGGATTAAACACACATGAAGGGACACTCACTGCAACCACTCGGGGTCTCTCTGAAGGTCTCCCCAGTCAGCTGTGGAATGGGCCCTCTGGTGCCGCGCTCAGTGCAGCCAGGGGGGACCCTGAGGGGGCGGGGGGTGACGGATTAAAGAAGACGGACAGAGAATGAAGCTGGGGCCGGGTGGGACGCTGCTCTCGGATGGAGAGACAGCGCCTCGGCCTACAAGCTGGGTCTTTACTTTATAGCAGATCCCAGGAGGCAAGGCAAGGGCAGGTCAAGATGTTCACAACGTTCTCGAGGGTTTCGGATCCGCTCAATCACATGCACCTGATCGAGCTTTGTTTACGTGCTGCCCCTCCCGCCGCCCACGTCACTCAGCCACGTGGGCCCACAGGTTCGGACCATGAGGTCAAGCTCACCGCCACGGCCGTTGGCTGTGATGGTGCTGGGAGGGCTTTGCCCTGCACGTGGCTTTGCCACGAGAGGACCTGCCCTCTCATTGGTCCAGTGGTTCTCCACCTGGGCGGCACATTAGAACCACCTGGGAATCTTCTTAAAGCCCTGATTTCTGGGCCCCATCCCGATTAGTCCGAGGCTTGAACCTGTCCACGCGCTGTAGCCGCTCTCCACACTCTGGGTAACGTCAATGCCGTCGACATGCCCAGCGGGTGGGAGGAAGGACGGGGGGGGGACCCACCTTTAATCTACGGTCTGAGCAGCCCACCCGCTGCAGCTGCTCCCTGGGGAGAGCGAGGCTGGAGCCGTCAGTGCGTCCGGGTCTGTGCGTCCCCCATCCTGAGGCTTCTCTCCCGGCCGAGCCCTCGCTGGTCACGGGTGACCGAGACCCTGAAGCTGGCCCAGGTGCATCCTGCAAGCACTACATGCGGAAGTCTGGGGAGTGTGTCTCACAGGCGCCCCCCCAGCACCCCCTCGGGGAAGGGCCGGCACATAACGGTCCTCTCCGGCCGCGTCCCAGCTGAAAGCAGCCCTCCCCCAACACCCCCGCTCTGGCCAGAGGCGAGGGCAGCCGGGCTCCGGGCTCGGCCATCCGTCTCCAGGCACCGATGCCGGAGCGCTTTTATGGCCCATCCGTCCTCGGGCCTCGTCTCCGTGGAGTCCGCTCTGTTAACACGCGGCCCCCATATTTCCTGGTGACAAACTAGGTCACGGCCCGGCAAAGCGCAACCTGAAATGACGCGCGGGGGGGCGGGGGGGGTAGTTACACACACTCACTCAGGGCGGCCATCCGTTCTCAGCGCGACGGGCGGTCAAGGCCAGAGGCGCAGAGCCAGCCCCGCCCCGCATTCCCTGCCGCGCTCCGGCCACGTGTGCGGTGGGGGGTTGGGGGGAGACAAGGTGTGGGCTGCTGGGGCAGGGGGCGCTGGGAGCTGTGTGAGGTGCTCCTGCCGCTCCCCCCGCCACGGAGCTGGGGGCCTCGAGCCCCGAGGAGCCGGCCTGGCTGGCCTACTCCCTGGTGGGAGCTGCTGTCGGGGACAGCATTTCAGTGGAGACCGGGGGTCGGGGATACGGCCACTGGGAGACGGTCTTTACTCGCGGTTCCCACGCCGGCCACGCGGGCCGCGGGGCAGCACTGGGAGCGGGGGGGGGGGGGCAGAGGGAGGGTGCAGGGAGCCGCCGTGGTTCCGCGGGAGGAGCGGGCGGGCGGGGGCGCGCAGGGCTGCTGTTCCGGTCACTCTGGCGGGCTCTGGGCGCAGGGCGGTCCCTCGCTGTCTGGGACCCGGCCGGAGTGTGGGAGCCCACGGAGGGGGAGGGGTGCTGGGCTGGGGGGCTGCATCTGGGAGGTGTGCTCCTGCGGGAGGGTTTTCTGTCTCTGGGACTCAGCCGACCCTGGGGGGTCAGCCCCTGGGAAGTCCGCGGGCCCCGATGCCAGGGCCTCAGCACAGAGAGAGGAGGAGGCAGGGTGAACAGCAGACACTGGCGGGCAGGCCGGGCAGCGCAGTGGCCTGGGGGGGCCTGGTCCTTCGTCAAGCCCTGGAGGCTGGGGTGACTCACCTGGTGCATTTCGCTGGGGCGCGGGAGGAGCGTGCACGCGTGGGTGAGGCCGCTCTCAGGCCTGTCTGACATCCGGGACATTCAGTCCGTCATGTATTCCCTCGATGGTGGTCGATCCAGCGGTGTGTCCGGCCCAGCGTGGGGTTTGGCCTCACAGCGGTCACGCACTGGCCTGCCCTCAGGAAACCCGTCGTCTTGTGAGAAAGGGAGACACGGTGAAGGATAAGCGTGAGAGCAGGTGAGAGGCTGGGTCTGCGGTGGGCAAAGAGAGCAGGCCACAATGGCTGCAGCAGCGGAATCAGGGAGGGCTTCTCGGAGGAAGTGGCATTTGCATCGGGTCTGAAGGAGTCATGTGAGAGTCCCCTGCAGAGACCATGGGTGCGGATGTTCTCGGTCAGGGTGGGGACGTCCCGCCCGCGGGTGGTAGAAGGTCTGCAAAATCCGTGGGTCCGGCCCTGCCGAGGCACCTGTAGGCGGGACTCGAGATTTAATCAACCAGGAGCTTTTGTTATAGCAACATACATTTATATAAAGTGAATTGCATGAAGTGAGTGACGTTATAAACACCCGAATGGGCCTTGTTGTCCGTGGTCCAGGGAGAGCACAGGTAAAGGTACACCCAGCTTTGCAAAGAGTCCTGAGGGGCAACCCCCCAAGGAGCCCAGGGACACACGCTCACAGGCCCCGAGCAGACGTCCTCCCACTGACATGCACGCGGCCGCAGGCACACGGAGGGAGCTCCACGCCACTGATCGCCAGGGAGGTGCAACCCAGGCCGCAGCGACTCGCACTTCGCACCCGGGAGGGCAGCGTCATAAAAAAGACGAGCGGTAACCAGCGTTGGCAAGGACGCGGAGAGCAGCGAGCCCTTAATGAGAATGTAAATTGATGCAGTCATTATGGAAATAGCACGGAGGCTCCTAAAGAAAAACCCGCCTAAAAATAGCTCGGCCCCGCACTCCCCCGTCTGGGCGCATCCCCGGAGGAGAGGAAGGTGTCTGGGAGGGAGATCCGAGGCCCAGGCTCAGGGCAGCGTTAGTCACAACAGCCAAGACGTGGGAACAGCCTGTGTCCGCCAGTAGATGAAGGAGAATGTCACACACACGCACACGCACACACACGCAGGCACACACGCAGGCACACACACACACACGCACGATTGTTACTCAGCCTTAGTAAAGAACGGAATCCTGCAGTTTGTAATGAACCTGGAGGACATGGTGCTAAATGGATAAGCCAGGCACAGAGACACACACACCATGTGATCTCGCTAATATGTAGAATCTGGGAAAGCTGAACTCGGAACCAGAGAGTGGAGTGGTGGTAGCCATGGGCTGGAGAGGGGGGAGGGGAGGAGTTAGTCAAAACTACAAACTTTCCGTTACAAGATGAGTACTTTCTGGGGATCTAATGTACAGCACAGTGACTACAGTTACCAATACTGCACTATATATATATATATACATATATACATACACACACATATATACACATATATATACATACACATATATATGTATATATGTATGTATATGTATATATATATATATTCTTTTTTTTAAATATACTTTATTGATTTTTTACAGAGAGGAAGGGAGAAGGATAGAGAGTTAGAAACATCGATGAGAGAGAAACATCGATCAGCTGCCTCCTGCACACCCCCTACTGGGGATGTGCCTGCAACCCAGGTACATGCCCTTGACCGGAATCGAACCTGGGACCTTTCAGTCCGCAGGCCGATGCTCTATCCACTGAGCCAAACTGGTTAGGGCCATATATATATATATATATATATATATATATATATTTAAAAATATATTTTTATTGATTTCAGAGAGGGAGAGAGAGACAGAAACATCAATGATGAGCGAGAATCACTGATCGGCTGCCTCCTTCACGCCCCCCACTGGGCATGGAGCCCCCAACCCGGGCAGGTGCCCCGACCGGAATCGAACCTGGGACCCTTCTGTCCGCAGGCCGACGCTCTGTCCACCGAGCCACACCAGCGAGAGCCTGTATTATGTTTTAACCCAAGGAACAAGTGCTCATGGTGGGGTTTGCTCGAGCGGAAGGAAGTGCGGAGAGGGACAGCTGTGCGCTCCCCTCCCGTCAGACTCGCCGCACCCGCCGCGACGTGCGTCCCCTGGGGGATGCGCAGGGCACGCTGTCATCCTCTTTCCTGCCTCCGTCGCCACCAAAACCGTCACTGTTGTTTATTTACAAGCCGAGGTGAACACCGCAGAGCGAGCGAGCGGACGTTTCCATGGCGAGTCCTTCCGCACGTCTCCCTTTGTGTGGCCCACAATGCCCGCCCTCTTGCACGCAAAGAAAAATTGCTCAATAAACGTTTATTGATTGGATCTAAATTGCAGCTTTATCCACCACCCTCGGGGCAGCCGAGTGGAAATGCAGTTCACCCCCACACGGCGCCCCACCATCGATCACCGGAAAGCAGGGTGCTGGCAGCCTGAGCGAGGTGTGTGCTTTCCAAAAGCCACGGGAACCGGGGCTCACGCAGCCCCTCGGCCCCTCGGGCATTCACACAGGCATCCACGGCTCTCCCACGTACCCCGGGGGGGGGGGGACAGGGACACGGCCCCTTCCCTTCCCAGCCTCCCACCACACAGGGGGCCGACACACAGGCTCTCAGGGCCGCTGGCGGGTGGTGAGGGAGGCGTGGCTGGCCCAGCGAGAATGAGGTGGGATCCCTCCCTCCGCCCAGCCAGGAGCCCAGAGACGCAGGCGGGTGCCTGGAAGCGGCAGGTGGCCTGGTGGGTGGGGGAACCTGGAGGCAGGTTGGTCGATGGGAGGCGTGATGACTCAGTTCTGAGCTGCCAGGGTCCGAGGTGCTGCTGGGACTTGCGTGGGGACCGCAGAGGGGTGGTGTCTGCTGAGCACAGACCTGACCAGCATCGCAATCCCGGGCCTGCGGACAGGGCGCGCCCCTGCACACGCTGCAGGGACACAGACGGAGGCGGAACTCAGCGAGGGAGGAGGAAGTCGGGGTCACCTCCCGGCGCCCCACAGTTCTTCCCCACGCTGTGTGCATGTGTGTGCGTTCAGTCCTACACAACTTTATAACGTGTGGATGGTGTGATGAGTGCTGTCCACAGTCCACCCGTAACAGCCCCATCACAGGGCCCCTCGTGCAGCTTTTATAGCCAGAGCTACCGCTTCTCCCACGCCTGCCCCCCGCCCCGGGCAACAGAATCTGTTCTGTCTCTAGTTTTGCCGTTTTATGACGGTCATATAAATGGAATCACGCTGTTGATGTGAGATCTGGCTTTCGTCGCGCAGCGTAATTCTCTTGAGATCCGTCCGAGTGACTGAGCATCACCGAGTAGTGTTCCACGGGAGGGACACGCTGCCGTCGGGCAGTCCCCGGCTCGGGGCTGTGATGAATGAACGTCCCGTGCAGATCTCAGTGTGACCGTCAGTGGTAACTTCTCCGGGATAAACGTCCAGGAGCGGCTTGCGGGCGGCGTGGCTGGGTGCACGGTGTGAGGCTGCCGCCGGCGTGGCCCGCGTGGTTCGGCTTCTCCACACCCTCCCCGATTGGCTGTCCTCGCTGTTGCCTGGAGCCATCTGCCAGGAGAGAAGCGATGGCCACGGAGTCTCTGGTTTGCGCCCCCCTGCTGGCTAACGACGCCCGCCTCTTCCCATGTTTGCGTTTGCCTTCTGTGCATCCTCTCTGGCGGGCTGTGGGTTTGTGCCTTTTGCCAGTTTTCTAATTGGATTGCTTATTTACCGTGTGTTTGGAGAGACCGTTATAGAGTCTAGATCTGCGCTGCCTGTTAGCTGTGTGGTTTGCAAACATTGTCTCCCAGCGTGTGGCTCCCCTTTTCACCCTCTTCGCGGAGTCTCTCCAGAGCAAAGCGTTTGGTGTTGATGAAGCCTAATTACCCAGTGTCCCCTCTATTCAAGGTGCTCCCGTAAACGCTCTGTCCAGCCCTGGCTCCTGAAGATTTCCGCCTGCTTTTTCTTAAAAAGTGTATCACTGTGTTTTCACTTAGGCCCGTGGTCCATTTTGAGTTACATTTTGGAGACACGGTGAGGCTCATTTTGTTGTTGCTGTTTATGGGGTCCGGTTGCTGCAGCCCCAGTAGCTGAATGCCGTTCCCCCCCAACCCCCCGTCTTACACTGAATTCCTTTTCCTCTTTTGAAAAACCAACTGAGCCCTAGCTGATTTGTCTCAGTGGATAGAGAGTCGGCCTGCAGACTGGAGGGTCCTGGGTTCGATTACGCTCAAGGGCACATGCCTGGGTGATGGGCTCGATCCCTAGTGGGGGACGTGCAGGAGGCAGCCGATGAGTGATTCTCTCTCATCATTAATGTTTCCCTCTCTCTTCATCTCCCTCTCCCTTCCTCTCCGAAATGAATAAAAATATATATATATATTTTTAAAAAAACCAACACCGCCAACTGAGCATGTGTGTGAGTCAGTTTCTGGGTTTTTAATTCTGTGCCACGGACCTCTGTGTCTGTTCCCTCTGCCCAGACGACTCTGTTTTGGTCACTGAGACTGCACAGAGAGCCCCAGTATCAGAGAGAGATTCCTCCCAGTTCTTTCCCAGACCCCGTCTTCCTACCCCGGGCCCCGCGCCTTTCCCTGAGAGCTTAGCACGAGCGCGTGTGTGAAAGCTGTTGCTGGGGCTGCGACAGCGATTCCGTTGCACCCATAGATCCATTTGGGGAGCATGGCTTCTCTGGCTGTGTTGAATCTTGTCACCCTTGACCATGGGATAGCCCCCCGTTTATTTAGGTCTTTTTCCCAATTTATTTGGCTAGTATTTGTTACGTTCTGGGCTGCACGTTCCGCACCTGCGTCTGTAGATTTATGCTGAAGTACTTGATTTCCTGTGGAGCGATAGTAGCAGTTTGTCGCTTGGGCTCTCCCATGTGTACTGTCAGCACGCTGACGGGGGGCTGGTCTGTGTCCTGGCGTTGCCGGAGGCCGCGCTAGCTCTAGGAGATGTGCTGTAGACGCCGTAGAAGGGGCTCGAGCGCGTTCTCTACACCAACCATGCCATCCGCCAGCAGTGGTGGGCCTATGTCTTCTAGTCTCCGTCTTCATCCCTTCTCTCGCCGTATCGAACTGCCAGACCTTCAGGACCACGCGGAGGAGGTGGCCAGAGAGGACAGGTCCCTTGCTCCCTGTCTTTGGGGAGAGCCGCAGCCTGTCACCATCATACACGACCGTCGCTGAGGGTTTTAAGGTGCTTTTTATCACGTTGAGGGACCACCTCCCTTCCCCACTGCTAGTGTTCTGAGGGTGTCATAATGCCTGGGTATTGAATTCTGCCCAATGCTTTTCTGTTTGCACACATTGATAAGATCATATGGTTGTCCTTCCTTCGTCTATTGATAGAGTCGACTGTGTTGATTTTTGAGTATTGAACCAGCTTTGCATCCCTGGCATAAGCCCCACTTGGTCACGGTGTATAATTTTTTTAATATAAAGCACTGGATTCAATTTGCTAACTTTTTTTTGTTGCTGAGGATTTTTGCATCTGAATTTATGAGAGCAATTGGCTTTCATTGTTCTTGATTTGCATTATCTGTTCCTGGCTCTGATGTCGGGATAGGATTAGCCTCGTAAAATGAGCTGGGAGTGTTACTTTCCCTTCTGTTTTCTGAGGGGGATTGTGTGAAGTTATTAGTTTCTGTAGGGATGCCAACGTATGTGCACGACTCATTACAGTCCACTGGCATCGATACTTCACCGCGGAAGTATCGCGTAAAAACCTTACTTCCACGTAGGTCCCTTTAACCTCCTCTTTTAAAACATTGTGAACGTATATATGTAAAATGCACCGTTGTTGGTTGAAATATTCTTTCTCTGAGTCTGTGGCCGCCTCTCCCTTGACGAGCAGGAACCCTGGGTAAAGCGAGAAGAAAAGCGAAGAGTAAGGTCATGGCCAGGAGAGAGTCCGGCAGCTTAAAGAGCCAATAAACCAGGGAAACTGAAAGCTGCAAGGATGGCGGCCGGACAGGGTGAGTCTGCAGCACCATTTCCAGAAAAACAGCACAGGAGGGGGGGATGCTGAGCCAGGCGGCAGGGGACACGTTGTACAGGGACCCGAAGCTGAGAGGGATGGTGCTCAGGGGGCCAGTCACGCCCTGCCTGCCTGAGGGGCACGGGGCAGGGCTACCAACTGGAGTGGCCCCTGTTTTACCACTCAGGGTGCCCTGCGCCCCGTGTATCACTGGCCCGTCCTGGCAGGAAGCGGCCTGGATTCCTGTGCTTGAGTCTCAGCTCTGCCACCTCCTGCCTCAGGACCTGGGTAAGTGTGTCAGCCCCCGAGCCCCGTTCTCTCCCTCCACAGCTGACGTTGGTAAAGATGACAGCTACGCCGGGCTGTTCCAGGTCGGAGTGAGAGAGGGAACGCGTCACCTACCTGCCCATAGGAGGCCATTGGTGGGGAGACCCAGGGGCGGCCTCAGTCTGGGCTGGGCTCTGGCTACAGGGCACCCCTTCCAGAGCTTTGTGCTCCGCCACCGTTTGCGCCACGTGGTGGCATGGGCTGCGGGCATGCAGCACCTGGGGGCGTGTCTGGCCAGCCTGGCGCCCCCCGCATGTTTCTGGAGCTGAATGGGCTGTGGGCTGTGTGCCCGCCACCACCGACTCTGCCCAGGGGTGCCTGGGGCCCTTTAGACGGGGTCTGGGGAGGAAGAGGGGTTGCAGGGGGAGGGGGGGAGTCCCTGGAGCGTCCTGAAGGAGTCAGCATGTGGCTGCCTTTTGCTATTCTCACCCTTTACCACCAGCGTTTTGACGAAGAGCAGGTACCATCTGTTGACTCGGACATGCCCGCTGCGTGCCAGGCCTGTCTCCTCTCATTTACTCCCACAGCTCGGTGGGCAGAGCCTCCTGCGACCCCGCTGGGAGATGCGGCCCTGGGAGCTCAGCGCTGTCGAGGTTAAACAGCCTCAGGGTCACACACAACCCCCAGAGCAAAGGTCAGCAAGCTGCCCGAGGGGCCAGATCCTTGGTGCTCGTGGCTTCGGGGGTGGGCTCTGGGCAGCCACTCGGCTCGGCCCCAGAAGCACAAAGCGGCTGCCGCAGCCTGCAGACCGCGGGGCACGGCTGCGTCTAATGAACTTTATTCAAGGGGCAGGGGGGCTGGGAGAGGTGAACGGGGAGAGAGGAGACACATGTAATACTCTCAACAACACAGACTTAAGAAAACCTTTCCTTAGGGAAACTGTTGGGCCCGCGTGGGCCACGGGGTGTGTGCTGGCCCTGCACCGGGGCGGCCAGGAGGGGAAGTGTGGAGTGAAGCAGGCGGCAGCCAAATCCCTAAGGTGCTCCCTGCCCTGGTCCTCTTCTCCCGGGTCGCACAGAGCGGGGAGGACACAGGCCCGAGGCGGCAGCAGCCGGGACGCCACCACAGAGTGTCGCTGCCCCAGACGCGGCCAGTGTGGCCCGTTCCATAGAGGAGCCGCGGGCCTGCAGGGGTGTGGGCGAGGGCCGTGCAGGTGTACACGTGTGTGCGTGTGTGCGCATGTGTGTGTGCGTGTGTTCATGTGTGTGTGCAGCATGCACCACTCCTTCCTTGAACGTTGGCTCAGACGGTGAGACAAAACCAGCAGCCCGTGCACCGCGGAGGCGCAGTCCCGGCCCGGCCTCTGCTCGCGCCCGCCCACGCGCCGCGTTGGTTTAGTAATAATTCATCCGTCCCCATATTTTATTCATCGGAGGCCTCGGCAACGCCACGCAGAGCTCCTTAGCGGCGGGCCTGCCAGCGGACACGGGTTCCCTCCCGGCCGCCTAGAGCCCTGGGGAAGGCAGCCCGGCCTTTGAACGGCTGCCACGTCCTCGCCGAGGCCCAGCCGGGCGCCACCCCACAGTTGGAGCCCTAATTGGGTCCCGCCAGGCCCCTGGCTGCAGGGCTCGCCCTCCTGGTTTTGCTGTGTGGCCACTGTCCGCAGTGCCCCAGCCCTCGGAGCGGGACCGGGGAAGGCGGGGTCTGTTTGGGCGGCCCCAGCAGAAAAGCTCAGATCCCCCGCCCACCCCACCCCCCAGAACAAGCGGTTCCTCCCGACCAGGCGAGCGTGGACAGATGGCCTCTTACCATGCGGGGGTTGGGCGGGCTCTGTGCGGAGCTGCCCCACGCAGGTCACTGTCAGCATTGCCAGCGCCTGTGTTGGGGACGAGGCTCCTCTAACACGGCCCCGGGGGTGGGGTGCCCCGTGCCCCGGGGATGGAGAAAGCCGCCAGGAGCTGACAGACCCACGCCTCCAGGGAGCCACCGCCCGTGGAGCCCCCGCTTGCTCCCGACAGGAACCGATTCCATCCAGAGAGACTGTTCCAAATCCTCGCACCGGAGGGCGGGAGGGACCCGGCAGTGGGGGGTAGGGGTGGGGGGTGCAGGGAGGGACCCGGCAGTGGGGGGTAGGGGTGGGGGGTGCGGGGAAGGCTCTGACCACAGGTCTGAAGTGTCAGAGGTCCGGCCACAGGGTCTTCCTTCAACAGGGAGGAGGAGCAAGGCTAGAAAGGGGGTGGGGAGGGAGAGGGAGTGGGAGCGGGTGGCGGAGATGGGACCTGGGTCCGAGGGGCTGTCTGCCTGCTCACCCGCAGGGGGCGTCGTCAGGGACCTGTGAGCAGCTGGCGGGCGAGTGTCGCTGCGGCAGAGGGCCGGCTCGGGGTCGGGGACCCGAGTGACACCCCGTTGTGACTGACCCCTCGGGAGTCGGGCTTGTGGCCGACACAGGAGGATGGGGAACGTGGTGCTGCTGGCAGGGTGATTGTCAAAAAGCAATCCCCCCTCCCCCATCCCCTCCACCTGCCGCAGGGCCCGAGAGCCCTCCATCCGCCGGGTCAGAGGTGACACCGCCACCCCAGGCCGACAGGTGCACCCAGCACACGTGCCAGGGATTCAGAAGCTCCCCGAGGGACGTGTGGACGCTGTCTCCATGGTAACAGTGTTGACGGTGTCACAGAGCGCGGGTGCTGGGTGTGAGTCTACTGCCCCTGGGTGCGAACCAGCCCCTTCGTGGGTAGCTGTGCTCTCTGAGCAAGTCCTCACCCTCTGAGCCTCGGTCACTCTGGCCATAAGACGGGACAATACGGTCCCCACCCGCCGCGCTGGGGTGAGGGTGGGATGGGGCCTGCGACGAGCCTGCCTGTGAAACAGCTGTGATCTGGAGCCGCCCAGGGAGCCAGTCCCGCTGTGGGCGGCCGGCTGACTCCGAGGCACCGTGTCCACGCGGTCTGCTCTCGGGCGCAGCAAGGAGGCGACTTCCACCCGCTCTCAGAGGAAGTGACTAAATGAAGGGCCGGCAGGTCCGCAGGAACCAGCCCCCCAGCCCCCCGCCCGCCCCTGCCTCCCCTCCACCCTCTCCCTGCCCGACACACCTGACCCCTCCCTTCAGTGGGTCTGAGTCCCACAGGCTCCGGGAGAAGCCAAGTTCTCGGCCGTGACACTGACCTTTTTTCCCTTCTGTTTGAAGAAGTCGAGACCGTTTCCTTCTGGCATCTCCGCTTCTGCCTCCATCTCGCAGGAGGGAGGCCGCCGGGTAGAGACATAAGGCTCTAAATACAGCGCCCTCCCCGCGGTACAGCCTGTCTGGTGTGTGTGACGGTAGCAGCGTGAGCTGGCCCAAAAGTCACCCTCCGGCGTTAGTGACTCCTGTGCCCCGAAGGCAGGTGTGTGTGTGAGCCCCCCCCCCCGCAGGCAGGTGTGTGAGCCATTCGCCCCGCCCCCCCCCCTGCAGGCAGGCGGGCATGTGAACCCCCACGGCTCCTCCACGAACCTGAGGCGCTGCACTTCCAACACGGCGCCCGTGATGGTGAGCGGCTGTGGCTCCTTTTCTGATCCTGTTTCCTGATGTGGAACTTTGTTTCTCAGCAAACGGACAGCAAGAGGACAGACATGCAAGGGGCCCTGAGCAGGGGGCATGGAGGGATGAGGCGCTCGCTAAGAAGCAGGACACAGCGCCCTGTGCTGGTCAGTGGTGCCGTCCCTCCCGGCTCGAGAAGCGGGTTTCGGGGTTCGGGGTTCTACAGCAGAGCAGCCTGCGAGGTCCTGGGTCTGTTACTAGCGAGAGTTCTCTGTGACCTGGGGGTCGAAGCCCCGGCAGGTTAACACATCTGGACGAGATGGGGAAAGAGCAGGTGGATGGAAGAGGGCGGCGAATGTGCAACCTGTTGGATGAAATTGCCCCAGAAGGACTATTGGGGAGCTGGGCGTCTTTAGGGGAGAGCCTGGGCTCTTGCCTGGCCGACCGCGGGGACATGGCCCGAAGCAGTCGGAACAGTGGCTACAGTGGGGACAGAATCGGACCAGCCCACCCAACCGGCTAGAGTGATGAGCCTATTGACTACGCTGTTGTTTCCCAAGAGAAATTACATCCTTGTGTTGGGAAAACAAACACAAACACAAGGACAGGGGACAAAGGATCAACTCAAACGCACCCTTGGAACCTCAGGCTCTCTGAGTCATTGTTCTTCAGCATTTCTGTCATTCACAAGGGCACAGAACAGTGGTCTAAACCCAATCTGATGTTTAACAGGCGAGTTTAACCCAAGCACCTTTATTGTGATTGTGAACTTATTGGGATTTAATTCTATCATCACATTTTGTGTTTTTTTATTTTCCAGGCCCTCCTTCCCCCTTTCTTCTCTTCCTTCTATGGGCTGATGATGGTTTTTTCTTTTAATTCTGTTTTGTTGGAAATGATAGCTTATCTTCCCCCTTTTCCTTTGTTACCATAAATATTTTGAACAAAGACTATTCCTCCCTCAAGCAAACAATGGGTCTTGCCAATTCAACCTCCTCCCTCCCATTTTCCACGTTACTGCTCTAGAGAAGTTGACATTTCTCTTCGGTCGACATGGAAATAGCTTCTTTTTTTACAGTCTGGTGGTTTAATAAGATCCATCCGATTATTTATTCTGCATGTGTTTACCTTGCTCCCTGTCTCCCGGCCCCTCACCACAGGGCCTTTTCCCTTCCGCCGAAGTGCACCCTCCAGCAGCTCTTTGATGGGAGGGTGGGAGCATTTGTGGAGATAAGTTCTCTCCGTCTCTTAGGTGTGAAAATATCTTTACTGTGTGCCGGGAGCCGGTCCATCCTTGCTGTTTCAAGAGACCTGGCATATATGGCATACTGTTCTTAATATGTTTGCTCACCTTCTTGGCACTATGTGTTTTAACCAAGGTCACCTCTCCGAGAAAGGTTGTTTCCCCAGGTAGGGATTTTCCCCTGAAGTTAGGGAGGGAATAAAACCCCTTAACTAAGTGCCAGGCGGGTAATTAATCACTCTAACTACGAACAATCATGCTTAAGCTACATAATCTTTACTCCCTGGAATGGAGATAAGAAACGCCCTAACCTTTGGAATAGAGATTGATAGGATTGGAATCAACTGGTATAAATACAGATGTAACAAGACAACAAGACACAGAACCTAGACACAGAACCTACACAGAACCTAGAGACAGAAGAACTTCGCTGGAGAGAACATGGCAAAAGATCCTGGACAGAAACTGGCCACAGAACCTAGAGACAGAACTTAGCGAGAGAACCTGGCTGAAGATCCTAGAGACAGAACCTGGCTACAGAACCTGGATAGAACATGGCAAGAGAACCTGACTAGAACCTGGTGACTGAACTTGGCTGGAGAACCTGGACAGAACCTTGCTGGAGAACCTAGCGAGGGAACATGGCTACAGAATCTGGCTGGAGAAACTGGAGAACCTAGCAAGAGAACCTGGACACAGAACCTGGCTGGAGATCCTAACCAGAACTTCGCTGGAGATCCTGGCTAGAGATCCTGGCTAGGCTGCTGATCAACTGAACGCTGTCTCCGCGTCATTCCTTCTTCGCCGACTCCGTCCACACCTTTGGGGGCCCCTGGACCTGCTGGGGTTGGACCCCAGCTACTGTGTCCTCACCCCCGAGTGGCAGCTCATCTGGGTATATCATTCTTGGTTGACGATTGTTTTTCTTCCGCAGACTTGTCTTGGCGCTGACACTACTGACGAGGTGTCTGGCTCATTGTCCTTGCCTCGCCCCCTCACGGTCTGCTTCCCGGCAGCTTGGGATCTTTTCCTGTTTGGCCAGGGCGGGGCCCCCAGGGGGTGTAACGTTCCAGCGGCTTCTGCTCCCATAAGCCGTGGTTCTCTGTATTCACCCGTCTCTCCAAATGCCAAGGCAGCCGTCTTCCCCCTGGCCTCAGTGCTAGGATGGATCTGAAAAGAATTGTTGATTTTCTGTGTGTTTAGCTTTTTCCTGTTGTGAGAACAAGAGTGGTGACTTCCAAGCTCTTGACATCTTGGAGCTGAAACTGGAGGCCTGTTTTCTGTTTTTAATTCGTGTGTGTGTGTGTGTTTGTGTGTGTGTGTGTGTGTTTCCTGCTTTCTTGTAGGTTACTTCACCATTTTTCCTACTCCCATTTTGATTTCATTACAGTGCTCTCGAAGGAAACTCTCTCTTTTATAGATTTGTGTGTTGTTGCTCGAGGTATGACATTATATTACAGAACATTTAACACCCTATTGGAATCCATATTTCAGCAGTTGAGTGAAGTGTACAAACCTTACTTTTTTTCGTGTTCCTTTATCCTCCCCCATTTATAACCTTATTGCGAAACATATCAGACAGTGTTACGATTTTTGCTTCAACCATCAAACATCATTTAGAAATTTCAAGAGGAGAAGAAAGTCTACTCTATCCTTTCTTCTTTCCTTGGGTTCTAAGATTCCTTCTTTTATTGTTTCCTTTCTGTTGAGAAAGCTACTTCAGTTATTTTTTTTAGCTTATGTGGACTGGTGACAGGTTCTCTTCGCTTCTATTCATTCAAAAATGTCTTGCCTGGCTGGTGTGGCTCAGTGGTTGAGCATCAACCCATCAACCAAGAGGTCCCTGGTTCATTCGATTCCCTGTCAGGGCACATGCCTGAGTTGTGGGCTCCATCCCCAGTAGGGAGTGTGCAGGAGGCAGCTGATCAATGTCTCTTTCTCTCATCATTGAAGTTTCTATTCTTCTTTTCCTCTCCCTTCCTCTCTCTGAAATCAATGAAAGCATATTAAGAAACAAACAAACATCAAAAATGTCTTGATTTCTGCTTCATTCCTGAGGATGTTTCTACTGGGTATAGAATTCCAGATTGGCAGTTATTTTATTTCCATACTTGAAAATGTTTTGCCGCTTCCTTCTGGGTTCTGGTGGGAAATGCGTTGCCATATGAATTGTTTTTCATATCAATAAGGTCCCATTTCTCTTTTGTGCTTTCACAATGCTTTGCTTTTTTTTTTTCTTTTCAACTAAAGCGTTCTCATAAATGTAACTATGATATATCTTTCAATTTACCCTGTGGGAGGTTTATTCAGCTTCTTGAGTCTGTAAAGTTATGTCTTTTGCCAACTTTGGGAACTTTTCAGCCAGTATTTCTTTGAAGACTCATTCGGTCCCACCCACATCCTCCTCTGCCCGTGGGACTCAAAGAGCATGAACGTTGGAGCTCTCTGTCTTCGTGCCCCAGGTCCCGGAGGCTCAGCTCATGCTCTTCCTGACCGTTTTTTCTCCTGTTGTTCAGACTGGGTCATTCCTATGCTTCCTGCTTTAAGCTCCCTCCCTCTTTCCTCCATCCTCCCCGTTCTGGTGTTAAACCCCATCTATTGACATTTTCTTTTCCTTGGTTGTATTTTTCAGTGTAAAATTTTTTATTTTATTTAAAAAATATCTTCTATGTGTGTGCTGAGACGTGCTATGGTCCCATTCATTCCAAGTGTGTTCATCATTGCTCATTAAAGCGTTTTATGGGGAGTGCTTTAAAGTCTTTCGTCGGGTAATTCTGACATCTGTATCACCCGAGTGTTCGCATCTGTCTTCGTCTGCTAGCGCTGCCGGAACAAATTGCCATGAGCTGGTGCCGTAAAACAACTGCAGTGCGTTCCCGTGCAGGCCTGGAGCCGGACATCGAGGTCCAGGTGTGGGCGGGCTTTGCTCCCTCTGGACCCTGGGGGGGGGGGTCTGCCCGTGCTGCTCTCCTGCCTCCGGTGGCTCCCGCAGCCCCGGGCACTCCTCCGCCTGTCTCTCCAGGGCCTTCTCGGCCTGTTGCTCTGAGGCCTGCCCTCTGCTCTGTGGACACAGGCATTGCATGTAGTTAGACCCACAGAGACCCGATCTCCGGTTCCCTCCTTCCATCTCTGAGGACTGTAGTTGCACTTGTTTAAGGTCATCCTCAGGTTGCTCGGATGTTTTCATTTTGGGGGAACGAAACATTCGTTGGTCCTCTCCCAGAAGTGCCGGGAGCCGGTCCATCCTTGCTGTTTCTAGGGACCTGGCATATATGGCATACTGTTCTTAATATATTTGATCACCTTCTTGGCACTATGTGTTTTAACCAAGGTCACCTCTCCGAGAAAGGTTGTTTCCCCAGGTAGGGATTTTCCCCTGAAGTTAGGGAGGGAATAAAACCTCTTAACTAAGTGCCAGGCGGGTAGTTAATCACTTTAACTACGAACAATCATGCTTAAGCTACATAATCTTTACTCCCTGGAATGGAGATAAGAAACGCCCTAACCTTTGGAATAGAGATTGATAGGATTAGAATCAACTGGTATAAATACAGATGCAACAAGACAACAGGAGACAGAACCTAGAGAGGCAGAACGGAGAGACAGAACTTAGAACACAGAACTCAGAACCTACAGACAGAACTTAAGAGACAGAACTTAAGAGACAGAACTTAGGAGACAGAACTTACACAGAACTTAGAAGACAGAACCTGGCTGGAGATCCTAACCAGAACTTCGCTGGAGATCCTGACCAGAACTTGGCTAGAGGAACCTGGCTATGATGATCACCCAATGGCTGCCTCCGTGTCAAGAGAACCTGACTAGAACTTGGACAGAACCTGGCTGGAGAACCTAGCGAGGGAACATGGCTACAGAACCTGGCTGGAGATCCTGACAAGAGAACCCAACTATGCTGATGAACTGAACACTGCTTCTGTGCCATTCATTCATTCTTCACCGACTCCGTCCACACCTTTGGGGACCCCTGGACCCGCTGGGGTTGGACCCCGGCACAGAAGACGTGCTTTGGCAGGTTAGTTTTAAAGCTTATCTTGAATAGAAGGTGTGAGTGTGTGTGTGTGAGTGTGTGTGTATGTGTGTGTATGTGAGTGTGTGTATGTGTGAGTGTGTGTGTGTGTATGTGTGTGTGTGTATATGTGTGTGTGAGTGTGTGAGTGTGTATGTGTATATGAGTGTGTATATGTATGTGTGTGTATGTGTGTATATGTGTGTGTACGTGTGTATATGTGTATGTGAGTGTGTGTATGTGTGTACGTGTGTGTATGTGTGTACGTGTGTATATGTGTGTGTACGTGTGTGTGAGTGTGTGTGTACGTGTGTGAGTGTGTGTGTGTGTGTGTGTGTACGTGTGTGTATATGTGTGTGTGTGTGTGTGTGTCCGTGTCCCCTTCCTGGGGTCACCCCTCTGTGACCAGCGGAGTTGCAGGCCTCGGTCCAGCCCACTGGGCTCCTGAGTAACAGGCCTGAGATTGGCGGCTCGGGGTCCGGTCGCACAGGGACAGGGACGGGCTGGGATCTTCCGCAGGTCGGTCCCGCCGGCGCCTCTGCTCACTGCCGCCTGCTCAGCAGTAGCCCCGCGGCGGCCGCAGTGGTTCAGCCTCCGCTCCTGGTGGAGGATGCTCCCGGGCTCCCCTATCCCGGGGTCCCCTGTTCCAGGCTCCCCTGTCCCAGGCTCCCCTGTCCTGGGCTCTCCTATCCCAGGCTCCCCTGTCCCGGGCTCCCCTATCCCGGGCGCACGGAGCCCGTGCCCTGCTCGCTCCTCCTTGCGGGACTAACTCCCAAGGAACGCGCGTGTTTTTCAAGGGCAGCTACATCTTAGAATCCATTCTTACCCCCGGCCACACTGATCATATCCGTGGTGGTGGAGCTGGGAGGGGGAAGCCCTGGGTGAACCCACGTGGCTATTTTGATGGGACCCCCCCGCCCCCGGGGCTTTGAAAAGGAAATCTGCCCGGAGCGGGGCTGCGTTGGCCCCGGTTGCTGTCTTCACTGGTCGTGGGAAGGCGCTGGCCTGGCCGCTCTGTGCTCAGGTAGTGGCCGCAGTCCTGAGGAAGCGTCGTAACTGACACTTTAGATTTTGGAACCAAAAACCTTAAATTGCAAAATTACATATTTCGGGCCTGTATTAACTTGGTAACGAAAGTAAAGAGGCCCCGCCGAACCTCCGAACCTCACTGACCTTCCTGCGCCGCCGCACAATTATAGTGTTTTTGTAAAATTACCAAGAAAGTGAGAGGATGGGATATTTTCTCTCCTGACAGCAATCTCGTTTCCCAGCACAAACCCGGGCCTGTCATTCCGGGAGCCACGCAGGGCGGCGGCCACCTGCCTCCTGACTGTTCCCGCAGTCGCCAGGTGATCCGCCAGAACGCGTTTGGACGAAAATAGCAATTTCGCCCCCACCCCATCCGCTTCCTTTCTTGTTCCTCATCGCCATTCCAATTTGGCCATAATTGTGCCGTTCCCATAACAACAGCCCAGGAGCTGGGTCTTTACGGAGGGCTTGCAGCGGGCTGTCCACGGAGCGGGCGACGAGGTGCAGACCCACAGCCAGCCGCGCACAAAGCCACGGCCGTGGGGGCGCGTTCTTGGCAGCTCCGGCTCCAACGCACAGCGGAGGGCAGCCACTGCGTTCCTGTGTGCCCGCACCTCGCACCCCATGCCCCGCACCCCGCACCCCATGCCCCGCACCCCGCACCCCACTCCCCACTCCCTGCACCCAGCACCCCAGCACCCTGCGCCCCACACCCCGCACCCTGCACCCAGCACCCCAGCACCCTGCACCCCACACCCAGCGCCCCTGCACCCCACGCCCCGCACCCCACTCCCCACGCCCCGCACCCTGCACCCTGTGTTTCCACTCCCTGCCCCGTGTGTACCCAGGCCTCTGGTCACCATGGCGGCCGGCCTGGGCCAGCTAAAATGCACGCACACGAAGAAACGCCACAAAAACTCCTCTGCATGTATTTTACCAAATCGTGGCAAACATCGAAGAGCGGCACTCTCGAGGGGCTGTGCCTCAGCTTACCCGAGAGCACAGGGCAGCACCCAGAGTCGCCACGCCCGGACGGCCCCTCTCTCACCCACACGCGTCCCTTTGTGCTGAGCCCCCACGGGGGTCAGGGAGCAATGACTGGGTCAGGTACCGGAGCTGGCTGGTCGGGATGCTCCCTTTGTCACGGCCCACAAGGTGTGTCGTGCTAAGTCGATGTGTCCCCACCAACAGCTATTCCCGCCCCCATCCCACCTGAGAACATGCTTTTACAATTTTTGAGAGAGAGAGAGCAAGAGCGAGTGTGGGGGGAGGGGGGAGAGAGAGGGAGGGAGAGAGAGAAAGAGAGAGAAACATCAATCAGTTGCCTTTCATACACACCCCGACTGGGGGATCGAACCTGCAACCTTTTGGTGTACAGGACAACACAGTTCTGGAGGCCGGAGGTCCAGGATAAGGGTGCTGGCACATTCCATGTCTGGTGAGCCCTCTTCCTGGTTCACAGAAGGCTATCTTCTCCCTGTGTCCTCGCGTGGCAGAAGCGGGAGGGAGCTCTGTGGGGTCTCTTTCTAGGGCACTAATCCCATTCATAAGGGCCCCACCCTCATGCCCTAAGCACCTCCCAAAGGCTCCCTGCCCTAATGATATCACATTGGGGGGTAGGATTTAACATATGGATTTGAGGTGAAGAGGTCAACTTTCAGTTCATTGCCGCTGGGGTCTTATAAGAGGGGAATGAGTTACGAGGAGACAGAACCCAGAACGCTGTGAGGAACGCTCTGTGGGTGAGAACCTGAGTTGCCGACCTGTCGAGGCTTCTACCTGCGGCCTCTAGCTGGCTGTCCGATGGCCGGGCCACAGTCCTGGGGCCAGTGTGGGCCCCATAGTATATATGTTTTCCAACATTTTATTTAGAAAAATTTCAAACATACACTACAGTCGAAAGATGTTTACAATGCACACCCATCTAACTACCACCTAGATTCTACCATTAACATTTTTTTTTTACTTTAAAAAGAAATCTGATTTAAAATTTCAAACATTGCAAGCAAGGGTTTAGCCAATGAAGGTCCATCTGTGTTCTTTACCTTCTAAGTAACCACGGTGAGCCGTCTGATGTCGATTTTTCCAGACTTTTCCATGCGAACACCATGATTATAAAAGTGTACACGCCCACACGCACGCACACCCCCCGCCACAGGACTCCCCGAGTTCCTCCCCAGCACGACCCCATCGCCACTAACATTTTACTCCACGCGCTTGTCACCTACCGGTCCAGCTCCCCACCCGCCGTCCGCTCGTTAGCTACCTGGTTTCTGGTGCATTTCCGAACAGATTGCAGCGCCAGAAAGCTCACTGCCGCAGCGAGCACACCGCGCCCCAGAGTCCAGTGTGTGCTTGCAGCTTGTTTTGAGGTAAAGCCTTTCAGACACTGACACGCATAAACCACGAACTGTACGTGACCCGTTTTGAGAAATGCAATGTGTGTGTAACCACAACACCGACCAAACTGTAGAAAAAGACCACGTCACCCCCGAAAGCTCTCCCCTGCTCACTCCCAGCGAATCCGAATCCTCACCCGGTCCTTTCAGGGGCGATGGCTCCTTTCCCTGCCTGCTTCCTAGCTTTACACGAATGGAAGCACTCGGCGTGAACTCTCAGGACACCTTTTACTCAGCAGACGATATCAGATATTCATCTGGGTGTGACATCTGCTAGCATGGCGTATGTCAGTCATTCATTCCGGTGGGCTGTGGAGTGGGCTTCCCATCAGCAGAGTTTTGATCACCACATCACACTGATGATTCACATGCACCTACCGGTAAAATTAGAAAGTGGTTCTAGTCCCAAACATGCAAATAATTACATTAAAAGTGAACGGGCCAAACACACCCGTGGACGACAGAGCCAGCGATTCCACGCCCAGATGTCTGCCCTAGAGAAGCCCTGCTGCATGTGTGCGTGTGACCCTGCAGAGTCTGCTGAAGTGCCCGAACGACCGCCAGTACAAGAACAGGCAAATAGACTAAAATATGCACAGGAGGAATATCAGTTAGAATAAATCCACACGTGTCAGAATGGAGAGATCTCCTGGAACAAATATTTCAAAGTAACATGAAAGGTATGACTTTTGTACAAAATTTTAAGGATACGCAAAGCTTACCATACATTATTTATAATTGCTCATATATGTAGAAAATAGAAAATCAAGAATTTAATGAATGTGTAATGTTGGCTGCCTCCAGAGAGAACAGGGAAATAATGGTGGTGATGGTGGTGGTGGTAGTGGTGGTGGTGGTGGTGGTGGTGGTGGTGGTGGTGGTGATGGTGATGGTGGTGGTGATGGTGGTGGTGATGGTGGTGATGGTGGTGGTGATGGTGGTGGTGGTGGTATAGGTGGTGGTGGTGATGGTGATGGTGGTGGTATAGGATGATGATGGTGGTGATGGTGATGGTGGTGGTATAGGTGGTGATGGTGATGGTGGTGGTATAGGATGATGATGGTGGTGATGGTGATGGTGGTGGTATAGGTGGTGGTGATGGTAGTGGTGATGGTGGTGGTGGTGGTGATGGCGGTGGTGGTGGTGGTGGTGGTGATGGTGGTGATGGTGGTAGTGGTGGTGGTGGTGGTGGTGGTGGTGATGGTGATGGTATAGGTGGTGGTGATGGTGGTGGTATAGGATGATGATGGTGGTGATGGTGGTGGTATAGGTGGTGGTGGTGATGGTGATGGTGATGGTGATGGTGGTGGTATAGGATGATGATGGTGGTGATGGTGATGGTGGTGGTATAGGTGGTGGTGGTGGTGGTGGTGACAGTGATGGTGGTGGTGATGGTGGTGGTGGTGGTGGTGATGGTGGTGGTGGTGGTGATGGTGGTGGTGGTGGTGGTGGTGACAGTGATGGTGGTGGTGATGGTGGTGGTGGTGGTGGTGGTGGTGGTGGTGACAGTGATGGGTGGTGGTGGTGGTGGTGGTGGTGGTGGTGGTGGTGATGGTGGTGGTGGTGGTGATGGTGGTGGTGGTGGTGATGGTGGTGGTGTGGTGGTGGCGGTGGTGGTGGTGGTGGTGATGGTGGTGATGGTGGTGGTGGTGGTGGTGGTGGTGGTGGTGGTGATGGTGGTGGTGGTGGCGGTGGTGGTGGTGGCGGTGATGGCGGTGGTGATGGTGGTGGAAAGGGTGACAAGTGGAAACCTGCACAACATTTAGAAGGTGAAATGGACAGGATTTAGTGGTTCTCAGAAGCCACGTGGAAAGGGAGGATGAGAACAGGGTAAGTCAGTTGTATTTTACAAAAAGTCTGTAGTCACCTAAGCTGCTCCCTGCTCACCTTCCAGGGCGAACTCCAGCCCGTGCCTCCGGCAGGAGCGCGCAGCCTCCACCACCAGGGCCGCCTGCTGTCCCGGCTGCGGGGGTGAGATGGCTGCCCGTCTGCGACAGCCCTTCCATCGGGGTGGCTCCGGCCCTCCCGGGGCGGGCGCGGGCGCTCTGACAAACAGCCGGCGGAGGAGTGATGTGCGGCTCGCCCGCCGAGGAGTCAGGCCCGTGATGGATGCTCCGGCCGACGGGCGGTCCCCGCGGGTGCCTGATGCATCGTCTAGTCACCGCGGGCATTTAAATGCCTCGATTGGAACCGTCCTCCACGAAGAGATTGGATCCCAGCTAACAGAGAGGCCTGGAGGCGGGCAGGCGTCTGGCCCCCGCTCTCACCAGGCCTCACGCCGGAGGCCGCGTGGCTGCCGAGACACCGGAGCAGATGCCATGGAGGCGCCGCGACACGGGGAACCGGTGTGGACGACCTCGCGTGGCAGCTCCTCCACAGTCCGCGCGGCCAAGTGAGGGTTCTGGTGAACATTTTCGTGGTGAAATGGCCTCCCCCCAGGATAGAAGCGCGTGGACACGGTGCCTTCCTGGGAGCACACTCTGCTAACTTTATGTCCCATTAAACTGACACGCGTGGCACCGCCCTGGGAGTCATTAGAGGCACGTCAGCGGGAGCGGCGAGGTGCTCAACGTGTCCGCACCCCGAACCGCAGCGAGGGGCCGGGGACGTCACTATGGCATCGGACGATAATCGAAGAGCAAGGGGCCGGCTTTGCAAGAGCGCGCGCTTCCATTTGGGGTGAAATAGGGAGCACGCTCCGTTCGGAACAAGTGCCCTGTCCGTGGGCCGGGAATGGATGGAGCAGTTTATCTCCAGGGGCGGAGGGAGAGCCGCGATGAAAGGGGCCGCTGCGCCCTGGGAGGGAGCCCCACGGCTGCTTGATCCATGGACGCGCCGTCTAATGCTCTCCCCCAGGCACAGCTCCCCTAAATCTCCCAGACGTTTACAGTCTTCAGGATGCGCGGCCGGGAGCCGCTCCCTCACACGGGGGGAGCTTGACAGCGGAATGGAGTGCCATCATTTATTTTCACGGGAAGCACTGGCTTTGACCTTGAAACTCCTCACCACACTTTATAACCCTCAGCCCGTCCTGGCCAGGAGGGCCCTTAAGAAAAATGTCCTGGCGGGATGTGCGTCCGTCAGCCTCGCCGGGACCTGCGGGAACGGCCGCACTCGGGGCGGTGTGGGGAGCCGGGCCCGGCAGCTCGGTGGCCCACAGGCCAGCGGAGTGGGGGCTGCGGCCACAGACAGTATGACCGCCACCGCCCACTGAGCCCCTCCGGGTGCCAGGCCCCGCGCCTCACGGGAGTGTCCTCTTTCCTCCCGTGGCTTCCGTCTACTTCGTTCTTGGTTCCGGCTGGAACCTTGAGGCTCAGAGAGGTTGAGTCACTTACCCCGGGTCACCCAGCGAGGCAGCGGCGGGTCCGGATTCACACTCAGGTCTTGTGACGGCAGAGCCAGAGGGGCGTTAGCGGCCGGTGCTGACAGGCCACGGCTGCTGCGGCGGACGCCGGTGGCCTGGGCGTCTGCCTGGCTCAGCTTCCCGGTCTCCCGTGAGCGTGGCTGGGCGCTCCGTCCGTCCCTCCCTCCCTCCCGAGGGCAGCGTGCGGCTGTGTCTGGCTCTGGAGATGCCGCGTGTCTGGAGCGGGAAGCTGAGGGGGCTGAGGGTACCTCCCTGCCCACCTCCTCTGCGGAGCCCACTCGGGGCCCGTCCTCGCGCATCCCTGACAAGTGGCCCACACCAGCCCCCAGGGCCCACGGGAGGCGCCTGGCCCCGCAGAGCCACGTCCTAATGGCTGAGCGGGTCCTGGGGCCACGTGGAGGGTGGACAGTCCCCCGGCCACAGACAGCGGTGGTGCGGACACTGGCCGGGGGGAGCCTCGCTCAGATCGAGGGAGACCCCGCCTTGTGTCTCCCGCAGCTGCAGGCCTCCAGGTCGTTCCGTCGGGCCGGTGACCAGCCTCTGGAAGGAGGACGGCGCCACGGCTCTGCGTCCTCTCCGGCTACTGACCAGGAGGCCGCCAGACGGGCTGAGGGATGTCCCGGTGGGGCCCAGCCCTGGTGGCCGGGCTGCATGGCGCCCGCTTCCCGGCTCTCGGGGTTGGCACGCGATGCGGCCGCTGTTCATTTCCAGACCCACCTCCCGCCACGTGGCAGGCTCCTGAGGGGAGAGGGCGAGGGAGTGAGGGAGGCTGCAGGGTGCCAGTGGCCTGGAGGGGGTGCATGTGCCCTGGGAGGGACCCGCGGGAATATCTCTGCCTGCCGCCCACCCCTGGCATGGGCAGCCCTGTGATGTGGGCAGCCCTGTGATGTGGGTAATTCCATGACGTGGGCAGTCCTGTGACGTGGGTAGTTCTGTGACGTGGGCAGTTCTGTGACGTAGGCTGTTCCGTGATGTGGGCAGTCCCGTGACGTGGGCAGTCCTGTAACGTGGGTAGTCCCGTGATGTGGGCAGTTCCGTGACGTAGGCAGCCCTGTGATGTGGACAACCCTGTGATGTGGGTAATTCCATGACGTGGGCAGTTCTGTGACGTGGGTAGTCAGTGACGTGGGCAGTTCCGTGACGTAGGCAGTTCCGTGACGTGGGCAGCCCCGTGAGGTGGGCAGTCCTGTGGTGTATACGTGTGGATTGTCTCCTCTTTACTGGTAGAGGAGCGCCCAGAGAGGGACAGTGATCTGCCCAGGGTCACACAGCGCGGAAGCATCAGGACCAAGGCTGGAATCCAGACGGTTGGCCGGCCGGCCTTGCTCTGGAATCGTAAGCCACAGCCCGTCTCGGGAAAAGCAGGGAGGCTCGTTGCAAACCCTGGAGGAGTGAACCCCGAAAGCACCTTCAGCACAGGCCACGATGACCTCAGAGGGCCCGATGGTGGACTCTGCAGCTTAGCGTTTAAAAAGTGACACTGTCCCTCCTCCCCTTGTAACCATTATGTTCAGATAAATCAACGGCGCCCAGCTGTGCAGAGAGGTGGGCGCTGCCGGGCAGGTGGCCCCACCGCTGTCCTGTCCTCTCGCAGCATCGGGGCTGGGCTTTCCTGCCGCCGAGTGGCCCCCGCGCGCGGCCGCCGCACGGTCCAGACCGGACCCAGGAACACATCCGTGTTTCCAAGGCTGCACGAGCTCCACACAGAACAGCTGTGTCTCCCCAAATGCTCGGTGACTTTTAAAACATATATATTTCTATAGATTTCAGAGAGGAAGGGAGAGGGAGAGAAACATCGATGATGAGAGAGAATCATGGATCGGCTGCCTCCTGCATACCCCACCCTCGGGATCGAGCCTGAAACCTGGGCCTGTGCCCTGACCGGGAATCGAACCCTGACCTCCGGGTTCATAGGTCAACCTCTGAGCCCCGCCAGCCGGGCGCTTGGTGAGGGTTGTTGACCGTCCGGCCAGGTGTGGTCAGAGAGGCAGGGAGGGTGCTGCACTCCCCACGCCAGACGCCCTGGCACCTGGGACACAGAGACGTGTGCAGCGGGGGGAGGGATGGGGCCGCCCTAGCGTCTGTTGTCCTCAGAATTGGGGAGTCATGAGCACGCTGCCCCCCGGGGTCTCTGGGGCCGTGGGTAACTCCACACGGCACTGCTGTCTCATTAACCAGCCTCGGTCTTGAACTTCACACAGACCAGCCAGGGTGCAGCCCTCAGGAGGGGCGGCCCCACCGAGACGCCCGGTGGCCTGGAGCTCTCGGTGGGCCCCAACAGTCTCGTTTGGTGGGAAGAGAAACCTAATTCCAGCGGAGGAAGCAGCCCTCGGAGCATATGGCTCTCCGGTTCGCCAGGACCCGCGGCCCACGTGCGACTTTCTTACCGTTGCTGTCGCCCGTCTTTACCTGGAAGACATGGGGAGCTGCCCACCGAGTCCCTGCCCCGAGGGACTGACCCCGCGGCTCTGCGGGGGGTGGGGGGGCGGCGAGCAGAGCAGAGCGAGGACACTGGTCGTCTGTCCACAGGAGAGGGCGGCTGTGACGCTCGCTCCGCACTCGCTCTCCCCTGCAGAGCCGCGCTCCTGTCCCCGGAGGCCTGCTCTGCGGCCCCGACAGCTTTGCTTTCCGGTTCTGCTCGTTCCCTTGGGCGCGTCCTGCCTGCCTCTGGCCGTCCCGGGAGGGGTGTCTGAAATGGGGGGGCGGTGAGGGGTCAGCGTGCCATCTGTGTCTATAGAAACTGCCCGGAAGCGGGACTGTGGGTGTGAGCCCGACGGTCGATGGAGAGCTGTTAGGACCGAGCGGAACGGGAAGCAGCGCAGTGGCCACAGGCACGGTGAGGGGTCAGGGCTGGCGGGTGCCCTGGGGCTTCAGGGATGACCTTCTCCCTGTGCTGACACACAGGTGACCCCTGTGTCCTCTCAGGGCCGCAGGCCGGGCTGCTCTCCCAGCCCTAATTGTCCCTCCTGTTTCCTAAGTGGCCAGATCGAAGGGCATTAGCGCTCTCAGGGGGCAGCTCCTACCGGCTCCTGCGCCATGGGCCTCGGACCCCCGCC